>PUFA01000363.1:0-600000 GCA_003508835.1 Eonycteris spelaea | reverse complement strand
CACGATGGTCAGAGCAGGTGCCACCTCCCATACCCTCCCAGAATTGGATAGTCATCTTTAAATTGGCGCTACTTGGGTTATTACTGAGGCTGAATCTCAGTTATCATTTGCCATTTGTATTTGGTTTTTGCGAAGTGCCTATTCATGTTCTGCATTCATTCTTCCATTGGGATATTTTTAAGTCAATTTGCAAGAACTCTTAATGTATTAAAGATATTAATTCTCTGTTACCGTGCAGATATTTTCCCACTTTGTTACAGATCTTTTGATTCTGTTTGTCTTTTTGATACATAACATTTCTGTTATGATTTTTTCTTTTGCTTTTATACTTGGAAAATCCTTTCCTACTCTAAGAATATGTCAATGTACATCTATATTTTCTTTCTAAAAAACTTGATGTACTATATTAATGCATACATATTTGGTATATACAAAAGGATCTTATAGGTAAGTTATCCTGTGTTTTCTGTGTGGTTTCAAAATATTTGTATTTAACTTTAGCGTGGGGTGAGGTCTAGAGCTCACGTAGTCAGTTGCATCGTGCTTATTTGGTGAGCCAGTTATCTGATCTTCACCTTTATCATCGCTGACTTCAAGTGAACAAAAGCATTCTTACCTTTTTCTTTCTGAATTTTTTCTTCGTAAGGCTTGACGGCAAGTTTGTCAGCAGGTAATCATTTATTCATTCATCTCACAAATATTTGAGCCCCTGCTTTGAGCCAGTGTCTGTGCTGGGCCCTGCAGGTGCTGCCGCCTTCTTGACTGGGGGCAGGGCTACAGAAGTCGTGACGCCAGTGGCATGGCTACCGAGCTCATTCTGGAAGATTCAAGAAAAGAGTGGATCAAAAGTAGGTTTTAGATAAACTAGGAGGAATCCAGAGGGTGTGTGTGTGTGTTTAATTCTGACATAAAGTTAGAACTTTAGGGTAGACTGCAACATAAAGCATAGTTTGTTTTATAACTCACGTAATTGCAGGCTGATTTTTGTCTTGAATTATGATGAGGGCTTTTTGCTGTTGAAACAGTTCTATATTCAGCTAGCTTGGTTGTTATGATAGAATAAAAGTTGCGTACTGATAAAAATGGTAATTTTCTTCTATGATGATTTTGAAGCGCTTCTGTAAAAGCTGATAAAAATAAAGACAGGCTTTTGGTGAATATGTTCTTAGGGGAACAAGTGCAATTTTTTACAACTTGCATCATTTAAATCTAATAAGTACCCTCAAAACTGAAGTGGTGTTCTGATTTGGGTTGAAAATATTTTTACTTAAAGAAGGGATATAAATGACTTGTGATTAAGGGAAAGGCTTCTTGTATAAGGCTGATTTTTTAAAAAGTGATTTCTTGAATAGTTAGGTATATAGTACAGAATGAGAAAGGTAGCATAAAAGATTAGGTGGTAAAAGATCTCCTTGCTGCCTTGTCCCCAATAGTCATTTCTCTCCCTGGAGACAGCCATCATTACCAGTTTCTCATTAATCGGTGTGCATGTGTGTGTAATTTTTAAATTATGGTAAAACATACATAACATCAAATTTACCATTTTAGCCATTTTAAGTGTACAGTTTAGTGACATTAAATACATTCTCATTGTCGTGCAGCCATCACCAGAACCCTTTTCATCTTGCAAAAGTGAAACTGTCCCCATTAAACCATAGCTCCCCATTCCTCCTTCCCCCCTGGCCCCTGGCAATCTCCCTTTTACTTCCTGTCTCTCTGAAATTGACAATTCTAGATACCTCATATTATGTATTTCATATATTTGTTTATGTACACATTTTATGTGTGTATATGCAAGCAAGGTGTGTGTGTGTGTGTTTACACAAAGAATAAAATACTGCGTACTTTTGTGAAGTTTGCTCTTTTTTGTTAATGTATCAGGTATCATCAGTTCCTGTAGAGCTGTGTCATTCCTTTTAAGGGTTGGGTTAGTAGTCCATTATATGGCTGCACCATGATTTATTTAAGTAATTTTCTGTTGATAGATATGTTTCTAGTGTTAACGTCATTAACGCTGTAATTAAGAGTCTTTTACATATTCCATTTTGTTCATGGCCAAGTTTATAGGAGAAATTCCTGGAGATGAGACTTGCTGGGTCAAAGAGTATATGCATTTTAAACTTTGATAGATATTGCTGAATCAAAGGTGGACTTTTAATTGCACAGTTATAAAGAAAAGACTACATATGAGTAGATAAGCATACAAATTTATGATTGCAAGGCTGTAGAGATTAGAGAGCTGTTAATTAGGCCGGGAAGACAGTTTTTAGCAGTTAGTGCTAGAAAGCAAAACTTCAGAAGCTTCCATTTCATCAGAAATGACCTCGTGTGAGCAGAACCTGTGAGGCAAGACCCTTTACTTGGCAAGAGGAACTTCAGCCCTTTCTCATTTGTGAATCTTCAGGAAAATGGAGCATTTTTATTCGGTGCTGTTGTAAGTTGCAGTGGCTTTTTGGGACTCAGGGTTGAAGAGTCTTCGCACCTGCTGGGCCTTCTGTCCCATTTGAATTGTATTATGCGTAAGGGATGCATCCTGGGCATAGTCAGGAGCAGGCAGCTGTTGCTCCGTTTCTCTTCTGCTGTTGTACTCTTTATATGGCAATGCTTCATTCATTTACCCTATTCTAATTGAGCATCTGTTAGTCCTACCTACTGGGGACTGTCCCTCCTCTCAGCCATCTTACGATCTAAAGGAAGGTCCAGACAGGCAAACAGGCTATTACTTTACAAGGGGCTAAATGTCACAGTGGAGAAGTACTGGTCACTGAGGAGCACATAAACATTAGAGCAGGGGTCCCAACCCCTAGGCCACAGACAGGTGCATGGCATGTAGCCTGTCAGGAACTGGGCCGCACAGCAGGAGGTGAGTGGCAGGCAAATGAGCAAAGCTTCATCTGTATTTGCCTTCTCAGCTCCACCTCAGATCATCAGGCATTAGATTCTCATAGCACTGGTCCCTGGTGCTGAAAAGGTTGGGGACTGTTGCATTAGAGGGGTCCCACCTAGACATGGAGGTGAAGTCAGGGAAGGGACTTCTTTGAAAAGTGACGCCCAAGACCTGAACGATAGGCAACATCAGCTAGTCCCAGAGAAAGTGTGAGTGGAGGAGAGACCAGCATGTATGGAGGCTCAGACCAGAGAGGACTGTTGGGCCAGGTCCGAGGAGTTTGGAGTGCGAGGTGAGGCCCGCAGAGCAAGCCAGGCTGTGGAGCTGGGCACAGTTCCGTTTGCGGGGTGCGCAGGTAGGAGATCCGACACAGCCACGCCAGCCGTGCTGAGTAGGCTCGGCTTTCCTTCCAAGCCACCTCAAGCCCTGAGACAGCCCTGAGCCCCAGAAGGTACTGCAAAGTGTGCTGGCCATTCACCCTGTCCCCTTGCCACCCATCACTGCCTGGAGGCCGTCTGCCCTGACTTCTCACCTACCCATCAGGCCCCCAGGGCTCCCACTCCAAGTCTCTATGGAACCTTCCTTCCCTCTACTACTGCCCCAGGAGACCCTGGGGACCCATGAGGAGAGGGCTTCCCCTTCTCCAACACGCTTCATTCTCTGATACTCAATAGTTGGGGGGGGGCAGGAGCTGACATGGCACGCGAGTCAGGTATGGCACCAAACACACTGCTTAGTTCTGACTTTTTAAAATTATTTTTTAGCAAGACTTTCATGGTGAAGGAAGCAGTGTGTAAGCAAGCTTGCTCCTGGCTTGTGAAGGACAGGTCCACCCTGATGAGCCACGATAGACGGCCCTGCTGCAGTCCCTGCAAGCCCGGGCTGGGGAGGTGGGATCAGAGCCCTCAATCACCGGTCCTCCGCGTGCCTGCCTGTGAGCCACTGCCGCCCCACAGTCTTCCTTGGCCTCTTCCTCCCTGTCCTCTACTCTCTGCTCACGTGCTGCTTTCCACTCGGACTTTGGAGATGCTAGTAGTCTGTCCAATTTACTCCATCCTCCTTTTTTGGAACTCAAATGCGACAGCTCCAGCAAAATCCCAGCCCATGGTTGCGGTTGGTGCCGTGCCTCCCCAAGGTAGCCTGTTCCCCAAAGGTGACGGGATACTGTCCGTGCAAGCTTTGTGCTGTGTTACACGTGACCGTGATAGAACATTTGAAAGTGTTTTTGCAAATTGACAGGGTGGTAACGTTCTGAAACTCACGCTTTTTACTCAGTACTTGGCTTTTGAGCCTGGTCCACCTTCATTCGATGCACACCTCCATTCATTTAACAAGCCTCCTTGTACTGCAGAAACATCTTCACAGCAGAAGCCCCACCAGAGCCCTAAGGGAGAATGGAATTGTAGTGAAATGAGGATTGACATCTGGTTTATGTTTACATCCTTTGCTCCTATTAACTGAGAAGATATTTTTATTTCTGTGTTTGTTGAAACTTTCCACAAAAAAAGGCATCCATTTTCTAGACTTATTAATACGGCAGTTCGAAGGTTTTATTTTTAGATTTGAAAGAAAGCAAAGCAGGCTTCTGAGATATGCACATTTCGCTTCGTTCCCATCTCTTTTGCAACATTCCACAGTGCTGCTAAAACAGAACTCGAGCACTTCTAAGCATGAGCTGACTTTCTACGTGTGAGTTATTTTTGAAATACTAAAGCGTTTTGGGTTTTCTCGGGCTTCTAGTGGTTCTTAAGTTTTGACATTACTTTGATAAGTTGTCTTTTAAATTTGTCTACACATATTTAGTAACTTATTTTTTAAACGTAAATTTTCGCATTTCTGGTTTTTGTGTTTTTGTAAACAACAGAAGGTATTAGTCCATATTAAGTACTAATTTGCTCTAATATTTTCAGCTGTTTTGGAAGTACACTTGGCAAAAAAATAGACAAACATCTGTAGTTATGACAGTTTGTCTTTTGTTCCTTTAAACTCCAGAGTAAATCTAGTGAATTTTTTTCTAGGCTTGTAAGAACATGGGAATGATTAAAGTCATCATAATACTTAAGTGGTTAGGGAAGATTGAAAATCTTTTTTTAAGTGGTATCACCCTATAAAAAATGTTAACGTAGTTTGTCAACAACTGTATAAAATTTCTTAGCCATTCTTCCAGGTTGTTTAAGACAAAGCAAACAGACAAAAACAGTATTTATTAAGCTCTTTTTTAATTATAGAAGTAAAACATCATTGTAAACAATTTAGATGCATATGGAAATCTCTCTAGAAATTCCACCGTGTGGAGGAAACTGGTCTTACTGTTTGCTGTGTATCTTTCTAGACCAAGGGCTCTGTCTCAGGATTGAGAATTCAGGGGTTCTGTGACCTTGGACGAGAAAAGCACTTGATCTTTATTTTCACCCACTTGTCATTGAAAATTCAGATTTCCTTCAGATGACGAATGTAGGCAACATCACGATAGTGTTCAGAGTACGTGTGACTTTGTTACCAACAGAGGACAAAGATGATTTCATATCATATTATAGTTACAGGTGTTTTCAGATATCATTTGTGCTCTTCACTGCTTAAACTTGGGATATTTACCAGACCCACCTCTAGACCTGGTCATTTAATGGTTTACTAAAGACGCACCTGTTACTCTAGCTCTGATTTGAAGTAGGTTGTTAATCAGTGTCTATGCATTTTATTTTATGCATTTTAAAACATTCTTCCTAGGAGGTCTAGAAGGCCAAAAGGGTCCATGGCAGCAAAAGATAAGGAACACCTATTGTGTCTGTCACACAGCTGCACATGGAAGAACAGCCAGCACTTGAGTAGTCAGCATGTGGGGGAAAGAGACCAGGGAAAGCCCTGGAGCACAGGTGCAACAAAGGGAGGTAAAACAACATTTAAAGGCTAGTTCAAGTTGTTATATCAAATATTTTTATGAACACGTTCAGTGTTGCACAGATATCGTGTAAAGTGTAATGCAACTAAAACTGTTTAAGGATTCCTCATATTGTTTACGGCCACGCCACCCTGAACAGCCCCGATCCCGTCTGATCTCGGAAGCTCAGCAGAGTCGGGCCTGGTTAGTACTTGGACGGGAGATCACCTAGGAAGGCCAGGTGCCATAGGCATAAAAAAATTTAAAAATAAGGGATTGTAAGCTGACAAGGTCCTTGCAATCTGTGAGGTCAACCAAGGGTTGCCTTGCCTAAAAAAGAAAAAAGAAAAAAATTCTTCATACCACATAAATTGCTTGGAAAATAATAGCTGAAAAGTTACCTTTGCTGTTGGCATTTTAAACATCCTTTTAGAGTCTTCTATATGCACTAGCATGCATGCGTGTGTATTGTTTTAGATAAATGAGATCACATAGTATGTGCTGTTGCAGTTTGCCCCCTTTCCTCAATGAGATGCCGTAGATATCTGTCCATGTGAGTAAAAATAGATTTATATCATCACTTTTCCCTAAAATGAAAGTAACTTTATTGTCTAATTATGAAAGTAATATCTATTTGATGAAAAAATTTTTTATAAAATAGAGAAAGGAAAAGAATTGTTCATAAATCTGCTATCTACAGATAACATCTAAATAAGGTCTTTACACCATCGTTTTTAATGACCACATGAGGAGTAATTTCATTGGTGGCTATGTTTCTTGATTTAATTATGAGGGGAGTTTCAGTTTGATCTCTGCATTTGATCATTGCTCTGAATGGCAGGTCCGGCTGTGTACTGATGAGCCTGCTCTGTGCCCACATCTTCAGGCGTCCTCTCGAGCCCCACACTGGGTGACCGCTTCCGTATTCCTTCTGAGATGCTCGTAGACATCCCACACTTAACAAGCCCCAAACAGAGACTCTCGCATTTTCCCCTTCAAATCTGCTTCTCCTCCTTTCTCTTTATCTCTGTAAACAGCATCAGCATCCGCCCAGTTACCAATCAAAAATTCTAGGAGTTGTCCTTAATTCTGCTCTTTTCCTCGCCTTCCCTAATGCACCAGCAAATCCTGCGGGGCTCTTCCATTTAAAAGGCACGCGCAGAAATCTCATGGCTAAGACCATCCCAAGCCACAAGTCACCTCTCAGATGGATGTAGCAGGACTTTGGGTGATATACTTTGCAACTTCCTCCACTGACATCTCGGAAACATACACATTTCATAAGACTATTTGTTTTATATGACACCCAGTTCTAAATTGATGGGATTGTTCCAACATTTAGTAACTTTTTCATCTGGCCAATAAGTTCACTTGAGTTACTTGAGTTCCTCGCTGCCCCATGCTGAAGGATCTGCAGTTTCATCAGGCTGTCATCCAGCCACACACTCCACGTCGAGAGTCAGGTGTCTGGTACCCCGCACTGCAAGTAGGCAGCTGGAGGTTGGCTGAGACAACTGGTGGTACTTTTCTGCATGGAGTGTAAGTTTGGTGGGAGAGACTGACTGTAAATAATTCACAAGTAATTATGTAATTACAGAGGGTTAAGTGCTCTGAAGGACAAGTATGGGGGCGCTCGCCATGATCAAGTGTGATCAGTCGGGGAACAGCCAGCCTTCAGAGGGGTACGGAAGCCTGCCCTAAGGAGGCAGTGCCAAAGCCTGGGACCAAGCGGTGAGCAGAAGGGTTGGGCAAGGTGCAGAGTAGAAGCGGGCTTCTCCGAAGCAGAGCAGGAGTGGGGGTAGGGGTGACAGAGATGTGGGCAGAGAGGTTGACAGGCTGGGTGCAGGGTTTTCGATGTTAACGGCAGAGCAGTAGGAAACTGTTGAGGGTTAGGTTCTTTGGATTTTGAGTTTATCAAAAGGTTACAGCCACGCAATAACATGAGCTCTCTCAAAAGAGATTTATGGTGAAAACAACAATCTACCCCTTCCCCTTCCTGTTTCGCGACCCAGAGATGACAGTTTTTAACCATTTCCACTTTTAGTTTTTCTGATGGTTACCTTAAAAACGAAATCATGTGCTTATACATCTTTCTTGATGTGCCAACTCGAGGGAATTATATTCATTCCCTGAAATGAAAGAGGACGACTTGGCTTGTATCACTTCCCATGTTGAGATTCATATTCACATTTTCTCTGTAACTTTAAACAGTGGTTCCTGTTCCGTCAACTTTAGTCCGTATGGCACTTCCCCTTTGTATAAAGTAACGACATTAATGACCCTGCTTTTCCTCCCACAACCCTCACTTCTGCCTCCTAAAAGCTGTACTTGGCCATTCTCATAACCAGTCGTTAACGGTTATGCCCTGCCCTGCGGCCACATCCAGTGGTCGTGGGGTAATTCTAAAGTTGAAAACCAGTCAACATCCTTGACATTTTTATACATATGTAAATATTGTTTACCACAAGGCCTCACAATGAGTGCGAGGATTACATTTCCTTCTTTATAGGTCTAGAGTCACAATCGCTGGACCACTCAAAGGAGAATGACCAATCAAGGTCACATAGTTTCTCTTTTCTTTATACACTATTTCTTGCTTAAAATTCTCGCCAGAATGTAACCTGCTTCCTATTTGGACCTTCTTGACTTTCTTGCATGGCTGTTTTCCCCACTGTTTCTGATCGCTTTTCACTTTTGTTTAATAGTATTCCCTGATCGTGTTGTAAAATCCTCTAGCCACGCTGTTTCTTTCCTGTGATTCTGCACTTCTCACCCCCAGAGGCCTTCCTCTCAGAGCTCTCTGCCCTCCTGCATTCTGAACAAGTAATTGCTCTGGAAGGTTGTACACAGCTGCTGCCTGGGTCACCCCTTCACTGCGCTCTTGGATTGGAGCCCCTGGGTCCCAGGACCTGTGTCCTTTACTTGGTTTAAATAACTTGCTCTAAGATAAGGTGCATGGGTAGTAAACTGTAGTGGACGCTATTGTTGCTTGCCCGTGTCCCTTATCCACAGAACTCTGGTATTAGTCATCTTTCTACCTTTTTCTCAACTCCTGCAAGGATCCTGAAGTCGTTCTACACATTTCGTTCCCTTGACAACTGTTATTGGTCAGGGCTGGACCTGTGGCCTCAGTTGGTCCATGCAGACTGAAGGGAAGGGCTTCAGTGGCACGTTCAGGGGCAGCTGTCTTTCCCTCACTGGAAGTAAATAGGAAGGTGCCGCTGGCAGCTCTGGTGTAACCTCAGGCCGAGGGACCAATCCTGAGGACAGCGCTTCCTCACCGAGCGTGGTGGCATAGGGAGACAAGAGGAACCTGGGGCCTGTACCAGCTCTGGGAACCCAGCTATGCAAGAGAATACGGTTTCTTACTGTGTACGCCAGTTCGAGTTGGCTTTTCTGTTACTTGTGGCCAAAAGCAGTGTAACAGACATGTCTTCTGAGTCACGGCATGTCTGAAATGTCTTCTGCTCTTCTACTCGATTGGCTAAGCATGGGAGCCCAAGATGAAAGTCGTCTTCCCTCCTAACCCTGAAGGCGTTGCTCCCATTGTCTTCTAGTATGCAGCGTCAGCAGTGGAACAGACTGATGCCAGTCTAGTTGTGCTTCTTCTGTAGGTGGCCTTCTTTTCTTCCTTCTTCCCTAGAAAAATTTTTGGATCTTTTCTTTTTCTTTAGTGTCCTGAAATTGAATGAGAATGTGTTTAGAGTTGTGTCTTTTTCATTCATTCTGAATACTTCCGTCTGTTGTGAACCCCTTTAATATGCTAGCTTCCATCCTTTCGTTTTCTTTCTTATGGAGACTTGTTCGCTTCATTTTGGACTTCTTATATAGGTCCTGTCTCTTGATCCATCCTTTCTCATTTTTCCTTTTTTTTCCTCTAAATTTTGGAAGATCTCCTAGACTTTATTTTGTGTCCCTTCTGTTAAATTCTTTATTTCAGCCAAATCTGTTTTTCTAATTTTTTTGTGAAGCCTGTGTGCCCACTGCGTAGATTCAACAATTGTTAACATTTTTACATATTTTCTTGGTCTATATAGATACGTACATTTTTATATGCTTTTGCTGACCAGTTGAAAGGAATTCGCAGACAGCAAGCATTTCATCCCTCAGTACTTCAGCATATATCTCCTAAAAATAAGGACATTTAATATACGCACAATGTCCTGAGCACATCTTTAAAAATTTACAATTCTCTAATGTTATCAAATAGCCATTCCAAATGTCTCATAGCTGTTTTTTTTTGGGGGGGGGATGGATTGGGTAATAAGCAATTAAGATTTATACCTTGCTTTTGTATATGCTTCCTTTGTCTCTTTTAAGAACAGCCTCCTCGCCTCCAGTCCCCCTGTGACATTGACTTTTTGAAGCACCCAGCCCAGTCATCTTATAGAAGACACATTCCAGATATGTCTCTTTTCCTGTTTATTTCTTATATTAATCATAAGTGAGGAATTAGTTATGTGGGCTTTTTTAGGTAAACATTTGGGACAAGAATATTTTGTCTTAGCATCACATTGGCTGGTTCTCCTCTGGTTCCTGATGCTGCGTTTTACTACTTGGTTGAAAAAGGAGGTGACTTGACTGCCAGATCTCTCCATTGTGCATGTATAGTTTTCCTGTTGCAATTGATAAGTAATCCGTGGTGTGACGCTTTGGCACCGTGCGAAGGTCCTGTTACCCAGCAGCCTCTCACCTAAGGGTTTTAGCATGTTCACTGATGACCCTTGCCTGCATCTGTTTTTACATTGGGCTTTACCAAATGGTTCTGTGATCTCTTCTGCATTTAATATTGGCATTCTGAAAAGAACTTTCCTTCATCAAGTAAGGAGAAACTATATATCCTCCTAAAAAGACAGTGTAAATGCTAAATCTTTTCCTTTAATTACTAACTTAATTACCAAATTCTAGAGTAAGGCGTTGATATAGTCATCATCTCACCTCAGATGGTAGCAAAATATTTGCTGTTGTATTTTCTCTTTCATGTCAATATGGACTCATGGAATTATTAAATGTTTTACAATTTAGCTACAGTCACTATTTTTTGATCAAATTATTCCACATTTGGTCAGTGATGCTGGCACCTGTGTCCTCTTGGCATACCCTCATTAATTTGTCTTTGAGCGATTCTTTGCCTTCTGGCATAAGACATTCCATCCAGCATGTGCTTTTCCTGCCCCAGAACTGGTTCCAAAAGCTCTGGTTCCTTTTGGTGGGAAATGCTATTTAGAATCCAAGAATTGGGTGCTAGATGTGCTCATTCTTACTGGGGTGACATTGCATCTGGGCCCTTTCAATGGACAAAGCTAGAAAATATATTTAAGTCATGGATACATAATGATATCTTCAGTGGAAATTTAACGTAAGAGGATTTGTCTTTAACATTTATCCTTATTTATCTTTTTCTTAAACTGAGAGTATTGATACCTAATTTACATTAACATAGTTACAGATTTGCTTTATCTTCTAATGTAAGTAAAATAGTTGTAAAATTACAATATCAGTATTACTACTAACAATGAGAATGCTGAATGAAGCTTAAGATTTCTTAAGAGATATCTTACTACATATGTAAAATCAAGGTTATTGTGTTCAAAAGTCACCTGGGGAATTTGCTTCTGGTAGTTCGGTAGCTCTGTTGGACTACCCCCTTGCAGATAACAGCTAAGAACTCTGGACAAAATTTAAAAACAACCATTTAAAGGTACCAGAAAGTGACTAAAAGTAGGCAGAAACTGAGGGAAGTTGATATTTGGAAGAAGGGAACTGCATCAAGTGGATTTCTTGTTTCTAATGGCTTTTCCCCTGAGGGCTGTCCTAGTCAGTGCTGCTGCAGGGAGGCCGAGACTCACATGGAGACCTTCAGTCTCAGGTTGAGGAATAAGAAGACAGTTCAGAGCAACCACAGCAGCTGGAAACTGAGGGCAGAAATCCTGGCAAGCAGGCAGGAGGTCCAGATTATTCATATAAACTCTGCTCAACTCTAGCTAAGGCAAAAGAAATGAACAGAGATTTCAGCTGCTGCCCACCATAAGGAAAACGGTTTGGAGTTTGAGTTCTACCAAGTCCGCTGCCTGGTAAAATAAAAAAAATTGGTATTCTTCATTGGAACATAACAATCCAAAGTCTGACAGTGTGTCACTCACAATGTCTAGACATTTGAAGGAATAGGAAAATGTAACTCTTATTCAGGAGCAAGGTTAAGCACATTTTTTTTTTTTTCTTTCTCTCTCAATATTCTCAGTTCCTTGCTGTTATCCAGCAGTTTTTTTCCTTAAGTAGTAACTATTTCAGGCTTCGCAGGCCATATAACCTCCATCACAAGTGCACAACTCTGCTGTTATAGTACAAAAGCAGCTATAGACAGTATGTAAACAAATAGGCATGGCTGCGTTCCAGTAAAATTTTATTTGCAAAAACAGGCAGTCAGATTGGGCCTGCAGGTCGTACTTTGCCTACTCTCATTAAGAGAAAAGGCAGTCAGTGGCAGTCTATCTCAAGATGACCCAGATGTTGGAATTAGCAAGGAAGGATTTTAAAGCAGCTGTTGTAAATAGGCTCAAAGACATAAAAGAAAATATGCCTGTAACAAATGAACAAATCAGTAGTCCTAAATCCAATAATATCAATAATTACATTAAATGTAAATAGACTAAGCATTTCAGTTAAATTATAGATGATAGCCTGGATTAAAAAACAAGGCCCAACTGTATGTTGTCTATAAGATAAGCAATTTGAATATAAAGACATACCTAGGTTGAAAATAAAAGGATGGAAACAAATATACCATACAGACAGCATGGGAAAGCTGGAGTGGCAATATTAATATTAAAAAGGCAGACTTCAGAACAAAGGATGTTACCAGAGATAAAAAGACACATTTCATAGTAATAAAAGCGTCAGTTCATCAGAAAGACATCAGCCATCAATGTATATTTGCGTAATTACAGAGTTACAAAATACATGAAGAAAAACTGGCAAAATTAAAGAGAGAAATAGGAAATCCACAATCATACTTGGTAATTCTAATACCCTTCTCTCAATAATTGGTAGAACTAGATAAAAAAAATCAGTAAGTATGTAGGTCTGAACATTCTAGCCACCGTGCCCTAAATAACATTTATAGAGTAATACAACAACAATAATAAAACAATTTCATAACACTTTCTTTTAATGTGTACATGATACAGTTCAATGGTGTGTCATAAAAAGTCTTAGTAAATTTCAGAAGCTTGAAATCCTATGGATTATGTTCTGTGATTAAAATAGAATTAGAAATAATGATAAGATCTAGAAAAAGAACAAATATTTGAAAATTAAACTACATTTCTAAGTAACCCATGGGTCAAAGAAAAAAATCACAAGAAAAATTATAAAAGATTTCAAGCAACAATGAAATATAATGAAAATACAACATATTAAGATTTATAGAATTCAAATAAATGAGTGCTTATAGGGAAATTTATAGCTTTAAATGCATTTATTAGAAAAGAAGAAAAGTATAAAATTAGTGATCTAAGATTCTACCTTAAGAAGCTAGAAAAAGAGCAAAGTAATTCCAAAGTAAGTAGAGGGAAGAAAGGAAGTGATAAAGGTAAGTGCAGAAATCTATGAGATAGAAAACAAGACAAAGAATAGAAAAAATTAACAAAGTCAAAGTTGGTTCTTTGAACATATCAACAAAGTTGATACTCCCCTGGCCAGACTAATCAAGATAAAAAGAGGAACACAGTAAGTTAGCAATATCAGGCATAAAGGGGGATATTACTAAAGCCTCTTCAGACGTTAAAAGGATTAAAATGAATGTTCCGAACAACTGAAGTTGACAACTCAGATGAAATGGACAAATTCCTTGAATAACAAGACATATCCAAACTTATCTAATATGAAATAGAAACTATTAATAGTCCTTTAGTAAAAAGATTTCATTCAATATTGAAAAATTTATCCACATATTTTTCTACAAAGAAAATTTTAGGTCCAGACAGTTTCAGTGGTTATATTTATCAAACATTTAAGAAATAATACCGATCTTACATAAGCATAAGCCTTTAGAAATAGAAGAGGAAGAAGAAACACTTCATAATTTGTTTTATGAGTCCAGCATAACCCTGATACCAAATCTTATAAAGACATTACATAAAACGAAAATTGTCCATCAATATCCCTCGTGAACATAAGTGTAAATATCTTAATAAAAGACAGTTGTGTGTGGCATATCAACATTTCAGTCAATGATGGATTGGATATATGATGGTGTACCATTTAGCCAAGGTAGTAGACTCTACCATCTAGGTTTGTGTAAATACACAAACCTACGTTTGCATAATGAATGAAATTTCTTAATCATCTGTCAGAACATATCTTCATTGGTAAGTGGCACATGACTGTCTGAGCAAATAAAATCCAACAATATATAAAAAGGATAATACAGCCAAGTGAGACTTATCCCAGGAATACAAAATGTTTTCATTCAGAAAGCAGTCTATAAGGGAATAAAGGAAGAAAACTACATAATTATCTCAGTGAATATAAAAAAGCATTTGATAAAAATCAGTGCCAATTCATAATGGAAACTTTGCAGATTAGGAATAGAAGAGAACTTCCTCATCTGATAAAATACATTTATAAGAGAGCTACAGATAAATTTCAGTTAATAGTAAAATATTGAACATGTTACCCCTAAAATCAGGAAAAAGGCAAAGATGTCCACTCGTAATACTTCTATTGAGCATTGTACTAGAGGTTTTAGCCAGTATTGTTAAGGCAAGGCAAAAGATATAAGGCATTAATATTAAAAGGAATATGTCTAACGAAATGTACTGTATACTCAAAACCAATTTAAACAAATAAAAATATATAAAAAGGAAGTAAAACTTTCATTTTGGAGGTAATGTAGAAAATTTGAAAGAATCTATAAAAAAGAAGAAACACAAGAAAACAATTCTACTAGAACTGAAATGAATTCAGCAAGGCCTCATGGTACAAGGTCAATTATACAAAAATTAACTGGAAAGGAAATTTACACTGCAGTACCAATAGGAATAATTCAATGAAAAATGTGCAAGATCTAACAGTGAAACCGAAAACATTGCTGAAAGAAATTAAAGACCTAAATTAAATAAATAGAAAGATATACCATGCTCATGGATTGACAGACTAAATAATCTTCACAGTGTCAGTTTTTGTATTGATATGTAGGTTAAACATAATCCCAATCATAACTACAGGTTTTTTAATAGAAGTCGACATGCTGATTCTAAAATGTATATGGAAATGCAAATGCAAAGTACTTGGAGTATCCAAAAACAATCTTGAAAGAGAACAAAATGGAACATTTATGCTACCTGACTGACTTACTGTAAGTCTGCAATAATCAAGACTGCCTGGTACTCGTATAGGGATAAATTTATGATTCAGTGGACTAGAGGGCTCAGAAATTGACCTCATTTCTGTGATCATTTGATTTTTAACAGAGGTGCCAGGGCAGTTCAGTGGGAGAAAGGAAAGCCTTTTAAGCGGATAGTTCCAGATGATAGCAAATGATATCCATACCAGCCAAAATTGAACCTTGACCCTACCATATTCGTTTCCTAGGGCTGCCATAACAAAGTACTACAGACTGGGTGGCTTAAAACGGAATGTGTCTGTGGGGCTCTGTTCCCTCTGAAACCTGGAGGGTAATCCTTGCCTCTTCCTTCCTTCTGGTGGTTCGCTGGCAGTCTTTGGTGTGCCTTGACTTGAGGCTGCATCACTCCAGTATCACCTTTTCTCATCTTCTCGGTGTCTGTGTCTTCACATGGCTGCCTTCTCATAAGGACACTGGTCATATTGGAATAGGGACCCACCCTACTCCGGGATAACCTCATCTTAACTAATTACATCTGCAAGGACCTTATTTCCAAATAAGGTCACATTCTTAGTTACTAGGGGTTAGATCCTTCAACGTATCTTCTTTGAGAGGACACAATCTGACATGTAACACCACCTCGTGCCATACATAAAAATTAATTCAAGGTGGATTATGGACCTAAATGTTTTAAAAGCTAAAATATAAAATTTCTAGAAGAAAACATAGGAGAATATCCTGAAGATAAAGGATTCTTAGGCTACAGAGAGCAATAACTATTAAAGGGAAAATAGGTAAATTGGACTTCATTAAAAGTCAAAATTTTTGCTCTTCAGGATACCATGAAGAAAATGAAAAGACAAGTCTCTGAGAACATAGTTGAAATAAGTCATAGAGAAAACAAAGGCATATATCTGACAAAGGACTTGTATTGGAACATATAAAGAACTACAACTCAATAAAAAACCTATTTTTAAAAAGTAAAAAATTTGAATAGACACTTCACAAAGGAGGACATCTGAATGATGACCAGTATACCTATGAAAAAGTGATTAGCATTAGTCATCAAAGAAATACAAATGAAAACCACAATGAAATACCACTACACACCCACTGGAATGGCCAAAATTGACAACACCAAATGTCGCTGGGAGTGTGGGATAGGACTGGCTAAGAAGTGGCACTCGGGAACTTTCCATGGCTATGAAGACGTTTTCCATCTTCGTAGGGGTTTTTAGCTTATACAGGTGCATGCAGTCGATAGAACTCAGCAAATGCTACACTTAAAATTTGTTATTTCACTGCATGTAAATTTTACCTGAAAAACTGAAAATAACTTTTCAATTCCCATTAATGATATGCATGCTGAAGTGTTTGGGGATGAAGTGTACTGGTGTGGAAACTTTGGAATGCATCAAATATAAATGGATCAATGAATGGATGAATGATGTCAACGGTAGAATCAAGATGATTAGTATGTGGGTGTTTATTTGTTAAATTTTTCTGTATGTTTGAATTTTCCTTTAGAGTGTGTTGGGGACAAAGCCACTTGGAATAATTCTCTTCTGTGTGGTTATGTTATGGATTTGATATACAGTTTATTTGTTTTCAGTTTTGTGGTTTGTTTTTTTCTCTATTTTTAGAATACATAAAGTATTTAATGGTTCCAAAGGCAAGCCTAATTTAATACAGGGAATTGCTATTTCAGTGATCTTTGTTTAGTTATAATTGTGGAATAACGAAAGTTAGAAATATAGTAGTGATTCTTTATGTTAGTGGCCTATGTGCACATTTTATGTGCACGTAAACAATATGTTGTAATTCTCTTTCGCTATATTTGTTTGATTATATTTAGTGAAATGCAATTTGATATCTGTTGAATCTAGCATAATAGGCTTGAATTTTAAAACATACCACTCCTCAGAAGTCACAGTTTTGTCTCTATCCCCTTTGATCCTGTTTCCCCGACCCTTATAGGTGACTGGGGTTTGATTTCTTGTTCACCCTTCTTGTGTTTCCTCTCGCAAAGAGAAGCCAGTAAATGTATATATTTTTAATTTCTTCTTTCTTACATAAAAAGTTAGCATGCTGGATATACTGTTTCACACCTTGTTTTTAGTTTGCTCTCACTTCGTCTCTCCTGAAGGTCACTCCCTGTCAGCATAGATGCCCTCCTTACTCGTGGCGGCGTGGGCTCTCCCTTCCTCGTTCTTGCTCCTGCTGTGTAGACTGTTGTGTAGAGACCCCAGGCTTTAGTCCAGCAGCTCCCTGTGGCTGGACATCCGGGCCCTTTTCATTCCTCCTGTAAACAGTGCCATGCCGTCGCTCTGTATTTGTAGCTAACCTGTTTTTAATTCTGAGCTCTTTTATCATGTCTGTTTCTTTCTTGTTGTGGACATTTTGTTCTCGTTTTATGACTGTATTATTTTCCAGAATTACTCCAAGAATATTATGTGCTTCATCTGGGGACAGACTTGGTGTCTCTTCCATGTTGCCGGGCTCTTCCTCTGATCCTAAGAGCCGTTCGGGTCGGAGACGAGAGGCCTGGGTAGCTGGCACTCTGCCCTGCTCCAGTGGAGTCGCCCGTTTCCTGCGGGGGCTCTCCCCTGAGGGGAGCTTGAAGTAGGCTTTCCGTAGGGGGCAAGGCAGGTCGGCTAGCAGACTCGGTTTTGGGGGGATGCTGAGTGGGGTCAGTCCTTGTGCCATGGGCCCTAAGAGGCCAGAAAGAGGTGGGCTTCACCTGGGTTGCTGCCAGTCATACCAGGGGCTGTGGGCGGAAGGGCAGGTTCCAGCCATTGATTTAGAAAAGACCCTTTGGGTTCTTGCCTATGCAACAAAGTGGCAGCTTACCAATCCAGGTATGCCCCACTGATTAGCCCTGGCCTCAGCTGGGAGCTTGCTAGTGTTGCCCTGTCCCAAACCTTCTGGGGCAGAGGCTGACCGCAGAGCCCCCAGGTGACCCACATGTACGTGAGAGTCTGAGGAGCGCTGCTTGCCCTTGGTCTGCTCTACCCTGTGAGCCTCTTGGGGTTCTAACAGGCACATGGACTCCCATCATTGTAGCTCTCTTGTACTACGTACTCTGCTCTGTTCTGTTAGTCAACAACGTGCCCCTCTTACTTCTAGCATCTGGAGATTTGTTGTACATGTCTCACCTGCTCACAAGTCCCCTCCTGCTATCGTCGCTGTGAGAGGTGTCCTCTTCACACATCTGCACTTCGCTGCTTTGAGGTTTGAAGGGCTAGGTAGTAAATGCGTCTATGCAGTCGGTCACCCTCTAGTGAAAGATTTTAAGCAGGGAAGTAGCTGTAATGTGGTGAACTTTATCAGAGGCGATGAGGACAAAAGCCAGATTGGACTGGGTGAGTGGGAGGTGAGGGAATGGAGACCCTGTGTAGACAACTCTTTTTGAAAATTTTTGCCATGGTGGGGACCAGAGAAATGGGGATGGGCTCCAGGGCGATGTGGGGTCACAGTGGGTCTTTTTCGGGTGGGTGACTGAGAGAGCATGCTTGCGTGAAGAGGAGGGGCAGAGGGCTGGCGTGGTGAGCAAGCACCCAAGGGCGGGCTTTGGGCAGGCACTTCCTCTGGTGAGGGTGTGAGGGTGGAAGGCGCATGGATCCTGTGTTAAAGCTCAGGAGTCTAGTGAGAATTAGAGCCCAAGTAGAAGCTGTTGAGTTTACGGGGCAGCTGCAACAAAGTGCCCCAAACTGGGTGGCTTACAGCGACAGCAGTGTGTGTATTCTTGCACAGTGCTGCAGGCCAGAGGTCCGAAGTCAAGGTCTCAAAGGACTTATTCACTCCAGAGGCTTGAGATCCTTCACTTAGTTATAGCTGCAAAGACCCCTTTTCCAAATAAGGTTGCATTCATAAGTCTGAGGGTTAAGACAAACGCATACCTTTTGGAGACCATCTTTCAACCCACCATAGACTGCTGTCCATCTCCAGGACAGAAGGGCACAGGGAAGGCCAGGATCCCCACAGAGCAGTTGTCTCCTGTGGATCCAGGCTGCGAGTAGATGGGCGGTGGCAGTTCAGTCCTGTTCCGTGTAGCACGACGCAGTAGTTCGTTCAGCTAAGGGAGTTCACGGTGGCCTTGCCGAGATGCTCATCTTGTCCTGCGTAGTCTCCACGTGGCACCCGCAAACCTCAGTCTGGTTGCCACAGCTCAGCATCTGTAATGGGACAACCCTCGTTATTCACTGGAAAGTGTGGTTAAATCAAGAGTTCCCTTAGTCCATTGTCATACTTCTGAACCTTGTTCTAGGACTAGACGTGGAAACGAAACATTTGAAGGTGTTAAAGTACATCATCGTGCTCTTCAAGACAACTTTCTAAAGGTGCACGTGCTCTGAAGGATAGCCACATCTTTTTATTCTTTCCCAGAGTCAAACAACTTTTATAATGGCTCGTGCTGGTGCCAGAAAATTTAGTCCCAGTTATTTTTGTCACCTGCAAAAGGAGGATCGTCCTCTGTGTTCAGCTCACAGCCTCTGTACCCGACTGTTAATCCTTTGCCTCACTGGCACCCAGACGCCACTGACGGCATCATCTCTCCTCTGGCCCCGCTGCCCTCATACTCGCACACATCGTGACTACTCCCTGGCGTGCCACCTCTGCAGCCTCACCACTTTCTTGCCTTGTCACACTCAGTCGATGAAGCCCCAACTCCGGGTGAAATTCAGTCATCTGCCTGCCCCATCCCTGCTCTGCCACACAGCTGAACATGGCCCCCGACTGCTCCCGTTTCAAGTTCATGTCCACTCCAGGAGAGCGTCACTCCGCCCAGCTGGCTTACTGCAACTCCGCGGCGTCTCCTCGCTTCTCCCACCCTCCTCATCAGCTGTCACACCATCTTGCAGCTGATACCTCATTTCCTGGTTCCCAGAGCGCAGGGGAGCCGTTGGAGGAGAACACCAGCGGCCCCACATCTCCTCGCTCCTCCCCTGGGCCCTCGCTTCTGCTCTGTCCAGGGCCACCTCTCCAGGCCGCTCCTGCATCAGAGTCCTCCCTCAAAGCTGGCTCCTTCCCACCCCGCAAGAAGCCTGCTGCGGCTTCGCCCACCTGGAGCGAAGCTGCTCTGGGTCCCACCGCCCTTCCAGCTCCTCCGCTTCTGGCCTCCAGCAGGCTCCCCTCTGCCCCCCACATGCTCTTTTGAGCCCTCTCCAGTCGGTCCTTTGCCGATGACCTTTGTGTTGTTAAATCCCCGAGCCAGTTGCCACTTCTCTTCCCCAGCCTGTCAGCGTCAGTGACCCCAGTGTCCGTGTGAGTCAGTCCCTTCTCTCCCATGAGGCTTTGCACCAGTGTGCACCTTCTCAGTGGGGCCTACCCGGACCACCCTGCTCTTTCCAAGCCACAGCTTTGGTCCCCTTCTAACAGCAGAGATGACCAATCGCGTTTACCTTAACTGTCTGTCATCTGCGCTGGGGCAGAGCTCGACAGGGCAGGGTTGGCCACTGTGTTTATTCGCACAGGTAGCTCAGGCACCTGGAATGGTGCCTGGGCGTTCCTCAGTGCCCCACGTGCTGTTGGAGGGTTTCGGGTTCACACTTCCCTTCTGTACCCTCACTCTCGAGGGGATCTGGTCCAGCCTCATGGCTCTCTGTTTCATCTGCAAGCCACTGGCTACCAGATTTGTCTCCAGGCTGACCGGGTCGCCTGCACTTTAGACCTGTGCTTCCAGTGCTGACTCAACATCTCTGCCCAGCCTCTAACAGGCCTCTCCGGCTGTACCTGTTCAAACCTGACCACCCGGCCCCAGCACCTTCTCTTCCCCCGCTCTTCCCCCACAGTGCTCTCCCTCACACCACGTCCCATCCATCCACAATTGCTGTCCTTCCCCGTAATGAGTTTGCCCCATCTTTTCTGGTCCCTTCCTGATCCAAGTGCCCAGTCTCGCCACCTGCCTCTGCCCTTGCCCCCTGAGTCTCTTCAGTCCTGTAACACTTGGACCAGAGCATGGTGCTCTTCTGTTTAGGACCCTCCAGTGGGCTCCCCTCTCCCTCAGAGGCAAAGCCGTAATCCTTACAGTGTCGTACAAGGCCCAGTGTGATCACCTCTTTTGCTGCTCTCCTGTCACTCATCCACTGTGGCCTTCCTGGCCTCTTTGCTCCTCCCTGAGCCCTCCAGGTACACCCCTGCCTTGGGGCTGTGGCCCTGTCCTTCCCTCTGTTGGGGACATTCTTCTACCAGGTATCGCACGGCTCTCTTTTGGTCTCCTTCCAGTCTGCTCAAGTGTCACTTTCCCATTGTGGCCCTCCCTGAAAATTGGCTCCTGCCTCCAGCCCACCACTTCCCCCTGCTCGCCCAACACTTGTCATCATGAGCTGTATGCCATTTCACTCACTGGCTTTATTTGTGTTCCCTCCCTTTCTGTCTCCCTCCTCTCCTTTCCACCAGAATCTAAGCCCCAGTGAGGGCAGAGATTTTTTTCTTTCATCTCTTACCTGCTGTATCTCCAGTGCCTAGAATTGGCATACTTACTGGATGAATGGATGGCTGCCTGGATGAATTCTGAAGTGGGACCTTGCCCTAAGATTCCATCTTATGCTAAGAGGCAGAAAAGAATGCACCCTGCTCTGCTATTGACCCTTTAGCTTCTACGTGGCCAAGAGGAACAATATTGTTTATCTGTTAATCAAACCTGCAACCTGGAGTCAAAAGGTACACATAAGGAGCGAGTATGTGGAGTTAAGAGTTTGAGTTACTTTTTGGGGATTTGCAGTTATCCAGAAACATGGAATAAATCGATGAGAGTCTAAATAGCACCTACACAATTGCCCCGCTTTTTAAACATACATCCTTTATGAGTGTATAATTTAACAGCATGATTTCCCAATGCAGCTTTACAAAACAGGAGAAATGAATTTTAAAGGCTGTCAGGTGCCTTTGCAATCTGTGGCTTGGTATTTGTGTAACAACATTTATGTTTTGCCAGCAGATGTGCCGCTTAAAGTACCCATGAGAATGGCCTTTGTGGTTTTCCGCCTAACTGGACAAGAACCTCAGGAACCGATTCCTGAGAAGAGTCTGGCACTGCCCACCCCAACTCACTGGCCTGAGGGGCCTCACCACTACCCCCTTGGGCCCTTAGTGACCCCTGCAGACTTCTGGAGCAGACTCCTCAGGGCCTTCCCCCGCCTAGTGTAGCACCTGGCGTGAGTGGCTGATGGAGTCCCTCCCGGGTCTCCCAGGAGCAGTAAGGGGCAGGGTTTCTAGCTCACCACATGGCCTCTGAGCACGTGCGCGCCCCTACTGCCTGCACCTAGTGTCCGGGCTCGCTCTGCAGGCTTGGGCCGCATGTCTCCCAGCCTGGGGGCCGTAGTAGGGGAGAGCAAAGTGCTTTGGCTGATTGAATTTTTCTGAGTCTCAGCCGTTCGAACAGTGTTTTTTGTTTTGTTCTGGTCAGGTTATGACGCCCATACTATGAAGGAAAGGAAAAGAATCTGGTGTTGTAGGAGGTGATGTGTTGTCATTAATTGTTTTATTTTTAAGTTTTCTATATTTTTGCAATGCGGCAAGTTTTCTTTGAATAAATAATACTGGGACCTTATCACATAGAAGGCATATGTGTTGTCCTCAGTACTTCTGAATTATCTGGGTTTATTTTTGTCTCTTGAATTCACTTATAAACAACTCAGGCTGCATTTGTAGCCAACAGAAATAGGAAGAAAGAATCTCAGAGTTTATTTTGTCATTTTTCAATAGCTTGAGTTATAGTGATAGTGATAACTTAGTGAAAAAGCTGTGTAGTGAGTAAGCCTCATATATAGTTTATTGTGAACATTTTTTTTGTTTCTAAGCACCTTGATACTCTTTGTGTGTTAAAAGACTCCCCCATTGTGTGTATCTTGGGTAGGAGGCAGGCGAACCCTAGCTTTGACTTAAGAAAGCCTAAAAGCTGAGTTGGAGACTTGTGGTGTCTCTTCTCATGTGCCCTGAAGACTGAGGACAGGCTGTCCACAGCCACTGCAGTGGGTACATGAACATCTGGGATCCAGAGCCCCTGATTTTTTTCCTCCATCACCCTGAGCAGGTGACTACGATCCTCACGGTTGCCTGTGGCCACAAGATGGCTGTTGAAGCTCCAGCCATTGCATCTTCCTCTCCAAGTAGGAAGAAGGAGACTGTGGGGAAAGGGCAGAAGGGCACTTGCCAGCCTGCTTTCCAGTCCCATTCAATAATTTTCATTTCCATCTCCACATCTAGCATTTTTTACTGAGGAGCAAACAGTGACTGCAACGGCAATCATTTAGTTCTCACTAATGGGTCTAGGTCAGCTGCAAGATGGGGTCCAGATTTATTCTCAAGCTTGTGGTTCCAAGACCCAGGAGAGAAAAGCAACTGCCAGGGACAGTCTCTTCTAGGTGGACGTAAGGAGCCCAAAAGGAGTAAGCAGAGACACAGAGGCCTCTTTCAGTCTTAGTCTCCTCGGTCCCATCAGTGGAAGCCAGAGCAGGCGTGAGCAAGCACGGAGCCAGTGGGCAGGGAAGTGTGCTCTGCCTGTAGTCCATGGGGCAAGAGCAGGCCTGAAGACGACTGGAACAGGTAGCACACTCTGCTGCCGTCTCATTGGCCAGAACGTCGTCCCAACTCTGCTGGGAAGCTAGGAAATACCTTTCCGTGGCTGAGCACAGGGTCCTTTTAGGACGGCAGATGGAGAACCTGGGGGATGGGGGCAGCCGGCAGTGCCTGCCACAGAGGATGGATATTCCATGCCCTTACCCACTGGAAGCTAGGGATGGTGATGAGACTGAGGCTTGGCCAAATCCATTTTGCCTTCAGGGACTTCGACTCTTGATAAATAGTGAGAGTTAAGTCATGGTAGTGGCACATGCGTCAGGAAGCAAGCAGTAGTGGCTAATGTCCAGTGGTGAGGTGATGGTGGTGTCCAGGGTGGGTTTCCCAGCCAGCTGGTCCCTTTAGTACACACTGGCTGTGTTTTCAGTTGTATGGCTGCTTTTCTGAACTTAGTTCTCATTTATGTAACCACTTCTCTGGGCTCAGTTCTCTAGTCTTCTCTCCATTGCCAGATGTGCCAAAGAACCCCTTTGTAATCGAAGTTAGCTGGAGAGTTGGTTTCTGTTGCTTACAACCCGGGACTTTGATGCAGAGCATGGAGTCTGGGCAAGGAAAAAACAACGCTTTCACAATTTTTTTTGAGATGACACAGGTTTTTTGAGCCACGTTGCCTTAGGAGTAGTGTATGTGCTGCCGAAGTTAGCACTACATTGCCTTAGGATTAAATCCCAGCTTTGTTACCTACTAGTTGTCGAGTTACTTTTCCCTTCTTGAGCCTCAGTGTTGCCTTCAGTTCAACATCGCTTTTGCGTGTTGCTGAGCGTTCAGTGAGACAGTGACTAAAGCAGTGATTGTGAAGGAGTGGGAAAATGTCCTGGTCTAAGCTTTTGGATTGACCATATACCATTTGGGTAATGGGCTAGTAATTTAGAAGTTCTGATAGTGCTCAAAGGGCCCTCTGGAAAGAGGGTAAGGAAGTGTGGTACCCACTGTGAGCCAGGCTCTCCATCACATCGAGGCCTCCATCAAAGCACCATGCTTGACAACATAGGCTGTTTAGTGAATGAATGCATGCATGCACGCTTGGGTGCAATTCCATGCGATTTGGGCGAGTCTGGAGTGTTTCGACTGGGAAAATAGTTCAGCTGCATATCACCATCCAATAAATCATTCTAGGCTTAATGCCTCTGACATGGCAGTGGAAACAGTCATCTTGGGCTATTCAACAGTCACTTATCGTGAGCGCACTTGGGCAGATTTTAAAATTTTCCTTTTAGTCTAGACTTGAATGCAACAGTGGTTATTGCTGACTTAACCACTAGTCACCACTAATAAACAGGAAATTCATAAAAGGAGATACAGGTGTCTAATGAAGATAGAAAAAGAGTTCTGCCTCAGTGACAATTGAAGAGACAAATGAAGACGGAAATGTGTATAGAATTTAGTTAATAATAACATATCAATATCGGTTCATTTGTACTGTGTAATGCAAGATAACCCTTAATAGGGATGTGTGGTACATGGGAACTGTCTGTGTTGTCTCCTCAACTTTCCTGTAAATCTAAAATTGTCCTAAAAATAAAGTTTATTTTTAATTTAAAAAAAAACAAAGAAGATACCATTTTCACCTACCAAATCTGTAAAGATTGAAAGGACAGAAGCAAAGACCTAGCGCCGGCTAATTTCGAGGTCCCTTCCTGCTGCACGGCTGGCTCCCACCTCCGGGGCCAGCCTGCACACGCAGCCCGGTGAGGCCTTGTCCATGGGCACATTTGGGTGCGCTGTTGAGCGGTGGTGTCCCACCCACACGGCTCACGGCTCAGGAAGTGCAAACTCATGCTTGGTCTGTGAGTGTCCCCGCTAGCACCCGGGCCCCTCTTTAGGGAACAGCTGCTTCCAGGGTCCTGTGTGTGTTCTTTCAGGCGTTCTGTGCATGTACAAACGCTCAGAAACCTGTATTTATTTTCTCTACACCCGCTCGGGTCTGTGTGACTCAGGTATGTTTTTGTCCATTTATCTACATTACTAAATTCACTAGTGTATAGTTGTGCGTATCTTTTTATAAGCCTCTGCAACACCTGATTTATATCTCCTTTACCATTCTAGAATTGTTTACTTGCACCTTCTCCCTTTTTTCCTTGTCTTGGTAAATTCTGTTGGTTTAATAAGTCTTCAAAGAGCGAACTTGTGGGTGTTATTGTCCTGTGTTACTGCATGTCCAATTCATTAAGTTCTGCTTGTATCTTCGTTATATCTTCTACTTTCTGGGGGCACATTCTCTGGTTTCCTTGTTCTCCGTTCTTAAATTATAAACTTAGCTCACTGATTTCCAACCTTCTTTTCAAATATAAGCATCTAAAGCTGACCCTCAAACTATTTCAGCTGCTTCCAGCAAGTTTTTGATATGTGTGTAGTATTATCACTTTAAGTCAGCTTAAAGGGTTTTTCAGTTTCCTTTATGATTCTTTCTTTGAACCACAAATTATTTAGAAATGTATTTTTTAAATTTCTAAGCACATAGCTTTTTTTTCCCTCTAGTTACTGTTTTAAAGATCAAGTTCTAGTTAACGTGCACTGTGGTCTGAGAATGTGGTCTGCGTGACTCCAGCCCTCGCAGCTGGGTGAGAATTGCGTGACTGAACAGAGCGTGCAGCCGCCGAGCAGGGACGCAGGAGCCTGCACAGGCTCGTCGCCTCTGTCTTATCCACTGGGTTATGAAATTGTCTTCTCTTCTTACTGTCGTTTTTATCTACTCGATTTACCCACTGCTCGGGAACATTTGACACAGTCTCCTGCCATGCTGGTGGACCCGTCAGTTTCTCTGTGGGCTTTGTTAATTTGGGCTTTATTATTTATTTTGAGGCCAGGTTTTCAGTTTTAGAAGCGATTTTATCTTCCTGGTAAATTGAACTTTTAGGCATTATGAAGCGACCCTCTTTTTCATTAACAGTGTTTTTGCCTGGATTTTCGCTTCGTCTCGTAGCAGAAGCGCTGCACCACTGCGTTTTTGGTCAGCATTGCTGCTTTCCATTTTCCTCCCTTTGTGTCTTTTGGGGCTACATGTAGCTCTTGAAAATGGCAAGTTGCTGGGTTAAAAAATCCATTCTGTCTGTTTTGTTCATTAACATCTGTTTAATTACTGATGCATTTAGATCCGTTTATACCATTTTACTTTGTGCATTCCACTTTGTCCACATTTTCCATTCGTATATTTTCTCCTTTCTTACCTTCTCTTAGATCGTTTTTTTTTTTAATTATGGTAAGATACATCTAAAATTTACAGGCTTAACCATTCTAATTCTACAGTTTAGTGGCAATAAGTAAATTCAAATTGTTGTACTTCCACCTTTTGGATGACGTTTTAAGCGGTATCAGGCAGTATCTGTAGGGCTGTGCCCTGCTTTTTCATTTTACGTTTAACAGTAGAACATGCACAAAAGTGTTTCTGTTCCCTCAAAATTCACATGTTGACGCCGTAGCCTCCAAGGTGGTGATATTTGAAGATGGGGCCTTTGGGAGGCGATCAGGTTTAGATGACGTCATGAGGGCAGAGCCCTCATGCTGGAATCAGTGTCCTTATGAGAAGAGACACCACAGAGCTCGCTGCCTCCCTGTCCTGTGCCACATGAGTGCACAGTGAGAAGGTGGCTGTCTGCAAGCCAGGAAGAGGGCCCTCACCAAATACCACATCTGCTGGCACCTTGATCTTGGACTTCCTGCCTCTAGAACTGTGAGAAATAAACTTCTAATGTTTAATCCACCCGATCTGTGGTATTTTGTTATGGCGGCCCAGGCAGACTGACATCCATGTTATGAAAAACAGTAAACATCCTTGTAAAGCTACCTTCTATTTCATTGCGAATGCAGCGTACCTTCCGTCTTGCCCTTCTGTCAGCTCCCTACCCCTTGCCTCTGGATGCCTCACATCTCTGTGCCAGGTGTTCCGAAAGGGTAGTTTCTATTCAGGATCTCCGCCTCCCCGTCGGTCAGCCCCTGGATCGCTTCTGCACTCTCCCTCCACGGGCAGTGGTTCTAGACAAGCCGCTGTCTGCCTGCCTGCTCAGGCTCCGCTCATGGAATCCGCACCGGCTCAAGAGGCAGACTCCTCCCCCACACTGTGCAGGTGAGAGCTCACCCCACTCAAGCATTTCTCTTAGTGGCCTTTCTGTGGCATGTGAAAATGTTGATTTCCTTCTTGCAGCTCTTCACTGGCAAAAGGGGAGTTAAAGCAGGTCATGCTCTTTGGCCCTCATCTCTTTGTCCCCTCCCCTGCACTGGGCTCTGTGTTCTGCATTGAGGCTCCTGTGGACTTCTCTCCAAGCAGTCCCAGATGACGGTGAAGTTACCTATTGCTGCGTGTGCCCCCTGCTCGGCTGAAGCCACTGAGAGCAGTGACTGCTTCTGCTCGCCCACCACAGCCTCCCCTTGTCACCTCTGGTATGGCACTCGTTACACTTCTTGTTCAATGAATGACATTTATAGGCATGTTGGAACTGTGGGAAGAAGGCAGTTGGCAGCAAGGGGTGTAGCTCCTTGTTTTGCCCGCAGAGCTAAGACTTTTCACTAGGAGATTTTTTTTGCATTCCTGAATTTGTAAAATAAGCCCACCTAAACCGAGAGGTGGCACATTACCTACTAGAACCAAAAACTGAGCTCAGCCAGGCTCAGGTGCCCCAGAATTTTTGTCCCACCAAATGACAGTTTCATGGATGTCTACACAGTGGTCCCTGAGCGTGACTCAGTTTGAGGTTTGGTCCTGGGAGTACAGAGAAGCGCGTCCACAGAAAATGCCCTTAAGGTGAACGAAGTCTTATTACCGAGCGGATGTCTTGGTCAGCTCCAGGAGCCCCTCATCTTCCAGGGAGCGGCCTCTTGGGCCCCAGGGCTGCTGTCAGACATCTGAAGTTAACCAGACGGGTCCTTCACCTGGCCACTGTCCCCTCTCTCCCTGCCTGGGAGACATCCCATTAGGTGGCGACAGGGAGTACGAGAAAAGTACTGAGGAAATAAAACTTGTTTTGCTTGGTGTTAGAAAAAGGCTCATGGGGCATGTGTGCACTTAGATTTTACCATGCAGGGCATTTGAAGGCTTTTGCCCTTTTTTCTCTCTCCCATTCCTGTCAACCCACTGCCTGCCCTGCCACCCTCCCACCTCCCCCAAATAAGGCGGATAGATCAGAAGACCAAATAGCCAAACCTATGTCCTCTGGTGTCTGTCACAGTTGATAGCAGCACCGTAATGCAAGCTGGGAACCTGAGAGTCCGCTGCTCTGCCCTTCACTGCCCACGTCCCAAGAGCCAGCCCGCCCGCCCCGTGTTCCTTTATTTCTCCACCCTCTCTGCGTCCCTTCTCCACTGACCCAGCTCGAGCCCTCAGCTCTCTCTAGGACTCCTACGGTGAGTCGCTGACTCCTGTACACTTCTGTCTTCCACGCGGGCAGTCCTTGAGTTGAATCTCACTCCCCTGCTTTAAACCTGACACTGGCACCCTGTCTTCAGATGCTCTCGACACCCCTAACGTGACCCTCGTCTTTTTCTGGCCTCTTCTGTGGCCCATTTTCTCATCCATGTGCCCCTCAGCTGCTCTCATGCTCCCGGCCTCTGTGGTTCCCCAGCAGCATCTCCTCCTGCCACTTACTCTCGAAGACTCTGCCCAGGTGTCTCTTCGTGCAGACAGCCCTTCCTGAGCCCCGGGCCCCACCCAGGTTAGATCCCTCCCCTCACTGTTGACTGTCACCACCCGTGTACTCCGGGCAGGAGGAGGAGCCGGGTCTTCTGCCTGCACAGTTCGTGCTCCTCCAAAAAGCACGCCGTGATCCTCGTGCCACTCAGCTTTGCAAGCCCACACACTCCCTGTCATGGGCTTGCTCACCGCCCTGGACAGTCCTCCCTCCATCGAAGGTTCAGTGCCAGGCCCACAGCCTTCGTCTCTCTCACCCAGCCCCTGCCATCCCACGGGTGGCTTAAGTGTGCACATAGATGGCCCTCCTAGCGCCTGGCTTCCCATCTCCTTGACCTCACCACCCACTGCCACGGTCACAGCCTGGACTTTGTCATCACTGGAAACTGCTCCACCCCCAGAGCTGTGACATGTCTCCTGGTGACAGAGACTTCCTGTGCTCCTAGCTCGAAGGTCCCAGGTTCCCCAGGACTCTGTCAGTTTTCCCTCCCTCTCATGACTCATGCCTGTCACCCTACAAACAAACGTGTTTTAGAATTTCTCCCCTTCACTGAGGGCTCCCTCCTCCGCTCCCACCCCGCTCCCTGTTCCCCCTTTGGCCAAACTCTTCAAGACTTGGGCACTCAGCACCCCCTCTCCTCGCCTCCCGCTCTTGCCAAGCCCGCCCCACAGAGGCTTTCTCCCCACATTCCGTGAAACAGTCTCGTCAGCTCCCAGTGGATGCCCACATTGCCATGGCTATCGGCAAGTCCTTTTCACATGGTTGTTCCCTCCTAGAAACCATGCGTCTCTTCGGGGACCCCACCCTCTCCCTGTGCAGAATCACCGGCTTAATCAGTTTTTTTTTTTGGCCTCCGCACCTCACATCTGAGCCCCCTTCTGTGTTTAGGGGAACTCGCACCCCACCTTACGAGTTTGATGGGAGGCCAAGTGGCCTGACTGTAGCCACAGAAAACGCCAGATGCTTCTCTTCCTAGGTTCCCTGTCAGCTGGGGCAGCAGTCGGCAGACTACATCTCAAGCCAAGTCTGGCCCACCACCTGTTTTTGTAAATAAAATTTCATTGCAGCCCAGCCTCACTCCTTCCTTTATGCATTGTCTGTGGCTGCTCGCCCACTACCCTGGCAAGTTGAATGGTTGTGACAGAGACCATGTGGCCCGCAAAGTAGAAAATATTTGCTGTCTGGTCCTTTACCAAAAAAAAATGGTCCAAGCCCTGCAAGAGGGTATGGGCATAAGCCCTGGGTTCCACTGGTGACACTCTCCTTCTGGGTCGGAGGTGGACAGCAGGAAGGACAAGTTCCTGGGTGGAAGTGGCGAGTGGCCAGTGCTGTCCCCTGCGTGGTGGCATTGGCAGTGCTGACTGCCGCGTGCCAGGCTGGCTGCAGGATTTGGAATATTGTTCCTGGCCAGTTGGACTCAGAACTTGTTCCTCTGACCCTCCAGGGATTCTCTGGCTACCCAATAAGCTCCCCACTCCCCCATTTTGTTATTGTGGTAAAACGTAACATAAAATGGACCATTCGAAACATTTTCAGTGTACAGTCCCATGGTATTAAGTATCTTCATATCACTCAGGCACCACCGCCTTTCAGTCGAGTCCTCGCCTCTGTAAATCAGTCGGTCTGCGCTGCTTGTCACCAGCACTCTGGACAGATGCACCCGATCGTCCATCTACCGCCTCACCCCTCTTCTTCTGTGCCCTGTGCTGACTGTTTCTCTTCGTCACACTGCAGGTAGCTCGTCCACACTCACATCTGAGGTGCCCTTCCGCACTTACCTGGCTATTCAGACCTCTCTGCTGAGTGGTCCCGGCTGTCTGCCCAGCCCTGACCTCTCCCCGAACTCCAGGCTCATGTCCAACTGCCCTTCGGACCTGTACAAGGCAAAGGCCTTCACATCAAAAACGTAAAATAGGAAATGACAGCCCTCAATCCGCGCTCCTCCTGCCCCAGCACACATGTGCCCTCCACTGACGGCACCTGGACCGCCCACCACATCGCCCACCTAGACTCTGCAGTAGCCCGTATGGCACGGAGGTCACCCGCAGATCCCCAGGGGATGCGGTCAGCAGACAGCCGCCAGCTACCTCTTCCTTCGAGTGAGACCCTTCTCACCCAGGTCACATTGTTCCAGGGCACACCCAGGTGACTGAGTGAGATGGGTACAAAACCCCTGCCCTGCCTTCTCTGTCCAAGCTGGCCTGGAGCTTCATGAGGCCTAAGTGGCCCTTGGACGTCTTCCTCCACCCAGGTCCACTTCCCCCGCCTTCCTTTCACAGGTGTCCATCCCGAGTAAACATTTAACACCCCAAATTGTGGCTCACCCTGCAGCAGCTTGTGTTCCCGCCCCCTCAGCCCCCTCCACACTCTACGTCTTCCACATAGGGTGAGCTTTTAAAAACTGTTCATGATCATGTCATTCCCCTGAGAAAAACCCTCTGGGCAGGGGGTGAGGGATGGGGGCGCTCACCCCTCTCAGAAGAAAATCCAAAACCCATTGCCTGGAAGCAGGGCTGGCTTCTTGAGCACGCAGCCTACATTATGCCCGGGGCTTAAAACTCATGGTCGGTTTGAGGCTCTAATGTGGCTGTCTCAAAATTCTTTATTTTTGATAAGAGACCCAGCATTGTCCTGTTGCACTGGGTCCTACAAATTATGTAGCCAGGCCTGCCTCATTCTGAGCTCATTCTCTCTGCCTCGCTCGTGTGGCTCCAGCCCATCGCTCTTGCTTTTCCTGGAACGTGCCTGATTGTTCCCGGGGTCAGAGCCTTAGCTCCTGCTGCTCCTTATGCCTCGGCCCTCATTTCCTCAGATCTGGGTTCAGACTCGCTTCAGAGAGTCCTGCCCTGGGCATCGGGCCCCTTCCCATCTCTCCACTGTCACCTCTGACCTCTGCTCTTCATACACCCAGACCCAGCAGCAGCCCTGCCAGGGTTTGAGCTCTTGGCTTGCTGGCTCTGGAGCTTCGTAGCTGTTATGTGCGCCCGGTCTTCTGATGCTTCCCCCTGGGAAGGCGTCTTTTTTCCCTGGCGGTGCCTAAAGAATTGTTTCTTTGTCCTTGAACTTGAGGAGGTTGACTAGTCTGTCTCTGTCTCTCCACTGAGTGTGCTTTGCCACATTTTCCTGGGAACATGATGTGTCCTTTCAAGCTGCACATGCGACTCATCTTTGCTTCGGGTCAGTTCTCTTACAATACATCTTCAGTGGCATCATTTCCATGTTTGGGGTTCTCTACTACGGCGACACGAATTATCCTTCTGTTGGATTGTCTTTGTCTCTCTTCCAATGCTATTAGCTTTGCTCTAATTGCTTTAGCTTTTGTCTTTTTCATCTGCATTCACTGTTTGTTTAATTTGATTTTCGGCTATGCGGATTCTGTTTGGGGCTCTTTTTAAATGTATTTATGAGTTCTGTAATGATGTGGTTTGGTCTGCAGTTTGTTTTTCTAGGTTGGGAATTTGCCCTCTCACCTTACTGTGTTTTATCATCTCATCTTTGAACTCTTATTGAGAACGTGTTCTTACAAAGTTGTGGGGAATTTCATTCTCTTCCTTGTGGTGTATTCTCTTCTTGGTGGGAGACTTTGCCTTTCCTGAGCCATCTCCTTTCCTGTCTCTTTTTTTCTTTTGGCCATAATATACTTGCAGAGTTACCATGTCGTTTCTTGTCATCTTGGCTCAGGCTCGGGCGGCTCCAGGCAGTCATTCTGTTTGCGTTGGTGTGGAAAGGAGTGCTTGGCCCGTCTTCGCAGTCTCTCAGCATGGGCTGTCTGTCACTGCTTCGCCCTCTGGGCCGTGGTTACCCTGTGGTCAGAGAGCAGTTGCACACTGGTGGGGCTGCGGGGGCGGGGGAGGCCTTCGGCGGTATCTAGATTCTTTGTCCTAAGAACTGTGTGAAATGACTTCCACCGAGGTTCAGTCTGGCTGGCTGCTTGAGGGACATGAATGCCGTTCCTGTGGGAATTCGGGAAGGGAGCCCCTCAGGCTCCAGGTGGTTCCCCGAGTCCACGCGTACCCAAGCACAGTCACCTCCACGGAGCCAGCCTGGCTCGCGGGCACTTCGCCTGTTTCTCCGGCACCTCCCAGCAGGAACTTCTGTAGTTCCTGGGCCTAAAAGGAAAAAGTTTGGGATTCCCACCAGTTGCTTCTCTCCAGCTTATTGGCTGAGAGGTCGCAGGGTGTCGTTGGCTCCCCGATGACAGGAGGCAGGGGTAGGAGCTAGTCTTGCTGCTGCTTTGTCCTCAGGAACCCTTTCCTAGGTTGCGGGGTTTTGAAACGTACTGCGTTCAGTCTTAGGTCTCTTTCCTTTGAGATCCTCCTCCCCGCCTTTGTTTTGTTTATTTTATTAGAGATTGGGAGAGAGTAATTCTGTGGGAAGTTGTAACCTGCCATTCGAACCCGATTCTCTAATCCACATAGAATCAAGTCTGTCGTGTGGTGTGTGATGTGGCCACAAGGAGCAATCATGGCCCAGCACCCCCGCGACATTCTCTGGCCGTTTGTAGGTGACTGTCAGCTTCCGAAGGGAATGCCGCTGGGATCTTCACTGGAAGGAGGGTAGTCAGTCTTCTTATTGTGTTTTCTACCCAGTTTGTGTTTGTACACAGGGAGGTGACCAGTTTGTTGATATTTGTCTTGTCACCGAGCACGTTACTTACATTTTAGCCAGTCCCCAGAGTTGTTTATGGATAGCAAGTGATCTAGTCCCTGCTGCTTTCTGGTGGCTTTGGACCCCTGTTGTCAGGAGCCGGGGTGGGGGTAGGGTGGGGTACGGTGGGGCCCAGGGTGTTGCCGGGAGGTTGCTGAGACAAGTGCGATCTCCATGCGTATCCGTGTATCTCTGTGTGTCCCAGCAGTGCAGGGTCACTGGAGTGCCGTAGCCCCTCCCCGCCCCTCCCCCCTGCTCTCAGCAGAGCCCAGGGAAACCCCTCAGCCTGTCACTCTTCTTTCCACGTGTGGCACCAGTGGGCTTCTAAGCCATCCCATTCGCCACCAGCAAACTGCCTAGCTCGCAGGTCTCATTGTTCCTGGGCCTCTGCTGGGGAACCCTGTCCCCAGACCTCCTTGGCAGGTCCCTCCGTTGCTCACGTTTGAGTGTGTTGGAACCGTGGGAGCAGAACTGCTGTCGCCTTGACTCCAACCACGCCACACCCTATAGCAGCCTCTCCGAGCGCCCAGCCGTTGGTGACACCCTTCTCGTTTGCCAGCACTGACAGGTTTCCCCTTCCTCTTTTGTTGGTCATTTCAGTGGGCTCAGATGTCATCATTGGGCATCAGAGTTTGTCAGGCATGCAGATGTAGGGCGACCTACACTAGTGAGAGGAACGCTGATGGAGACAGGGCCACACACTTCATGTGAGTTATGTGAGGTGACCCTTACACAGAGTTCTCTCCCATGTCACTGGGGAATCTCCTTTCTGCCCCTTCCCCTCCAAATATGTTGCCTCTGTTGGAATTTTATTTTAGTAAATATTCTGTTCTTTGTTAAAAGCAGCCGACACTTGATAAAAGTCTGTCAAACCTATTTACATAAAGTATACAAAGGCAAGAAGAAAACAGTATCAACAGAAAATGGGGAAGAAACAGCTGTGGGAATGTATTGCTGAAGACCAGAAAGGCAGAGAGCACGTAAGCGCCCGTGGAGACCAGCCGTTGGACCTCGAAGACTGGATATTTGTCATGGGGGCACTGGAGGCCAAATGTGCCCTGAAACGCGTCCAGCCACTGGCGCAGAGGACCATGGTGGGCGCCCCGCAGGCTGTGGGAGCACAGGCGCTGGGAGCGTGACGGAAGGGAAGTTGCTAGGTGAGGAGGCCAGACTGGAGAGAGAAGCTAACAGTGCAGGCTTTCCAGGGCACGAGGTGAAGTAACAAAGACATCAGCAACAAGGATTGGCTTGGTGGCCCCCATTCTTGCCTCTGCAGTCGCCTTCATGCCGACAGTTGGTGGTGAAGCCACCTTTCTTGGGTTCCATTCGTGGTCCACAGCTTTACCAGCTTTACCACCTCTGGCCCCATCCTTCCCACCACCAGTGGGCCCCCATCCTCGAGCTCTTCCCCAGCTCCTTGACGGGTCTCCCCTGGTCCCCAATATCCACCCTTTCACAGCAGTCATCAAAATTGCTACGATTTCATTATCGACCGTCCGCCTTAGAGGACTGACCACACCAGCGGGGAGAGAGGAAGTGGCTGCAGGCGGAAAGCATGTCTCGTTGCTGCCACGCAGCGGCCCTGGCGCAGCACGTGCGTAGTACCTGGCGGTGCTCAAGCAACGTTGCTGCCGAAGGAGAGAAACGAAACACCCCACGCTGTTCCCGGCATCCTTGCTGTGATGACTTCTGTTTACAGCTTGCCCCTGTCCGCTAAGCATGCCACAGTGGGAGCAGTCTGCCCTCCCCCCCACTTTACTCCTATCTAGTTCCTGAACGTTTTCATCACCCCCAAAGGAAGCCCTATGGAAGACAGTCTGGCACTTCCTCCAGAGGTTACATGCAGAGTTCCTGTGTGGCCCAGCGAGGCCACTGCAGGTATAAGACCCAAGAGAAGTGAAAACACGTCTGTGCAAAAACTTGTACACACACGTTCATAGGAGCTAAAAGGTGGAAGCAGCCCAGCCGCCCAGCCACAGGTGACTGGATAAACAGTGTGGCGTTCGGCCGTGGAAAGGGATGACGTTCTGATAACATCCTGCGACGTGGATGAACCTTGGAAACATGCTGTGTGAAAGGAGCCAGTCACAGAAGGCCACGTAGTGCAGCATTCCACTTCTGTGAAATGTCCAGAAGAGGCAAATCCACAGAGACAGCAGATTGGTGGTCGCCAGGCGCTGGGAGTCAGGGCACTAGGGGAGCGACTGCTTTGTGGCCATGGGGTGTCCTCCGTGGGTGATGCAATGTTCTGGAAAGAGGGAGTGAGGATGGTTGCCCAACATTGTGAATGCATTAAGTGCTGCTAATGGTAACTTTTATGTTGTGTGCATTTTCCCACAAAAAAAATTGATCAGATGCCCTCAGACTATTTAGCCAACCACCTTCATTTTGACTAAATGCCTAGTAGTCATTAAACCCCTTGAACTAAATTCCTTTCTGACTGTCATTGTTACCATGTCCTGGCCTTCAGAAGTGACATTCAGGTCAGCGTGGTCTGGTCTAGCGTGTGTCACTCCAGGTCCCCATGCTGGCCTCTTTCTCGCGGATGGATGGCAAAGCTGTTTACCTGGGCTCTGTGCCTGCGACCAGACAGGCTTGCTTGGAGACAGCTGTGGGTTCTGAGCGCTGCATGGGCATCGTAAAACCTACCTTTATGATTTAGGGTGATCGGTGAAGGCAGCTGTCATTTTAGTGAGGTGTTATAAAAATTGAGATATAATTCACATACCGCAAAATTCACTCATTTCATTTTGGTGTACAGTTCGGTGGCATTTAGTGCCTCCACAGTGTTGTGCAACTATCACCTCTGTCTAGTTCAGAACTAGATGTTCATCACCCTTAAAAAAAAAAAGAGGCCTTCTACCCACCAGCAGTCACTCCCTGTTATCCACCACCCCCAGCCCCTGGCAGTGAGTAATCTGCTTTCTGTCTCTGGATTTGCCTCCTCTGGACATTTCATATAAATGGAATCCTACAGGATTTGTCTTTTTGTGAGTGGCTTATTTCACTGAGCATGTCTCCAGGATTCCTCCATGTCGTAGCGTGTGTCGAAATTTCCTTTTTATGGCTGAATTACGTTCCGTGGCCTGGGTAAACCACACTTCTCTCTCCATTCATCCATGCGCAGCCTCTCGGGTTGTTTCCACCTTTTGGCTGCTGTGAACATTGGCGTGCAAGTATCTGTTCGAGTCCCTATTTTCAAGCTCTCGGTCTGTGCGTAGGAGCGGAATTGTTTGGTCACGTGGGAACTTTTGAGGCACTGCCTGACTGTTCTCCACGTTGGCAATGTTCATTTAAACGCGGCTTTCCTTTCCCCGGGGGTGGCAGACTTGTGCCGTAAAGATGAGACTTACTGTGTGGCACCTGCTACCTTCATTTGGAGAAGGATCTAGCTTCGGGTGGCAAAAACTGTTTTATGTAGTTTTTGGAGACACAGACAGTTTCTTGCATCTTCTAAAAACTGGAGTATTAAAAAATCCACTGAATTCCGAGCCGGGCCCTTGAAGTTCAGGTCCCACCACTGCAACCTTCGCACTGAACCGCATCCCCTCTCGGCTTCCCGGGGACCACCAAGACTCTTCCGGTGCCAGTTTGATTCCCCTCAATCTTTAAAGGGACCGAAGCTGCTGTCTCAGAGTGTCGCTGCCTTATTGATTTGTGCAGAGAAGCTTCCTTGATCGTGAGATTCTGCAGCGCAGGATGGAGGTAGAAAGAATTGGAAGCACCCAGTGAATGGCACTCCAGGATGGAAGCAGCCACTGCGAGGAGACCATTTCCCTCCTCAGGTCCTTGCCCCTTCCCCTGGGGAAACAGCCACCACCCTGCCCTTACAGTGCATTGCCTCGTTGCGGTACCTGGGCTCCTTGTACAGCCCCACAGCGGGGATGACTGGAAATGAAAGTGTCAAGAAATGCCTTCTCCTGAAGTCGGCCTGCTGTAGACGTGACTGAAATTGGGAAAGGTCAGGATATTGCTGGGGCTCTGGGCTCTGGAACATTCCCCGGAGCTCACTCTAGAGGGGGCTAGATTCCAATTCAAGTGAAAAACTTCAGCTGCTGCTTTTGGCTGGCTTTGTAGCCTTTTTGCTTCTTAATCCGAAGGCCTTGGGATCAAGTAGTATCTCCTGAGCCACAGTTGTCCGGCCAGCTGCACCTGCCAGCTGTTGGTCGCTCGCACCCCGGTAACGTACAGCAGCCTCGGGTCAAACGTACAGCCTCCCAGGGCCTCCTGCTGCAGGGTTACTGTAGGTTACTTACTGTCATTATGAAAATACAGGCCGTTCTCGCAGACCCTTCAAGATAAAACGATTTGGCCCGAAAACAAGATTCCTGCAACTAATTTTCCTCTGCTAGATCAGAGGAAGAATTTGGTCTAATGTTTGCGTTCAAGCAGCAAAATCACTGGACGATGTTTTATTACGCAAGAGCCTTCCCTCATGCTTCATAGATATTTAAGATTTGTGAAGGCCTTTCTGCTTGAATGTGACATGTGCATTCCTGGGAGGAGAATCACACAATAAAAAATAGGAGTTGTTAAGGACGACGCCACAGTGGGGTAGACTGTGCCAAACCTATGAGATTTGGTAACCAGAGCTCACTAACACAACCAGAGACGATTCTGGTTAAAAAAACAACATCAGGGCACACGAAGTCTCCTTCGGCATTTGCACTCAGCATCGCCATCAGCCGACCATTTTTCGCCATAACCCCCAGATTTGTGCTTCCTCTCACAATGAACAGGTGAGTTGTTCCGTCGACAATCAAAATCGGATCCCAGACAAGGCTGCCTTCAGCACTGATTTTATTTTAAACGCAGGGAAATATCTTGACACCTTCATTCACACTCACAGCTTCACCATATAGAAGCATAACACTGGAAAACATTGTGGTTCTTTGAGCCACTAAAAGAAGGCTTTTCTGCAAGGTTTCCAGCTTTTTCTCTTAATGTATTCGTGTAACGTGAAGACGTTCTCTTTAATCGTTAGAAAGCTTGCCCGAGACTGCTTCAAAATATCACTGTTAACCAGCACAGCTTCCAGTTGTACTGACGTCATCTCCCCACTTTGAAACGTGTTTTTCCTGAACCCCTTGCCGTCGGAGGGTTGGTCGCGTCACCGTTACGTTGCACTCCTGGATACCGAAGCGTGGCTTTCCTTGGAGCGCTGGGCGCAGTGATAGCACTCAGGGAGTTTAGCGTCGTGCTAACACGGGACCATGTTCGCATCCTCCCGACGCCCCGTTGCCGACTCTTTTAGCGCCTTCAGACCGGGAGCCAGTCCAGGATCGCATGTTGCTTTCGGTTGTTCCATCTCTTCGGTCTCCTTCAACCAGGAGCAGTCACCAGCCCTTCTTTTTTCCATGCCGCAGACCATTTTGGAGTCCAGGCCCACTGTCGTGTGGAATGGCCCCCTTTGGACTCTTCTGGTTATTTCCTCGTGGCCTCAGTTGTCCCTTCCTGCAGGATGGGGCAGAGCTGATAGCAGGCCAGCCAGTCAGTGGTGCCCAGTTTGATCGCTTGTTAAGGGGGCGCCTGCCAGTTTCTTCACAGAGCAGGATTCTCTCCCTACTTCCCTTACTCTTTAGCCTGTCTATTCCTTGATTTCTTGCCAGCTTGTGAGTACAGGTAAGACTTTTTGAACATTGTCTTCTATAGCATCTTCTAGAAGATATTCAGTCTGGCATTTTGAGTAGTTTCAACAGGAATGTCTGTGGACCTGACCGCTTCATTGCTGGAGGCCAGTCCGGATGTTCCCGGTGTAAACATCCCCCATACTGCTGCCCTTGAGACCCCTCCCTCCCCATCACTGTAGATGTCACTGTGCTCCATGGCGAGCGATACACCAAGGCCCTCAGTGACCACCCCAGCCTTGCCTCCTGCCAACCCCAACCCACTAGTGCCCAGCAGGCTAATAGTGCCCAAACTCTTTATTTAGGCACTCCGAACATGCTTGCTTTGGGGCTAAGCTAGACGCTGCTCCTCGAAGTTAATGGCCATGGGGCTTCTGCCATCAGAAGCAGCAAAGGTAGCACAGCATCTGGGTTGTGACTGTCCCTTGGCATGCAGTTATTAAGCACTGTTTTGGTGTCTGGCACTGTACGTTGAGCAGGGAGCTAACAATAAAGAAGACACTGTCGTGGCAGTATATTTGAAACACCGGGGAGCATAGGGTGCTCCTGCTCGTGGGGCAAGGCAGGAGCAAGGAAGGAGTCTCAGAAGTGCTGTCTTAACCCAGATGAAGGTGGGAGAGAGGGCTGGCCCACAGCCTCTGCTCTCTCTCCAGGAGGGGCACCACAGTGGGGACAGGATGGTGCTGTTGGCATTGCTGCCTCTGCCTGTCTGGTGGCCTGCCCTGAGCCCTCCTGGGCGGCCTGTGAGACTCCTCATCAGCCCTAAAATCCTAGCTCAGGCCTTCCTCCTCTGGGGAACCCCCATCTCTGGGCTTCTCGCCTTCCCAGAACAGAGGAAGGTGTCAATATTTCTTTGTGACCTCTTTGTCCGTCTTCCCCCTACATGCACGTGTGCATGCATGTGCGCGCGCGCACACACGCACGCACACACACAAATGGGAGCTCTAGAAGACCGGAGACTGACTGATGCTAATTCTGCCCTGGCATCCCAGCCCTCAGCAGAGTCTGGCTCAGGGCAAGGGCATCAGTGAGCACACAATGACTCAGCCGTGACCTCAAACAAGTTCCCTGTCTGGTTGCGCTTCCTTTTCTTTTCATCTCTGACACTGAACAATTGAATAGGTGGTTTTTCTGAGGGTGCTCCCAACTCTAAAATGTACACGCTTGTGAGCTAGGTGCTCAGTTCTCATACTCAAGATTGTGCGTGTGTGTGTGTGTGCACACGCGTGCGTTTGCGCTTTGCGCTTTGATTAGACGGAGGATGAAGAAGGCTATTTGGTTTCTTTGAAAAAGCGTGTGCTTCAGCAAACCCCATAACCTTCTGGGGTGGCTTAGGAAGTCACTTGACACCCTGTCCTGGCCTCCCTCCTTTGGGACACCCTGGGACTGGGCAGGCACCAGGGCGAGGGGTGAACTTACTGGGACTACCTGTTTCGCATCATTTTCCTCCATGCCCAGCAAAATGGCTTCCAGGCTTTGTGGACTTTTGTTACCTTCTTTTAAGTAACAAACACCTGTGTATCCCTCAATTCACAGAATTGAAAATCACCATATTATAATAGCTGTTTCAAATAATTTCAATTTCAGAGAACTAGACTGACAGATAAAGTGCCCTTTTATTCCCCATCTTTAGTGCTATTAAAAGTTCATTTATCATACACTTAGAAATGATTAAAAAGGTAAATTTATGTCATATATATTTTACCACAATAAAAAAAAACTTTAAAAAAGTTTTTTAGGCCCAAATCAGAGTTTGGGCACAGCTAGGTCTCCCACCTTTGCATGTAGCTAATAACGAATGAAGTGTATCCTCTCCTTGAACTCTAGCCGGGGATATGGCTACAGCCCCACCCGCTCCTGGCCCAGGCTTCCCCATCCTCAGTCAGTGGTGCCACCATCCGGCTGCCCCTGCTTTGGCCAAGGTTTTTATCTCGTCCCTGCCCCTCTCTCCCACACCAGTCCATCAGCCAGCTGTCACCCCACCTCCTGGGCATGTCCCCAATCTTCTGCTTTCCTCTTAAGTCTCCTACAGCCCTTTTAGAGTGATCCATTGATGATAAGAGCTCTCGTCCATGTCCCCTGCTCAAAGCTCCCCAATAGCTTCCCATCACACTTGGCATAAATCCAGACAAAGCCTTCCATGTGCCCCTTGAGGCCTCTCTACTGCCCAGAACCCCCTTCCCCCACATGGCCGCATGGCTTGTCCCCTCACTTCCTTTACGTCTTTCTCTCTCTTCTCCCCCAGTGTCACCATGTGGGTTTTTTCTTCATTGCTTTCTAATCAGTTCATTCTTTTGGATATTCACCAATTGTCCAACGTCACAGCATTGTCCAACGTGAGGAGCCCCTTCAGCTGGCACCTGTGTCCTTTTTATTTTTATTTTTTGACTCTCCCTGTTACTCTCTCTGCGCTCCCCTGCCTTTTCACCCCCACACCAGACCACCCACTTCTCCCAAGGTCCAGCCTGGTTCCTTTCCATGGACGCTAGGCACAGTCTCTGCCCCTGGGATGCCAGCATTGGCCTTAGAATATGTCCCAGCAAGGGTGCACTGTGGTCAAGTATTTTAAATTAATCTTTTCTCCGGTATGTTATCAATTTGATATAGTTTAATTCGTTTTTGATTGCATTCAGTGTAATGAGGTTTTGTCGCCTGTTTTCATTTTATTTTGGGTTGCATAGACTTTTACCTGATTCATGAATTGAAATTATGCTCTTGCATAGCCAGAGAGGCCTTGCCAATTCCTAATTTCTGCTGCGTGCTTCCTAAAGGCCCCTCCCTTCTTGCTCACACAAAAGGCAGCCTATGGTACACATTGTTCACCTCACAGTAGATCCTGGGGATCGCGCCCCATTGGGCCAGGGCACTCTCCATGGTATGGACGTGCTGTCACATAGCAGGTCCCTGGTGGCAGCTGTCTGAGTTGTCCTCAGTCCAGGGCTGGTAAAAACAATGCCATCGCAAATAACGTCATCCTCTGTTGCTTTGCGTTTCTAGGGGCATCTCTTTGGGGTAGATTTCTAGAAGTGATTGCCCTGGATTGCATGGACACGCTCGATTGTATCTAAGAGGTAGTCCTGGGGTATGTGGCTTATACTCGCCCTCATGGTAGTTTTTTTGGGGAATTCAAATGAGACTTCTGAAGAAGCCAGAATTCTCTCCGTTGGTACAATGTTTCTCTCGGCCTCTGGGACCGCCCGGGGCCCAGGGCTCAGCCCTGGCCTTCGGCAGTGCCCATCGACTGTGTGGAAGGGTTGGTTCCAGCCTGTCCACTTTCTGTGGCCACAGGCCATGCCCAGCTTCTCGGATTTTCCTCATTTCCTGTCGAGAAGCTAAGATTGGGAGAATTGAAAAGTGTGCTCTGGGCTGGAAGAGGTTAGGGACCCCTGCTTTACAGCCAGAGACGGTCTCGTGTGGGCCAAGGGCTGAGTCGGGGTGACCCTGGCAGGCATGGTCAGGGCCCTAAACCGCCAGATAAAGATCCAGAAAAGGGAAGAACTCAGGGTCAAGCTTGAGCCGGGCCGGGACACGCCCTTACCACGACCTGTCCCCCCATGCCTGACCCGAGCTGCTCAGGAAGCCGTGTTTCCTTGTGGCGCCAAGTGAGCCCTGGTGTTAACCTGCCTTGGGTGACTTAACTAGGTCATTCAACTGTGGTTTCAAGTGCACACCACAGTGCCTTCGTTCTGGTCTCCACAGTGTGGACAGGAAGGGGAGTCGCTTGGGGCAGATCAGCCACGGCGCAGAAAACCAGTGCGGACATGAGCTGTGTGGGACAGGGCAGCTCTCGGGCCGAGGTACGGAGGACAGGAATAGCCCTTTGCCCTTTTCCATGACGAACTGCCAGCCATCTGCTTCTGAGCCCACAGTTCTTTCCAGTCTCCCCTGGTCCCAGTAGTGTGCGTGCCGTGTTAGCCTGACCGCGAGGGCGTCGTGGCCAGAATCCGATCCCGGGGTCCAGGGCCTCACGGCGAGCGTGTCTGAAGTGCACAGGGAAGGAGCTGCTCTGTTAGCAGGAAAGAGTCGGGTGGCGCCCGCCCTGGGACAGCTCGGCGCCCCTCTGCGCCTTTCTCCTTGCTCTTCCCTGCCGCTGGCGAGGCCGTGTCGTAAGGGGGCGTCCGGTGGTAAAGGCTCACCTGACCTGGGGCCACTGCTCTTCTCGTGCCAGAACCCTGGGCCGTGGCTTCTGGGTGTTCGTTAGCCAGTGTTTTACATAGCGCCGTTTGGACTTGCCTTCCTCTGGGGTGTTGGTACCCACTGTGAGATGAAAACTGAGGCATGGGATACTGAGGTCACTCACTCAGGTTCGTGTGGTGGGAAATGTCGGAGTAGAAATTCGCGCTCAGGTTGGCTGGCTCCGAACCCGTGTGCTCTCTGTGCGGTACTCTGCTGGGCGCACGTCCCGAGGGGTAGGGCAGGGCCGTGCTCCCTGTCAGGAAGTCGTGCTGTGCCCCTGGCAGTTTCTTTGTCCAGCACACATTGAGAAAACCCGAAATACGGAAGCTGCAGCGACGCCCAAGCCAGCTCTTCGCGCCCCAGCCCGGTTTGGGTGCGCAGCTTCCTCTCCGGCAGCGGAGGGCCTCGGGCGCAGCCCGTAAAGTGGCCTTGGCCAAGGTGGCCTGCTGAGAAGCTGCACAGTGTTTCTACTCAGAAAAACAATGCCACCCGTGCAGGCCACTTACCCTCCTGAGCACTAGGAGTGGGACTCACTCAGGCGGCGCCGCAGTGCGGCAGCGTGTGGTTGGCCGCCACTGTCAGCAGCCCAAAGCCCCTGAAGAGTGCGAGAAGGGAAGAGCTTCAAGGCCTGGGCAAGCCCTGCCAGGGCCACCCCGAGCCCGCCGATGCTCGCTTTTTCTCTACGAACCAGTGTGTCCTCTGTGGTACTTACATACTTGTTTAACACTTCAGGGAAGAAAAGTCAGAAGACCAGGATCTCCAGGGCCTCAAAGACAAACCCCTGAAATTTAAAAAAGTGAAGAAGATAAGAAAGAAGACAAGGAGGGCAAGCATGAGCCCCTACACGCCGCCAGCCCACCACTCTGCTGAGCCAGCGGAGGCAGGCAAAGCGGAGACCTCGGAGGGGTCAGGCTCAGCCCCAGCCGTCCCAGAGAGCTTCCGCCTCCCCCAAACAGCGGCGCTCCATCATTCGCGACCGGGGCCCCATGTATGATGACCCCACTCTGCCTGAAGGTTGGACCCGAAAACTTAAGCAAAGGAAATCGGGCCGCTCGGCTGGGAAGTATGATGTGTATTTGATCAAGTAAGTAAGGGCACATCCTGTCTCTGCAGAGTGGGGGCTGGTGGACGGGAGGTCGGGTGGGTACTGAAAATTGATGGGGACCCCTTGGAATAGCAGCTCTTCACTGCTACTTGATCGGGAAAAATGCGTGTGCGTGACCCCACCTGGAGTGGGGGGCTTCGGTAAGGAGCACGGCTTGCAGGCATGCCCAGGTATGCTTGGGACGACTGCGCAGAGGTCTGTGCCCCGCGTGAGACGCACTCAGGATCACAGGGTGCGACTTCATCCTGCCGGCCCTCGAGGCCTTATCTGCAGGTGGAACAGCAGTAGGGCCTCCACAGGGTCACAGTGAGAATGTCAGGAGAGGTCGCAGGGCCCGCCACGTGCAGCGGCCTGGGCTCTGGAGGCAGGCGACCCTCCCTGGGCTTCCTGCCGTTTCCCAGCTGGAGAACGTCCAGCTGAGGGACGCTTCTCAGAACCTGTTAGCCTCGTCTTCCTGGGAGAGTTTTTCGGTGACATCGCTTCATGAACCCGAAGGAATAGGAGTCCGTAGGGCTCAGCCCACTCTGCCAGTTCTGTTGGGAAAGGTGGGCTCGGAACAGGGCCTCTGGGGAGGAACACCAGCGGGCTCCATGTGACATTCCAACTGGCTTTTGTGCTGTTTGTCCATCTTGGGGGGTCACTGGCTGTTTTCTATTGAGAGTAACTTTCAAGCCCGAGCAAGCTTCAGAGGAGGCGTGAATAAGTACATTTCAGTTCTGCCCCATAGATGATCCCCGAAAAGGTTAGCAGTTTTCAGAGGACATTTGCAGACATTTGCAGCCTCGATTGGTTCCCAACAGACCTAAGGGTGAGCAAAGCATTATCCTCCTGACAGACGAGAAAACCGCTCTCCAGAGATGGTAAACGGCATGTCCAGGCTCAGGCAGGGCGCTCTGCTGGTGGACCGGGCCCAGGCACCTTCCCCAGCGGTGACCCCCGCCTGATGCCGAGAAAGGCTCCCCAGGCCAGACCCTTCCAGGGGCCAGAGGCAGGGCCTCAGTGGCAGGCCATGCCAGCACCTGCCGCTGCCCGGCGACCCAAGTGTTTCATGTATGACCGTGGGCGGGCTCCTCGAGTTTTAGCTCGCCTTGGCTTTTCCTGAACGTGGCTCTCATTCAGAAGTATCACCAGGCATGTCAGCTGTGGAAGGTCTCCTAGCAGAGCTCATTGGTACCTTCTGCTCTACCTCGTTTCTGATACTGCCGTGGAAGCTTCTAATCATTTTTTGTGTCTCTCCATTTGTTCCCACAGTCCCCAGGGAAAAGCCTTTCGCTCTAAAGTGGAGTTGATTGCGTACTTCGAAAAGGTAGGCGACACCTCCCTGGACCCTAATGATTTTGACTTCACGGTAACTGGGAGAGGGAGCCCCTCCCGGCGAGAGCAGAAACCACCTAAGAAGCCCAAATCTCCCAAAGCTCCAGGGACTGGCAGAGGTCGGGGACGCCCCAAAGGGAGTGGCACCGCGAGACCCAAGGCAGCAGCATCCGAGGGCGTGCAGGTGAAAAGGGTCCTGGAGAAAAGTCCCGGGAAGCTGCTCGTCAAGATGCCTTTCCAAGCTTCGCCAGGGAGCAAGGCCGAAGGGGCTGGGGCCACCACATCGGCCCAGGTCATGGTTATCAAACGCCCCGGCAGGAAGCGAAAAGCCGAGGCCGATCCCCAGGCCATTCCCAAGAAACGGGGCCGAAAGCCAGGCAGCGTCGTGGCGGCCGCTGCTGCTGAGGCCAAGAAGAAGGCCGTGAAGGAATCGTCCATCCGGTCCGTGCAGGAGGACCGTGCTCCCCATCAAGAAGCGTAAGACCCGGGAGACAGTCAGCATCGAGGTGAAGGAGGTGGTGAAGCCCCTGTTGGTGTCCACCCTTGGCGAGAAGAGCGGGAAGGGACTGAAGACCTGCAAGAGCCCTGGGCGGAAAAGCAAGGAGAGCAGCCCGAAGGGGCGCAGCAGCAGTGCCTCCTCGCCCCCCAAGAAGGAGCACCACACCACCACCACCACTCAGAGCCCCCGAAGGCGCCTGCGCCGCTGCTCCCGCCCCCGCCTCCGCCCCCGCCCGAACCGCAGAGCTCCGAGGACCCCGCCAGCCCCCCTGAGCCCCAGGACTTGAGCAGCAGCGTCTGCAAAGAGGAGAAGATGCCGAGAGGAGGCTCGCTGGAGAGCGACGGCTGTCCCAAGGAGCCAGCTAAGACTCAGCCTGCGGTCGCGACCGCCACCACGGCCGCAGAAAAGTACAAACACCGAGGGGAGGGAGAGCGCAAAGACATTGTTTCATCCTCCATGCCAAGGCCAAACAGAGAGGAGCCTGTGGACAGCCGGACGCCCGTGACCGAGAGAGTTAGCTGACTTTACACAGAGCGGATTGCAAAGCAAACCAACAAGAATAAAGGCAGCTGTTGTCTCTTCTCCTTATGGGTAGGGCTCTGACAAAGCTTCCCGATTAACTGAAATAAAAAATATTTTTTTTTCTTTCAGTAAACTTAGAGTTTCGTGGCTTCAGGGTGGGAGTAGTTGGAGCATTGGGGATGTTTTTCTTACCGACAAGCACAGTCAGGTTGAAGACCTAACCAGGGCCAGAAGTAGCTTTGCACTTTTCTAAACTAGGCTCCTTCAACAAGGCTTGCTGCAGATACTACTGACCAGACAAGCTGTTGACCAGGCTTCTTAGGGTACGCCTGCACCTCCCTTCCCACCCGGACCTCCCCCATGTGGTCGTTAAGGACAGAGAGCACTTGAGAGGACACTCCCATTTTTGGTGCCATTGGTGCCCCAGTCTCAGCTCTCCTCTCCCCCCACCCTACACCCGCTCCCCCACCTCCCCCACTCCCACCCATGTTGGGACAAGGAGGTGTGAGGCAGGAGAGACAGTTGGATTCTTTAGAGAAGACGACAGAGATGGCCAGTGGCTACAGCCCGTGTGATCCCACCTGTGGTGGCACAAATCTGGCCCCACGCCAGCCCCAATCCAAAACCGACAAGGACATTTCACAGGACAGGGAAGTAGCACCTGTTCGCTCCAGTTCTGGCATGGCTCGGAGGGAGTCCTTTGAGCTGCTGGGTATAGACTGGCCTGAGCCAGATGAGAGGATGGCCCAGGGCCGGCCTCCAGTGGATGGCAGTAGAGAGAGGCCGTGGAGGCAGCAGGACGAGGCGCAGGCAGGCGGGCCGGGCTGTGGACCGGCAGAGCACCGCGGGCCAGGAGGCACCCCAGTCGCTCAGAGCAGTCTGACTGGCAGAGGCTCAGTGGGGCAGGGGCCAGGGGGAAGGAGGGGAGAATGTTCTTCCAAAACTTTCCAATTCTACTCCTTAGGGACAGCTTAGAACTATTTGCACTATTGAGTCTTCATGTTCCCACTTCAAAACAAACATGCTCTGAGAGCAAACCGGCTTGCATTGGTGACACTTTGTCCCTCAAGCCACCAGACGCGACGGTGTTTAGAACTGCCTGGATCTGTAGATACCTGCGCTTGTTTTAAAGTGGGCTCAGCACATAGGGTTCCCACGAAGCTCCGAAACTCTAAGTGTTTGCTGCAATTTTATAAGGACTTCCTGATTGCTTTCTCTTCTCTCCTTCCATCTCTTCCTTCCGTCATTTCATCCTTTCATTTCTTCCCCGCCCCGCTTCTTCCTCCTCATTCATCCTTTCTGTTCCAAACAGTCGCAGTGCCCATCTGTACCCCGAGCCGATGCTGGTCAACTCATGCCCCCAGAACTTGCCCGCCCTTGGCCCTCCTGCCACCGGCCCCAGCCCCGCCCCGCTCTGAACCCGAGGAAGCCCGGGTTCTGCTGAAGGGCGAGAACCTGGCCCTGGCGCCCCAGCCTCTCTGAAGGGCAAGAGAGCGGCATGGTGTCGCTCTCCTAGGGACCCCCTTTCCTGGTCAGAGCCCAGACACCGGGCCCCTCAACCTTCCACTCGGGAGAAACGGGTGGGAGGAGTTGGACCAGACTTGGGTTTGGGAGCTGAGGGCAGCACAGAGGCCCCCGTGGCCTGCCAGAGTCATCGAGAGGCCCGGCCCTGACCTCAGTCTCTGCCAGGCCCGGCTCGCGCAGTGCGGTGCCGCGGGGCAGCAGGCGGAACAAAGGCAGATGCCCAGACCTGAGCTGGGACCAGCGCCTAGGGCCCCCTTCTCCGCCCACCCAGGCTCCTCCATTAACCAGACCTGCGTTTGAATGGGAAGCATTTGGCTTTTGCTTGCTGGAGGCCGGGTCAGGGCCACACACCACACATTTCCATGTCTGCGCCAGGGGTGTGGTGTGGGGGCCTAGAGGCTTGGGTTGGCTGTGGGATCCCATCCTTTCAACCTCTCCATTCAGGAAGTCCTTACCTAGCTGCATATCTTCATCATATTGGTATATCCTTTTCTGTGTTTACAGAGATGTCTCTTATATCTAAATCTGTCCAACTGAGAAGTACCTTATCAAAGTAGCAAATGAGACAGCAGTCTTATGCTTCCAGAAACACCCACAAGCACGTCCCATGTGAGCTGCTGCCATGAACTGTCAAGTGCGTGTTGTCTCGTGTATTTCAGTTATTGTCCCCTGGCTTCCTTACTGCGGTGTAACCATGAAGGAGTACAACATCCTAGAAACCGTCTAGCGCTTCCCTGCCAGTCCTTAGTGATCGGAACCATAGTTGACAGTTCCGATCAGTAGCTTAAGAAAAAACCGTGTCTGTCTCTTCCGGAATGGTTAGAAGCAAGGGAGTTTGCCCCATTCTGTTCGTAGAGTCATAGTTGACCTTTCTAGCATTTTGTATCCATTTCCTTATGCTGCAAAAGCAACTCCCACAACCAACCCCGCTCTGCTGTCGACCCTCTGGGCTTCACTTCTGACTCCTCCCCAGGAAGGGAAGGGGGGTCGGAGGAGGGGGCGAGTCCTTCGGGACACCCCTCTTCCTCCAAGGACAAAAGGCTCCTGACCCCACAGTGGCCTTGCACTCCTGGCACCCCCAAAAGACACCTATCCACGCGAGCACGGCATCCAGCCAGTTTGTCACGGAGATGCCATCCGTTGTGGTCAGTCGGGATTTTATGCGTTATACCTGGTCCAGTGAAATGTGGCTCCTGGGACCAGTGTCAGGAGCTGGCCTCCCCATTGGCTCGGTACCATCTGGTCTTGGGAAGAGGAGTGCGGGGCCCGCCAGGCCCCCGTTTCACCCACGACAGTTCATTCAGGGGCCGACTGCGCATCGGAGGTTGAGAACACAGCATTGCAAGGGTCGTTTTCTTTGTGGCCGGCCCAAGCTGCAGCCCCCTGGCTCCCAGCTTCTCCCCTAGAGCTCCAAAGCTGCAGGCAGTGCCTGAGGCTCCCTAGGGTTTTCTCCCCCCCCCCTTCCCACATTTCCTCTTCCATAATAAAGGCATCACGAGTGAGTCACCTTTAAGCAAGTCGCCTTGGTGGTTTGTCAACCTGGCAGGCAGGGGCCCTGCAGCCCCCATGCCGCCCCTGCCCTGGAGTCAGGTGGTGGGAGGTTGGAGGGAAAGCCTAGGCCCTGGGGTTCTCACCAGCTGTGTCCGGCCCAGTTCGGGGTGCGACCTCGATTTTGTGTGTACTGGAACACCATGAAGGGTTTTAGGGACTGCGTGAGGAATACCGAACTTGACAGCTTTCAGATCTCCGCGGGTCTAGGTCACAGAGCAGTCACGTCCGGTCTCCCAACCCTCGTTCTAGTTGTTAGTTACTACCTCCTCTCAACAGAATTCTGTGTACCCTCAAGCCCCTCCCATGACGCCCAGCCCTGCCTGCCTGCCGTGGGCCTCTCCTAACCAGTGGAATTTTGTCCTTGACACTGCAGTGAACTGGGGACACTGGGCCACCGCCCAGTATAACTCCCTTCTTTTGGCACAGGAGACACCTAGAAATGGCACGTCCCCAGTCCATCAGTGCCAAACTAATCAAAGACCCCTAGCCCGTCAGCTCCCTGGAAGGTAAAAGTCATGGTGGTGGCCTGGGATCACTGGCCACAGCCAGCACCTCGCTTCTGAGACCCCATGCAGGTGCATCAGCAGCCTGTTCAGTGACATCATTCCAGGCTAGAGGCTGAGAACAGTGGCAGTGGGACCCAGGGCAGCCCCACGTTGTTGCCTGCTCCTCTGCCCGGTTTGTCATTGCTGTGACAGCGATCATGAAAGGTACTAGCCAGAAACAAACTTCCACGTTTGGTGGGAAAGGAGTTTCTTTAGGTGACAGGACCTCTGGATTTTAAGTAAATAATAAGCAGCTCAAGCCCAGGAGGGAGCAAAGGTTCTGAACTGAACCTACCGGGTGGGGCTGACTGGACCTTGCGGAGCTTTCCCGCCAGGCTCTGTGAGCTGACAGGGTCGTGGGAGGTCACAGGTACTGGCTTTTGGGGAAGACCTTCGTGCGTCCATTCCTAGCCGGTGTCATTGCCCCGGATTGCTTCCTGGTGCAAGTTTTACGCCCCACAGCCTAGGACCACTGGCCCAGAGCTCAGGAAGCAAGCCGTGTCGAGAGCCCTGTGGGTGATTGCCTAGCCCGTCCCCCGAGTGTGGCACAGCAGCATCGCCAGGCCTGTGGCCGAGCTGTGCCCTGAGCTGTGCCGCACCATGTTGGACTCCCACTCTGCTCTCTGCAAGGGCCACCTTCGCTCTCGGTCAGTGAGCCCATCCGCTCTGGAGGGGTTTGTTGAGTCTCCATTTTTGTCTTTCTCTTTTAGATTGATTTTTAGAAAAGGCCTAATTGTTAGAAATCGCTGGGATACTGCCTCCCCCAGGGTCTGAAGTTACATATTAAAAGGGAAAAAAAGCGAACACTGAAACCCGTTCTCAACAATTCAGAAGGAAAACCTAGAAAATGTTTGGCCGAAAATTATATTTCGCTGTTTCTGAACGAATAAGAGCAAGCTTTTGCAAAAATACTGATCTAAAAATACGCAGAGCTTGGCCTGATGTGTGGGGAGCGCTGCCGGAGGAGGGGTTCCACCCGAAGCTGCTCCATCCGAGACTCGGGGCCACCCCGTCAATGGTGAGCCCGCTTCTCCTTGGGTGGCAGTCGCTGAGGACTCAGCTGCTGCTCCTGTCCTGTAGGGTGGTCTGGAGGTTAGCGGCCCACCTGGTCCCAAAGCTGCAGGAGCCCAGCTCTTGGTGCGGGGAGCGGAGTGGTCACCAGGGACCCGTGAGGGCCTGCGCCATCCTCACCACCCAGCACACCTGCTGCTTGCTCCTTTCTCATCTCCACAGAGCCTGCCCAAAGTGCTGAGTTGTCAGGGAAAAAAATGAGTTCCAACTAGGGCCCAGGCAGCTAGGAAGGAAAGGGTGATGGATCCCCCTTAGCCTCTGCCTGCGGCGCAGCCTGTCCCCTGAGGACATTCCCCTGCTCTGCTGTCCTTTGGGTCTAGGGCCCGGTGAAGTGGCACTCCCTTCTGAACTCGGAGGTGAGGACAGAGGCCTGAGCACTCAACTGGTGTGTGGCCCCCTTGTCCCTTACCCTCGAGAGCCCCCGGGGCAGAGGGAGGGTGAGTGTGAGAACAACTGACCCCCACCCCAGAGCTGAGACCCTTGACGGGGAAATCTGGCCTCTGCGTTTCAGAGCATTTGTGATACTCGCAAATCGTCTTTGCTCCCCTAGGTCCCCTTCTATCTTACCTTTTCTCAGGTCCTGCTCAGCAGCGAGAGAAAATGAGATGAAAAATCGGCCAAGAGGTTTGGCTCCTGCCCACTGATAGTTCCTCTCCCCTCAGTGTTTGTGTGTCAAGTGACAAAGCTGTTTTCCTGGTGACCCTGATTATATCCAGTATCTTATAGACTATACGCATAGGCCTGCTTGGTCTCTGTCCTGGGCTTTTGTTTTGCTTTTTAGTTTCGCTTTTAGTTTTTCTGTCCCATTTATTTAATGCACCAACTAGACACACAAAGCAGTTGAATTTTTATATATATATATATCTGTATATTGCACAATTATAAACTCATTTTGCTTGTGGCTCCACACACACAAAAAAGACCTGTTAAAATTATACCTGTTGCTTAATTACAATATTTCTGATAACCATAGCATAGGACAAGGGAAAATAAAAACAAAAACAAAACAAAAACAAAAAAAACAAAAAAAAAAGAAAACAACAAAAAAAACAACAAATCTGTCTGCTGGTCACTTCTTCTGTCCAAGCAGATCCGTGGTCTTTCCTCGCTTCTTTCAAGGGCTTCCCTGTGCCAAGTGAAGGAGGCTCCAGGCAGCACCCAGGTTTTGCACTGTTTCTCCCATGCTTGTGACAGAGGTCCCAGGATGCTGGTGCAGGACAGTTCACCTCAACGGGTGGGTGCGCAAGCGCGCTCCCTTGCCTTCGTGAAGTCCGGAATGTAGTTGGCACCGCCTGGTCCCCTTCCACCTCTGGGTGGGGCAGCTGGAGTCCATGGGGTGGCCCGACGCCCCCTTCCAGTGGCCCAGTCAGAGTGATCATGTGTGGAGAGTCGGCTCCGTAGGGCTCCCACTTTGCTGAGTCTGGGGGCTGGAAGGCAGATGGGAGGCCTGTTGCGTCTCTGAATGTGCGAGCCGCACAGGTAGAATGCCAGGGACCCCAGAACCACAGGCAAGAGTCTAGTGGGTCCCCTCCAGGAGGTAGCAAAGACTCCAGAAATGTCCTTTTCTCTTCTCCCCCTTCCTACGAGTAATTGCATTTGCTTTTGTAATTCTTAACGAGCAATATCTGCTAGAGAGTTTAGCTGTAACAGTTCTTTTTGATCATTTTTTAAGTAATTAAAAACACCAAAAAAAATCCACAAACTTGTTCTTCCAAAGCAGAGAGCTATAATCACCAGGGCCAAAAGCTTCCCTCCTGCGTCATTACTTCTTCTGAGGCCTGAATCCGAAAGAGAAACACTCGCAGGCCCTTTGGGTGGCTGGGCTGCCCTCGGGCCGCTCGGAGGACCTGGTCTGGGGCCCGCTCCGGCCTGCGTTCAGTATTAGTGGTGGGTCCTGACGTCCTTGCCCACCCAGCCTGGGATGGGGCCGAGGAGGTGAGGAGGCCGTTGCCGCCGACGCTTGGCCACTACCAGGTGGGTGTCCGCATGTGTCCACGTACATGCATGCTTTCTGACGGAAACGTGAAATCAGCGCCCGAGCTAGCCTCACCCTGTGACCTCTCGCCCCGCCGGGCCCGGAACGCGGCCGGCCCAGTTCGGTTTCTGGGGAGCTGGACAGTGGCGTGCGACAGGCTTGCAGAACTTGAAGCCTGCTCCTTCCTTTGCTACCAAGGCCTCCTTTTCCGTTTGATTTGTCACTGCTTCAATCAATAACAGCCGCTCCAGAGTCAGTAGTTGATGAATATATGACCAAATATCACCAGGACTGTTACTCAATGTGTGCCGAGCCCTTTCCTCGCGCTGGGCCTGTGTACCCGGACACTGTAACCTGTGCTGTGTTAGCTCCCGTCCCTCCCCCCCGCCCTCCCCTCGTCTTTTCTGGGGGTTTTCTGTTTGGGTTTGGTTTGGTTTTTATTTCCCCTTTTGTGTTCCAAACATGAGGTTCTCTCTACTGGCCCTCTTAACTGTGGTGTTGAGGCTTATATTTGTGTAATTTTTGGGGGTGAAAGGAACTTTGCTAAGTAAATCTCTTCTGTGTTTGAACTGAAGTCTGTATTGTAACCACGTTTAAAGTAATTGTTCCAGAGACAAATGCTTCTCGACACCTTTTCTTTACAAACAAAAGAATTTGGAGGGAGGGGATGGTGACCGAGATGAGGGGGGCTGTCCTATTTCCCCAGGAGGGGAGACGTGAAGAGATGACCCCTGCTCAGATCAGCCAGAAGCCACCCAAAGAAGTGAAGCTAAGTCAACGGACCGAATAGCTGTCATGTTGCATTTTCAGTCAGAGCAAAACCAGGTCTTGTTCCACCCAGTGGATTCTTTTGCCTTCCCCCCCCCAAGATTATTAGCATCGTTTATTTTTTAAGGAACAGACGAGGTTTACGTACGTTCTCTGCGAGGGGAGCCAGGAGGGGTGTGAGCAGGGCCAACCTCGCCTGGGTGGGAGGAGGATGGGGCGAGCCTGAACAGCGTGGCTCAGCCAAAGTGTGGGCAATCTCCCCAGAGACTTCCGCCATGGCCACAGGTCAGGTGTCTGTTGACAGGGCAGATCGGCCACTCTTCGCCTGACATACCTTTCTGGACAGGCCAGCGGGGTGGGCATTATTGTCTAGGACCCTCCATCACATCCTGCCCCGTCCCGCAGCGCACGGCACTGATGTGACCTTCAATTCCCACAATCCCAGGCGATGAGATGATGGGGTGGGGGGTGCGCTCTCTTGGCTGTCATCCAATTCCCAGCAAAATTTGGACATGAGAAACCCCCCTCCCTTTCCGTGGCAAAGACCAGATCCTTCTCAGAGACGCCGTCACCCCCACCAGACAATTTTGGGTTCATGGAACAGGGACAGATGTGTGCTCCCTGAGCACCCGGCGCCCCTCCCGAAAGGTGAGGACAGTGCTGACTCTAGTGACCATTTGCACGTGGGTTTAGTAGCGGGTAGAACCAAGACAGGGTGGCCACCCCCTCCCGAGTCTCAGCGACACAGGCCAGCCACCCCATGCAGAGGGAAGCCGGGCCGAGGGAGGGAGAAGTACACATGGGGCACGGGGAGCCGCCGGACAGACTTGGCTGGAGATGTTCGAAAAGCCTCTATCACATTCACCTTCAGTTTTTGTGTTTTGGACAATTACTTTAGGAAATAAGTAGGTCGTTTTAAAAACAAAAATATGATTGCTTTTTTGTAGTGTTCAAAAAAGGTTCTTTGTGTATAGCCAAATGACTGAAAGCACTGATATATTTAAAAACAAAAGGCAATTTATTAAGGAAATTTGTACCATTTCAGTAAACCTGTCTGAATGTACCTGTATACGTTTCAAAAACACCCCCCACTGAATCCCTGTAACCTATTTATTATATAAAGAGTTTGCCTTATAAATTTACATAAAAATGTCCGTTTGTGTCTTTTGTTGTAAAATCAAGTGATTTTTTCATAAGGTTCTTTTACTATTTGAAAAGATGGGCAGCACGCAGTTTTATTTTATTTTTGTAAGTTTTTTAATACGTGTGAAAGCAAAGACTTACTCAGCATGCCTTTCTAAGTGACGCGTTTGCACTTTTGTTGGGAAGTACTGTACCTGTGCTGTTAGCATTCTCGATAAATCTCTCTGTGAAAGTGACTCAAGGTCTGGGCTTTCATTATCAGACAGCTCACAGGACAGCATGGTGGTGTGTTCCTGATTTGGTCTGGCTGTCCCTGAACACAGAGAGCCAGCCGCTTTTCAGGACGGCCGTGGGAGGAAAGGGCAGCCTGCTCCACGCACTGTGCCCCTTGGCGCTGCTCCTGCGTGTGTGGGGAAGCTCTGGGCGGCAGGCTGGGAAGGACCTGGCACAAACCTACCGCTGCGCCCTAGGTCAAGAGGCCTTCTGCACGGTGGCATCACTTCCGTGTTCCTGAGGGCCACGGATGGGGCACCTCTTTGGTCTGGACGTGCCGAGGTGCTTTTGGGAATACGCCCGCCACCCCCAGCTCCTCCCGTGCCTACCACCTTGAGACCCTCCCCTATAGCCTCTGCCGAACTGGCTCCCTGCCCAACGGGGGTGCTGCCGTCACTGGGGTTCGCAGGTGTCACACCCTGTCTATGCTCCTTGGCTTCCCTGTAAGGCTGTGAGCTCTCGGGATCTGCCTCCCCACCGTGGTCATCCCCACCAGGCTGTTGCCGGGCTGAAGGGGACAACAGCAGCCCTCGGTGTCCAGCTTCACACGCAGATGTGGACACACCTATTAAAGGTGCACTCGAAAGTCCTGGCCTTGACCGTTAAAACAAAGGGTTGACATTCAACCTACGTGTACTGAGCATCTCTCGTGTGCCAGGCCCGTCTGCGGGCTGCAGTCCAGCAGTGAGCAAGGAGGACCAAGTGCTCGTTTCCTCGGAGCGTAGTGTGTGGTGCGCGTGGTGATTTCCCACCCTCTTGGGGAGTGGCTGCTGCTTCTGGGAGGAAGTTTCAATGGAGGTCCATATTGGATAGACCCCATTTCTGGAAACTGCTCTACGTCCCTGGGAGGACAGCCTGGGGAGAGCCCTCGGGAGTCAGGATGGAGAGGACAAGGGAGCCGGTCAGGGAAGAACTGCTGCCCTGCGGGCATGCATCTCGCCGGAAACAAGAGAAAGGTACCTGGTGCTGCTGCCGGGTCTTCCCCGATCTAGTGGGGGAGGCTTAAGAAGGATGCACCAGAGATGCCAGGTACGCAGCCTAGAGAGCTTTCGCCCTAGCTTCCACCTGGGGAGCCGTTTGAGCTCAACCCGGTGACACGAGGGCCAGGAAATGGCACATGCAAACTCGTGGCCGCAGCTCGGGACCTGAGGAGTTCCGGTTGGCTTAAGGCTGCTGACGTGTGCAGAGAGCTGGACACGGCGTCGGAGGGCTGGGGCCACACCGTGACAGCCGTGAAGGCCTAACTGAAAAGCTGGGGCCCATCACAGGGCTTCGGGAAGCACAGGAATCCTTTAAGCAGAAAGCTATGTATGTGGCTTGACTTGTGCCTGAGGAAGAGCACGGGCAGAGATGAGGAGGGGCAGGCGCCAGGCAGCCAGCGCGTTCATCCAGGTAAGAGGCAGGAGTGAGGGCAGTGGGCCTGTAGTGGGGGAGATGGACTCCAGAGATGTTCAGGGAGACGACAGAGAAATCGTGACTGCCAATGCAGGTGGAAGCATGGAGCCTGCAGAGCGTCGTGGGAACGGGCGGGACAGATTGTGGCCAGGATGTCGGACAGGCTGGGAACCGAGCGTGATGCCTGGCCACTGCTTCAGAAAGAGGGCAGGAGAGGCGGGACTCTGCGACGGTCACAGGGGCAGTGTAAACAGCCAGAAACGTGACAACGTGAGGGAAAAGGGACAGCAGGGGCTGAAACCCTGTCTTTTGAGACATAAACACGGTTCATGTGCTAAAGAGCCAGCAAAGAAGGAAAAGTGGCAGATAGTACTAAGAAGTAATTGCTGGTGCAGGTTCCTGAAGGAGCGTAAAAGACGGGATCCAGGACACAGGAGGTGGGCAGAAACGCTCCGAGCCCGGGCGGCATGCTGCTTCCAAACCGTTCTCCCCGCACCCAGCCTCACGGCCAGCTGACGAGTCCCCCAGGGGACCTTTGTGTGACCTACATCTGACCCTGTCCTGCCTGGATCTCTGACGATTCTCCACTGTCTCCCAAATAAAGCCAAAACATCTTAAGGGGACCTCCCAGTGACTGTCGCGAGGCCCGGCTCCGGCCCTTTCTGATCGCCCCATGCCTTCGCCATAGCCCCCGTCCTCAATGCTGGGAACCGCTCTCTTCCATATCCCTCAAAGCCCCAGACGGGCCGCTCCACCTCCTGGAAGCCCATCCTGACTGCCGGCCCCCGCGCAGTGGCGCTGCCTTCGCGGGAAAGGACCGCGCGCTGCGCCCGTGTGGCCGGGGACCGCATGCTGCGCCCCCGTGTGGCCGAGGGCGGCGGCGGCGGTGGCGGCGGCGGCGGCGGCCAAGATGGCGGAGCCCCGGGCACCGCCCCTTCCGCCCCGGCGGGCGTCCCATGAGGCCGGCTTAAAGGGGAAGTGAGTCAGTGTCCGCAGACCCGGCCGGCCGAGGCCCGCGCCCGCCGCGGCCCCGAAAGGCCCTAGAGGCCCCGGCCCGGCGGCGGCGGCGGCGGCCATGGCCGGGGGCCGGGCTCGGAGGACGCCGCGGCCCCCGGCGCACAGCACTTCTTGTATGAGGTGCCGCCTCTCTGTCATGTGCCGCTTCTACAAAGTGATGGACGCCCTGGAGCCCAGCGACTGGTGCCAGTTCGGTGAGTGGCGGCGGACCGGCGGGGTGGGGGGGTGCGGGTCCGACGCCCAGGCCTGACACCCTCCGTCCCGCAGCCGCCCTAATCGTACGGGACCAGACCGAGCTGAGGCTGTGCGAGCGCTCGGGGCAGCGCACGGCCAGCGTCCTGTGGCCCTGGATCAACCGCAACGCCCGCGTGGCCGACCTTGTGCGCATCCTCACGCACCTGCAGCTGCTCCGCGCTCGGGACATCATCACGGCCTGTGAGCATGCCACCCCGGGACACACAGGCTCGGGGCCTCCCACGGGGCTCCTCCCCCTTCCTGGGCCTAATCATCCTTTCCTTCTTGACGTCCCAGGGCACCCTTCCGCCCCCCTCCCAGTCCCCAGCACCACTGTCCCGAGGCCCACGACCAGCATCTCTGCAACCCTCTGAGGGTGAGACTCCCAGCCCCCGGAAGTTGCAGTCATCAGCCTCCACCTTCCTCTCCCCAGGTAAGATGGCCCTAGAGTTGGGCTTGATGGACCTGAGGAAGGGGCCACCTTGACCATCTTCAAGACTGTAGACCCTGCCACCAGTCCTCTGCCTACCTCTTACTACTGTCTCTATGAAGCTTTTCCAGGCTCCAAGAGTCATTCCGGGCCTGAAGCTCAAGTCCTGTCCCAAACCCTGCGGCCCTCCAGCCACCACCACCATCTCTAGCTCCTTCTTCTACCAAGGAGGTGGGTCCTGCCCCCAGAGAAGGCCCCAGGGAAGTGACAAGAAACCCAGTCTTTGGTACACCAAGGAGCCCCAGCCAGCCCAGTGGAGCTAGCTGGGAGGCTGCTGGGGTGGGAGGGAGCTTGTGGCCAGGACAGAGGGGAGGAGACTGGTCCTCACCTGATCAGAGTCTCTTTCCACAGCGGAGCACAGGGAACCCAGTGTCCCTCCTGCAAGGGACCCACCCCACTCCATTATGCTGGCCCCTCCATGAGATTTCCCAGGGCACCCACAACTTCTCAGAGGAGCTGAAGATCGGCGAGGGTGGCTTTGGGTGCGTGTACCGGGCTGTGCTGAGGAACACGGTGTATGCTGTGAAGAAGCTGAAGGAGGTGGGTGTAGCGTCCCCACGAGGGTCCTGGAAGGCCGGACACACACACTCACTGCTCTGACCTGTCCCCCTGTGTCCCACACAGCTCCTTCAGCCCTCTGATTCCCCAGCTCAAGGTCCCCAGCCCCTTGGTTGTTCTAGGCACTGGAGTGGCCATCAAGCCTTGGCTGTAAGAGTCTCATGTTGCCCCTCTCCATTTTCCCTGGGGGCTGCAGGAGGCAGACCTGGAGTGGACCACGGTGAAGCAGAGCTTCCTGACTGAAGTGGAGCAGCTGTCACGGTGAGCCGGTGCATCCGTCCAGGACCGCACACCGTGGGACCTGGCTCCCGTGGACCCCGAAGCCTGCCAGGCCCAGCCTAGCTGAGGGTCCGGCAGGGACTGCTCGTCCCCGAGACAGCCAGATGGGAAGAGCAGTGGAGGCTGGGGGCCAGCGCGCTCAGGCCCCATTTTTTCCAAGCAGGTTCGTCACCCAAATATCGTGGACTTTGCTGGCTACTGTGCTCAGAGTGGCTGCTACTGCCTCGTCTATGGCTTTCTGCCCAACGGCTCCCTGGAAGACCGCCTCCACTTCCAGGTAGCCTGACATGGCCTGGCTCACTTCCCCCAGACCTCAGCGCCTGCGCAGAGTGGGGTGCGGGACCTGGGCTGTCAGCCTCCACGAGTGGGTCCCACTGGCAAGCAGGGTTTCCCAGGACCCTTTCCCACGGCTTGTCCCTGGCTGTTCCTGCGTGTCCGGGAGCCTGGGTTATGGTGCCTCTAAAAAAGGGGGTTATCGACTCAAAGTAACCTGACTCGAGCGTCTCCGTTTTACAAGCAGAGTAGCTGAAGGGTCTCGTCAGTATTGCTCTCAAGGAAAGGGGACGGTGGGCATCAGGCTGCACTATCTGGACCCGCAATTGGGCCCTATGTCATGAGCACCCACGAGACAAAAGGGTGAACTGCGTACTGTGTTGGGGGAAGTGGGGAGAAAGCTTCCTACAAAGTCCTGCTGGTCCCGGGAAAAACGAATGAACTTCAGGAACTGAGGACCGCCGAATTCTGTGACGACTCTGAAAAGCGTGTTTCCAGCCATTTTCCCAGCATGCTTCGTACGAAGCAGTGGAATAGCTTAGTCTCAATCCTTTTGTGAAGTAGCTCCTGGAGATTTTGTCCCTCGTTTTCCAGAAGGGGAAACTGAGGCTGAGAGACTGAAGTGCTTGCCCAGACCGCACAGTGACAGGTGCAGGGAGGGTTGGGGTCAAGGATCAGTGGCCTCCAGCCTCCCGTGTGGCCCTTTGCTCCCTCTGCTGCTCCAGACCCAGGACTGCTCCCCTCTCTCCTGGTCTCAGCGCCTGGACATCCTTCTGGGCACAGCCCGAGCGATTCAGTTTTTACATCAGGACAGTCCCAGCCTCATCCATGGTGATGTCAAGAGGTGAGGAGGGGACGCAGCCAGACCCCTGGGTGCTGTAGGAGCAGAGTCTGCGGCAGGGCAACGATGTACCCCAAGCTTCCGCCAGCAGGGAGTCTGGCCCCAAGGAACCCCACCCTGAGTTTCCCCATGAGAATTAGGCCTGCCCTCTCCTGCTCAAGGCAGAGGTAGGAGACAGGGCGCAGCCTTGAGGCCTGGGACATCAGAGCTGGGGGCCCCCTGTCCCTGAGTCCCTGGCATGGAAAGGATGTGGGAGCAGAGTCCAAGGACAGGCCCTGCTGAAAAGCAGGGGCTGAAATGCCAGGGCGCCCTGGGCGCTGCTTGCTCGGAGCCCCACTGAGGTAGCTGGAACGCCCCGGTGGTCCCAAGTCCAATCACGTCAGGTGTCGGGGCAGAGCGAGCTGGGCCCAGGGCCCGCTGACACCATTCTCTTCTCCCCCAAGCTCCAACGTCCTTCTGGATAATAGACTGATGCCCAAACTTGGAGACTTTGGCCTGGCCCGACTCAGCCGCTTTGCAGGGGCCAAACCTGGCCAGAGCAGCACCGTGGCCCGGACTCGGACGGTACGCGGCACCCTGGCCTACCTGCCCGAGGAGTACATCAAGACCGGGAGGCTGGCTGTGGATACCGACACCTTCAGCTTCGGCGTGGTGAGCCACGGCCCCTCTGCTGGCTGGAGGGGTGGGGGCTGTGCTGCGGCCCAGCCAGGGCAGGAAGGCCTGGAGAATTCCGTGCGCAGCCAGAGGCCAACCTGGCAGGAAGCTAACGGAGCTTCAGCTGCAGGCCCCTCCCTCCTTGGCACGGGCCTCTTCCTTGGCCCTGTACCTCATTTCATAGTGGTCATTTTGCATTCCTTTTTCTTCAAGTTGGCAATCCAAATCTCCAAAGCTTCAGTCCCTTAACATGGGACCGTGTCCTTGTGGGAAGCTGGTCCTGATCTGTCTATCTGAGGGCCAGGCCACTCCATCCACCCGCAAAACCCTCTGCACGCAGCCCCCTGCCAAGGCCTGGGGCAGCGCTATCCCAGAAGCCACTGCTATGCTCTCCATCCTGCCCTCTCTCCAGGTAGTTCTGGAGACCCTGGCTGGCCAGAGGGCTGTGAGGATGCATTGTGCCAAGACCAAGTATCTGGTGAGCCTCTTGAGGCGGGGCAGGCAGGAAGCGAGAAGCAGGCAGGAAGGGAGAGGGGCAGGCAGGGAGGGACAGAGGGGGCAGGGAGGCGCTGCTCCTGGCAACCAACAGGTGCAGCCCTGGAGGGTGGAATGATCTGGAACGCAACACCCCACAGAAGCCAGCCTCTGCCGCTGCTGACTCATCTTTGAAAGTAGGCAGGGCCCCAAACAGCTTTCTTTCCCTTGCCAGGGAGAAACCTGTCTTTCTTCTATAAACGCGTTGGGCCTTTCCAGACCCACCTGGGCTGGGGGCAGGGGAGGGGGTGTCCCCACAGGGTAGTCCCAGTGCTGTGGGACAGAAACTGTAGTGGGAAACAACACAGAGCCTGCGAGAGGCTGTGGTGAGCATCAGGCAGGCGCTGAGAGGCTCCCTGGGCCCCACCGGGCGAGCTGCAGATGAGTGCCTCTCACTGTAGGGGCAAGTCTGAGCCAGGAGACAGGAGACCTGGCTTCCAGGGCTAGCTTGACAATGGTCACGGAGCAAATCCCTGCTCTTTGCCGCGCCCCCTTCCCCGTGTGCAAACAGTCAGAATGCCCGTTTAGCGCTTAGACAGTTCCTGGGCCCAGAACGTGCTTGGTCAACTTTTGCTTTTCTGACTTTGCCAATTGTTATACCTCCAGCTGCTTCCGCTCCTGGCTTGGGGCTGTTTCCATCCGTTCCCGGGTCTCAGTGAGTCTGGGCCAGGAACCAGGGAGCCAGGTGGGCGCCCACCTTCCTTCGCCTTTCACACCCGTTGACACATCCAAGCGGGGCTGCCCTCCATGCTGTCATTCACCGCTCCGGATTCCTCAGGGGTCTTTTGCCGGTCCTCTTTTGATCTTTCCTATTCGTTCTCTGTGCTGGGGCCAAAACGATCTTTTAAAAATGTGAAGGGATCGTGGAAGCCCCTTTGCCTTCCTGCTGCTCTGGCGGCGAAGGCCCAATGCTTGAATGTAGCCACAGCTCCCCGGGGCCCGCCATCACCGGCCTTCTGTCTGTCTCCAGGCTCCCTGCTGCTCGTCCGAAGGCCTAAGGGGCCACCCCCAGCCAGGTGCTTCCTCCTGCCCCTTCCCATTTCAGAACTCGAGGTGGCCGCCAGTCATTTCATTGAAGTGGGGGCGGCTCTGCACAGCGCGCTCCCTTTCTCGGTTCTGCCGTCTCCAGCTAATTAGTGCTTCCAGATCCCAGCTCAGGCGCCACTTGCTCGGGCCTGTGGACCTCCGCCAGAGTTTTCCGTTGCTTGATAGACTTGTCATTGGCATCTCTCCGCTCAAGAAAGTCCGGTCTGTGAAGGCGGGCCCGGCTGTTCCGTTTGTCGGTGCTGGGCACACAGCAGGCGCCTAATCAGCCTGAAGAAAGACGACAGCAGTCAGTGACCAAGGGCCTGGGGAACGCGGTTAAAGGCACAGCACCCCCGGGGGGCATGCTCACAGTCTCTGTCCCACAGAAAGACCTGGTCGAAGAGGAGGCAGAGGAGGCTGGGGTGACCCTGAAAAGCACCCAGACCACCCTCCAGGCGGGTCTGGCCGCAGATGCCTGGGCCACCCCGATCGCCACCCAGATCTACAAGAAGCACCTGGACCCCAGGGCAGGGCCATGCCCACCCGAGCTGGGCCTGGCCCTGGGCCAGCTAGCTTGCTGCTGCCTGCACCGCCGGGCTAAGAAGAGACCCCCCATGACCCAGGTATCCTGGCAGGGAAGGGACAGGAAGCAGTTGAGGTGCCCAGTGGCCATGGGGGACCATGGCCTGCTGAAAACCCCGGATTCCTGCCTCTGCCCTGTAGTGAGCCAAAGACAGCACCTGCCAAACATTGCTCACTTAGCCTTCGGTTCTGCCTGGGGCAGCTGGAGCCCCCGCTGAACCTCGCCCGGCACATAGAGAGGCAGGGCTCTCTTTGTGCCGCCTCCTGGATGTACCGTGCCACTGCATCTGCCTTCCTCCATCCTGTCCTTGGCCCCCACCTCTGGCAGTTGAGAACACAGAAGCCCCGTGTGAGGGCAACAGGGCAGGGAGATTCATTTTCTAGAAGACAGAGAAGCCATTCTCAGTCCTTAGCTTTGGTGGCTGTGAATCTCAGTGCTCCTTGTGGCAGGGACAAAGGGACAAGGGACAGAGCTTTCCCACCTGTAGGCTGTGCCAGCTTAGTGGTCCCCACAGACTCCAGAGCAGCTGTGTGGGGCCGGGGGTGGCAGCCCAAGCCCCAAGGCAGGTCACGGATGACCAGGAGCAGGCTCGGAGTTTGATCGTCTTCTGTGAGGGATGTGACTGGTCGTTGTGGCCAAGCCTGGCCTACTCAGGGGCAGCGGAGAGCCCCAGCCAGGCCACTTGCCCTGTCTTTCCTCGCAGGTGTACGAGAGGCTGGAGAAGCTGCAGGCAGCAGTAGCAGGGCGGGTTCCGGAGCCAGAGTCTGCCAGCCATGGCCCCCCGTCGCCCCAGGAGAACTCCTACATGTCCACCACCAGCAGTGGCCCAAGCAGTGCCAGCCCGTGGCAGCCCCTGGCAGTGCCCTCAGTAGCCTCAGCCCAGGCTGCAGAGCGGCTCCAGAAAGGCCCCAACCAGCCCGTGGAGAGTGACGAGAGCATGTCCGGCCTGTCCGCTGCCCTCCACTCCTGGCACCTGACCGCGAGCTGCCCCCCAGGCCCGGCCCTGCCAGGCAGCCCTGGGCAAGAGGCCGCCGTCTGGGCCCCAGCATCCCTCGGACGGGCTGGCTGTACTCGAGGGAACGCCACCCCAGAGTCGAGATCGGGGGGCAGCCTGGAGCCCCAGCCCACAGCCGTGGAAGGTAACTGGGGACAGGTGCCCGGAATAGGGAGCAAGGGCCCTCTTTGGTGGCAGTCCCCATACTCCTCACGCCTGGCCTTCTGGGGCCTGCTTTTGAGCTCACTCTGTCCTTAGCAAGCCTCAGGCCTCTGTCTTGGAGCAAGCGGCCCACCCGGCCTTGGAAAGGGGCACAGAGGACAGCCCAGTGCTGCGTCATACCCCCAGGCCGTGACCCCCGGGTGGGTGAGAAGCTAGGATGTCACTTCCGGAAAGCCGGGAGCCCTGGAGGCTCTGTCTGGACCAGGTTCCTGGTGTTGCTGGAAGCCAGGGCCGTGGCACAGCCCTTTCCGGGCACTGTACTCAGAGGGCCCCAGGGACTTCCAGGGCAGGGTGCCGGGCTGGGTGCCGGGAAGACTCATGCCAGCAAGGAGTTCCCAGGTACGACTGCCCCCGAAGCTAAGAGGGTGCTCTCTCCACCGCAGAATCGCTCCTGGGCAGCTCTGCATCATCACGGCCCCCGCAGATTGTCATTAACCCGGCCCGACAGAAGATGGTGCAGAAGCTGGCCTTGTACGAGGACGGGGTCCTGGACAGCCTGCAGCTGCTGTCGTCAAGCTCCCTCCCAGGTGCCCAACGTGCGCAGCTGGAAGGCCAGCCTCGGAGCATGTTTTCTGATCAGGCTCAGACACGGCCCCTGCTCCCCGAGGGTGTGGGACAGTGCGAGGACAAGCCACCCGCCCCCTCTAACGGTGGCTGACCCCCCCACCCTTTGGAAGTCGCATATTCTGGGCAAAGCCCTGTGCCGGCTCCCTCACTTCCTGACAACAGTACCTTCCCTTAACCTGGGGATGCCAGCGCCCCTCTGTGCGTCCAGAACACGCGAAGCCCTAGGAGCTATTGCAGCCCCGCATTCCAGAAAGCACCCTGGAGCCCCTCCCCCCTCATTTACTAACTGCCACTTCCTCCTCCCGCAGGCTTGGCCCTGGAACACCAAAACAGACAGGACCCCGAAGAGAGCGACGAATTTCAGAGCTGACCTGTTCTCCTGGGCAGATCCCCCAAACCCGGAAGTCAAAGTTCTCATGGTCGGAAGTTCTCATGGCGCGCGAACCCTCAGGAGCCCTCGGGCAGCAGGGGTAGGGGCCCCTCCTCTCAGGCGACAGCAGGTGGTGGCCCCTTTGGTATAGGCGTGTGGGCACGGGCCAGCCTGAGAGCCACCCACACCGGCTGCTGGAAGCTGTCCATAGGGCACGACGTCTCAAACGCCTGCCTTCAGTCCAGCACTCGGGGGAGAGCAAGGCCAGTGTCGTGGGAGGGGTGTGTGCCACAATGGCCAGAGGGGAGAGGCGAGTGGGACTGCAGCGGGGGGCCGGCTCCCCTGACAGTTGGGCAGGGCGATTGCAGCCCAGGCCGACAGCAGCCACCTCAGCCTTTCTCTTTGTACTTCGCTGAAGCCGTGGGAGAAAGTGGCCGCTCTGTAGAACAGAGCAGAGGAGGCTGGGGCCCTCCCAGCTGCTCGTCATGTGGAAAAGCAACATGGCCGTGCTATGGTTCAGTCTGCTGGCCAGAAGCGAGGCTTCTGAGATACCCCAGAGAGTCCAGTGGCGCCCCCATCGGGCCAGTGTCTGTAGGCTTCACCAAGGAGCTGGGAGCTAAGCTAACACGAGTGCCTGCCAGCCAGGCTGCCCATGGGTGTTACGGAGAGGCACCCTGCCAAGTCAGGCTCCAGAGCCCGGAGGCTCAGCATCAGGCCCAGGAACTGATTGTAACAGAGTGGCTATTACCCAAGGTTCACGTAGGCCCAAGTCCTATGCTGCCCAGACAGTGAGAAGCCCCAAGGCGACAAGTTGGGAGCAAGGCAGAGGAGGAGGAAAAAGAACATGGGACTCGGCTTTAGAAGCAGTGAGGTTTCATGTAACCGAGCGTCTTGGAAAGTAGCCCAGGGCTGTAGCACAGGCTTACAATGATTTTATGTCCACAGTCATGAGTCACACTACATGCCCCACAAAGCTAGGCATTGGTGAAGTCCAAGTTGTCCTGGAGTAATAAAAGCTTATGTGTCGACCCCCGGCTGGACTTGTGGAGTTTGTTGAACTGAGAGCCTCGAGTGTTCCCAGTGCTTTTCAACTCAGGGTTCTTAACCGTCCAGCCTAAAACACCAGAATTCCCTGCCACCCCCCACCCTCGCCCCCCGCCCCAGCAAATTCTCTGAAGGCTCTTGTGTCCACTCCCAGTAAGTCACCATTACTGGTGGCAGGTCCTCAACACTGCCACCCAGCAGTACTTTCATGGGTCGTTAAACATTCCCTGTGTATTTTATGGGTTTTGATGCTATTGTAAATGGGATCTTTATTGTGTTTTCTCCTTGGTCATTGATATGTAGAAATACAGTTGAGTTTTGTGTTTTTTGACCTTGCTTAAATTCACTCATTAGGTTTAGCAGTGTTAAGGTAAATATCTTGGGATAGTCCGCGCACACAATCATTTCACCTTCAAATAAGATAGTTTCACACCACTTCCTTTCCAATCTGCCTTTCAAGTCTTTTTCTTGCCTGGCTAGGGCCTCTAGTCATGTTAAACAGAAGTGGTGAAAGTGGACGTCCTCGCCTTGTTCTTAGTCGTGGGTACAAAGTGTCTTTCGCCATTAAGTATGATGCTACCTATAGGATTGTCAGTAGGTGTATTTTGTCAATGTGGTGAGCCACATCCATCCATTTTCAAATATTAAACCGACTTCGCATCCCCTAGGTTAAAAGAACTCTTGGTTATGGTGTGTTATCCTTATGTATTGCTGAACTGCATTCGCTAATCTCTCTTGAGAATGTTTGCATCTATGTTCATGAGGAATATCAGTCTGCAGTTTTCTGGTAATATCTGGTTTTGGTATCAGGGCCTCATAAAATAAATTGGTTTTAAAGGGCTCGTGTACACTTGCTGTTAACTTCTTTAAATGTTTGATGGATTCCCCAGTGAAGCCATCTGCACCTCGAGTTTTCTTTGAGGGAAGGTTTTTCCTTCCAAATTAAATTTCTTCTATTAGCTGTCGGGCCGTTCAGATTTTCTTTTTCTTTGTGAGTCAGTTAGTAATTTCTATCTTTCAAGGAATTTACCCATTTCATCTAAATCGACATAAATTAATAATCTCCCCTTATCATCCTCACAACTGTAGGTTCTGTAGTGACATCCCCCCTTCATTCCTGATGTTGGTAATTTGTATCTTTTTATTCATCAGCCTACATAGACGCTTATCAATTTTATTGATCATTGCAAAGTACCAAATTTTGGTGTCATCGATTTCTCTCCATTGTCCATTTTCTGTTTTGTGGATTTCCACGCTATCATTTTCTTTCTTTTACTTAATTTGGAGTAATAAAAGTTATTTTGGGTTTAATTTGCTCACCTTTTTTCCAACTTCTTACAGTGTAACCTTAAATCATTGATTTTAAACTTTTTTCTGACATAAGCATTTAAAGCAGTAAATTCCCTTTGAGCTGCATTCTACGCATTTGAATATGTTCTATTTTCATTATCATTCAGTCCATAATGTTTTCTGATTTTCCTTGTGATTACTTCTTTAACCAATGACTTACTTACAAGTATCTTTAATTTCCCAATACTAGGGGATTTTGCAGGTACCTTTTGGTTATGTGTTTTGCATTCCATTGTGGTCAGAGAATTTACTCTATGATTTCATTCCTTTTAAAATTATTGAGACTCGTTTTATGGTTTAGTTCGGTGAATGGTCCATTTATATTTTTAAAGAGTATATCTTGTAGTTGGGTAGACTATTCTATAAATGTCAATGAAGTCAAGGTGGTTAATGGGGTTGTTCAAGTCATTAGCATCCTTGCTGATTTTTCTGGCTAGCCATTCTCTCTTCAGTTCTGTCAGATTTTGCTGCATCTCTTGCATTGAGGGTGTTCGCATTTAGGATCGTTACATGTTCTTGATCAATTGACACTTCTCTTATGAAATGCTCCTCTTTATCTCTGGTAATATTCTTTTGACATCTGCTTTGTCTGATATGAATATAGCCACTCCAACTTCTTTATGCTTACTTTGTTTCGTGTTATAACTTTTCCCGTTCTATTCTTTTAACCGATCTGTGTCTTTATATTTAAAGTGCACTTATAGACAACACACGGCTCCATCCTACTTTTGTAACCAGTCTGATAACCTCTGCCTTTCAATTGGTTTGTTTAATCCATTTACATTTAATGGTTGGGCTTAAGTATACCATCTTGCTCTTTGTTTTCTATTTGTCCCATCTGTTCTTTGTCCCTTCATTCCTCCATTTCTGACTTCTTTGGGGATGAATCAAATGCTTCTGGCATTCTATTTTTCTCCACTATTGGTTTGTTAGCTCTAATAACTGAGACCGCTTTCCTGCATCATGATCTGGAAAGTACATCATAGACGCAAAGGTCAAAACCCAGGCTGCTCATAGGGGTCACTGCATTTCTTTTCCTCTCATCACAGTCCTGCACTGCCTGCTGTCCAACATCTGAAAATAGTTCTTTTAAATTTCTGCCTAGTTTTCTAGTCGTTTACAACCAGAAGGGTCTACTGGTATTGGTTATTCCATCATGGCCATGATCACAAGTTTTCCCTCTCCTGAGTAATTCTTCACTCCTGTGGTCACCCTGTCTTTTACCTGTATGATCAGTTTCTTCCTTGCTCCTGGACCTGTTTTCATCCGGTATGTTCCCTAGTAGCTTCCATTTGTGAAGGAGTCCATTGGCCCAGCACCTCTCTCTAATCACACACCCCAATTCTCCATTCTTCTTTATAGCCCAACATCTCAAAATAATTGTCTATTTTTTTCATTTTTTAATTATTTATTATTATTATTTATGCCTGCAGCACCTGGTCTTCCTAGATGGTCTCCCATCCAAGCACTAACCAGGCCCAACCCTGCTTAGCTTCCGAGATCAGACATCGGGCTTGTTCAGGGTGGTGTGGCCGTAAACCATGGACCGTGGCTCCACTGGGGTGCGAACCCAGGACCTTCTACGTGTAAAGCTGACGTGCTCACCACTGCACTGTGGAGCCACGTCCAATAATTGTCTATTTTCTCACTTCTCATTCCTTCTTGAACCCTTCTTAACGTGGCTCCTACCCCACCACTCTACCAAAGTGGTATCAAATACACTGGTGAACATGTCACTGAGTCCAGTGTCCCCTGCAACACTGCCCTCACCATCTCCTCCACCCGACCTCTACAAGGCAGGATCCCTCAGGGCTCCCCCGGGGCTCTCCTTGCGACCTCCACTCACTCTTCGTTCTCAAAGGCCATCTTCCTATCGATCATTCCCAAATGATGTATTCAACAATGAACTCTTCTCTGAGCTTGTCACCCATCCTTCCAACTGCCTACGGGACATGTCTTTGATATCTCACAGGCACCATAGCTTAAATGATGAAACAGATCCTTGGGTTCACAGTTGTCACAAGCACTGTCTCAGGGTGTGGCCCTAGCACCACTTCCCACCCAGCTGCCCAAGCCAGACCCTCAGAAGTTAGGTGGTTTTTTTTTAATAGAATTCATTAGGGAGGTGTAACTTAAAAGCAGAAAGGTATGCAAACTGTACATGTATAACCTAATGAGTCATAAGACCAGCCCACACGCAAGGAAGAAGGAGTTACAGTCAAGCGTTTGACGGGGAGTGCCAAAGAACTTGTGGATGTGTTTTAAACCAGTACAAGGGCATTTTCGTCCCCCCACAAAGGTCCCTCGTGCAAGAGTGCCACGCACATAGATTAGTTTTTCATGTTCACGAAGATGTCCTTGGACTTCTAGACACTTCATTGCTTTACCTTTCGTATGTGGCTCTATGCTACATCTCAGATTGATTTTTGTTCCTGATGGTAGGTAGGCATGAAGATGTCTCGTTTCCCCATGTGGACATCCAGTTTATCCCACACCAGTTAGTAAAAGATTGTCTTTCCCCCGCTGAATCAAAATGGGGACTTCATCATCAACCGGCTGGCTGTGTTGGCACAGGCCTGTTTCTACCCCGTGCCCCTGTACAAATGCCACACTGGCTTAATTACTGTAGCCTTAGAGTAAGTCTTAATTTCTGTTAGCAGTGATTCCTCCAGTTTGTTCTTCTTCAAGATCGTTTTAGTTATTCTAGGCCCTTTGCATTTCCATATAAAAGGTAGAGAAATTGGAACTCTCATCCATTGCTGGTGGGAATGTAAAATGGTCTAGCCACTTTGGGAGATGGTTTGGCAGTGTCTTACAATGTTGTCATCAGCTTACACCATAATACGACTATTCCACTCCTAGGATTTACCCGGGAGAAACAAATTCATACCTCACAAATGTTCACAGCAAGCTCTATTCACAATAGCTAACAGTAGAAACAACCCAAATGGCCATCAGGTGACTGGATAAACAAATTGTGTGTTCACACAACAAAAGACTACTTAGCAATGAAAAGAAACAAATTATTGGGCTCAGAATAACTACACTGAGTAAAAATAGCCAAACCAAAAAAGCATACACACTGTAGGATTCCATTTATGTACAATTCCAGGAAATGCAAACTTATCTCTCCTAACAGAAAGCTGATCGGTGGCTGTCTAAGGGTGGTGGGGATGGTCCGGCTGAAGGAAGGGGTCCCCAGAGTCACGAGGAGACTTGGGAGGTGATGGATATGTTCATTCTCTTCATTATGGTGACAGTTTCACTGATAGAACTTTCGAAACATAGGCTTTAAATGTCTGCAGTTTATTTTATGTCATTTCTACCTCAATAAAACTGTTTTTGTAAAAAATACAACATGTCTCTTTTAAACAGCACGTTGTTGGGTTTTTTCCCTTTAATCCAGCCTGGCAATCATTGTTTTCCACTGACTTTTTAATGTATCTGCCAACATGTTTTTGTGTGTGTTTATTGTGGGAAAATATACATGACATGACATTTATCATTCGGACCATTTGTGTACAGTTCAGTGGCATTAGATACGTTCGCAGGGTTGTGTACCCATCACCATTATCTGTACCCCAAATGTTTGTCGTTATCTTGCCCATTGAACAGTAAGTCCTCATCCTCTTCCTGATATGCGTGAGAGCACATCTTGCTCTTCGGTGTCTGCTGTCCCATCTGGTCTTCGTCCCCTCCTTTCTCCTCTCTCCTCTTCTGGCGGTGCCACTTGTGTTATTACTCTAGGGATCACCCTAAGGATTGGGTCTGTGTCCTGGCATTGACCCCCTCCCCTTGCCTTTGATGCTGTCTTTTCATATATTTTAAACCCCGAAGGACATTATTGGTGTTGCTTTAATTTAAAGGGTCTGTTTTTACTTATATTTACCCACACGTATTTCCTGTCTAGTATTCCCCATGCCTCCCCGCGGGTCTGTTCTTCCATCTTGGATCTCTCCCTCCCTTCCTTTCTTTCTCAAATTACTTCATTTCTTGGCAGAAAATAGGTCAAGAAAATAACGAGAGGATAAGTCACTAGAGGAGACATTACAGAATATGAGCCAATGTCAGCTGTCTCCCGGTCTTGACTACCCCGACAAACACTCCCGAACCTTCTACGGGTTCCACAACATAGACGTCAGTATATTTTGAGTAACACTTCAAATAACAAATACGCCATGGACTGTCCTCTCCAACCCCAAGGGAAACATGTGTCTCTTCCGCGTGTTTATCAAGAGGGCTGGGGCGAATATGCTGGGCTCTTTAATAGCTTTAAGACAAAATTCACATACCATAAGGTCCATCTGTTGAAAGTGTGCAGTTTGATGGTTTTTCATACATTTACAGACTTGTGCAACCATCACCATAACCAATTTTCCAGCCGAGACAATTACTAATTTTATTTGTTTTAACTAGTCTGGACATTTCATGTAAATGGGATCGTGTCAATGTGATCTTTGGTGTCTGACTTCTTTCCCTTCATATAATGATTTCAGGTTCACCCAGACTGTCCCTGTACTGGTGCTCCATTCCACTCTGTGGCTGAATAACATCCCATTGTCTGGAGAGACCACGGTTCATTTATCCAGTCATCTGTGTTGGACACTTGGGTCATTTTTACTTGGGGCTCTTACGAATACTGCCACTGTGAACACTTATGCAACAGTTTTTGTGTGGCCTTGTTTTAATTTGTCTAGAAGTGGCATTGTTAGGTCATATGGTAACTCTACTCTGTATCTATTGCTTAATCTTTGTAACGTCCTTGAATCTGGGGTTTGACGTCTTTTTGTCCATTTTGGAAACTTCTCAGCCAGTATCTCTTTAGATATTGCTTCTGTCCTTTGTCTTCTGTTTGGGGACAAGGCCAGGGTGACTGTGGTGCTCGCCTCCTATGTGCGCCTTTATCTCAAATATTGTCACACCTCAAGTCACGCCTTTGCTGTTCGTTCTCCAATCCCTTCAAACAGTTATTTTAAAATACATATTTCGTTCACTTTGTATAGTCCTTTCAGAGTCTGATACACCTATCACGGCCACAATCCGAAGTCTCCGGAAAGTTATTCTTGACTCCTCCCATTCCCTCACTCACACCCCACCAAACAACCAAACACGCGTCATCTTCTTCCAACTGTATCTATTTCCCATTGGCCCTGTACCCATCTCGTGGCCCGTTTCCCAGGCCACCATCGTCTCTGTCAAGGCCGATGCAGCACCCTACTGTCTAGCCCTCCAACCTCTTTTCCTGCACTCGGGTCCCTCAGTTCCGTCAACGTGACATGGCAGTGTCGCTTCACAAAACTCTGCTGTTGCTTTACCCTCGTTCAGACAGATCAGCGCCCAGGTGATGCAGAGGAAAACCGCCCGAACGTGCGTCCCTCAGCTTTCTCTCAGCCGAATTTATGAACAATATTCAGTTCAGCTGCTTGTGGTGGGTGGGTTTGGGTTTTTTTTGTTTTGTTTTGTTTTATTTCTAAAAATCTCCAAGAGCCATGCTTATGGTCTCTAGGCCACCAGTTGCTGTGGCAACCTTGAGTAAGCACTTGTGAAAGGAAGCTTGCTTTACACTGTCACCAGAAGGGTCTAGAACGAAGTGCCATAAGTAGAGGCTGCATATTAAGTAGAGCCAAAGGACAGGCTGGCAGAGGGAAGGGGACCCAAGGTCTCTTAGGGACAGGAGAGCAGAGAAATGATGCTGAGCTAGTGAGAAACTAGCAGCGAGGGTTGACCTGTCCCGCTGCCTTCACTTTTTTATCATCTCAGCAGATTGCAGATGGAACGTCAGACATCCTCCCTCGCCCGTTGTTTTTCTGGACCAGCATGAAAGTCAAGCGGCGAAGCATAGAATGGAGACCGCCCTCTGGGGTTGCGTTTTCTGCTGAGTCACTGCCTTAATGGCCACCCCAGATACCCGACTCCCCCTCTCTTAGCCTGTTTCTAAGGCAACCAGTGAGCGGGCTGGGAGCTAAGCCAACCTGGGATCAGAGGGACTCCCATTCTCCGCTACCATGTGGCCATTTCATTTCTTAGACGGCAACGTTTTGGGTCGGTCCGTTTGTTTTTGTTTTGTTTTGTTTTGTTTTGTTTGTTTGTTTTTTGTTTTTTTAACAAAACACATTTTCCTTTTATAAACACCTGCTCCTTACAAAGAAATCCAAACAGTACCACAGGCGGTGTGAGGAGTGAGAAAAGCCCCTTCTCACTTTCCCGGCCTGGACTCCCCTCCCGGGAGCAGCTTCCTGTTCACCTCCCGTGACTCAGCTGCGCTCCCTGCTCCGCACCTTGCCACCCGCCTGGCAAGGCTGTCGCATGGACGAGCCTTGCTTCAGTTCTTCTTCAGAGCTGAGTAGGCGCTGTATGAAGATGCTATTCAAGTAACTTAACCGTCCTCTGTGGAGGGTCGGTCGCTTCGTTTTCCCGTTTGTGCTTTTGTGGTCACAAACCATCCCGCATCCTTGCACGCGCATTTTGCACATGTAAGCAAGGGCATCTTTAGGTGAGACCCTTTAGGAGCCAGATGATTAGGTCATTTTGATAAATGAAGCCAAAGCAGCCTCCCAAATGCTGGGTCTTGGCAACAGTTTCACCTTTGCAAATTTAATTGTTGTGGAAAAGCACGTTCTGTTTTTTACTGGCATTTCTTTCTGGATGATTGAGGCTGTACCTTCCCTTACTGTCCCCGTGGGCTTGAATTTCTTCTCATGTCCCTGATCAGAGTTCCATCACCTTGCGGCTCTTTTTTCTTAGAGTACAGGGAGTGCCTCCATACCCAGAACTGTCACCCTTGGCTTCTCCGTGTGTGTTAGAAACATTCTCTCCCGGTACACGATGTGTCTTTGACTTCATTCACAGCCCTTTCCACGCATCTTTTCCTTCACAGGATCCGGCTTGCGGTATCAGGCCTACCAAGGGTTCCCCCACTTCAAGAACATTTTCAAAAGCCCCTCGCGTTTGCTCCTGCTATGAGTGTACCTTTTTAATGTTTAAATATTTTAGGCAAAAAGACCGACACCGATCTGATTAAGTATATACACAGAGAACTGTGCCCAACAAACAAAGGATACGTACTCTTTCCAAACACACATGAAACGTTCAGGAAAATATTGTGCTCTGTGGGCCACAGAGAAAATGTCAAGCAATTCCAAGAAGTGGAAATCAGACTGATTACAATGCAAAGAAAACTAGAATGAACCAGGAAAATGAAATTTTCCTCCCTGCGAAAGTCCAACTGGAAGTTTCAAAGTGCCCCTCTAATAAAGTATGGATTAAGGAAGAAATTCAAATGAAAAATACTAAATGCAAAATGTAACTTTACGTCAATACATTTGAAATTCTAGATTAAATGAACAACTTTCTTTCAAAAACAGAGATCTCTAAAGTTGTCTCAGAAAGTAAAAAAAAAAACTGAATAGAACAAAAAAATCAGATATGAAACAGAGTTGCCAACCATAGCACTAAGGCGCCAAAGGGCCAGAGGCCCTGCAATGTGACAGGCATGACCCGTGGCCCAGGTCGAACAAACTGTTCTCTCCTTTCATGGGGGCATTCATGCAAAGTGGCAAACCCACAGAGCCCAGCGTATGAGAAGCAATCAGCTCTTTCCAAATGCTGGGGGATGGGGGGTGAGGCAGGTAGGGGGTGAGGGCTGTCTCTGTCCCTGCCCGCTGTGGCCTTTTGGCTTTGGGCACTATTCTGCATCTTTGGCTAATTGACTTGGGAACCGAACACAACCCACATTGAAGATATGTGTGTGGTCTCTACCTGTGTGCAGCCACCAAAGCCACTAGGAGGTGATAAAGGGGGATCCCCCTTTCCCCAAATGCAGCTGTTGACAGTAGACTCCCCAAGATGACCACCAGAGAAATCTGTTGATCAGGCAAAGCTGTTTACTGAAGTCACTGCAATAAAGAACACCGCCTTGACTGAGAAAACTAGAAGAAACATATAGTCTTAGAGCTGGTGGCAGTTTTAAGGTGGGACCTCAAGGTCAGGCGGAGGTGATAACACCATAGCGTTGGATTGGTGGACACAGCCCAGGCCGAGCCCAGACAGAGCCATGAAATGAAATCCACAAAGTGTTGGGGCATAGCCTTACCTTCCAGGAACAAGTATGTCCTGGCTCCAAAAGCTAGTTTGCTTTGCTCTCTTCCCAGTTTGACAACAGAATGGGAAAGGATACCCATCCCAGAACTGTTTGTCAGGGGGACAGGAAGGCATGTGGCTCACACGCAGCATCATTTGACACAGAGCTAGGAAAGGATGTTGGTTTAGATTTTACAACTAAGACCCTCTAGGCCACTGTTGGCTCCCATTCCCCTAGAAGACCACCAAGACGACTTGTGGGTGAAGCAAAGCCAAGATCATCGCTGCCTGCGCAAAGGGAGACCACAACCTTGCCAGAGCCTTAGAAGCATCTTGGAAGGGTGAGGTCAAGGGTGGGATGTTTCTAATTAGGATTTTAGAATCTCGTTTAAGGCAGGTCTTTGAATGAGGGGATCTGATTGGGATGGAGCAAAGCTCGCTTAGGACAGCGGCACTGCCAAGGGAGGGCTTTGACAGTGACCTTGCAGAATAAAAGGCTCTCCGAAAAAGCCCAACTTGGAAGCCGTTGTTCTCAGCTGAGGGATGTTACCCTGAGGAGGACTAGTTGAATAATCTAATGTTTGGATAAATGGATTTTCAGAAGTTCCTGAAATAAACAATAAACTTATTTGCAACTTCCTCTTCTTGGAGGAGAATTTCCTGGCACCGCGAAGGCCTGTTACTACATACAGGGAGACCAGAGGCTGGGTGATGAGCTATGGTTTCGGTTCTGGCCTGAGTAGCTCACATTCTGAGGTCAAAAGCTGCTCTCACCTCACACTGGGGCAGAACTGACCCTTCCGACACTACCAGCTGTCAGGGTCCTGGCCAGAGGGCAAGGTGTAACCTTTGAGGGCAGCACACATCGCACATCAGGGGGAAGGGCCCTTGCCCTCTGTAAAGCATTTGGGTTTTCAGCGGGCTGTCTTGCTGACTCCTACTCACGATGACCTACTGAGGGCCCCCAGCAGCAAGAGCCGTGACCTAGGCTGCCTGCGGCAGGGCCGAGGGGCAGCTAGAGGTCGGAGCCCGAGACACAAGACTCCCTTGCAGGGAAGCACCTGAACTGAGTACAAGGGTCATGTCTGCAAATGATATGGGGTTCAAGATCCAGAATGAGACTCATTACAGGAGACCTGAAAAATGAGAGAGCAGCCTGCGAGGTCTTACGGGGATTTGGCACAACCTAACGGTGGGATGGGGACAAGTGCTGGTAAACATGGACGTATTTCACACATGTGCTTCCGAAGAGTTGAGACCACGAGAGAGGGAGAGAGGGAGAGAGAGAGAGAGACAGAGAGACAGAGAGCGGTTAAAGAGTGAAACCCTATGTGAAAACCAGCAAAGCCAAAGAGAAATGATGCTCAATCTCAGATCGGACCCAGTGAAGAGAGCCAGATTCGGGGCTGACGAGGTGACTCCAGCCAGCCCTGCCTTGCACGCCGTTCCAGCAGCCCCGCACCCAAAGGAGGCCTCCCTGACTGAGGATGGGCAGCTGCTGGGCTGCCACCACCTTGGTTATCTCTCGCCACCCCAGTCAGAGCCACAGGCAGGGGACCAGCCCTCTCCACTGTGGGGCCCAATGAGACTTGATATTGTACAGATGGCAGCTCTCCTGCATGGTGTTGGTTTTTCTTGTTAGTGGTATTGCTACAGGAAATGGGGACAGACCGGGGTCCCTCGCCACATTTTCTAACTTATTTTTTACATAGAAACCCGCTCTTTTGGTATGGTGCTAATTTTGTAACCAGCCTACTGACGGCGTTTGCTTGTTTTTTAGAATTCTTTTGCAGTTGATTCTCTTGGACTTTTTAGTTGTACAGTCATCTTATTCACAAATCACGAGAGCTTTGCTTGGTCTTTTCCGGCATGTGTTCTTTGTATTTCTCTCTCTCGACGTTAAATAATAATGATGATCATGGGAGTGTGGTCTTCTTAGCTAATGAGAATGCTTCTGCTGTTCTCACCATTACTCATAGCATTGCCTTCTGGTTTGAGATATATATATATATATATATAATATATAATATATATTATATATATATTGAAGGAAATATATATATCATATATAATATATATATATAATCAGTATGAGCTCATGAAGCTATCATCTGTTGCAGATTTCACTTTCCAAAAATGACTGGAAAAATATTTGCCATCCCACTCGTGCTTCCAAAACATTTCTACTCCCTCATCAGAGTTGGAGTCCCTGGGTGGGCCTCTGTGGCTGCCTTGACAAGATGGAGTCTGGCAGAAGGGACACTAGTGACTTCCCAGGCTAGGTGCCGCTCTTAGGATGCTCACCCTTAGAACTGGACGCCATGCTGTGAGGAAGGTGACATGGAGAGGCCTATGTGCAGAAGAACCAAGTCCTCTGCCCTCAGTCCCAGCTGGGCTCCCAGCCGACATCCAGCACCAAGTTCCCCACTTGGCGTCATTGGAGGCGTCAGCCCTCGTAGGGCGGGCTTGGCCTAGCTGATGCCAAATAGATCCACAGACGGTATGAACACTTGGGATTGCTTTAAGTCACTGTTTTGAGGTAGTTTGTCCGCAGCAATAATCACTAGAAAAGCATCAATTCCAAATCCTGTGTATCAAAGAACGAAATTTTATCAAATACCTTTTTTTTCTTTGTTTTATTTTTTTATTATGATGAAATACGCATATAAAATTTACCATTGTGACCATTTTTAACCGTACAGTTCAGTGGCATTAAATTCAGAGCGTTCACAGTGTTGTGCGACAGCCCATCGTCCATCTCCAGAACTTTTTCATCCTCCCAAACTTGGAATCCGTTCCCATTAGACACTAACTCCCCTTCCTCCTCCCCCAGCCCCTGGCACCGACCATCCTGTCTTCCGTCTCTATGAGTCTGGCTAAATGGAATCAGATAGTAAATGCCTTTTATTCCACGGCTTGGACAGGCCTCGTTCTGTTTATCCGCTCCCCTGTCGGCGGGCACCGGGCTTGCTTCCTTCCGGCTCTCAGCGTGCTGTGGACACCGGTGAGTAACGTGAGCATCGGTTCCGATCCCTACTTCAAATCCCTTTGGGTAGGTACCCAGAAGTGAAATTGCTTCAAATACCTTTTTGACATCTGCTGATGCCATGTTTTCCTCCTCTGGCGCATTCGTATCACTAATGACAGCAACATATTTCCTAATCGAATCATCTCTCCACCTTTGGAATGAACTCCTCTGGCTTATGGTATATTCGTTTCTTAATCTGCTTTTGGCTTATGCTAATTTTTAATGTACAAAATGCGCGTCGATACTTTTCAGTGATAATGGCCTGCCGTTTTCTTGTGGGGTGCGTGTGGGTGCGCCCTCTTTGTCAAGTCTGGAAATCAGATTCATTCAGCCCGCAAGTGCCTACGAAGCAGCAGACATGGCTCTGGACGGAGACGCAGGCTGTCTCTGCGGTACTAATGTTCTCCTGGGGGAAGAAGGTTTTTTTCCGGTCTCAAAAACGCATTTGGAAGCTTTTCTTTACTTCTTTAATACACGGGAACTACTCATGTCTTGAAAGGCCAGAAAGAATTCATTTGAGGCCTGCGGCCATGGGAAGGGTGGCTGTCTGACGACCCCGTTTTCTCCTCTGGGATCGATTTTGGCCATGTCAGTTCCCACCGTGGGACCCAGCATGTGCCTTAAAACCCTGCAGACCACGGTGGTGTCAGGGTCCCTCTCAGCCTGTCACTCAAGGACAACGCTCAGACCCAGAATGCAACTCACCTCTGGTTTCAGTGGTTCAAGAGTGAGGCGGCCGGCCGTAAGGGACCCCAATGCTTCTCCAGGAGGGAGCCTGCCCCCCCCACCCCGGCCCTCCTTCCCCCTCTTCCCAAGATCTCTTTCCTTCCTCTACCCCGCTCTCCCCACATGCCTCCCGCTCTCCCCTCACCCTTCCGCCCTGGCCTCCTGCTCTCCTCACTAGGACAGAGACCGATGAAGAGATTGCAGCCTCATTAGTCATGGGGAAAGGCAAAATGAAACCACAGTGAGATAGCTCAACACACGTCAGAATGACTAACAATAAAAGACACTCCATACCAAGTGTCGATGAGGACACGGAGCCAGGGGGAGCGTAAACTGGCACAGGCACATTGGATAACTGTTGGGCAGTTTCTTATGAACCTGAACTTCACCTACCCTAAGCAAGCAGTTCCTCTTCTAGGTGTGCCCGAAAATTGATGAATGCATATGTCCATAAAAAGACTTGGGCGTCAGTGTCCGGAGCCCCTTTATTTATATTAGCCAAGAAGTGGGAACAAACTAAATACTCATCAACAGACGAACAGGTAAACAAAGCTGTCACATATCCACGGAACACTATTCAGTAATAGAAAGCAACGAATGCGCTGATGCGTGTACAAATGTCACATGCTGTATATTTCCATTTCTGCGAAGTTGGAGAACATGCAAAACCAATCTGTAGTGATAGAGGTCACAGTACTATTTACCTTTGGGAGTAGGTCTGGTGGCCCCTCCACTGCGTATGTAGGAAAATCTCAAAGCGTACACTTAATATGTTTGGGCTCAATAAAAATAATTTAACCATGTGAGCTTCTAAAGCTGTAAATGCCACTTTAAGTACCACCCTCACTATCACCGCCAGTTCGATTGTGCAGTTACTTTTACTAATGTAATTCTAAGTAGTTTTACATTCTCGCTTATAAGTATTAAAACTTTGCAATGTATGATGATGGAGTACGTGCAATCTCACACAAGACCTTCAACTTCCTTGCTTCTTGCTTTATGGCTAAGATGCTGCCATTGTGTTCAGATGTCATTTGTGGCCATGGGGGGACCTGCGAAGACGCCAACCCGTCACAGCGCCCATAGTCACGGACTCGTTCACATTTTCTGTATCTTCACGGAACTGTTATCTGCTTGACGTAAATACCTTCAAGGGAAAGCCATAGAAATCTCCTTTTATGATGCTAGATTTGTCTATTTCTCCCTGGAGCTCTGTCAATTTTTGCTTTACATATTTTGAACCTATTTTAACATTATTCCTAAAATGTTCTGGTTTTGTCCCAAAGTCTATTTTATCTGATATTAATATAGCTATGCCAGCTCTCTCTTGATGAGTAGGTTGCCTAGTGTATCTTTTTTTTCTCATTCTTCACATGTAATCTTTCCACGGATGTGTGTTTTAAGTGTGTCTCTAGTAGACAACGTATGCCTGGAGGTTGTGGTTTTGATACCATATGATAATCTCTGTAATCTGTGACAGTCCCCCCACCCCCCTGATCTCCCTCTGAAGTCCTCTCAGAGGTGACATATGTATGTCACTTGTTGTCAGTATCACAGGCTCTCAGCTCCTCCACCTGTCTGGGTTATACAATACAAAAACAATCTGGGGTGGGGGAGGGGGAAGCCCATCTGAATAGCAAAGATGAAGACTTTCAGATGGTAAACCTTTCTGAACAGCTCGCCTGGCAAAGGCCACGGCGCTCTCCAGTGAAGCTGAGATGCTGGAGCCGGGCATGGTGGCCTCCTGAATCTAAACTTGACCTGTGACACATCCGAGTGTGTGTGCTATGGCACTTCTGATTAAAGAGTTTTGAAAATTAAGACTGTACTTTCAAACCATAACAAGATACCACCTTCACACCCACTAGGATGGCTGTAATGAAAAATCAATAAGAAGGTGAGGCTATGGCGGGCCGCTGGGGGAACATGAAATGGCACAGCAGCTGTGGGAAATGTGGCTCCTCGCAGCAGTAAACACGGAGTTAGCAAACGGCCCAGCACGTCCGCTCCCGGCTACCTACCCAGGAGAAAGTAAAACATCTGTCCCACTGAAAATTGTTCACAAGCGTTCACAGCAGCATTACTCCCTGCAGCCAAAATAATGGATGCGACCCCAGTGCTCATCAGCTGATAACTGGATAAACAGAAAGGGATCAAGTCCTGACACCGGCTTAACATGGATCAGCCTAGAAAATGTGATGCTAAGTGAAAGAAAGCAGATACGCAAGACACATGTCCTATGAGTCCATTTATATGAAATGCCCAGAAGAGGCAAATCCAGAGACAGAAAGTGTGGGTCAGCGGGTACCAGGGGCTGGGAGGAAGAAGATGGGAAGTAAATGCTTATGGGTCCAGGGTTTCTTTTGGGGGTGATGAAAATGTTCTGGAATTAGATAGTGGTGATGGTGGCGCAACCCTGTGAATACACTGACAGCCACTGAAACGTGCTCTTCAAAGGGTGAGTCGTATGTTATGCAATTTCTATCTCAATTTTAAAATGTATTCTCAAAATGCAATTTGGATCCCCCGTCCTCGTGGCAAGGGCTCCAGTTCCAAGAAACAACAAAATAACATCCAAGAGCCAGGGATGGAAGTCTAAAGCCCCAGGGCCAACCCCACCTTGGCCACTTCCTGCCTCCCTGAACTTGAAGGTCATTCGACTTCTCTAAACTCGCTTTCCTTGACCTCAAGCCCTCGGTAACTGTTCGCCAGTGCGATTCCTGTCTCCTCATCTACAATGTAGCTGTAGGAAAACAGAACAACACTGTGAAGACCTGATAGTGCTGACACCTTATTATTTGCAGAATCTGAGCTGCCTTTATGGGTTACCCTGTCTAATCCTCACAACCGCCCCACGCCATAGGAGAGGGGTGCTCAGGATCTCCTTTTAAAGAGAGGAAACTGAGGCACGGCAAGCGTACAAAACTCACCCAAAGCCTCCCACCTGGTGAACTGCAGAGACCAATGTTCATTTGTTACATACAGATAACCTAAAATTTACCATTTTAAGAATTTTTAAACGTACAGTTCTGTGGCATCAAGAGCATTCACACTTTGTGTAAAACCATCCATCCATTTCCAGAACTCTTTCATCTTCCCCAATGGACACTCTGTCCCCATTAGACACCAAGTGCCCTTTCTCTCCTTTCCTCGGCCCTTGGAACCAGCCTTTCTACTTTCTGTCTCTATGAATTTAACTCTTCTGGGGACCTCAGAGAAGTGGAATCACACCATATTTGTCTATTGTGACTTGCTGGTTTCACTTAGCATCATGTCCTCAAGGTTCGTCCATGTGGTAGCATGTGTCCCTGTTAAGGCTGAGTAACATTTCACTGTGCCGACAGACCACGTTTCCTCCATCCATTCTGCCATCGACGGACCTTTGGTTACTGTGACCCCTGCCGCTCTGAACACGGGTGTGCAAATCTCTTAGCGACCCTGCTTCTAGTCCTTTTGGGCCCATACCCAGAAGTGGACTTGCTGGATCATATGGTAACTCTGTTTATTTTCTCAGGTAACCTAACTTTTAAGCCAGGAAAAGCAAACAAGAAGGAAATGAAATTGTACTTCTCCCCCCTCGGCTTGACAGACAGTACCAAGTGCTGGCGAGGCTGTGGGAACTCTGGTGGGCAGTCATTCCAGCAACCACCTTGGCCACTTCCAGTCAAGTTGAAGTTTACCTGTGCCGCACGCGGGCAGATTCCCTTGCGGGGAGCTGACACACAAGCACAGAGGCACGGCCAGAGGCACCAAAGGAGGAACCGGGCACCCCAGGAGACTTGGGGGGAACCCCCATCAATCAGGTCATGCAGCCAGTGGGAGAAGGATCTGGAAGTCGTGGTACATTTATAGAAAGTTACGCCACACCGAGACAGGGAGTGGGGTATACCCAAGTCCGGATGGTGGTTACTTCTGGGGCGGGAGGGGCACAGATGGGCCTCCAACTCAATCTGTTTAGGTTCTGTGTCTTTCAAAGGAAGAGACTTGCGCCAGCCGAGAGGGTGGCGGTGCAGACACCCTGGCAGAGGCCCCAGTGGAAGTCAGGCGGGGCCGAGAAAGAAGAGGCAGAAGTAAAACCAGAAGTCAGCAATTCTAAAGAGAAGCAGAGAGCAAAGATCAAAGCGAAAGGCGGGAAACGGAAGAAAAGACTAGAAAAGCATGAAAATGGTTAGAAGGACCTGCTGTGCTACCACGACCCAGGCTGCAAATAGCAACCAGGCTCGAGTAGCTCTCCAGAACCACAGGAGCCGGGCCCTGGCAATCAGCCAGCCCCTGCCTGGCCAAGGGCCCCAGCAGCCACCAGGTCACTCACAAGAGAGGCAGCAGGGACTCAAGGGGCACCTGGGCTGAAGACTGCTTGTCTTAGCAACGAGCATGGGGTTACAGAAACATATTGGGGATGGGAAAACAACAACAACAACGGGACCCAAGCCTCCACTTAGCAGGGAGAGAGGTGTTCCCTGATCACGTGACTACTTACTTGGGGGTTTGCTTGAGGACATCAATCACCTAGTTGCTATTTACTCAAAGATTTCTAGTCATGGAGACCTTCCGAGGTGAGAGGGAAATGCTTTGCCTGTTGCTTGTGCCCAGTTTTAACTGCCGAGAAACAAAATCTCCTTTGTTCTCCCAGGGTGCGACAACACATCTTACACAGGGCTTGGGAATTCTCTCTCCGCAATTACACGTGATCGCTAAATGTGCCAGCGAACCACGCTCTGGTAAGCGCTCGTGTTCACAATGATGACAGCTGCACTGTTTTATTTCCAAATGTAAATCGTAACTATTTTTATAACAACTATTATCTTTCATAATCTTATAATTAAACTTTTATAATGAAAAAGATCGGAAGCGGCGACAGGAGATGTTAAGATGTGACAAAGCCAGCTGATGTGTAGACAAGTATAACGTAGACACTCAGAAAACCGTTTGAAGCGAGACCAGAAACCCAAAAGCTCTGAAGGGCGAGACAGACATACAGAAATCCTGAGAAGAATGAAGAAGGGCTATGGACGAGCAACTTCCATAACAAACGCAAACTTCCAACAGACAAACGCACGCGCACCAGTCGTGCACGTGCGTGTGTGCGTGTGTGTGGAGGAGGCATGAGTTCGAGTCACAGTGACATCTTATTTCGCCCCCATCAGATTGGCACAAAATGAAAAAAGCGTGCTAAACCTGCTGGTGGGTGGGGGCCCAGGGAGGCCTCTCGTTGTCGGCAGCAAAAAAGGTGAATCATGAGCATCGCTGGGAGAAGCAACCCGGGGATTTAAAACCCATTGCACTTCAGTCGCACTTCTGACAGTGACCGGAGAAGGGCGAGCCGCAGGGCGCAGAGGTGCCCATGGGCACTTTCTAGCAGCGCTGCTGGCAAGAGATGACTGCGTTGGATGAGGACAAGGGGAAGGAGGCTGGTATCGGCCCCGGCCACGCACAGAGCATCACTGAAACCCAACGGGCCTGGGGTGGCATCTGCACCCCTCCCTGTGGTGTCGAGAGAGCAAGTGTCCTGCGGTGGGGCCACCAGATGCCTGACAGCCCTCTCAAGGGTCTCATTGTCCGCCACTGATGCGCCTGTGTTACCTGTGTAATCAGAGCAAATCAACACAGCTGTTTCCACTGGCGGGGCAAATCCCCAGGCCATGGTGTGGCAAGGCTGGGAAGAGGCCAGGTGGCAATGCCATTGTGACCGCTTCCAGGAAGAGGTGGATTGATGGAGGTGGACAGGGCTCTGGGTTGGGAGGCGGGACGCCTGGGTTTCTGATGCTCAGTGTTGCAACTTGCAGCCAAGTCTGGAACTTCTAGAGTTTCAGTTTCTGTGAAATGTGGGGGTTGGTGCAGATGGCTTCTAAGATTCCTCCCAGCTTTGGAACCTCTAAACCGTTAGGCCGAACGCGGGGACAGGGCCCACTTGGTAACCGATGGCTTCTCAGCTGTGCCGGGGGAGGGGGCGGGGGACAGTAAGATGGAGATGATGGCAGTAACGACAGATAAATAGGGAGGGGCGAGGACTCTCAGAGCAGGGCCGGGCCAGGCCACAGCCACCAGGCTCCTTCCTCTAATGCCTCAGACATTGCCAGCACCCTTGAACCTGGCGGCAGGGCTGAGGCAATGTGTGGTCCCGGCCTCAGAAGCCAGGGCTTCCCAGGGCTGGAGGGGACCAGGAGGCTGCATGGCTAATGCTGGCCACACTTTTTGAGAAACACTGATCAAAAACAGGGGCAGAAAAGAAGGTTCCGGGCCTCTGGCTTTAATTGGGTCAGTTCAGCATAGGGTTATCTGATTTAGCAAATAAAAAGACAGGACACCTAGTTCAATCTGAATTTCAGATGACAATGAACACTTTTTCAACATAAACACATCTCGTGTGATATTTTGGATACACTGGTCCTAAAACATTACTTTGTCCTGCATTTCATCTGATGGCCTTGAATGGGAGACCCAACAAGAGAGAGTGGGGTTGGGCTTCTGGAAGTCTCTGTCTCGCCTGATGTATCCTTCCCACAGGAGTGTCTCCTTCGGGCAGAGTTTACCCTGCCCGGGGTCACCCCAGGCTCTGGACTGCTGGGGGCACCCCGCGGTACCCCTCCCCCCGCAGGATGGTGCTCTAGTTCTCCACGAAAGCGTCCCGAATCACCGTAATCTGAGCGTGCCACCTGTTTCCTGTGGGACCCAGCCTGACACAGGAGCGAAGTGAAAACCAGAAGGTTCTCAGGGTTATTTATTAAGTAACTATTGGCAGAAATAAAATAAGTTATTGGTTCTTGTGGCTCAAAGGTGTGGAATGAGCAAGACCATGCAAAGCCCCAACAATTCTCAGTGGGGCCAATCAGAGAAACAGCTACTGAGAGAGAAGTAGCGAAAGGGGGGGAAATCACTAGGACGGGAGGTGAAGAGCCCGCCCCCCCACCGATTCTTCCACCCCGCCACCCCATCTCTAACTGAGACACCCAGGGAAGCGCTTCTTCCCCTCTCCTTCCCTCCGGCCTGTTTCCTCTTCTACAGCATATAGAGCCTTCAAGACAACTGTCATGCAACAAAGCTGTTTTCCTGAGCAAATGCCACCCTGCTCTTCACCTGCCAGCATGCCCTGCCTCGGGGCCCCAAGTCCTGGGCAGGCCCCACCATTTGCCCAGGGCTTGGGGAGGGGTGGAGGCTGGTTGGCTGGTGCCCAGGCAGAGGCAATGCTCATGGGCCCTCACCTGCTGGTTCTTCAGGTGACGGCTTGGTTGAGACCAGCCACTCATTTGAGATGTGCCCAGCCAGGACAGGATATCTGGCTCAGGTACGCAGTTCCAATAGTATCTTGGTAGTCATAGCAACGGTCCGCCAACCCAAGGGGCTCTGGAGAGCACTGAGCAGATGCATATGGAAGTCCAGTCCTGAGATGCCATTTGACAAGGACAGGGTGTCCTCTCTCTGCCTCACCTTTGTTTTTACAGACCAAGGGCTTTCCAGGTGACAGAGGATGAAACAGGCATTGAGAAAGAACACATTAACGAGTGGGGAGAAAGAATTCGGAGGGGGACGGTCTCCAGGGGTCTGCAGAGAACAACGCAAAGGCAGGATCCTCAGCGTCTCTTCAGCCCCAGCCTCAAGCCCCGCTCGCCGGCTCACTGTCATCGCACGAGAAGCACACTGAGGGGTTTAAACATTCCAACTCCAGGAACCGGCCCTGAGCTGCCATTGGGAGATCACGGCTCCTAAGGACCTGGGGTGACAGGGATGTGGGGATTGCTGAGACCATGTTGCAGGTCTCTCCAGTGGCAACAGACATGTGACACTTCAGTAACCCTAGCCTCTAAGAACACATAAGACACACCCTAGCTCTTAGACTTACCAAGCAACATTCTGTTGAGAATTCAACTTTTGACATTTGTGTTTCTTCATCTAGATCCACCCTGCCTTGTTCTACAAAGGACATGAGGTGACGTGTCTTCCATGTGATCTGCCGTCAGCTTGGCAGTCAGGATGCTATGATGAGTTCATGCTCTGGCCTTCTGATTTCCACATCAGTCTGATGGGCATGTGACTCACTATCCCTGAACCATCACCTCTGGGGACAGTCACTGGTAACCCCACTGCCTGGCCTGGCGCATCGTCCAGAAGCTACGCTATCCAGCTGTCACCAGCCCACCCTTGTAAGCGATATCCTAAAGCTATTGCAGACAACCATTCTCTCTCTGACTGTGAGCATCATGGATTTCTTGGGGTCACTTCCCCCCAACATTTTATTTAAAATTTTCCAACTACAGAAAAGTTACAAGAATAGTACAATAAACTCCCACATCCACCACACCTAGATATTTTTTTTATCTATCCAAAAGTAGGTTGCAGAGGGTATAACATTTCACCCCGAAGTATTTAAGCCCATAACTTTGAAGGGACAGTGTTCTGTGTAATCATCATATGTGATCACACCCAGGAAAGTTAACACTGATGACAAAATGTCATCTGACTGTCCATTTGGATGCGTGCTGTAAGTAGCTTCTCTCCACACGTGAATGCATCTTCCCCTCGGGAGGGAGTCTCTGGCAAGTGTTTAAATTTGTCAGAAATAAGAAAGCGCAGTGGAACTGGAGCACGTCACAGACTTTGGACCAGAAGTGGCCCGTGAGCCGCTGGAAGAGATGCCACTGTGCCAGCTGATGGTCACACAGCTTGAGGACCACAAAGCCCAGGCAGGAGAGCACGCCCACAGCCAAGTACACGCCTGAGCAGGTGCTGCCGTAGCGCCCTTGGGCACGCAGGGCCTGGCCCACCGCTGCGGCGATGTGTGCACCCAGCGCGACCTCAAACCCACGGGGGTGCAGCAGGGCAAGGCCGTAACTGCACAGCGAGAGGCACTCGGTGGTGAGCAGCACGCAGGGCTTCCAGCCCCTGTCTAGGTAGAGGCACCAGGCCACCGGCCACGCGAAGATGGGCAAGGTGAGCCACTGGTCCAGCACGGCGGCGCGGCGCGCCTGCGTCCCGATCCGCAGCCACTGCACCGGGCCGTAGACCAGGGCCATGCCGGCGAAGACGTCCTTCAGGTAACGAGCCCGCGGCACCGCTTCGGGGCGCTGTGGGGTGCTGGCATTCCTCTGTAGCCAGTACACCCCCAGGAGCACGTAGGCCAAGTTAATGAGTGAGTTGAAGGGCATGGCTAGGAAGGCGGGGAGGCCGGCTACCGGGGCTTCTGCATAGTGTTCGTAGCCCACTTGGACGAAGACGCCTTCAAAAACGCCCGTGTAGACAGTGGCCACACAGAGGCAGCTGGCCACAGCCACGTGGCAGAGCGCCCGCCCCGACTCGGGCTTCATCTGGAAGCCCAGTTGTAACTCGGGGCGGAGAGCTTAAAAGAAAGGCGGCCTCCGCGGTTACTTCGGCATTCAGATAAACGGCTTTTGCAAAAACAGTCCTCAGCCTCCCAGCTGAGCCAGCAGGAAGGAGTCCCCGTGATTTCCGACGCAGATGCTGCGACCTTGCCTCGGAGTGGCGGTGGCAGGCCCGAGGAAGGCGGGGGTCCTGCTGATTGGCTGGCACGACTGGAGGACCGTTCTGCCTTTTTCCTTTGTGGTTAGAAAAAAGTGTGGTTAGAAAGGAAACCATCCAAAAAAGAGCCTCCATCTTCCCGACTCTCAGCCTCAGGATCCACCAACAGTTTCCATCAGAAAAAAAAGAAAGAAAGAAAGAAAGAAAGAAAGAAAAGTGAAGCGATACCCACAGCACGTTCACCTTCGAACACGCGGCCTCTAGATGCCTATAGAATCGCTTCTCGCCGAGGCGCTTCGTGCCCCTCTCTCCTGGCGCCGATGCTGTTCTTTCGTCTGCGGACGATGAAAGTCCTGCTCCTGATCCCAGTTCCCTTGGAGCCGCTGCATCTAGGGAATCCAGCCTTTCCTAGGCCCGCTGTCACAACCCAGAACGGGCTCTCCTACCTCACTGGTGTCATAAGTGTGGAGGTTTCCAGGCTAGCACCAAAGCCTTTTTACCCAAATACCCAGTTGAACTAGAGACCATTAGCTGTGGTCTGAGTTCTCAAACGCAAAGGCGTGAGATGGTATGGTGGTGCCGGAGGAGGGCGAGGAGGAGGGGGAGGAGGCGGAGGGGGAGGAGAGGATGAGCATCTTCCTTCTGCTTCTCTGCTGTGAGGCCCTGGCCTGCCCTCCTGCCCTCCCTTAACGCGCCATGCCATCCCCAAATCACCTCCTTTCCTTGGCTCACGATGAAACCTTCCATTTCCTGCAGTCACAGAAGCCGACGATTTAAAAGCAATGTAGACTTATCATTGACTACTATCAACTGCTTTGGGGCCAGCTGTGGTGTGAGTTGGCCTACTAGCCTAGAAACGTATTAATGCCAAAGAAAGGAGAGGTTCAGTGCTCTGAAAATGACTCGAAGCCAAGACGGCAGGCAGGCAGGCAGGCAGGCCTGGGGGACGGAGGGGCTGTCTGTGTTCAAGCCTCGGCTCCTCCACCTAGGGTGTGACCTTGGGCCATAACCGTTCTGGGCCTCAGTTTGCATACCTATGGAATGGGGGTGCTACCAGTACCTCCCTGCGGAGTCGTAGAGTATAGTAAATGAGTTCTTATGAACGAAGACCACTTGGGCCCATTTATTTCTGAGGCACAATGTCTACTCCCCTCCTGCAGTTTAGGCCCTGGGAGGGCAGGACGGGGCTGATCCTTTGCTCTCCCTCTGGGGCTCAGGGAAGAGCTGCTCCATTTCCATTCAATTCAACCCAAGCTCCAAGCCAGCATTTTTGCTCTCTTGCCTTTCTCTTTCACTGGTCCTATTTGCCACTTCACTTCTCAGTCGGGCCCTAGGGGCCCACCTGCATCCTCCAGGGAGGGAACTGCTGGGCCTCACGCTGAGCTTTCTTGCTCCTATCTGTCCTGCCTCGGGGTCTGTTCTGTGGATGACCACAAGGCCTGGCATTTGCCCAAGTAAACGGAAGCCCTCACCCTGGCTCTGCATCGCCTCACTGACCACAAGCCTCCACCTCAGCATGTGGCACTGTCCCACACCTCCCGCCACCCCACACCCCCCCCGCCCCGCTTTGGCTAAGGAGCCTCCAGGCAGCCCCTGCCCCAGGGTTCCTACTTCCGGGCTGGCAGCCACTAGAGTGGTCTGCACACAGCAGACCCCAGCATTTTCCTCAAGTGCCACTGGATCGGATCGTGTCAGCCCCTGCTCAACACTTCAGTGGCTGGCTCTCCACTCCACACACAACCCTGTCCCAACCTCTTGGCCAGACATCAGAGTGCCAGTCCCATATAGCACTGCGAGCTTCTTAGGCCCAGTCTGCCCTCCAGCTAGAACAAGACTGTGGTCCTTGTTCCCTCCCGCACATGGCCTGCTCACACCCCCAACTCAGCTGTCATTTCCTCTCAGGCGCTTCCCTGTTCAACTCCCGACTTCAGCTGGGAGGAGAGCTGAGGCCCCCAGGTCCCTCTCTGCACCCATCTGGGGCTCCAGCTCCCTGGGGTGAAGTGCCAGGCCTTCAGGACCCCATTATGCTCGCTCTAGCCTGACCCTCTTGTCTGCCAGCAAGCATGGAGGAGAGTGGGGGATGGGAGTCAAACACTGTCAACTTGATAGGGAAGGAGATCCAGAAAAGACGCAGAAAGTGATTCTCCTCCGGATGCTGGGTAGAGTCCACTTGGGCCCTTGTGCAAGCTGAAAGCAACAATATAATCAAACCAATTTCCCAAGTTCTCTAGGAAGACCACTGCAGGGTACTTTCTGGCCTGGCTCCTCTGTACCCCTGAACTGCCATGACCCTTGCTGCGGGACACTTGAAGTTCAGAATCCCCAGCGCCTAGCACCCAAAGGCCAAAGGCCCCACAGCATCAGCTGGCTGTTCTGGGGTCTTTGGGGACATCCTGCAAAGCAGAGGCTAAGGGGTTAACACATCTTCCTTAGATTCTTCTGCCTCCTGGGCAGTAAGTATTTAAGCTATAGCCATAGTCACCTGTCACAGTGGTGACTTCTTTGGCCTGTAGCATTTGACAACTGCTTCTCGTGTTCCTGACTGCCCTAACCACCCTCAGGGACATCGGCCCAAGGGCCACGATGTGGAACATCCCCAGTAAGTGAGGTCCATCTAGATCACCTGGATGCCCAAGGGGCCTGGAGCAACCACAGTGATTCCTCAACTCTGGGGAGAGAAGCCCTGAGTGCGGGCAAGGCCCCTGGAAACCAGCAGCTCAGCTTTCTTATTTTACAGGGGAGGGGCTCAGGGTGCCATAAATGTGGATGGAGGTGAATGGCCAAGGTCACTTAGCACAGTTGGTAGCATGACCAAACAGGTGAGGCCTCTTTGGCCTTTCTCAAACAAATGCTTCCCAATGCATGAAGTAAAAAAGAATTGCAACATAACGTCAAAAGAATGTTAATATGATATTTTTGAAAATGTGCAATCTGGTACTATAGGTGCTTCTTAATAGGTTAAATTCCAAGACCTACAGGCAGATTGATAACTACAGTAACATCAAAGTAGTTATTCTGCCTGACAGTAGGTCCTGTCATTTAGTTAACTTCAGGATATCTACAACAAAAGCTACACCATCTGAAATGATCTGTCATTTTCATTGGTCACAAAGTCAGCTGCCTAATGCTCTGTGCTCTCTCTACCTACATTCGGAATTGCGGGGAAGGCCAAATTTCGGCTAGAAGTTGGTGAAATTAAAGACGAAATAAAGATGTGAGAAAGTGAAAACGATCATGTTGTCCCTTCAAGCTCCCAGACACCGGTGCAGGACCCCTGCACGACGGCCTGCGTCTGGCAGCGTGGGTGACAGTGCAGCGCCTAGGCGGCCTCTTGCAAGATCTGGAAGCCGGGGACGACGTCAATACCCACCTCTCAAGATTGTCCTGAGAGCTCACAGTATTGGCGCCAAAAGGCCAGCGATCATCATCCGGGTATTTTGCCTCTCTCGCTTTGCTGGGGAAAATTCAAATCTCAAAAAAGGGCGGACCCGAAAAGCGATCGTGCGCCTGCGCGCGGGGCGGGGCCCAGGGCTCTGGGAAGCAGGCGGGCGGGGTGACGCGAGGTGACGCGGGTGGACACACAGTTCTCCCGCGCCCGCCCGCTCGGCTCGAACACCGGCAGCCTGGTCCGCAGCCCGCTCTGGCTGGTGGGCCGGGGACGAATCAGCGCGCGGTGGTGCCCGGGCGCGCGGCCTGGCTCATTTCTTTGGGGCGCGGGCGGCGGTGCCGGCTCCCAGAGGCGGAGCGGGCGGGCCTGGGAGCCTGGGAGCCGGTCGCGTCACCGCCCACTCGCCCCCGCCTCCGGTTCCCGCGGCTGAGGCTCACGGTCCGCCTCTCCGGCGGACGCTGGGTGCGCGGAGCGGGGAGACGTCCGCTCTCCGGTCTGAGGCGCGACTCTAATGTCTCACATTAATCACCCTCTGCAACCCATGCCCTGTCCCTACTGCTAAAGGCAACTCCTTGGGCGCGTGTCCCTTCAGCGACCCGGGGGACAGTTTCCTAGGGGGCGGGGCCGAGCGCGTCTGAGACATTCTCATCCGGGCATTCCCCAGATGCCGCAGCCGCCATCTTTGTTTTGTGCTGAAAGTCGCTATTGACGCCCGCGGACAGCCGGGCGAAAGGAAGTGGCAAGATGGCGGCTCCCAGGGCGGAGGCGTGGAGGAACGCTGAGGGGGGCCGCGGGGCCGGGCGCGCTTGCGCCTGACCCGAGTACAGTCTGAGCCCAAGCTGAGCGCGCCACAGCCCCGGGCCCTTGCCTCGAGGCATCGCGTGGGCGCCTTTAAGAGGCTTCGAGCCAGAGGCGAAGCCTAGCTAGGGCGGGAGGGGGCAACAGTGACGTAGTTGGACTCCGCCCCCTCGCCCGACCGTCGCCGCCGCCATGTTTAGTTGTTACTTCTTTACACAAGATGGCGGCTCCCAGGGAGGAGGCATGAGCGCCCTGCCGTTACCGCTTCTCCTGCCGTACAGTTGCCACTTCGGGGCCTAACTCTGGCTCTTTGGAGCGGCTCCTGTGGGAAGGAGTCATAAAGAGGGAAGCGAGGATCGGACGCTGCCTTGCGTTTGGTTTGCAGTAGAAGAACTGACCCAGGAGGAAGAGAATAGGGGGGTAGCGGGAGCTAGTCTCAAGATGGCGGCTCCCAGGGTGGCAGGCACTGCCTGAGGAGCGGAGGCGGACTAAGGGAGAGGTTCGAGACCTCACAAGCCGTACGGCGCAAGCTTCCGAACAGCCCCTGACAATTCGAACTCGTTCCACTGGCCTCCGGCGCGCCTCTATTCCTTACAAGTGTCGAGGCCGTTTCGGGAGCAGCGGCTGCACTTAAGCGCTGGGCGGGGAAGCGGGACGGTTTCAAGATGGCGGCTCCCACAATTGTGGTCTGAGCGCCGGCGGGGCTGGGACAACCGCCGCGCTTGTGGCTCCTTTCCACCCGCCCCGGAAGCCGGCCAGTGCAGGGGACTTGGGGGGTGTGGGAACCGGGCCGGGGCTCCGCCATTTCCGGCGGGGGAGGGCTACGACTGAGGAAGGGAGGAGAGAGAGGCGGCTCAAGATGGCGGCTCCCAGGGCCTCCCGCTCGAGCTCGTAAGCAGGAGCGCGGGTAGTCAGAGCGGCAGGACTCGACGGCCTCCAGCCTCTCGGGCTTAGGCGCTCGACAGTTTCAGGCGACTCTTGAGGAGACAGGGTGAACGAGAAGAGGGGAAGAACCGAAGGGAAGGAGGATAATTAAGATGGCGGCCTCCATGGAGCCGTGCACTGCTGTGTGAGAACCCGCTTCTGCGTGAGAGCTGCCTTAGACGAAAGGGGGTGTGTGAGAGCTGTTGAAGGGCTCCATTCCCGCTTGGTGACTTTTTCCCACTGCGCCCTTTCCCGGAACGGAACTATGGCTTCGGCCGTGTCGCCCGCCAACTCGCCAGCGGTGCTCCTGCAGCCCGCTGGAAGCGAGTGGTGGGCTGGTCGGGTCCCGTACCCCGACCCCGCCACGGCCACCGCGCCGTGGCCATCAAGGAGCTCATCGTGGTGTTTGGTGGAGGCAACGAGGGGATAGTGGACGAACTGCACGTGTACAATACCGGTGAGTTCAAAGCTCTGTGGCCCCTCGGATTTTTCTTTCCACCTCCTTTTCCCTCCTCTCGCTTCTTTCCGTCTATCATCATTTTCTTTTTCCTTCTCTCCCTCCATCTCTTTCCCTCTTCTCTCCCTTCATCTTTCCCCTGTTTCTCGGATCTCTTCCCCTCCCCTCCTCCTCCTTTCCTCACCTTCTCTTTCCCCCATCTCCCCTTCTTCCCATTCCTCCCGCTCCCTCTGCACCGATCTGCTTTCCCCTCCCCTCCGCGACCCTTTGCTCTGCCCCGCTTCTTTGCCTTCCCCTGCTCTTTGCCTCGTTCTTAACACCCCTGACTCCCCTGTGTTTGAGGGGTGCTTTCATTATTGGAGAGGAACGTCTAGTCCGGCTGGTGCGGGGCGTCGCCAGCGGTGGTGACTTCAGACATACACCGTTACCCGGCCGGGCTGGCGGGCGGATGCGTCCCTTTGGCGCAGGCAGATTCCCACCCCCTCCCTCCCTTCTCGCTCCTCTCCTCCCTCCTCCCGCGCCTGCTGCGCTCCTCATCGCTAGTGCCCATTCGGGAGAGATGACAACTTCTAGATTACAGATGAGTTCTGTCTCGAAAGAAGGGGCAGAGTCCAGCAGCCTAATCCCGACCTCCAGGGGTTGTGTGCGTGGGGGATAACTTGTCTCGGGCGGTGCAAGGACCCTTGGACCCAGGGATCAGGCAGCAGCGCTGCCTCCCTGGTCCGCGTTCACTTCAGGGCTTCCTTTCCCGTTACCGGTTTTCTTGATTTGGGGCCCTCGGTGTAGGGGATGAATCTCAGTGATCTGCAGCAGGCAGGCTAGGGGGTCCCTTACCTGCCTCTTCTCTTCCCGAGAGCTGGAAGAGGCTACCTGCCCCAGTTCATGCCTCCCCCAAACCCAAGGTCTCCTTCCTTCGCTGGGAGGAGCCTGTGCTGTGCCTCGGTCCCTGGGCATCGGGGGCCTGGGGCTGGCTTACAGCCCTCTCCCTGCCCTGTGTTCTTGCTAGGTCTCTAGGGCTCGGCCGCATCCTCCTTCGGCCCCCTCCCCGTGCTGGCCACACGGCCTGGTTTGCACACCTAGTGCCTTGTTCTGAGTGTCCTGCCGAAGGGCTGCTGGCCCGCAGCACTCTTTGCTTGTAAGGTGGGGCTAGGCGTTGTCACTGAGAGCAGTGGGCCTGTGTCCGCTCTGTTCTGGGCGTGAGCCTGAGGGACTAAGGCGTGGGCAGGGAAAAGTTCCCTCCCTTCGGGTCAGGCCCTGGTCGTTTAGGAAGCTCTCCTCTGCGGCAGCGTGGAGGTGTGTTCTGGCCATGCATGGCATGGCCAGGGGCCATCTGCCAGGGCTCGCTCCCCTGCCATCACATCTAGCAAACTCTTGCTCCAGGTCCGTCCTCTGCCAGGGTTCTGGCGGTACCGGGTCCTTGAGTCGGGGCACCTCCTCCAGCTTTGAGGTTGCTCTGGGGTGGGGAGCTGGCAGCTGTAGGGAGAAGTTGGCCGGAGTGGCAGCCGTTGGAGCTGGGCTTTAGGTCGGGTGCCCCCCCCAACCCCAGGCAGAGAGCAGTTTTTCTCTGAATCTTGTAGGTTGTTGCCCGACAAAGTTGACTTTCAAAGGCTGGTGGGTTGTGGTGACCCTTTGCATTCCGGGTCTCAGCACCTGTTGCCTCCAGGAGGCCGGGCTGGATGGTGGCGCTCTGTGCCAGCTCAGACAGCTGCGGTGGCAGCAATTAGCCCAGTAAGGTAAGGCTGAGGGGCAAGGCTGTTTTTAGAGAGACCTCTGCCCCGAGCACAACCTCCTCGACTCCTTGGACCGACTTTATTCTCGCAAGGCCGGGAGCAGGCCCCTTGGCAGGGAAATGCCATTTTAGAAAGTAGGGCAGGGGCCTAATTAGCATCAGCTCCAAAGTCCACTTCTTCCTGGGGCCTCTGCATATTCGTTAGTTTATTACAACGAACCGGGCGCTTTGGCCTTGATTCGGCCCCAGGCTGCAGGGATCCGCCGTATGGTAGGAGACAGCCAGCGCTCCAAAGGGCCGCAGCCCCCCGTTCCTCCAGGGGAGCACTTTGGAGGTGGCCCGAATCAACTTCGGAGGTGACTTCCCAGGAGAGCGACCCCGCTCCCGTTCCTGACAGTGTTTATGCTGTCAGATAACGGGAGCGGGGATCTCGGGCCTTTTCTGCAGCTTTGAGGCTCCGGCGTCCTCCGGAGAGGAGAGATGGGGCTTGGTGTTACCCCTCTCCCACCAGTGGTGGCGCAGATGCCTGTCATCCGTAGCTGCCACCTCAACAGCTGCCCTCTGCTTACCTTTGTTTTGTTTTAAATGAGGTCAGAGCATGTTGTCCTTACGCCTCTTCTCTTGCACTTTTCCTTCTGTAGGATGAGTGCTCAGAGACCCGCTGGTCTGGAAGCATCCCTGTTGCTAAGATAAAAGACTCCAGGGGGGACATTCAGGGGGCATGTGCACACGTCGCTGGCTTGATTAGCTCAGCGATCTGGGGTTGACAAGGGGCTGAGGGGTGGCAGGTGTGTGACAAAGTGCGTGTCCTTCCTCTTCAGCGGTAGTCACCGCAGCAGCTGTGAGACACTTGACTGGCCTTTGGGAGGTCTTAGGGTGCTGTCCTTGACCTCAGGGAATTTTATTTCAACCTAGCAAAGCGGATTACCCAGAGGACCTTGTACTGACAGGGTGGGGTGCGACCTGATGAGGGGAGGGCATAGCCACCCAGACCAGTTGCCTTCGGCAGGTTGGCCTCAACGGTTCTTTAAGGTCCGACTGGTACAGCTGGAAGGAGCCTTGGAAAACGTCTAGTGGAACTTCCTTGTTTTTGCATATGAGGAAATTGGGGTCTGAGAGGGGAAGTGACAGGTCCAGGGTCACCCTGCCAGCTGGTGGCAGAGCCTGGCAGGAGGGAGTACAGGCAAACCTTCACGGAGACTGCTAGGCTGTCTCTTTCTTCAGTTAACAGGCCAAGGCCACCACCTCGGAACCGCCTCCCTGGTCCTCTGTCCCATAGGTAATTGGTCACTAAGCTGAGCTTGTCTCATCTGTTCCCCTCCATTCTGGGCCCTCCTCGCTTCTCTCTTGGCTCTTGCAGTCACTTCCTGATTGGCCTGCTAGTTTCATTTGTCGGGAAATCCTGTTCACCCTTCAAAGCCTGGCTGGATTGTCACCTCTTCTGAGAAGCCCTCCCTCTGTAATCGCCCCTGCTCCGTGCAGAGCCCATCGCGGGAGGAGGGCCCGGCAGCCTCCCACCATCCTGGGAGTCGTGTTTGAGAGCTGTCTCCCCTGTGCTTCCCCCGGCACCGCATCTGCCACAGAGGAAGTGCCCCAGTGTGACAGAGCGAACAAAAAGGCAGCTGGTGTGGCTTGACCATCTACACACTGCATGGGGATGGGTCTCTAGGTGGTGACACACAGAGCTTGACGGGTGGCAGCAAATACAGAGTTGTGCAGTGTGGAAAGGGGCGGGGAGCTGCTAAAATCCAGAAGCTGGGGTTTTGGTCTTGTTCAGGAGAGAAAAGGTGGAGTTATGTCTCTAGCCATCCCAGGGAGGGTCCCGTGCACAGGGTCCTCCTTTTCTCAGAGCCCCTCCCGCTGAGAGTGGTGACAAGCCAGAGCATATCAAGAATAAGGGACCCAGAGATTAGGTTACACATCCCCCCCCCGCTAGATGACCCAAAGATAATATGATTAAGGGGCAATGACGAGCAGCTGTCATATTTGAGAGACGGTTGCTTGTGCCATCTCAGGGGCAGAACTGAGACCGGGTGAAATGAACAGAGGCAGTTTGCAGCTTCATGCCAGAAACTGCACTGCCCGGCAGACTGCTCTTGATGGGGCTGTGGAGGGCCCCTGACCTGCCTGGAGTGTTCTAGAACGAGGTCACCACCCCTTGGGTGCTGTAGAATGGGCTGGTGATCGTGAGCTCTTGGGATGTCCCAGGTTACCTGTAGCCTGGCAGCTGGGTCAGTGATCAGAGTGTGATGGGAAAGCTGTGGGCCGATCTCCTTTGCCAGGTAGCTTTGTCCGCACCCTGACTGCTGGTCCCATAATGGCCCTCTAGCTATGTGTGGCCAGCCACGAGGGTGCCCAGGTGAGGGAGTTCGGCAGATGGCTCCCTGTGTTTGGAGCCCCGAGGTGAGCACCTCATGATCACTTTAAGTCAGTGACAAGGTTCTTATCTCTCCGTATTTGTTTTGCTCGGTGACCTCAAGTCAGTCATTTCCCCTTGCAGGTTCTGTTCCTTTGTCGATCGAGGGACATTGGCTGAGGCCATCTTGGAGGTTTTTGTCAGGTCTTATCCCGCTCACTTGAATGAGACTCTTTTTAGGACCGTTTGAGCAGGGTGATTTGCCTCGGCATGGCAAACCGCTGCTTCTCCCGGTGTGTGTTTGCAGTGGGAATGAGCGCGAGGCAGCGAGCCGGGACCTGGGGTCTGGGCGCATGCGCGTGGCAAGCAGTACAGCATTGCACCTCTACTAGGAAATGGCAGAGGAGGGGAGAGGAGGATTGGTGCTGGGCGTTCTGAAGTCCCTGTGACTCTGCTAAACAAACCACAGAGGGAACCGACAGCCTCTTCCAAACCAACCTGTGGAATTGAGTAGTGGAGAGTGACAGGAAAGGCTGTAACTGTCTTGGGAGGTGCACTTGTGGTTTTAGATGAGTACAGGTCTTTTTGGGCAAGGTGCATGTTGGGTCTTGGGGGTGATAACATAGAACTTGGGTTACCCAGTGTGCGGGGAGGGGCTGTGTCAGTGACCAAGTGGGCAGAAGGTCAGGCCAGGAGCTGGGATCTCCCAAGTTCCTCCCCATAGGACTAGCCTAATCCGCCCCCCTAGTCAGACCCCAAGGGGTGCTCCTTTGCACCCAAATCCCAGTCCCCTTGCTCGGCCGCGTTTGACCAAAACCGATCTGGGCATCTGGCCCCCGGTTTGAGGCTTTTGGAAGCTCTCGCACCTCGGATGCGGAAGTGAGGGCAGGTCAGGGGTATCTCCCAAGCCCAGGCCACGAGGCTCGCTGCCTGGCTTCTGATTCACCCTCATCCTTGGTGGCTTCCCCACCCCAACTAGAGGTAATGGGCTTTGTGGAAGCTTCTGTGGCTGGCAGAGACGGCGAGGCTGCCACAGAAGCTCACGCTACTGCTGCCACCTCTGGCTTTTGAGAATGTTCTGGAGGGGTGTGGGCGTGACATGGGGGAGGGGCGATGTGGACCATCACCTAGGAGACGCCAGCAGATTGTTCTTGTGTGTCCTGCCCTCCCTCCTCAACAGCAGGCCGGGCCGCCTTGATTGGCCTCCGTCATGTGCCCAGCACCTTCAGGGAGGGACAGCACCAGCCAGTACCAGTCGATCTTTCAGCCACTTAAAGATGCAGCTGTGGGCCCTCAGGAGGAGGAGCGTGGGGCCACGGAGAGAGTATTTGGGTGTTACAAGTTTCTTTCCGATGACCCACCCAGCATTAGGGGAAGGAAGTCGGTGGCCACATTCCCAGAAGCTGATGAGTTATCTTAGCGACTTCCAGCTTGTTAAGACGACCTTGATAAGAAGCAGAGTGATCGTAGGTTGTTTTGAGGTTGTCTCTGAGGTCAAGGGGTTTGGAAGATGGCTGGGATAGGGAGCTGGCACTTGGATGCTGAAAGAGAAAAGTCCTATATCCTTGGAAATAGCGGCGCTGTCTCAACCCCTTTTTTCTTGGACCGTGTTTTGAAGGCTGGTGGATTTGGGGAATAAGAAGGGTGGGGACTGTGGTTCTAGGAGCTCCCTGGTTTTGACTTCTGCTTCCTTTTGTTCCCCAGCGACCAACCAGTGGTTCATCCCAGCCGTGAGAGGGGACATACCCCTGGGTGTGCAGCCTATGGCTTCGTGTGCGACGGGACTCGCCTGCTGGTGTTTGGTGGAATGGTAGAGTATGGGAAATACAGCAACGACCTCTACGAGCTCCAGGTAACGGCCCTTGGAGTCATGGCTGGGGTGCGGGGCGGGACGCAAGAGTGTGAGGAGGCGAAGGGGACTGCTCAAGGGGCTGTCCAGGCCCCGCGCCGCCCGGGACCTTCTCACTGCAGTCAGACACCTACCTCGGCCTGGCCAGCTCCCTCTTACATGATAAATGGCTGGGGCCCCAAAGGCCGGCTCATCCCTGATTCAATCACCGAGTCTTGATTTCACAGGCAAGCCGGTGGGAGTGGAAGAGACTCAAAGCAAAGACACCCAAAAACGGGCCCCCTCCATGTCCTCGGCTCGGGCACAGCTTCTCCCTTGTGGGCAACAAATGCTACCTGTTTGGGGGTCTGGCCAACGATAGCGAGGACCCAAGAACAACATTCCGAGGTGAGGCTTTGTCCTCTTCATGTGGAATCCCACGCGCCAGCCAGCCCCACCATGCCGAGTCCCTCTGTTGGAAGGAGAGAGGGGCACTAGGTGCCCCGTAAGGAGCTTTCCGGCATCGGGGGAGGAGGGCTGGTCCTTCTCAGACCCAGCTTGGGGCTGGCGCTTTCCTTCCCAGCCTCCTCTGCCTGCAGGGGTAGCGGGGGGCGTTTTCGTTTTCCAAGGCCACTGGCCGAGAGCCTCTCTAAAGTGTGGAGGTCGTCGCAGCCAGAGGCCCCAGTGCAGTGCCCAGCCTCACATGCAGGCGGCCCTGCGCACCCCGTCCTGCTGCTCCTCTTGGACCCACGCTCATCCTCGGGAGCTTTCGGCAGCCCGTCCTTGAGGGCGAGGACAGAAGAACTCGTTCGTGTGACCTCAGCCCCTTTGTCTCTTAAGGAATCTGCTGTTCACCCATAGAAGCGGGTGAGGCCTGCGGCACGTGGGTTCGGGACTTGCCGTAACCGGCCTTTCTTTTCCTCCAGGTACCTGAACGACTTATATATCCTGGAACTGCGGCCAGGCTCCGGAGTGGTAGCCTGGGACATCCCCATCACTTATGGCGTCCTGCCCCACCCCGGGAGTCACATACTGCCGTGGTCTACACTGAGAAGGACAACAAGAAATCCAAGCTGGTGATCTACGGAGGGATGAGTGGCTGCCGGCTGGGGGACCTCTGGACCCTGGATATTGGTAAGATGTGGGTGGCTTCTCAGCCTCAGAGCAAAGCTAGTCTGCTGGGTGGCCAGCGTGAGACGGTGGCGTGGGGCTCACAGGGAGAGGGAGGGTCTGCTTGGCTCCTTGTGGCACGGTTGGGGCAGGACCCTGTCTGAGGCCATCATCTTTGCCCTGAGCTTGTGGCGTTGCTTTTAAGAAAGAACAAGGCTGAGTGGGTCCGCCAGCTTACAGGAGAATAAGGGGAGATGTCAAGGCTTTTCTGGGAACAGAATCGTCTAGATTAGATAGCTTTAGTCCCATCAAGTCATCAGTGGTCAGATCGTACCAGGAGTTGCGCATACTGGTCTGTTGTCATCAGATGGGATGTTGAGAGCCTGTGAGCCCCCTGGGGGCTCCTTGGCCTGGTTCCCAGGTGGGGCATCAGGAGCGGTAGAAAGAAGTGTGGGTTTCTGACCCGAAGAAGGCCGAGGGGAGAAGGATGCTGACAACAGATCTCTGCAGGGTTCTTTTATCCCGTAGCGAGATCGGTGTGAACATGCAAACAGTTTCTTCTGAGCGAAATTCCCAGCAGCATGGGGCGTCCTGACACTCGGTCTGTAGACAGTGCAGGTGGTGTGCGGGGCTGGCCCACAGCAGGTGCTCAGTAAACATTCGAAGAGACGCCAACTGCCAGGGTGGCGAACGCGGCTTGGGAAATGCCAGCGCCTGATTCAAGGCCCTCCCATGGGCGGTAGGGAGGCCAGGCCTGGAATTCTTGGATTGGGTTGGCACCCACCTTCCAGAGCCTTCCCAAGGCCAGGGAACTTCCTCTGGGTCAGAGGGCATGTGTCTGGCGTACGGGTGACCCTCCCTTCTCCCTCTCTCTGCAGAGACTCTCACGTGGAACAAGCCCAGCCTCAGCGGGGTGGCGCCTCTTCCACGAAGTCTCCACTCGGCCACGACCATAGGCAACAAGTGAGTAGAGCTGCCCTTGGCGTCTCTCTTCCTAGCCCTTCCCCCCCCGCCCCAAGGGCTCTCAGTTTTGTTCCAGCAATCCTGAGGAGGCCTCTTTCTGGCTAGGCTGGCATTCAGCAGCCCTGTCTTTCCATTACAACCCTGGGGGACCGAGAGAAGACAGACTCAGGGTAGAGGGGCACAGGCTGTTCTAGATCCTCTCTACCTGTAAGCAGCTGGGTGTCTGTCAATACCAAGGTCCCAAAGCGAATGTAAGAATCATGGGAACCGAGATGAGCTATGAGCAGTGGTTCCATGTGGAGGTGACACAGTTCTTATGAGGGCTGAGCCACCAAGCAGGAGCGGGCCACGTCAAGAGCTTCATGCGTCCTGGGGAGAGCTAGAGGACCAAGCGTGTTTAGAACTTTCTGGATGGAAGAGGTGGCCTCTAGTTTGGCACCTCCTCTACAATCGTCTCCTACTCTTCCCTCCCTCGTCCCAGAATGTACGTGTTTGGTGGCTGGGTGCCTCTCGTCATGGATGACGTCAAAGTGGCCACACACGAGAAGGAGTGGAAGTGTACCAACACACTGGCTTGTCTCAACCTGGGTATGGCCTCCTCGGGCTCGGAGTGGCCTGCGGAGGGCTGCAGGAGGCTGGCCCTCCTCAGCCCCAAGAGCTGTGTGGGGTGTGCAGGGAGCGAAGGCCTGTGCCGTTAGAATCCATGAGAAATGGCCACTGGTCAGAGCGCTCAGAGCGAACCTCCTCCTTTTCGTTTGTTGAATAGGCTCTTCCCACACGTGGTCCCACATGCGGAACTATCAAAGCCTAAGGGCGCCTCCCTGCGCCTTTCATTCTGCTCCTCAGAGGCAGCCCCCTTGGCGGCTTCTCCACGCTGCAGAGACTTCTCTGTGTGTACAGGCATGGGCTGTAGGTTCTTTTAGAAACAAACAAAGAACGGCAGCCTGCTGTACGCAGCGCTGCTCCTGGCCTTTTCGTTTACTCTGTCTTGGAGACCAACCCATCCCCACACGCCAAGCAGCCTCATTCTTTTGAATTGCTATCCTGGTGTCGAAACTTGCCAGACGCTGGTCCGTGAGTATCCTTGCGCCGTTCTCACCCACGTGCAAGTGCATTTGAAGGGTAAAGACCTCCAGGCAGAATTGCCGTTAACGGAATGTTGCCCGGCTGCCCTGCGCGGAGGCTCTACCCACATAGGCATCCCCGGCGGTGCCCGCACAGCAGCAAACCGTTTGCTCCTCACCAAGCCCGAGAGGCGATTGAACATCCCCCACGGGCCAGCCCTGTGCCCCCGGCTCACCTTGAGCCCCGGCTGCAGCGGGCACTGAAATGCAACTGCCAGACACGTTACGGGTTAAGCACGTTTCTCTTTTTTTGAGCGCAGCACCTCATTTTTCTTAGATCCTGTACGTTTTCCGCAACTTACGTTCCTCTTTGCCCGTCTCTTTCTATAGGCTCTTATGTTGTTTGATGTGCAAGAAGTGAAACCTTTGGCTGTGTGTTTCAAATAGTTTTCCCAGTTTGTAGTTCGTGGTTTATAATTTTCTTTGTTATGGTCTTTTTTGCCATACGGAGTTGTTGTTTTGGGGTTTTGGCGCTTTTTTTTTCTTTTTGTTTTTATTTTCTTTTTTCTTTTTTTTTTTTTTCTTTCTCATTTTATAATCTTTGATGGCTTCCTGGTTTTAATTCCCCACCCCTGACAGCAAAAAGCCAAAGGGCCACTTGGGGGTTGTAGGTTCCTCTGCCTCCCTGCTAACCTCCACCTCACGCTTTCCCCAGATACCATGGCCTGGGAGACCATCCTGATGGACACACTGGAGGACAACATTCCCCGGGCCCGAGCCGGCCACTGCGCTGTAGCGATCAACACCCGCCTGTACATTTGGAGTGGGCGTGATGGCTACCGGAAGGCCTGGAACAACCAGGTCTGCTGCAAGGATCTCTGGTACCTGGAGACAGGTGAGGCCCACTGGAGGAGGCAGCCGCAGGGCTGCCACGCTCACCCCTGAAGGCCAGCCTGCCCCTCCTCACCGGCTGTGATGCTCTCTCACAGAAAAGCCGCCACCCCCGGCCCGGGTGCAACTGGTACGAGCGAACACCAATTCCCTGGAGGTGAGCTGGGGGGCAGTGGCAACTGCCGACAGTTACCTTCTGCAGCTCCAGAAATACGACATTCCTGCCACGGCTGCCACTGCCACCTCCCCCACTCCCAATCCGGTCCCATCTGTACCTGCCAACCTCCCAAGAGCCCTGCCCCGGCGGCAGCCGCACCTGCTGTGCAGCCACTGACCCAAGTAGGCATCACATTGCTGCCCCAGGCTGCTGCTGTACCCCGACCACCACCACCATCCAGGTATTGCCGCCTGTGCCTGGCAGCTCGATTTCAGTGCCCACCGCAACCAGAACTCAAGGTGAGCCGGGGATCGGGCACTTGAGGGCAAGGGCCGGCCCGCTGGGCAGATGCTCCTGAGTGAGGGCTGCTGAGTAGGCAGCCCGCGTGGCAGCAGTTAGTGCAGGCTTGTCGCTGAGCGCTGGGGCAGGGGAGGGAAAGCGACGTCCCGCTTGTGGAGACTGTCACTGAGGGTGTCTGGAAGGGCCAGACGTGGAGCATCAGCAGGTCGTAGAAGCAGTTCACGTCTAAATGCTGAAAGAGCCTACAGAGGGGCCGGGGCTCTGCTGATGGCTGCCCCCTTCTCTCATTAGCTGTCCCTGCTGTTCTCAAAGTGACCGGTCCCCAGGCTACAACAGGCACCCCGTTGGTTACCATGCGACCTTCCAGCCAGGCGGGGAAAGCCCCTGTCACCGTGACGTCTCTTCCTGCAGGCGTGCGAATGGTTGTGCCCACACAGAGCGCTCAGGGGACGGTGAGGAGCCATTTTGAGACTGGGCTGGTGGGGCGGGAGTTCCTGGTGATTGATGGCACCCAGCCTCAGCACCGTTCGTCAAAAAACTCGGTGCCTCGGAAAGAAGGACCTCCCTGCCATCCGATCCCAAGGGCCTTTTAAACGTAAACTTGTGAAGCCTGAGGGGACACTGAGCAGCTAAGGGTTGGCCCAGACCCACGAGGAGGGAGCCATGTAGGACTCTGGTCTTTAGAAAAGACCCAGAGCTGCTGGCGAACCCCAGCCTCGGGGTCACTGGGCCTGCTCCGTGGTAGGAATCCAGGGTTGGGGCTGGGAGACCCAAGGTGATGCTAGGCGGGAGGGGGGCCCCTCCGGAGAAGTCGGGGGTGGTCCGGGTCCCAGCATTCCTGCGGCTCACACTCCCCGTGCCTGCTGCAGGTGATCGGCAGTAACCCGCAGATGAGTGGCATGGCTGCGCTGGCAGCCGCAGCCGCTGCCACCCAAAGATCCCTCCTTCCTCGGCCCACGGTGCTGAGCGTCCCAGCAGGCACCACCATCGTCAAAACAGTTGCCGTGACACCTGGCACTACCACCCTTCCGGCCACCGTGAAGGTGGCCTCCTCACCAGTCATGGTAAGCATCTTTTGGGCCTGGTTCTGAGTCAGCAGCCTTGGGGCCAGGGGCTTCCAGGCAGTGAATGTCACCAGGCAGCAGCCACTTCTCCAGGGCTCCGGACTGTCTCTCAGGGGCTGTCGGTCTAATTGCGGCTCGTTGTGGAATAAGCCTTCACATTTAGGCTGGACCTGTGGTGCAGTCCTCTGCTTCACTCGCTTCACTAAAGGAAAGGTCACCCAGACCCGGCTCTTCAGGCGGGGTTGGGGGCGGGGTGCGAGCTGTAGGCCTGCCAGGACACCTGAGACAGAGGCGCTATCCCTCCCGGCCCCGCCCGTCACTCATCTCTTTCCCTGCCCCCAGGTGAGCAACCCAGCTACGCGCATGCTGAAGACTGCAGCCGCCCAGGTGGGGACGTCCGTCTCCTCTGCCGCCAACACATCTACTCGTCCTATCATCACAGTGCACAAGTCAGGGACTGTGACTGTGGCCCAACAAGCCCAGGTGGTGACCACAGTGGTGGGTGGAGTCACCAAGACGATCACCCTGGTGAAAAGCCCCATCTCTGTCCCAGGAGGCAGTGCTCTGGTGAGTGATGAGTGCCACCCTGCTGCATGTGGTGACAGCTGCCAGGCTGTGGCGCTGTCCTGAGCCTATGCTGTGCTCTTGATTGGTTTTCACGTCACTCCTTGCTCCATTTTTTGCTTTTTAGATTTCCAATCTAGGCAAAGTGATGTCGGTGGTCCAGACCAAACCAGTTCAGACTTCAGCAGTCACAGGCACATCTACAGGCCCTGTAACTCAGATCATCCAGGTGAGTTTGTGGGTTCCGGACTCTGCGACACAAGCAAATAGAATTTGCATCCCTTCCTAGAGAAGGTTCCTCGGTGTGTGTTGCACAGGAAGTGCTACCACTCGGTCCGTCAGGCACTTTCTTTCGAACAGTCCCAGAATCGCTCGGGCCGTGATGGAGAGTAGCCAGATCAGCCTTCCGTCAGGCTTTACGTCCTGGCAGTGCTGCTGGTCCACCTCACCCTGCTCTACCTCTTTTCCCTTGTAGACCAAAGGACCCCTGCCCGCCGGGACCATCCTGAAGCTGGTGACCTCAGCAGATGGCAAGCCCACTACTATCATCACTACCACGCAGGCCAGTGGAGCTGGGACTAAGCCCACCATATTGGGCATCAGCAGCGTGTCCCCCAGCACCACCAAGCCTGGCAACCACCATCATCAAGACCATCCCCATGTCAGCCATCATCACGCAGGCGGGTGCCACAGGTAGGGGCCCCCCAGCATGGGTGACGAACCACGTGCAGGCGTGCTGACCGGGCTCCATCGTGCTCTGGGTTTCTGTTTGGTTCTCCCCTCTTCTCCACCCTCTCCTCACCTTTCGTTCAAGTTTGTAGGGAGGTGGCAGGGTGTGGCTTTAATTGGCCCTTCTTTTAAGCAAGGGGCCGTAGGAGTAACTGCCGGAAATGGGAATACAGGGGAGCTAGCGCTGGGGAGCCTCAGAGGCCTGGTCCAACGCCAAGCTCCCCTCCCTCTCTCCTGTCTAGGTGTGACCAGCACTCCTGGCATCAAGTCCCCTATCACCATTATCACCACCAAGGTTATGACTTCGGGAACTGGAGCACCTGCGAAAATCATCACTGCTGTCCCCAAAATTGCCACTGGCCACGGGCAGCAGGGAGTAACCCAGGTGAGGCATTCCTGGTCCTCTCTTCACTCCAGTGTCTCAGGACCCCAGCAGGCCACATGTGTCCTCCCGGGGGGCCCGGGAGGGGCAGCACAGGGTCCACCCAGCCTGTGAGTGATGTTGGGGCGCTGTCTTCTGATGTTGCAGGTGGTGCTGAAGGGAGCCCCTGGACAGCCAGGTACTATCCTCCGCACCGTGCCCATGGGAGGCGTCCGCCTGGTCACCCCTGTCACTGTCTCTGCCGTCAAACCAGCGGTCACCACGTTGGTTGTGAAGGGCACCACAGGTGTGTAGCCGCTTCGCATGTTCTTTCTGGGTCCGCCTCCCATCGGAGGGCTCGGGGCGGGTGCAGGTGCTCTCTCCAGAGCCTTCCGTTCCCACTGGGACCTTCAGTGCCCTCCAGCCCTGTGCGGGAAGAAAAGCAGCTGGGAAGGAGGCGGAGGCGGCGGCGGCAGGCCTCATCCCAGTCCCGCTCTTCCTGCCTTCAGGTGTCACAACCTTGGGCACCGTCACGGGCACCGTCTCCACTAGCCTCGCCGGAGCTGGAGGCCACAGTACCAGTGCCTCCCTGGCCACGCCCATCACCACGTTGGGCACCATTGCCACCCTCTCAAGCCAGGTGATCAACCCCACTGCCATCACCGTGTCAGCTGCGCAGACCACGCTGACAGCGGCCAGTGGCCTCACCACCCCCACTATCACCATGCAGGTAGGGTGGCTGGGAGTGCGCGCGAGCCGTGGGTACATGTCAGTGACTTTGGGAAAGCGTATGAGCCCCCGCCTGAGGGGACTGGCCTCCCATCTCCTGCCACTGCGTGCAGCAGGTCCTTCCTCTCGTGCGTGAAGCACCCGTGTCACGTGTCTTCCTTGTTGCAGATTCACCTCTCGATCACTAGTAGTCCGTTTGAGACGTCACATTTCAGCATTTCCGCTTTTTGAATGCTAGGTTCATTCTCATGGTGTCATAGACGACGCAGCTGTTTACCTTCATGTGCATGTAGCATTTGTTTTCCATCTTCAGCTGAATTCCTGGAATTGGTGAAGCGTCTGTAATTGGCCTTCGTGCCATGTGGGGTCAGTGGGGTTCCTTCCCTAAGCAGGGCTGGCCCCACCCAGGCCCTGTGGCCCTTGAGGCGAAGCAGCGGCTCCCTGGTCCCTGAGCAGGTCACTGTGTTAGGGTCAGAGGGTGAGCAGGAGCTGAGTCTGTCCCAGCTGGCGTGGGTGACACTGTAGGATGTTGGGAGGGACAGACAGACGGGAAGTTGTGTCACTAACTCTTTTTGTTTGGCGTCTCCCCAGCCCGTCTCTCAGCCCACCCAGGTGACCCTGATCACGGCGCCCAGTGGGGTCGAGGCCCAGCCCGTGCACGACCTCCCCGTGTCCATTCTGGCTTCGCCTACTACAGAACAGCCCACGGCCACCGTCACCATTGCGGACTCGGGCCAGGGTGACGTGCAGCCCGGCACCGTGACGCTGGTGTGCTCCAACCCGCCGTGCGAGACCCATGAGACAGGCACCACTAACACCGCCACCACCACTGTCGTGGCCAACCTCGGAGGGCACCCACAGCCAACCCAAGTGCAGTTCGTCTGTGACAGGCAGGAGGCAGCCGCTTCTCTTGTGACCTCGACAGTGAGCCAGCAGAATGGCAGTGTGGTTCGCGTCTGCTCCAACCCACCGTGTGAGACCCATGAGACGGGCACCACCAACACGGCCACCACTGCCACCTCCAACATGGCTGGGCAGCACGGCTGCTCCAACCCACCCTGCGAAACCCACGAGACGGGCACCACTAGCACCGCGTCCACCGCCATGGCGAGCATTGGTGGCAGCCAGCAGCAAGACGCCCGGCGCGCCTGTACGGCCACCACCGCTCCTGTCGTGGTCCGGGTCAGTATGGCTGCGGGGGCACTGGAGGGAGTCCTGAGTTCTTTCAAGCCCTCATGCCAAACCCGCCAGACCAGCGCAACCAGCACCACCATGACTGTGATGGCCACCGGGGCCCCGTGCTCTGCCAGCCCGCTCCTTGGGCCTAGCCTGGCACTGGAGGCTGGGGGCCACAGCACCACTTTTGTGCAGTTGGCCCCTGCAAGTGGCCAAGTCAGGCCAGCGGCCCCAGTGGCAAGGACAGCCCTGTAGCCAGCCTGGGTCAGCTGATGTCCCTGGGGCGCCAGCTAGAGGCACATCACACCCATACAACCAACACCCCACCACAGCCCGCTCCGCCATGGGTGCTGGGGAGCTCGGCCAGGTGCGGGGGATCCCCATACATGTGTACGAGAGCTCACCCAGCACTGCTGTGACTGTGACAGCCCTGGAGGCGCTGTTGTGCTCCTCAGCCACCGTGACCCAAGTCTGCTCCAATCCGCCGTGCGAGACCCACGAGACGGGCACCACCAACACAGCCACTACCTCGAATGCAGGCAGCGCCCAGAGGGTCTGCTCCAACCCACCCTGCGAGACCCACGAGACGGGCACTACCCACACACCCACCACCGCCACTTCCGGCGGGGGTGCGGGCCAGCCCGAGGGTGGGCAGCAGCCCCCTGCCGGCCGGCCCTGCGAGACGCACCAGACCACTTCCACTGGTACCACCATGTCGGTTAGCATGGGCACCCTGCTCCCCGACACTACCCCTCCCATAGGACCCCGGAGTCCAGCTTGGAGGGGGCAGCACTGCCCACCGTCGCTTCCCAGGCCGGCACTTCATTGCTGGCTCCTTTTCCGACACAGAGGGTGTGCTCCAACCCCCCTGTGAGACGCACGAGACGGGCACCACGCACACGGCCACTACTGTCACCTCCAACATGAGCTCAAACCAAGGTGTGTGAAGGCGGCCAGCCTGGCATTCATGGTCTCCTGGAGCCCAGGGCTCAAGGGGTGAGGGAAGTGGTGGCGAAAGATCTAGCTAGCCAGAGCCGGGGCAGAGGCCGCGGAGCTCCGGTCAACCAGCCTCTCCCCCTAGCCTCACTGGTTAGGTCCTTGTCACCTCACACTCTGCCGGCCCTGCACAGATCCTCCTCCAGCTGCCAGTGACCAGGGAGAGGTGGAGAGCACCCAGGGCGACAGTGTGAACATCACCAGCTCCAGTGCCGTCACAACAACCGTGTCTTCCACGCTGACACGGGCTGTGACTACCGTGACACAGTCCACACCTGTCCCAGGCCCCTCCGTGCCGGTAAGAGCCTCTGGAGGATCCCGCTTTTGCCTCCCTGCTACCCGGTGCGGCTTCAGCCGATGCTATTCTACAGTTGGACGCTAGGTGTCACTCTTGTACCACACATAATGCTGTTCGTGGTCCTCCAGATCTTGAAAGGGCAGCTTTCAGTCGCTGCGGGGCAGGTGCCAGGAGTTCCCCAGTCCCTTGGCTTGTCATTTCCATGTAGGGAGTGACAGGGCGGGAGCCTGAGTGTCCCTTTTTGATTAGCCTGGGAGGCCGCTCCGAGGACGGGTTAAAATCGGCCAGCCTTTCTCGAAGTTCCCCTCCTGTGCCATTGCCCAGTGGCCCACCACCCCTCCGCATTTAATGGGCTGTGCAAGTTCATCGAGAATGGGAATCCAGGCCCACAGGGAAAGATGCAGGCTGCCTGGTTCTGGCCTCCCTCTCCCCTCTCACAGGGACTTCTCTCCCTTTCTAGAAGATCTCATCAGTGACTGAGACTACCCCAGGGGCTCTGACCACCGAAGTCCCCATCCCGGCCACGATAACAGTGACCATAGCCAACACAGAAACATCTGACATGCCCTTCTCTGCTGTTGACATCCTGCAGCCCCCAGAGGAACTCCAGGCCTCACCAGGGCCTCGCCAGCAGCTGCCCCCACGGCAACTCCTGCAGCCCAGCTCCACAGCCCTGATGGGGGAGTCCGCTGAGGTCCTGTCAGCCTCCCAGGCCGCCGTGGATCTGAGCAGTACAGGGGATCCATCCTCAGGCCAGGAGCCTGCCAGCTCAGCTGTGGTGGCCACCGTGGTGGTCCAGCCACCCGCACCCACACAGTCTGAAGTAGACCAGTTGGCACTTCCCCAAGAGCTGATGGCCGAGGCCCAGGCGGGCACGACCACCCTCATGGTGACAGGGCTCACCCCTGAGGAGCTGGCAGTGACTGCTGCCGCCGAAGCGGCTGCCCAGGCCGCAGCCACAGAGGAGGCCCAGGCCCTGGCCATCCAGGCAGTGCTCCAGGCCGCGCAGCAGGCCGTCATGGGTAGGTGCGGGGAGGGCACGCACCATGCCGTCTGTGGTCTCGGCCAGACGGGCACCCTGAAGGGAGGACGGGCCCCTCGGGGAGTAAGGACACAGGGCTCTAGAGCCACCCTGCTGACAGGCAGCCTCAGAAGAGGAGACTTGCTTCGTACTAGGGTGGCCCAAGTCACACATGATGGGGAGGACAGGCACCGCTAGTGGGCCGAGCTGGACTAGGAACCCAGGAAGGAGGCAGGGCCCTTTGGTTGGAGAAGGGCAGGGTAGAGGTAGGCTGGAAAGAGGGTCCATGGGACAGGCTTTCAGGGCCTACATCTACATCCCTTAGAACTGCCCATAGTGCCAGGGAGACAGGGACAGTGACCTTTGGAAGCCAGGGACAACTCATCCTGGCTGGCATCCCTCTTGAGTACTGTTTTTCTCCACTCTGGAGCAGGCACTGGGGAACCCATGGACACGACCGACGCGGCGGCGGCCGTGACACAGGCGGAGCTGGGCCATCTGTCGGCTGAGGGCCAGGAGGGGCAGGCCACCACCATCCCCATTGTGCTGACACAGCAGGAGCTGGCCGCCCTGGTGCAGCAGCAGCAGCAGCTGCAGGAGGCGCAGGCGCAGCAGCAGCACCACCTCCCCACCGAGGCCCTGGCCCCGGCTGACAGCCTCAACGACCCGACGATCGAGAGCAACTGCCTCAGCGAGCTGGCTGGGCCCGTCCCCAGCACCGTGGCCCTGCTGCCCTCCACAGCCACTGAGAGTAAGTAGGGCTGCCCAGCCACGTGCACGTTTCCTGTCGCACTGACCCCGGGGATGGTGTGAGGTTTGGGGGTGTCCGGGCTCTTCCACGCACAGACAGTATGGCCCGGTCTGAGGGAGGGGCTCCCACACAGAAGCCGTGTCTCTGGGGTCTTTCCTGCTGACACCTTTTTTCCCTCCCAGGCCTGGCTCCTTCCAACACGTTTGTGGCCCCCCAGCCTGTCGTGGGAGCCAGTCCCGCAAAGCTGCAGGCCGCCGCTACCCTGACCGAGGTAGCCAATGGCATCGAGTCCCTGGGCGTGGTGAGTGAGGTTTCATGGGGCTGTGGGGGTTGCCGCCTCTGGGCCCCGCGGGCCAAGGGCCTGATCTCTTCTCTTTCTGTCTTCCAGAAGCCAGACTTGGCACCTGCGCCCAGCAAAGCCCCTGTGAAGAAAGAGAACCAGTGGTTTGACGTGGGTGTCATTAAGGGCACCAACGTAATGGTGACACATTATTTCCTGCCACGGATGATGCTGTCCCATCTGATGTAAGTGTTCCCACGAGCCAATGCTCTCGGGTGGGTGGATCCTGGCCATGAGGCGGGTACCAGGGCTCGAGGAGACTTCCCAGGGTTTCCTCCATCTTGCGGGGTCAGCTCGGGACAGCCAGGTGCAGAGCTTCAGTCAGGCCACGCATTCTCTCCTCTGCGCCCCTCAAAGAAGCCCAGTCTCAGTCCTCTTGCCCCCTTCCCTCTTGTCATGAGAGGGATGCCATGGGTGTGCCCTTGGCCCCAGAGCTGGCCTCCTGACACGTTGCTTTTTTCTTTCCCTCTTCCTGTTCTTCTGGTCCTCTACCCAGGACGACTCGGCACTGTCCCGGACTACAACCAGCTGAAGAAGCAGGAACTGCAGCCCGGCACGGCCTACAAGTTCCGTGTTGCCGGGATCAATGCCTGCGGCCGGGGGCCCTTCAGCGAGATCTCAGCCTTTAAGACGTGTCTGCCCGGTTTTCCCAGGGGCCCCTTGTGCCATTAAGATCAGCAAAGTGAGTCTTGCCACAGAGCAGGTCTTGGCTGAGTTTATGAGCTCCCTTCTCTGCTGGGCCAGGTGGGGTGACTCAGGAGGGCCCAGCATGTGGGCAGAGTCATCCAGGTCTGTGGCGAAGCCTCTGTCCTGGCATTGTCTCTGATTGCCGGGATGATAAGGACAAGATTCTTCTGGTCCCCCGGCCTCATTCTCCCCTTCTATAAAATGGCAGCTAATGTTCAGTGAGTGTCCACTGCACATCACGTTCAGTATGTTCTTTTATCAAACTCTTAGAACACCCTGAGGAGGTCTGGGACCTGTTGTCAGCTCTGTTTTCCTGATGAGGAAACTGAGGCACGAGAGGCTAGGTGATAAGGCCGTAGGTGTCAGAGCGGATATAGGAAGGCCGTATTTTGAGTCCCCGCTCACTTTATTTCGTCGTTATGTGAAGCTGCCTTCCAGATGGGGGCAGACCGGGCCTTCTCTCTGGGGCTTCTTGAACTTTGCCGTGAAGCGGGTTTGTTGTATTACGAGGAGCAGTGACGCGCGAGTCGTCGGTTCCGGAAGCCACGCAGTGGTCTAGTGTAGGCAGTGGGGGATGAGGTCACAAAGGCAGAAGACAGCACAACTTGACTTCCGCCGCCTTGGTTCTAGAGTCCGGATGGTGCTCACCTCACCTGGGAGCCCCCCTCTGTGACCTCTGGCAAGATCATTGAGTACTCGGTGTACCTGGCCATCCAGAGCTCGCAGGCCAGCGGCGAGACCAAGAGCTCGACCCCCGCCCAGCTGGCCTTCATGCGGGTGTACTGCGGGCCCAGCCCCTCCTGCCTCGTGCAGTCCTCCAGCCTCTCCAATGCCCACATCGACTATACCACCAAGCCCGCCATCATCTTCCGCATCGCTGCCCGAAACGAGAAGGGCTACGGCCCAGCCACCCAAGTGAGGTGGTTTGCAAGGTGGGTGTGGTTTGTCAGGCTCCTTGGTCGGCTTCTGGGAGCGGCGGGTTAGGGAGCGAAAGTCCCTGGCAACTGTCCGGTGGGCGGGATGACCCAGCTCCAAGCTTGATCTTGGAGCCGTACAATCGGGGGGGGGGCATGGCGGCCTAGAGTGCTATTGAGGTGTCTTGGGGGACACCTTGCCTCACCTGGGGGTACAGGGGTGTTTGAGGTGAGGTGGAGCGGGGAGGACTGCTAGATCCTGACATGGGCCTGGGTGAGGCCGGATCCCCGATCCCAGTAGGCGAGGGGCGGGAGGGAAGTGGAGGCCCCCGGCTGCCCTGTCAGGTTTTAAGTCACCTCCCACAGTGAAGGCCTCTAACCTGAGTCGGGGCCACCCTGGGGGACAGACAGCACAGGTGGCCAGGACCAAAGGGAGTACACCCATGGGAGGGCCGTCCTCAGCAGTCAGGCTGGTCATGCTGCAGGGCTGAGGGGCTGGGGGCCCCGGCGCAGATATGATCTCAGCTTGCGGGGGCTGCCGTGTGACAAGTCACCTGATCCTCCTTGCTGTGCCATTCATTCACTGTTCCTCTTTCCTTTCAGAAACCAGTAAAGACAGCTCTGGCAGCAAGCCGGCCAGCAAGCGGCCCATGTCCTCTCCGGAAATGTAAGCAGGAAGCCTCTTTCGGGAACCTTTTGAGACAGGGTGGGAGGCTCCTGGGAAGAAGGAGCAGTGCGAATGATAGGGGTCTGCTTCTGAAATGACTTGGGGGTTCTTAACTGGGTGTGAACAACCCCTACTGGGCACCAGAAACCTACAAGTCAGGAGTCACGTTAACATGTTCTCTTTCCCTTTTTCTTCCCTCTCCCCAGAAAATCCGCTCCAAAGAAATCTAAGGCAGATGGTCAGTGAGAGGCAGCTGCCTTGCACCCGGATTCCTCTCCAGACCCCTTCTGCTTCAGGAACACCACCCGCCCATCCCACCCACCTGGCACTCACACTTCACCCTCCCAAGCTACTGGCCACCATTCATTCTCTCTCCTTTTCCCTCTCCTTTTAAAATGATCTCAAGAAAGCACATTTTACCGTTGTTGTTGGGAGGAAGCGGAGACAGGTCTGGAAGAGCAGAGAGAAGTGGGAGCAGCACGCCGCCTCCTCCCCCGCGCCTTCTCCTGGGGGCCGAGCGAGTCCCTGAGGCCGGAAGGCTGAGAAAAACTTCGCGACGTGCGGAAGGAAGCCGGGGAGCCTCGCGCCTCCACGGCGCGCCTCTTGCTGGTTATCACCCCTGGCGGCACGAGGGGGCAGCCAGGGGCCATGCAGGGGACACAGAAGCCCGGGAAAGGCACCCCTCAGTCCCCCTCCCCCTGCCTCTGCTCTGAGAGGCAAAAGGCTTTGCGGGGCACCCTGTGCTTGGGTGTCTGGTTGTTTTTTTTGTTGTTCTCTTTGCATTTTCTGCCACCTGACAGCCCGCCTTCAGCTTATCCACCCCGTCTCTGCCCGCGATCCCACGGGAAGCTCACACATTTTCTCAGAGGCCTTCGTATCTACCCCACCTCTTCTCTCCTCCCCCTCTTTCCCATTTAAAATGAGAAGAAAGAAAAAGAAGGGGCCCTGTGGTGGCCTGAGCAGTGTTCTGTGAAAACCTCCCGACAACCATGGGGTGTAGAGTAGCCCCCACCGAGCCTGGCTTTGGCCCCCTGGGTCGGGGCTAGGGGCCACATCACCAACTGCTGCATTTGTTGTATTTTTTTTAAGTTGAAGTTGATGAAGTTAACATTTTTATTGTAATTTTAGCCTTAGCGTGTGGGGTTTTGTCCCTTTTTGTTAGCTGTGTACAGAATGTGTTATCTTTTTATTTTTCCCTTTTTTTTTTTTTTTAACTTTTCTCTCCTTGGCTAAGCCTTGGCAGGGGATCTCTCTGGAGAAGAAGCTGAGGCAGGACAGGCGTGGAATGTCCCCTGCGGGCCTGGCGCTTGCTGCCCAGCCCAAGTTCCTCTTGCTGGTCCCTGCCCTCTGCCCTTTTGCCTATCCCCAGGCCTCGGACAAAGAAGGGGTGAGCCGTCAAACCTCACTCCCCGCGGGCAGTTGCGCCAGACCACACGATCCATCTGGGGTCTGCAGGAGCCTAAAGTCAGGTGTCCATGGAGGACAGTTTAGAGGAGGCGGAGGCCAAGGCCCAGGGACCTCCAGGTTCCTGGGTTCCCAATACCCTCCACTCCCCGGGCGCCCTCCTTGGCATAGCTTGGGATATCGGGCGCCCTCAACCGCTGCTTCCTGCAGCCACCCCATTCCAAACAGAGTTGTCAGACGAGCGGGGCAGAGGAATGAAGGGGAAACTCGGACTTGGGGGGCAGTCAGGGAGGGGGGGCTGTGGCTTCACCCAGGAGGGGTCCTTGGGAAGAAGCTGCAAACAGCACTAGCTACCAGGTCTATAAATTTGCGGCACTGTCCCCAGGTTGTGCAGTTCTAGGGTTAGGCTTGGGCTTGGGGCTCTGGAGTGGCTAGTGGGCCAGCCGTCTGCCCCACACCCAAGGTTTAGGCGAGGGCCAAGGCTCGCAAACGTCACAGGATTTAAGATGAGGCAGCCCATCTTTTCAGAGCCCCATCTCTGCCCTGGAGACACAGCTACAGCTGGGGGACCTCCTAGCATTTGCAGACCCTCCCTCCCACCAACCGGCTCCCTCTGGGGTCTCCGATTTGTTGTATTATAGTATATTTCGCTGTGGAAAATGTCACGTTTAGTCACCTTGGAGCCCACTCGCCTGGTCCCATCGTTGCCCTGTCCCTTGTCCCAAGCGCCCTTTGATTTCTCTCGTTTCTGAGAACAGTACGCCCGTTCATCTATTGTAGAGTAACCCCGTGACTCAATATTACCATAGTGCGATGTGTCGTTTTGTGCTATTTTGAACAATTAAAAGACTTTTTTTGAAGTAACTACCTGCTGTGTCTCACTGTTTGGGACCCCCCCCAAGCTCATCGAACCCCCTGGGCAGCCCCTTGCCCGCAGGGCCTGCCAGTGAGTAAGATCTCACTTTCCAATTGCCTCTTAAGTGTCAAGGTCCCACCAGGGCCCGAGGCCTCGGCCAGGACCAGATGTTGCAGTAGCAGGTCCCACGGCAGCAGCTGTGCAGCCAAGGGGCTCCCTGGGCAGCTGCTGCCAACTTGTCTGGAGACCGGTGCCCCTCCCCTCCCGACCAGGCGATGACAGCAGCTGCTGACCTCTGGCAGTTGGGCAGGGCTCAATCAGAGTGCCTTCCACTGGGAGCTCAGGTCCCCCAGAAAGTCCCCAGTGGCAATTCTGAGACAGGGGGTGTGGCCCATGGGGTAGCTCCCCCGTCTGGCGCTCCGCAGGTGCTGCAGAAGTGAATCTTAGGCTCCCTTGAGGGCCAAGCCTCCAGGAAGGAAGGAGAGAGCTTCTCTTGAACCAACTGTGACAGCCCCGCTGTCGGGGTGGGGTGGTTTTGCTAGGGTGGGTGCTACAGCCAGGTTAGGGTGAAAGGGATCAGTATTCGATGCCAGCCGGCCGGGAGGCTCAGAGAGCCTGGGTGAAGCCAGGCGGTCTCCTGGTGCTCACGCTAGGGCTCGGGACAGAGGCATGGGGAGAACTCTTCCTCAGCACGCCTGCCTCCTTTCCCCTCGCCCCTTTAGTACCAAAAGCTGCCGCTTCTATCTCTGCCCGGCGAGTGTGTGTGCGCATGCGCATGTGTGCACGTGCCCGCGCGGTTCGCGCTCACAGCTGGAGGGGAGGCCCTGTCCACTTTCAACTCCCCCATGAAGCCCCTCGGGGCCAGCTCCTCTTTCCCTGGTGCTCGTTCTGCTGGCCTCAGGTGTCCTGTATCATGTAGGGTCCTGTCGATTGTCAGTGACACTGGGAACCACGGCTCTGTCTTCCCCCACCATACAAATTCTGACCAACTCGGAGCCCAGCCGGCTCACGAGGGGGCAGGGGCCCAGGGGAAGGGGCAGACATGTGTCCTTCAGACTGCAGAAGCAGGAGCGATGCCCAGCGGTGGGAGGTTGGAGGATGCCCGCCAGCTGGGGAGAAGGGCCTGCGTGAGGCTGGCCCCGGAAGGGGAGAGGCCTGTGTAGATCTATTAGATCAGGTGTGTGACATGTGGATGTTTAACCTGCGGAGGGCTGCAAAGGTTTTCTTCCCACCCACCCTCTGCCGTCCCCATGCTCACCTGCCTCAAGGTGGCCTGCGTGGCACTCCAGAAGGCGTGGGCCATGCCAGGAACATCTTTGGCGCTCGTCTCAAAATAGTGGGCTCACCACATGTCAGCCTCCTGGGGGCAGGCCTGCTCAGGGAAAGGAGTGGCACCAGTTCACCTTGGGATTGGCCAAGGCCCCATCCACTATCCCAGGGCCAGGGGCTCGCCCATAGGAAGCTTAGAACCCTCCACATACCAAGGCTTGTCCTGGGCTAGGACAGAATGCAAGGAAGGCAGGGGTGAGGCTGGAAGTGAACCGATAAGTAGGGCTGGTCAACAAACCCAGCTAGGCCCATAGCAAGGACCTCCCTAAGCATGAGCTAAGATGGAGGTTGGAGGTGACACAGAGAAGCCACAGTGTACAGGCATACCTTATTTTATTGCACTTTGCTTTATTGCACTTCACAAATGTGTGTCTTTTACAAATCGAAGACAAGATACTCCACCAGCAAGATCACAACTCATTTTATTGTGGTTTCCTGGACCTAAACTCGCAGTATCTCTGACTATGCCTGTACACCTACCCCCTGGCGAGGGAGGTCGGTCTTATTCCAAGCCTGGCAAAGGGGAATTGTTTGGGGTTGGGAAGGTCAGCTCACAGCAGGAACTCTGCCTGCCAAGAGGCCAGAGCCTGGAAGGAGGCAGCCACTGTGACATCGAAGACCGACACTGAGTGGCGGAACCACAGTCCACTGCCATGCACAGGCACTGGAACCTCTCTGTGCCAGCTGTGCCCCAGAGCTGGACCAGTGAGGCAGACAGGCCTGCTTATGCTCCTGGGCTGCAATCCATCCTTCTGAAAGAAGGGCGACTGACCCAGAAGTCCAAGCTCCCCCAAGCCTGCTTGGAGCCCAGAGCCCTCTGGCATTCTGGCCCCTGGAACCTCACCTGCACATAATTCCACCTCCAATAGGGAAAGTGGGGGACAGTTATTCAGCCAGCCTGGCTCGGAGCACCTGATCAGGTCAGACAGTCACAGAGCCCTGCAAACCACATCTGGGCACTGGAAGACAGGCTTGGAGCGCTTTGGGGGCCCAAAGGCAGAGAGGTCCCCAGATGCCTGCGTTTACCTGCACTATTGCTGTCTACCCTTTGAGCTGCATCACCTGAGCCAAGGAGTCAGTGCCAAAGGTTGCCGGGTATTGGCCCCTGAAGCAGAGGATGAGGAACTGACTCATCAGAGAGAAGTTGCCCACCCTGTGGGGTCACAGGTCAGAGCCTCACTTCAGGCACTTCCAGCTATCCCTTCTCTTGCTGCACCTGCACCCCATACCCTCGATGGGGCCACCGCCTTCGCTGGGCCACCGGCCTCGGTCTCCTAGCCTGCCCAGCCCACCCTCACCCGCCCCGCCCCACTCCCCGCCCCTCGATTAGGGCGCCTTTCAGTACTCAGTTCAGGGGTAGGAAGAAGTGGCTGGGGCGGGGAGCCAGCCCGCATTACTCCCCTCCCCTGCCCCAGCCCGTCCTGCCAGCTCACCCAGCATTTCCCACCAGGAGGATCTAGGGCAAGAGTCCCCAACAGCGCCGTCTCCAGGTTCTGCCACCCGAGGGTCGCGGCAGGCCCGAGCGTGGAGGCGGAGCCGGAGCTCGGGGGCGGGGCCAAGCGATAGCTAAACCCCGCCCTCCGCTGTGGCCCCGCCCCCGGGTCCGAGGAACCCCCGGAGGAGGGGTGGGTGGGGCGAGGCTGGGTCAGCTGAGTGACAGTCACGGGACCGCGACCAGCTCCATCTGGCTTCCTGGAGAAGAGGAAGGGATGAGCGGGGGTCTCCGAGTGTGGCAGGCCAGTGGTTGGGGCCCATGAGGCGGGGGAGGGTGTTGTCCTGGAGGATCCCCAGTTCAGTGGGGTCAGTCCTGGGCCGGTTATGGGTCGGAGGGCAGTCCTGCACACGGATAGGGGAAACCACAAAAGCTGGGTCCCCAGGTCTGGGGCATAGGGGAGCTGGGTCAGGCAGCCCTTGTGACCACTGGAGCCTGGGTGACCTGAGGCACAGAGGAGCCCACAGAGGAGTCTGGGACCCAGGAAAATGGTGAGGTCTGTGGTGGGGGCTGTGCCTTCAAGTCCCAAGTTCCCCAGGACATGGAGAAGGAGCGGAGGCTCTGCAGGCCTGGAAGGAGCGTGTGGAGCAGGAGCTGGACCGTGTGGTGGCTTTCTGGATGGAGCATTCCCACGACCAGGAGCACGGGTGTGCCTAGCCTTCACCACTTAGCCCCGCCCACACCCCCACCTCACTCTCAGCAGACTCAGATCTGATGGGCCCAGCAGGCTGGGGTAGGGGTGCAAAACCCCTTCTTCTCTTTGCTAATGCTGCATCCCACAGGGGCTTCTTCACATGTCTTGGCCGCGATGGGCGGGTGTATGACGACCTCAAGTATGTCTGGCTGCAGGGAAGGCAGGTAGGGATGTGCCTAGGCTTGCAGCTCTCCCATGGGCAGAAGCCAGAGTTGGCTTGGCCTGTCGTGGCTCATCCACGGACGTGCGCACACACACACACGACAAGGAGTCATATCAACACTCTTCCTTCAACCATGGGCACTAAGACTCCCCCCGCCTCCCAGCTCTGAGGACCCTGCTGCTCGTTGCTTAAACTAATATTCGTTTTGCTCCTCCACAGGTGTGGATGTATTGTCACCTGTACCGCAAGTTCAATCGCTTCCGCCGCCCCGAACTTCTGGATTCAGCTAAAGCAGGTGCCCCCTCCCTGCCCGTATGTCCCGAGGCCACGCTACGTTTACTCAATAGCTCTCGTGTGCCTAGTTGCTAGAGGGTTCTGGAAACAGCATAGGGCCTGGGGACACTCATAGGCGGGAAGGAAAGCAAGAGGCAGGAATGTTTTTACCTGAGTTCCAGCATGCCAACTTCCCAACCACCAGGTGGCGAATTTTTGCTACGTTATGCCCGAGTGGCACCTCCTGAAAAGAAGTGTGCCTTTGTGCTGACTCGGGATGGCCGCCCGGTCAAGGTGCAGCGAACCATCTTTAGCGAGTGTTTCTACACCATGGCCATGAACGAGCTGTGGAGGGTGACAGGGGAAGCACGTTACCAGGTGTGTGGAGGGAAAGCTGTGCCCCTGCCTGTGCCGGGCACGGCGCCTGGTACACCCCGACTCTGTGCGCAAGCCCCCCCCCAGGCCCCGTCTGCAGGCCGGTCTTAGTCAATGCAGTACTGCTGCAGTACCGCACCGTTAGTGCACTGTACTGTCACCGTGTAGCTAAGGGTGTTCCCCCCAGAAGTCTCCTTCATTTCTGAACTCCTCCCCTCCCCACACCTTCACGGGGCCTTGGACACAGAGGAATCAATCCGTGCCCTGCCCACATCTGGGAGATATGTGCTTTCAGACTCAGTCTGGGGCCCCTGGTGCTTTCGGGCCCAGCCTCACCGCCTGGGAGTGGCCTGTACCCCGAGACTGGGAGCCCCTGTGGCAGATCCACCTTGGCTCCCAGCACCCGGCGCGGGGCCAGGCCCAGAGCAGGCCCCTGGGTGGAGGAAGGTGTCCTGGGAGTGGGTCCGAGGACAGGGCTCTCCCGCCCCAGGGCCGAGGCAAGGGGACCAGACTGGACGGGATGCAGCCTCAGCCCAGGCCTCCCTCCCCTCACCCCGCCCCCACCCAGAGCGAAGCAGTGGAGATGATGGATCAGATCGTACGCTGGGTGCGGGAGGACCCGTCTGGCCTGGGCCGGCCCCAGCTTCCGGGGGCCCTGGCCTCGGAGTCCATGGCGGTGCCCATGATGCTGCTCAACCTGGTGGAGCAGCTCGGGAGTCGGACGAGGAGCTGGCGGGCAACTACGCGGAGCTGGGGGACTGGTGTGCCCAGAGGATTCTGCAGCACGTCCAGGTGGGGAGCAGAAGGCTGGCGCCGGGGCCAGACAGGGCCTGGGCACCGGGTGGCAGGGCAGCCCCACCGCTCAGGGCGCCTCCTCCACCCCCACCCCAGCCCCGACCTGGGCCGTAATGGGGAGACACAGGGAAGCTCGGCCAGGCAAGGCGTGGCCCAGGACCCTCAGGAAGGTGGAGGGCCCAGGGAGCCTGGTGGGGCTGAGAGCAGGAGGGAGGGTGCCAGAGTCCCAGGCACAGCAGAGCAGAAAATCTGGCCAGACCCAAACCCTGCCAGGTCTCTGTGGGCAGCCCAGCTCACCTAATCTCAGTCCTCCTTCAATGTTTCACCCTTCCCACTTTGGGGGGCCCAGGCCCAAAGCAGGAGTTAGAAGCCATCTGGGCTCTTGGGAATGAATCGGCCCCTGCTCAGACGCCCCTCTGAGCCAGGTTTGCCCGAGCTTGCAGATCATGGAGGGGTGGGGGGAAGGTCTTTCCGGTTGGATGTCTGGGGCTAAAGGCAGAATTACTTTCTTCTGCTCGTCCCCCGGCAGAGGGATGGGCAGGCTGTGCTGGAGAACGTGTCAGAAGATGGTGAGGAACTTTCTGGTTGCCTGGGAAGACACCAAAACCCAGGTGAGGAGCAGGGTGGTCTGGGGGCTGCCCAGGAGGAAGTAAGCGCTCAGCCTGGGTTCTGGGCTTCAGATATGGGGAGCGCCTTGAGAATGCTTTCCTCCTTCCACCCCCTGCCAGCCAAGGACCAGGCAGAGAAGGAGGAGGGACAGGCCGGCCAGGCTGGGGTGTCAGCAGCAGGAGAGCAAATCTGGGATGGACTGGGAGGGCAAAGCTTTCGGCATGGGAAGGGCTGTTGGGTGGGTGGGAGCTCAGAGCAGCTCCCACTATTAGGGAGGGAGGAAGGGAGGCACCATGGTCAATGTAGGGGCTTAAGCCCTTCTGCCTGGGGAAGGATCCGCTGCCTGCCTTACCCCGAGCCCTCACCAGGCCACGCTCTGGAAGCCGGATGGTTCCTGCTCCGTCACGCCATCCGAAAGGTGACCCTGAACTTCGAGCCCATGTTGTTGACAAGTTCCTGTTGTTGCCTTTCCGCTCTGGATGGGACCCTGACCGTGGAGGCCTCTTCTACTTCCAAGATGCCGATGGCCTGTGCCCCACCCAGGTAGGGATGTGCCCAGGGCCACCGGATACTAACCCATTCAAAGCTTTCTAGCTTTCTGTTCTGGGAGGTTCAAAGCTTGCTGTCATCACCCATTTTATAGAAGGGGACCTGGGAGTCAGAGCAGTGAATTTGCCCGGTGTGACCCCAGTGCCAGTGGTCCTCAACCTCATGTGCATAGGGAGGCCATTAGAGGGCACAGACAATGAAAGGCTCTCTGGACGGTTTTTAAGGTGTCATCGGTGGGAGCAGATTTGCTTCCTTCTATCTGCTGCATGTGTGCCTTGATCCTGCTGAGACTGGTAGAGGTTGGCTGACTCTGCCACTGGCAGAAGCTTAGTGTCCAAAGGTCTTTAGACAGACTGACAAGAGAGACATGGTTTCAATTCCAGGGCTAAAGGGAAGTCTGCCCCACACTCGCTCTTGGGAAGTGACTGCCTCAAGGTGCACTGGGTTGGGAAGCAAGTCCCATGCTGGGTCCATTCAGACCCCCAGAGACATTCATCCCATCATTAAACTCCAAGTGCTCGAGTCAGATGGAGTCTAAGTCAGGACCTGAAAGATGAGGTGACTTTCCTGCTGAGAGGGGCAGTGAAGAGTAGGACTTAGGGTTCTCAGACGCCTGTCTCTGCTCTGCTTTCAGCTGGAGTGGGCCATGAAGCTCTGGTGGCCACACAGTGAAGCCATGATTGCCTTCCTCATGGGCTACAGTGACAGTGGAGACCCTACCTTGCTGCGTCTCTTCTATCAGGTGGCTGAGTATACCTTCCGCCAGGTAACTGCTGCTTTCTGTTGTATATTTCTCTATGAGATCAGCAAGGGTGTGGAGGAGAAGGCAGGCAGCCATTCCTCCCCAGGCAGGCCAGGGCCAGGCTTTCCTGGGCTGTGACAGGAGGCTGGGCAGGGATAGGGAGGCTCACCCTCACTGGGCGTGGTCCCTCAGCTGATGTGAGTTCCTGGAGGTCTGGCCCAGTGCTCTCTGTTCAGTCAACAAAGTGGTCCCTGCTCCCCTGGAGCTCATGTTTTGGTCGGGGGAGAGTATAAACAAGTAAACAAGCAAACATATGGATGACGATTAGAGCTATGGATAATAAAACAAGGTCAGGGGGCTGTGGGAGGAAATGAAGGATAGCAGGGGGTGCTCTGCACGGAGTCATCACCTTGTCTGATTTAGGCATTACTGGGTCCTGGATGGGAGGCTGTGGGGCACAAGGCAACAGTGGGGAGACAAGAGGTTGTAGCTTTCACTGCAGCCAGCGAGGATGGGGGCCTGGCCTGGAGTAGGAGCTGCACTGGGCAGACGGATTTGAGGCTGGTCAAGTGGGAGAGGTCTGGGCCATAATTGTCTGAGTGTCATAAGAATATAGATGATACTGGGAGCTAGGAGACAGAGTGAACCTTTGAGTACAGAAGAGGGAATAGGAGGGCCCAGCAAAGGAGACGAGTCAGCTGCAAAGTAGGAAGGAAGCACGGGCCCCAGAGGCCAAAGTGCCATGAGCAGAGTGATAAGCTGTACCAGCTACTGTAAAGGGGGCCCCTTAGGTGCTGAGGCTGGTGGTGAATGAAGATTCCTGATGCATTTCTAAAGCCACAACTCACTCCACTGGTAAACTCCAGAATGGGAGGGACTGTAGCAGCACGTCTTATTCTGGGGTCTGTGAGCTTCGAAGCCTGAGAGAAAATTACATCTTTATTTGCACTAAGCTCTAACTGAAATCCAGCATTTACTTCCATTAATGGAGGCAGTGACTTAGCAGTGCCTGACTCTGTCACCAGGAGAAATCCCAAATATGTTCATAGTATGTTGCACTTAGAGAGGCATCTCCAAGTATTGCACATGCTCGTCACTACTTCCAAACTCAGGAGTCATGAGACCTGAGACTATATCTTAGTACTGAATGCATTCATAAAGAACACGTGTTAGAAACCATTGGTTTTAACTGCATAAAGTGAAATTTTTAAGGAATACATTTTAAAGAGATAGAGATGGCATTGAACAATTTAAAAAGCTATGTCAACAGGTAAATCATTACACACTAACCAACATAATAGAATACAAAAGTAAAAATTCGGACATCCACGGAAACACTGGACAGGAAAACAGTTAAATTCTTTGTTATCTTCCTATGTCAGATCAAGTAGTCGAAAAAGAAGTAAGGACACAAACAGTGTTGCTAAAGATAGGATGAATAGATATAGAGCTAGCTTTACCCCCTATGAAGAATACTCCAACTCATGGGCCCCATTTTAAAAAAAAGATATTTTGGTAGTGGACTTCAACCTATGATCCTTCCAAAGAAAGGACCCCACTGAAGTCTCCTTTGGGAAAGAAAAGAGAAGGCATAGGCCAGGACGATAAGATCCATCCTGGGTGTCTGGAAGGAATTGACAGGCTGACAAGGTGACCAATGGGATGCGAGCAGGAGAAAAGGCAGGAATGCGGAAGGATCAACAGAGTAGCTGGGCAGGGAGGGGCAGGGTTCAGGTGGCTCCGAGGGAGGGGGAGGTGCATTTGGGACCTGTGGTGAGCAAGACAGGAGTCAGATCTCTGGCGCTGGATGTCCCGGATCTCAGCTACTGGAGGACTGGACCTGGGAAACAGGGGACAGGGGCTCCAAGGGAGTAGTAATTTTACCAAATTATATGACAGGTCAGCACCTCCAGCAGGGTTCTTTCTTAATTTAAATCAATTTTGTTGAAGTACAGTTTATAAACGCTAAAATGTATCCATCTTGAGTGCTCAGTTCACTAAGACTTGAGCACGTATACATCTGTGTAACCACAAGCGCAATCAAGATATAGACCGCTTCTATCGTCCCCAGGCAGGGCTCTTTTTCATCCATCATGCAGTATTTCATCCCACAGCCTGCGGCCCCTGTCCCCAGTGGGGTATCCAGCTGCGGAATCGCGCGCCCCCACCGCCGGGCAGAAAGCAGAAACGGGAAAGCCCCTCGATTTTATCTTTGCCCATGACTCGGTATCGCATTTAGGAGCACTGATCTGGAGTCACGTCATCTGGGTCCACCCGGGCTCTGACCCGGGTAGCCGGGACGGTGAACGCCCCTTCCCAGCCTGTCAAATCTGGGCGGCTCCTGCAGACCTGTCATTGTCTAGCTGTCACTGTCATTGTTATTCTAGTTTCGCGATCCCGAGTACGGGGAATGGTTTGGCTACCTAAACCGAGAGGGGACGGTCGCCCTCACCATCAAGGGGGTCCTTTCAAAGGTGAGCGGGACAGGCGGGGGCCGCAGGGGCCCCAGGCATTCGGCTGCCCCCGGCCCTCCCAACTCGCCTCTCGCCTCTCCTCCGCAGGCTGCTTCCACGTGCCGCGGTGCCTTGCCATGTGCGAGGAGATGCTGGGCGCCCTACTGAAACCCCTCGTCCCTGTCCAGGCCCCCGGCACCCAGTCCCCGCCCGCCGTCCCCGCCCACAGAGGCGCGGAATAAAGCTGAGCCTGCTCCACTGCCCGCGTGCGCGTGTCTGTGGGGTCGCGGGAGGGCACTTGCTCGCCGCGCGCGGGACCATCCTGCCCGCCGACAGTCCCGCCCCGGCTCCAGACAGCCGCGCGCCCCGCCCAGCCCCGCCCGCCGACAGTCCCGCCCCGGCCCCCGGCCCGCGCATTGGCCGAGCGGTCGCGAGGGCGGGTCCGGCGGCGCGCACTTCCGGCCGTGGCGTCCCGGCGCGCGCCGCCCCTTCCGCCACCGCCCCCGCGAGCCCGGGCCCAGCCCCAGCCCCACCCAGCCCCAGCCCCAGCCCGGCCGCCCGGCGTCACTTCTAGCGCGGTGGCAGCTGACTGCGCGTTCACAACCCGCTGGGAGCCGCGAGCCCCGCCGCCGTTATGAACATCCGCAATGCAAGGGTGAGGGGCCGGGGCGGGAGGCTGTCCGCGCCGCGTGGGTGCGGGCCCAGTGGCCGCGTGCGCATGCTCCCGAGGGGTCCGGCGATCCCCTGGCCAGCCGTCGGGCGCGGGGAGGTGAAGGCCACCGTGCCCGTGGGACTGGACCTACCCGAAGATGGGGCCGGGGCTGTGAAATCCGTCTTTGCCGGATGTCGGGGCCCATTGGGACGGTCTCCGGGAGCCCCCTGGCACCCACGTTCATTCCAGGAACAGACGAATTTTGCACCAGGCCTCTGTAAAGACAGACAGTCACAGGCCCGCCGAGCCCTGCGGGGGGGTCGGTGAGTAGACAGACAGCGAGCAGGCTTCTGACAGGACCCAGGCCTGCTTAGTCACCTCAGCCCTGGCCTCACCGCATTCTACTGCCCTCCTCCCGCAGCCAGAGGACCTCATGAACATGCAGCACTGCAACCTCCTGTGCCTGCCAGAGAACTACCAGATGAAATACTACTTCTACCACGGCCTCTCCTGGCCCCAGGTGGGCAGCTGGGGGTCTGGGGACAAGGGGACACCAGGCGTCGGTTCGGGGAGGAGCGGGCGGGGCTTTCAGCTGGGGTGGGGGGCATAGAACTGGGCCAAGGGAGGGGCAGGATTCTCACCTGTGTCTGTCCTCTCCCCAGCGAACGACAGGGGAACAGTGTGGTGTGGGGAAACCAAGCCACTTGGCCTAGAGGTCAGGAGCTGTCACTGAACTCATCACTTGACTGACAGACTTCTGTCTGTCACGCACACAGCGAGAGGCGGGCGGTTGGGACCCCATATCCTCTAAGGGCTCCTCAGCCCTGACAGGAAGTCATTTTTGGTTTCTTTCTCCTCCCTGTCACCCAGCTCTCTTACATCGCTGAGGATGAGAATGGGAAGATTGTGGGGTACGTCCTGGCCAAAATGTGAGTTACCAAGCAGAGAGAAATCTGACGCGGGAGCTGGAGGGGGGGAAGGGCACCAGTATCGCACATGTCTGGTGGCTGCTGCCTGGGTTTTTTTTTTTTTTAATTAATCGACTCTTGTTTTAGTTCAGTTTTGGATTTACAGCAGAACTGAGTGGAAAGTACAGAAAGTTCCCATATACCCCCTCCCCTCTCCCCACTAATTTCCTCCATCAGGAACATCTTGTGTTATAGTTTTACAATGGATGAATCAATATTGCTACATTTTAAAACTCTATAGTAACCATTAAGATTTACCCTTGGAGTTGTACCTTTCATGAGTTTACAGGAATGTCAAATGACACATATCCACGATTACAGAATAGTTTCGTACAGAATAGTTTCACCGGGCTAGGAATTCTTCGTGCTCTGCCTATTCATCCCTCCCTCTCCTTCCCCCTGGCAACCACCGATCTTTTTACTGTCTCCAGAGTTCTGCATTTCCAGAATGTCATAGTTGGAATCCTACACATGTATCCTTTTCAGACTGGCTTCTTTCATTGAGTAACGTGTGTATACGATACCTCCATGTCTTTTCGTGGTTTGCTAGCCCATTTATGTCACTGAACAACATTCCGTTGTATTGCGCCAACACTACACGTGTCTTTTAGCTGCTGTATGGGGTTTTGAGAGTCCCAGCTCTCTCCCAGCCCAGGTCTGGAAGCGACTTTGGGATCAGCCAGAGGAATTCGCGCTCCTGCCATGTGTAGCAAGCGGTGGCCGCATCTCCTAGCCTCTCTGCTTTCTTCTTGCTCTAGGGAAGAAGACCCCGATGACGTGCCCCATGGACACATCACCTCACTGGTGTGTAGGACCCACCTGGGCTCCGGTGGGAGTGGAAGTAGGGGTCACTTGGGGCAGCCCTCGAGGTCTTACCTTTCTCCCACTAGGCTGTGAAGCGTTCCCACCGGCGCCTCGGCCTGGCTCAGAAGCTGATGGACCAGGCGTCCCGAGCCATGATCGAGAACTTCAATGCCAAATACGTCTCTCTGCACGTCAGGAAGAGGTGGAAGCCCGGGGCCAAGGGAAGGGGCGGTGGGAGGAGATGCTGTCTTGATGCAGGTCCTGGGGTGCCCTGGATTTTGGACATCTGGGAAGTGGGATTCGTGGGAGGAGGGAAGGGGACTAGGAAGAGGGGCAGGACCTGGATGTGCTGTCCCTGCCTGGCCCAGTCTGTGCAGCTCAGCAGTGCCTTATTCTCCTGCAGTAACCGGGCCGCCCTGCACCTCTATTCCAACACCCTCAACTTTCAGTAAGTAGATCTAGATTCTTCTAACGGAGTGGGGTTGTCGCAGGTCTGGCTCATCCAGGTGCTGAGATGGGCTGAGCTGCCTTCCAGGCAGGGGGCATGGGCAGCAGAGATGGGGAGCAGGTCACGGATTCCACACGATGCCAGGGTGCCTCCTCCGCTGTCAGTGGCCGTGGCACCAACCTGCTGCCATCTGCTCGAGGCATGCTGTGACGCTGGAGGACGTGCTGTGCATCTTGCTGGGTGGAGGAGAGATTGCTCGATGCTGGCTGGGGTCGGCGAAAGGCAGCATGATGAAGAGCACACAGGCTTTTCAGCAAAGGCTCAGGAATAGAGATGAGGCCCAGGATATGAGCAGAAGCTGAGGAGCAGGACTCAGAGTGGCCAAGTGCCTAGAAGCATCTGAGCGGGACCAGAGAAAGAATATGGTGCTACAGAAACCTAAGCATGTCCGGGAGGACGTGCCGTCAGCATGAGGAGCGGAGCGATCTAAAGCCCCGGGCATCCTGGTGGATGAGGGCAGGTCCACTTGGGGATGCAGGAGTCTCTGTGTGCCCAGCACAGGACAGAGAGAGCCTGGCAGGGAGCTGACACGCCCAGTACTCCGTGATGAAAGCTGCTTGAAAGCGAGGTTGGGGTGGCCTGTCCATGGAGGACCCACTGAGGTAGCACTCAGCCTGTTTGGTGAGGGATGAGAAGGGACTTTGTGAAGGGCCCTTGACCCAGATGCCGATGCCTCTGGTACTCATTTCCAGGGGCCAGTGAATCCTGCATGCACATCTCCAGCAAAGGCTCAGCCTCTGAGCCGCTCAGGCCAGGGGCCGTGCCGCCTGGCGATGACTGTCAGAAACAGAGGCCGCAGCTCCCCCCTCCCTGGTTCCGATTGCTAGGCATAGGAGCCTGCTGTGCATGCCCAGCAAGTGACAGGGAGCAGGGCAGGGAGGGAAGCGGATGGCTAAATTCAGGGTTCAGCTCACAAGGTACCACAGAAATAGATCTTGGTAGCCAGGCTAGGGATGCAGGACTGTGGCAGACCCTGGGGTGGCTGGGAGATAAAGGCTCGGAGGACTCCAAAAGGGTCCTTCCGGGGGGAACGACACTCTGCCCCCACTAGCAGATGATGCTGGAAGCCTGAGGAGAAAACCTGATTTGGGTCACCCCCTGACCTGGGCCGTCCCCCTTCTCTCTACCTCCTGCCCACAGGATCAGTGAAGTGGAGCCCAAATACTATGCAGATGGAGAAGATGCATATGCAATGAAGCGGGATCTCACCCAGATGGCCGAAGAGGTAAGAGTCCGGTGGGGTCAGGGCCACAGTCCCCGCAGATAAAGAAAAGCAAGGCAAGCTGGGGAGGCCCCGCTGCAGGGAAGGCAAAGCTCCCAGGCGCCGAGACAGCAGGAGGCCTGCGATGGCTAGAGGCGACGTGGACCAGGTGCCAGCCCTGTGGCTCCGTTGCTGGGAGTCATGGCCTTCATTACCTGTTTCCTCAGCTGTCAGGTGGGGAGCTGGGCTGTGGCAGCGCTCCAAAGGAAGCCACGGTGCCCCAAGATTTCCTTCTCTCAGGAAGAGGCCTGTGCCACCCTGAGGCGTGATGTGAGAGGCAAGGGAGGAGACCCCTTGGGAGCACTGAGAGTGAGGGCCCCGGGATAGCAGTGGGGGCCCGGCGACAGCTGTAGCTTGCCCCAAGGCTCATGGGTGAGACAAAACAGGTCTGAAGAGAAAGTCAAGGTCCTGAGGCAGCCTGTGTGGGAGAAGCATGAGCACCTGCCCCTGACCGGAGAGACAGCAGTCCCAGAGGGCAGAGCTGGGGCTCAGCCCAACGCAGGGTGTTCCCTCCCCTGGCCTGCTGCCCCACATTGTGCCCCTCGCCCCCAGCAAGTGACAGGCACGGGCACCCTTGAGCAGCAGGAGGGGGCTACTGGTGCGAAGACTTAGGTCCTCTCTCCTTTCTCCCACTCTATCCGGGCTCCTGGTGGCAGCTGAGGCGGCACTTGGAGCTGAAGGAGAAGGGCAGGCACACAGTGCTGGGCTCCATCGAGAACAAGGTGGAGAGCAAGGGCAACTCACTTCCAAGCTCGGGAGAGGCCTGTCGTGAGGAGAAGGGCCTGGCTGCCGAGGATAGCGGTGGTGACAGCAAGGACCTCAGCGAGGTCAGCGAGACCACAGAGAGCACTGACGTCAAGGACAGCTCAGAAGCCTCTGACTCGGCCTCCTAGAGCCAGCCTTCAAGTGCTCCTCCCTCCGCCCTGGCCTGCCTATCCCATCCTCACCCTTGGAAGTTTCACAATAAACTTCACCCAGCGGCCTTGGGGGGTTTGTGTGTGCGAGTGTGCACATGTGGGGGCGTGCCTCTCTCAGGCCCCTCTGTGTCCCTATGGATCTGGACCGCATGGCATTTTGGCACAGCACGTCCTGCAGAGCCCAAGTGAAAGGGAAGAGCTCTGTCTGGGCTTTGGAGGTGGGGCTCTCAAGTCTGATGGCTTTCAGCATCTTTGGGCCCCAGGGAGGGAACCCTGGAGTTCTGGGAGCCATCCCTACCTTGGGGAAGATGGTCTGCCTCCTGAGCCCTGCTCTGCCGCTGCCTTGCTGGGCTCTACATGCCTAAGTCTGACTGCTCATTGGGCTTATCAACTGATGTCCTACCTGGGTACTGTCCCAACCAGCTACCCAGTTGCTCAAGTCCAGACAGCTGTCCTTGATTCCTCCCTCTCCACCATCCAAAAGGTCCTGTATGTTCGACCACCATAATACCCCTTGATTCTACGCCCCAACCTAAGCTTAATTTGAAAACAATAGACTATTTTTCATATAGTTTCAGGTTTACAGACCTGAGCATATAGTAGAGTTCCCATGTACTCCCTCTACCCCCCCCCCCACTGTTTCCCCAGTATTAACATTTTACATTAAGTACTGCATTTGTTATAATTGTGAGCTAATATTGATACATTATTGTTAACTACAGTCCAGGGTTTACGTTTCCCTTTTGTGTTGTACATTCTATGGGTTTTGAAAAATGCATAACATTTCATGCAGAATATAAGCCCTCCGTTTTTCATGGCTTCACTATAACCCTCAAATTTGCTCCTGTGCCCTTCCCTCTGACTGCCGCGCCATCACTCGCTGCTCCTAGTTCCTGAGCGGGCTGTCTGGGCTGCCCGCCTCCTAGGGAAGCTCAGCACTCCTGAGCTGTCATTGTATTTAATGCTGCTGCTGCTGCTCCTGCTGCCGCTGCAGATGGCACGCTGCTCCCACGCCAGGCTGAATGCTTGGCCACCGGGGCCTTGGGCTCGGTTCTCTTTGGTTGGCGCCTGACACGTGACCAACAGGCGGTGGAGGAAGCGGAGATGAAAGGCTGGGGCGGGGCGCAGGGGAAGTGCGCCTGCGCACGTCCGCTCAGTCGGCAGCGGCGGCGGCGAGGCTGTGTTCTGATTGTCTCAAGCCGCGGTTCCGCTGTGATCCGAGGCGGAGCCTCGCCCCGCCCTCCGCGCCAGACGTCAGTCTCTTCCGGTTTGTAAGCCGCTGCGGGCTTCGTTCCCAGGCGGCGGGATTGGTCTGGCGGCGGCGGCGGCGGCGGCGGCAGGCGGGCCTGAGCGCTGCCTGGGCCGTGCCCCGGCGCTGGTGGGAGGGAGCCCGCGGTGGCTTCCGCGGCGCCCTGCTCCCACCCCCTCCGTCACTCGCCCGGCCCACAGGGACCCGGTCCGCCCTTTGCCCTCCGTGCCCTGGGTCCCCAGCGGGCCGTTGACGCTCGGCCGCCCCCAGGCGGTTGGATTTCCTGGGCGGAGGTGGGAACTGCGGAGGGGGAAGGAGTGGAAGCCGCAGGCCTGACTGGCCCTTGGGGCCCAGCACTTCCCCCGCCTCTGCAGCACCCGCTTCTGGGAGGGGCTGCTCCCCTGCCGGCAAGCCGAGCGGAGGATGGAAGGCTGAGGGAGGACACATCGGACTCCCCTGCACCGTCGCCGTGTGGCTGGGCTGGGCGCCAGGGACGTCTCCCCAGGGGATGAACCTCTACACAGAGGTGCATAACATTGACCTCTGAAGTCTCCATTGTTAAACTTCTAGAAAGCTGACTTGCAGGAAAATAAAAGGGACCTCACTGCCCAATTCATGCTGTCATCTATTCTCACTCTGACACGGGCAACTGTCACAACCTCCCCATCGATCTCATCTCCCCTCTGGTCCATGCATGCAGCAGACCTGACCACATCAGCCATGCAGTCACCCTTCAGGATCAAGTGTCAACAGGTTCAGCGAGGTCTCGTTGGTCTGCTCCTCACCTTCTGAGGGATAATGGGATTTTTGATTCTTTGAATGAGAAGGTGAGCTGAGGATAGAGCAAGCAGTAAGGCCTTAAATGCCAAATAAGTGCCCTAAAAGCCAGAGCTAATTACTTGAGGTTTTAGAGCAGTGTCTGGATGGCTCATCGCGTCAGTATTTCCGGAGTTAGAAAAAGATGAAGAGCGTTTGAAAATAGGGGCTGAGGCAAGTGCAGCAGCAGTTTCCTGTGTGCTTGCTCTTGGATGGGTGAGGGACCTTTGGCGACCAGTCAGGGCTCAGATGGGGGGGTAGGGGGCAAGGTGTGTTGAGGTTAGCCGATGAAGGGCATGGGTTCCTGACACAGGAGCAGGTTCGGGGATGCATGCACCCTCCTGTACTGCAGGAAGTGACAGGAGGCTTGCCGCATTGCCGGAGGACTCAAACTGGTAGAACTGAGACCAGCTACTGGCAGCCTAGGTCCTGGGCCTGCTGAGGCCTAGCCAGCCTCCAGGCCTTCCAGCCCCAGGCGCCATGAATACATAGCATCTTAGAGAAGGGCCTTGGTACTGGGGGCCAGGGGCAGCAAGCTGAGGAGGTATGTTTTCCCCTTCTGGGTGAGAGAATTGCTTATAGTTGAAAGGCAGGGAGTGCCTGCTCAGCCTCTTCCTGCCGAAGAGCTGCAGGTCGAGGTCACATGTACTCACATATGCACAGAGCCTGACTTTGACATCCAGGCACACACAGGCCTGGACCCTTTGCAGTAGTGCCTATAGGCCTGCCTCCCTGAGCAGAAGCCCGGAGCCTACCTGGCTCACCTCTCTCCCTATCCAGACCCCAGGGATTTCCCTCCTAAATCAACTGAAGACAGTTGTATAATCTGGCTTGTCACCTGCCACCTGCATCCTGCCTTCCAATTTCCTGGAGAAAAGGTGTCGCTCTGTGGCTTTGAGTTGGTAAGAGTAGTGGAGGGAAACTCCAGTACCCCTGGAGAAGGGAGGTCCCCAGACTTAAGGCCTTGCTCTGAAGGGGCAGGAGGAAGGCTGTCCCACCCCCAGGCCTAGGACAGGGCAGGTGCAAGCTGCGAGGGAAAGGGGACAGAAGAGTCTCTTCCGGCAGCAGGAAGTGGTAACCACCTATGGGGAAACGAGGCTTGTTCCTCCGACGGGGTGGAGCAGAAGGGGAACCTTGGCTTAACACTGCTGTCCCCTCACTAGGAGGTCTGGAGGGAAAACTGCAAAGGTTCTGTTCTCCATGCTGACCTTCCTTGCCCCCCGCCCCTCCCCGCCAGGGAACTTCCCGCCCCGTTCTCCAGGCTCCTTGCACCTATGGCTCAGGGCCTGACTTCTGCAGGGTGGGCCCCATCTGATGTCTTAGGGATCTGGGGAAAGCAGGTGACCAAGGAGAGTCCAGGGTTTGGAGCAGCTGTGGTGTCACCACCCACTGTCATTGAGGGCCAACGACCATGCTGTGAAGGGTGCTGCCTGGCAGTGGAGGCCAGACAGCCTTCGGGAGGTGGGGGGCCGGCAGCCAGAGGGTACCAGCTTGCTGGGCATTTTGGGGCTCTCGCACGGGGCCCTGGCTGCTTGGCAGCAGAGCCTTGGGCATAGAGCAGCCTAGGTGTCGCCCAGAGCCCTGAGGGAAGGGAGGCAAGGCCCGGTGCAGTGGGACCCCTACAGGAGCCCCTCGCTGGCTGCGCCAGGCCGGGTCCGCCCCGCCCGGGGCCCCGCGGGGGGTGGGCGGGGCGGGGCGGGGCCAGCGCCGATGCTGGCTGCAGAGCCCCAGGTCCCAGCGCCCAGCCGTTCCAGGCCGCGTGGGAGCAGCGGGCTCGACGGCGCGGCCGCCCGGCCGCCATGGCCGCGCACGGAAAGCTGCGCCGGGAGCGGGGGCTGCAGGCCGAGTATGAGACGCAAGTAAAAGGTGAGAGGGCGATGGAAGCTCCTGGCCCGGCTCCCTGTGGAGACCTCAAGGCTATAGGGGAGCCCCCAAATCCCGCTGCTGGCCTAGGACCCGCTACCCTCTGCCAGCGACGGGAGGAGGGCTTGGGGGAGGGAGCCTAAACCCCCGCCCGCTTCTCCCAGCCCCTTTGGTCTCAACCGCCCACTGTCCCTGCCCCCCGCTTTTGATCTCACTGTCGTCCTTGATTCTCTCTGCACTTCACCCAAAGAACCGGAGGGGGAAAGGGGGCCTCCAGGTGCACCAAGGTGTCACCCCCCCCAGAAAGTGGCATTCTAGCCAAAATGAAATAGTACTCCTTGACTTTGCTGAGGGGGGCCCAGATGAAGGAATCCGGGTGCCTGTGTGGATGGATTAGTGATGGTTTTATCCTTGAACTACTTCAGCCCCTGTAGCCCAGTCCCTTTGCCCTAACTGAGGTGGCTCAGAGCCGAGGACCGCCGTCTCTGGGTCGAGCCGGCACAGTGAATCTTTGCCAGAGAGATTCAACAGGGCAGGCCTGGAAGCCTTCTGAAGCTAGACCCCTTTGGTTGCCGATAAACAATGTGCAAATCGCATGCAAATCAGCTTTGCAAATTCTTTTGGTCTTATTCAGGGCGTGGTAACTCTTACAAAGGAAAGAAGGGAGCATCCAAACGCCAGCAGTTTGGGACCATAAAGTTTCCCAGTGTCTTCAGTTGTGTGACCTCATATATCATTCTCAGCCATTCCATTTTACCCATGGAGGAAACCGAGGGTCAGAGCGGAGCAGTGACCTGCTTGTGCTCACACAGCACTACGGCTCCTAGGAGATCGTATGAGATGACCCCTCCTTCCAACCTGGAGATGCAGGTCCATTGTAATTATAAATGCAGGCAATTTACACCAAAGTATGCCTGAGTCCTTCCTGTCTGGGAGAGGCGGCCTGTTGCCCAGAGCCAGCTCGAGGCAACAACAGCGCAAGGCAAACCAGCTCTCCAAGCCTCGATTTCATCATTTCTCAGATGGAGATAATGATCCCAATCCTGTTTCCCCAAAATGTCATGAGCCTGAAGGACTTTGGAAACTACAGTCAGCAAATATGGGTCAGTTAATATGCACTGAAAATTTGAGGATTTGAGTAAGGCTGTCTTTAAGATGTTCCTTACCTGCTCTGGGCCGCCGACGATTTTAGCTTCTGTTCCCTGCCCCCACCCCACCCCACCCCCACTGTTGCCAAAAGAAACTTCCTACCACGCTAGAAAACAGGATCACTGTCTTGACACCGTAAATTCTGAAAAGTCAGCATAGTGGTAGCTGGGAGGCCATCTTCTCTTCTGCTTTGCTTGTCAGCAGAAGTGAGACCTAAGTTTTGCTCACAGGAAGTGCTGGTGGGGCCCGAGCATAGTGGATTCCCTCCTTCCTTATGACAGATATCTTGTATGCATCTATTCTGTCCCAGGCCCTGGGAATGCAGTGCTGAGCAAAAGAACCAGTCCCTGCCCTCCTATGGCTCACAGGTCTGGTGGGGTAGATATCTCGTAAACGAGCTGTCACACACACAATTTCAATTATGATGCTAACCACTATAAAGGGGAAACATGATGTCAAGAAAGGGGGTGTGAAGAGGGCCAGTCCCGGTTTGGGGGGACATCAGGACGAGTGCATCTGAGCTGAGATCTGAGAGGCGGGCGGGGGCACAGCTCAGACAGCGCTAATTTACAAGTCCCCTGTTTGACACCAGTCATTGTACATGTTGGGATCCAGACTGAGGCATGAGTGCCCTGAAGGATAAATGAACCGGTTTGGTGGGGCTGATCCATTCAGCATTGTTTCAGTTGTGCCCTGGGAACTATTGCTCTGGGCGGGGTGGGGGTGGGGGGGCGGAGCAGACGCCAGAGGAAGGTGAGGTGAGCTGGGAGGTCTCAGACATTCTTGGAATGAAATGAAGTTTACTTTTATCCAAAAAAAAAATGTTAACCTGATTCAATGAAGACTCTCCTGATTTCAAGTGGCATAGAACCCTGCTCCACCTGGCCCGAGAAGCCAAGGGTCAGCCACTAGAGCTCAGCTTCAGATGATATAAGGACACTGTCTTACTCAGCTCTTCTGTGATCTGCATTGGTTTCACTATCGGAAAGCCCAGCTCCCCCACTGCCAGCTTCTGTTTACCCAGCTTGACCCCTCAGTGGAAGAAGATCACCTGTACAGTAATTTCAGTTGAAGGCGTGAGGACCGTGGCCTTGGACCCATCACTGAGCCGGTCCCGGTGGTGGATGGGGGTGGGTAGTGGTGGTAGCGGATGCATGCAGCCACATCTGGGGCACCTGGGGTCAGGGATAGGGACCCAGGGGCTGAGAATAGGAAAGGGGTGTTCCCCAAAGGGCGCTCAGAGGAGGAGATGGGGATGCCCCATGCCTCACAGCCCCTAGGAAGTCACTGGCTGCAGAGAAATCCAAACCACACTGGTACTGGGCTGTTCACAGCGGAGTCCTCTCAAACAGCCACCGTGGGTCCTGCCACTTTACACACCCTCCAGGCTGACTCTCTGCTCTGAGCACTTACTGGAGCAGAGAGTCTTTTGCCTGGACTGGAACAGTAGCTGCCAACTGGTCTGGGCGCTTCCCTCTGTCGCCTGGCCTCCGCTTGGGCTCCCCATGGCAGCCCAAGGAGGCCGTGGCTGCTTTCTCCCTCAGTGTCAGCCGGGAGGCCCCCCAACCGGGCTCCCTGCACCTTCTTCCCCCACTAGCCTCTCAGACTCCGCCACTTCCCCCGGCACAGCTGACTCCAGCGGCCTTCGCTGTTCCCTCTGCCTAAACGCTCAGCCCCCGGAAGCCCCCATGGTGCCTCCATCACTTCCTTCAACTCTTTGCTCCAGTATCCCTTGTTCCTGACCGGCCTCCTCTGAAAGAACCCTTCCCCACCCCCACTCCCCACTCTGTTGACAGGCTGTCCCCCATTCCCATTTCAGCTCCGTGAGGGCTCCGCGTGTCGAGAATGTGCCTGGCACAGACTGAGTACGTAATCGACATTCTGCTGAATGGAGAAATCAATTAATGTCCCTCCCTAGGCATGTGGGCAGACATTAGTAAGTGGGTGACCCGCTTGCCAGAAGCCAAGACAGTGCCTTATTTACCCAAGATCCACGGTGTCCACCTGGGCACCCAGTGGGTGGCAGAAGTGTTTGCAGTGGGTTGCTTAAGCTCGTCATTCAGGCGGTTCTTTGCTTTAGGCCTGTGTGGGGGAAGCAGCGTTGCCCAACCAAGCCAGTGATAAGGTGTCAAAAGCCAGCAGTGTGGGGGCCCTAGGGGTGGGTGATCGGGAGTGGGAACTGGGGACAGAACACAGGCGGAGCTTTTTTACTTCCTTCACTTCTCAGCCCTGACCAGCTCTCCCCAGCTGTCAGCCTTCACCATGGGCCTACCCTTTGCCACAAGTTCACTGTAGATTTGGCAGAGTGCCACGGCAGCCTTGGCCCTGCGCAGCCCTGTGTGTCTGTGTTTACAGGGAGGCTGCTCTGCCCAGGGTCCTGGACGCCCGAGGGGCAGGAAGTGGCAGGGGAAGCAGTGCAGGGGCTTTCCAGACATCTAGGAGTGATGGGAAGCCCAAGTGAAAGGCGCCTGGCTAGGGACAGGGCAAGATGGGGCTGGGGCAGCTGTGTGTCCTCAGTCACGTCCGGCTCCAATCCTGCTGGGTCTGCCACAGTCCCTCTCACCCTGGGCCTTTGCATGGCTCTCCCCTCTACCTGAAACACCCTCTCGCTCCTCTTTGACCAGTTGTGCCTGGCTGGTTCCCTTGAGCGAGGGGTCCCCCAACCCCCAGTCCATGGGCCGCACGGCAGGATGTGGCGGCGGGCGAGTGAGCAAAGTATCATCTGTATTTGCGGCCGCTCCCCAGCGCCAGCATCACCGCCTCAGCTCCACCTGAGATCATCGGTGTTAGATTCTCATAGGAGCCCTGGACCCTGGTTGGGGACCGCTGCCTTTAGCCTCAGCACAGAGATCTCTTTCCTCAGAACTGTCCTGAGCCCAACTGGAGAGCTGAATGCAGAACTCCTGCCAGGTGGCCAGCCTCCTTCTTCCTCCTCAGCCCCAGCCCTCGCTCTCAGGGCAGACGGGACGGCCTAGTGCCCAGGCCTGAGCCGCGGTTTCCCCACAGAGATGCGTTGGCAGCTGAGCGAGCAGTTGCGCTGCCTGGAGCTGCAGGGGGAGTTGCGGCGGGAGCTGCTGCAGGAGCTGGCCGAGTTCATGCGGCGCCGTGCCGAGGTGGAGCTGGAGTACTCCCGCGGCCTGGACAAGCTGGCCGAGCGCTTTTCTGGCCGAGGAGGCCGCCTGGGGGGCAGCAGCCGGGAACACCAGAGCTTCCGGTAAGTCCTCGTCGCCAGGATGGCCGCGGCAGGGCCCAAGGCCTCACTCCTCACTCCCCGTCTAATTGCCCCTCTGCCCCAGGAAGGAGCCGTCCCTCCTGTCGCCCTTGCACTGCTGGGCTGCGTTGCTGCAGCAGACCCGGCAGCAGAGCCGGGACAGCGCTGCCCTCAGTGAGGTCCTGGCCGGGCCACTGGCCCAGCGCCTGAGTCACATCGCGGAAGATGTGGGGCGCATCGTCAAGAAGGTAAGGCCATTGCCCTGGGCACAGGAGGCGTGGATGGCCTCAGGATCTAGCAAGGGCAGTCCGTGGGTGCTCAATCCAGGGGCATCGGGGCTGGGAGCGCACGGAAGGCCAGATGGGTGTCAGGCAGCGGGGGAGCCGCATGGAGCCTGAGCCTTGAGTGTTGAGCTGAGGCGCGGTGGCCACTCCAGGACAGCAGTGGATGCTGCACGGGGGCAGTGATGTGGTCACGCTCCTCTTCCTCCCCAGAGTAAGGATCTGGAGCAACAGCTGCAGGAGGAGCTCTTGGAGGTGGTGTCAGAGCTTCAGACGGTGAGTATGAGCCAAGGCCCTCCACACCGACTCACACCTCCCCAAGCCAGGCTCAAGGAGAAACCTGGGTTCCGAGGACCAGAAGCGCAGCCCTTTCTTTCTTCCTGCTTTGGGCACAGGGTGGGTGGGCTAAGTGTTCACATAGGATCGCCTGTGCGATGGAGGAGGGGGAGAGCTGGCCGTGGCCATGGCCTTCATCAGGGCTGTCTGGCCTTGGGCCTCCCTGCAGGCCAAGAAGACATACCAGGTGTACCACATGGAGAGCGTGAGTGCCGAGGCCAAGCTCCGGGAGGCTGAGCGGCAGGAGGAGAAGCGGGCAGGTCGGAGCGGTGCCGCCGCCGCCGCCATCATCACCACTACCACCCCCACCACCGAGGCCGGGCCCCTCCGCAAGACCTCGCTCAAGAAGGGATCACGGCTGGTGGAGAAGGTGGGCCTGGAGGGCATCTGTCTGTCTCCGAACGCTCTGGCTCCTGGCCTTTGTCACTATAGTCCCTGGCCCTCACTGGGGCCTGCCGGATGGCGGTGCATGGAGGGAGAAGGGCAGGGCTGTGGACGAGAAAGCCACAGGCCTCCGGCAAGGCTCTAAGGGGAGGGCCTGTGCCTGGTCAGCCCTGCTGGCTCTGAAGGGCTCCCCAAGTTGCGGTGGTAGACAGAGGGGTCAGGAGGATGCTGACTGTCTCCCCTGTGCTCCTAGCTGCTCCCACCGCAGCCCAGCTGGGGCAAAGGGCGCTTTGATGCTCCCAACCCTGCGGGCCTTTCTACCCACCCTCCTTGCCTCAGACAGTGCTGTGAGATTTCCAGGGGGTGAGAAGACACGTAGAATGGATGACTCGGTGACATGCAGGGATAAGGAGTGTTTAAGGTGGCCCTCGAAGAGAGGATGAGGAGTTTGAGGGTGGCAGAAATACCAGGATGTGGAGGTGCCAGTTGGGAGGAGCTGAGGCGGAACTGGGGCTGCTAGCCCGAGATGAGGGTTTGTGCACAGCAGGGCAGGGTGGGCGAGCACGTCTGGGCCATGCTGTTTGAGGTAAAGCTATCCACATTGGGAGAGGAAGGGAGAGAGACTGTGAGGATGTAGGGATGAGGGTTCCATGGAAAGCCAGAGTTCGGGGCCAGTCAGCTGGCCAAGTAGATGACCCCAGTGTACTTCTGTGGTCCTGAGCAGCGTCACGCCAAGTTCATGGAGCACAAACTCAAGTGCACGAAGGCGCGCAATGACTACCTGCTCAGCCTGGCCAGTGTCAATGCTGCCGTCAGAAACTACTATGAGCACGATGTCTTGGCCCTCATAGATGTGAGTGCTGGGTGGACAGGTGGGGGAGGGGGTGGTGCCCAGTGCATTGGGACCCGCCCAAGCTGTGTCCTTGCTTTCTCCTCAGTGCTGTGACACAGGGTTCCACTTGGCCCTGGGTCAGGTGCTTCGGAGCTACACAGCTGCTGAGAGCCGCACCCAAGCCTCCCAGATGCAGGGCCTGGGCAGCCTGGAAGAGGCGGTGGAGGCCTTAGATCCTCCAGGGGACAAGACTAAGGTGCTGGATGTGCACGCAGTCGCCTTCTGTCCCCCACTTCGATTCGAGTACCAACCCCACGAAGGGATGAGGTGAGGGTCGCTGCCCCTACCCCTTCATGTCCCCAGCGTCGATCCCAAGGGCTTTGTGTTGTCTACTCTTCATTGTAATGAATTCCACTTTGATAGGAGTTGAAACTCATGAATGCAGCTTATTTCTCAGACCCTCATTCAATGGCCTTGACGCAAATGAGGTCTCCCCACTTGCATCTGAAGCAGACAAACTTCTGCAGCTCACTGCAGTTCAGCCAGCGAATGAACACCCCTCACAAAGGGCAGACATAGCAAAAATATCACCAGTGTGGACACTAGGTGGTAGGTGGGCATATAACTGTCTATATGCTCTTCTTCCGATTGTTCTATATGTTCTGGACATTTCATAATGCAAACTTGGGGGAAATAAACCATATAGCCGTAAAATATAACTAGGCATTTTTTCCTTCACCAGTTTATCCTGATGGGTTTTGTGCATGGATTGGGATAACATGGGGATTTTAGTTATTTAATCTGTATTTTGACCAAAGTAGTAGTTGAAAAAGTCCAAGGCTACTCAACATTTACAATGGCACACAGCCATTCTCTGACTTTCCCTTGCTGTTCTCTGTGTGTTCAAATCACGCAGCAAGCTGCTGGTTGCTTTTCAACTTTCCCTCGGCTCTACTGACTTCCTTCCATGGATGGTCAGGGCTCAGCCCCACCACCATCTCCCTGTAAGAGTCCCCTCAGTCCTGTCCACCACACCTGGAGCGTGTCTGAAAATGTCTGTATTCTATCCTTGAAATTGATTGGTAGTTTAGCTGGGTATAGAATGCAAGATGGAGAATCATTTTCCTTTCAGTATTATAGGTGAGAAGTCCAATGGCTTTCCTATTTCTGAACCTTTTTATGTGACCTGTAATTTTTCACAGTGAAGTTTTCAGTATAGTCTCTTATCTGCCTTATAAAATTTTGTGACTCTATGCTTTGGGGACCCTTTCTCCTTCATGGTGCTGGGCAACCAGTGGGCTCTGTCAGTCTAGAAAGTTGTGTCCTTAGGTTTGGGGCTCACGTTATTGCATTGATAATTTCCTCCCCTTAATATTCTTTTCTTTCAAGATTCTTGTAATTAAATGTTTGACCTTACAGATTGACTCTCTAGTGTCCTTCTCTCTTCTCTTTCCTTTTTTCCCATCTCTATGCCTTTTAATTCTGCTTTCTTAAGACACTTGCTTGACTATCTCCTTTAACCCCTTATGGAATTTCATTTAAAAATTTACTTTCACGTTTTTTTATTTCTGAGTTCTGTATTTTTTTCCCAAAAAAATTCCTCTTTAAAATAACCATTTGTTCTTGTTTCATGGATACATTAACTTCTCGAAACTTTCGGAAATGTTTATTTTTGTTTTCTTGACATTTTTCTCTGTTCTTTGCATTTTCTCTCTATTCTTCCAATATTTTTTAAAGCTTGCTTTGATCTTTGTCTTCTTTTAGAAGTTCCCTGAAATGGCAGACTTGGCCATCAGTTCATATTTAAGAAGAAGCACTGAGAGGTGGATTAAATGTGTGATATGTGTAAGCAGAGCTGGTCAGCAGTGCGCTTCCCCACAGGGTGGCTGCACAAGGACTCAGATCATTGCTACAAGGGAGACCAACACTGTAGGGAATCGGGCTGCATCTCAGTAAAGGGAAAACTCTGGGGCTTGGGCTAGGATGAGGGGGTTTCGGAAAAGTGCTTGACTCTGGCTTGGATGCTGTCAGGAAGCAGGGGTAACTCTGACTGTGTGTCTTCATAAGTCTTACCTAGAAGGCAGAGTCGGGGATGAAGGAAGACTAAAGCTGTCAATGGTGAGGAAGCAGCAGTCACTCATATGAGCTGGGACAGAGGGAGGCTGACTTTTTTTGTTGCTGCTAAAAGAATTGGGGTCATTAACATTGGTTAAGAAAATCACTTAGGTTTCAAGTGTACAATTCAATAATACATCATATGTATATCGCACTGTGTGTTTACCACCCAAAGTTAAATTTCCTTCCATCACCGAATATTTGGCCCCCTTTACCCCTATCTACTTCTGGTAACCACTGTCCATGTCCATGAATCTCTGATTGTTTGTCAAGTTTATTTGTGGCTTTCAGTTTTATATCGCACGTATGAATGAAATCATATGGTTCTCAACTTTTTCTGGAGTTTGCTTATTTCTACGGCTTGAAATGATGGTCTTGTTTTTGTCTGCACTCAGACATGATTACAATGTGGTCTTGTTTTTGTCTTCACTCATCATGATCACAGAGGGCCTTGTCTGATTTTGATGCTGTGTGACATTCTTATGTTCATGGGACGACACCAAGACCCAGCTGTGAGCAGCTCCCTGGCCAGCCCAGATGGCGGTGGCCGCGTTGCTCTTTCTCATCAGTAGGGAGTTTTGTCCCCTTTCTTCAGGCTGACTAGTATCCTGAGTCACAATCCTCTGATTTATCTTTTCCAGTGAGTAAATCTCTAGTTTTCTGCTAATTGTGTGGGTTTTGAGGGGTCAGATGTTTAGCGACGAAAGGAAATTTTAATGCTCCCTCTGGTCGGATAGACTTTTCTGTTATCATTGTGAAAAAATATACGTAAGATTTATCATTTTAAACATTTTTAAGTGTACAGTTCAGTGGCATTAAGCACATTAACCATCACCACTGTCCATCTCCAGAACTTTTTAATGTTCCCAAACCGAATCTCTGTCCCCATTAGACACTTAACCCTACATTCCCCTTGCCCCGGTCCCTGGTACCAACCATCTTACTTTCTGTCTCCATGAATTATTCACTATTTATCTTTTCGTGACTGATTTATTTCATTTAGCACCATGTCTTCAGGGTTCATTCATGTTGAACATGTATCAGAATTTCCTTCCTTTTTAAGGCTGCATAATAGTCCATTGCGTGGCTAGACCCGCGGTCTGTCTGTCTATCCGTTCCTCCATCCAAGGACACTCGGGTTACTGCCCCCTTTTGGCTACTGTGAGTACTGCTGCTGTGAACACGCATGTACAAATATCTCTTTGAGACCCTGCTTCCAATTCTTTGGGGCACATACCCAGAAGCGGAATTGCTGGATCATCTGAAGAGTCTATGTGTAGTTTTTTGAGGAACCGCGGTATTATTTCTTAGATAGACTTTTAGTCATTTCTGCGCCGCCTGCACCTGGGAGGCACCCACTTCTTTTGAGCTTTTTCTGAGTTCGGTGGCTGGCTTTGATTAGGTCTGTCTGTGCTCTGTTAAGTCACATAAACCAGTTTCCATCTTCAATACGTCTGTTGACATCTCTCGTATGCCATTGTCTCCTCTCCTCTGCCCGTTGTCCCTGTGACTTATGCCTTCATACATCCTTTAGCGGTGTGGCTTGGTGGGGGGGGGCGGTTGGGCACAGAGCAGGGCATGTTTGTTTAGCCTGCCATGAATAAATGAAGTCCTCACTATCAGTTTTAACTGATGTCAGAGTTCTCTAGATGTTTACATATTCAAAAGAGAAGAATGCTTCATTTTCTAAGGCTTTCTCCCCTTCTATTCCCCACTCTGCCTGTGGGGATCCATTTCTGCCTCATTAGAATAAGCAGTTTTTCTACCCTCTGCTCCCCCCAGGAGAGGTCTGGCTAGGCCCTGCCTCTCATACTCCAGCCCTTCTGACTACTTAAAAGAGAATAAACCACTTACTGAGTTATAATTCATGTACCATGCAATTCACCCATTCAAAGTATATAATTCTGTGGTTTCTAGAACATTCAGAGCTATGCAACCATCACCACTCTCTAATTCCAAAACATGCTCACCTGAAAAAGAAACCCTGGACCCATTAAGCAGTCACTCCCTATTGCTCTCTCCCGCAGCCTCTGGCGCCCACTAATCTACTTTCTGTCTCTACGGATTTGCCTCTTCTTGACATTGTATGTAAATGGACTCATATAATATATGGCCTTTAGAGTCTGGCTTCTTTCACTCAGCAGAATGTTTAAGGTTCACCCACATCGTAGCGCGGATAAGCCAGGACTTCATCCCTGTTCGTGGCCAAATAATATTCTACTGTGTGGATGCACCACGCTTGCTCACCCATTCATCAGCTGTTGGACACTTCAGTTGCTGCTACCTTTGGGCTGTCATCAGTGTGCTGCCGTGAACATCCGTGCACAAGTCTTGGTGTGCATGGGTGTGCTCCTTCCTCGTGGGCCGGTGCCCTTGCCATTCCTCAGAACTAGATGCATTAAGTATCAAGGCCTGGTGGGCCTGTGCCCCAGACAGTGGCATTGTGCCCAGTTCCCTCATGCCCCAGCCTCACTCCCATGTCTGAGCGCTCTGTCCGCAGGCTTGGCTCTCAGTCCCTTGGATGCTGCCCTCTGCAGGTGGCTGAGATCCGGGTTGAGTTGGAGCTGCGGGATGAGATTCTACCGAGAGCCCAGAATATCCAGAGCCGTCTGGACCGACAGACCATCGAGACAGAGGAGGTATGAGTGGCCCTGGTTCAGGGTGGGGGACGAGGGCTTGGAGACAAACAGAGCCAGGTGGCCATGGCCTCCCCTCCCTCTTCCTTCCGACTTGGACTTCTTGACCCTTACCTGTCCCCTAATTCTTCCTGCTTTGGACTTCCTATCCCCTCCCTAGGTGAACAAGACTTTGAAGGCCACACTACAGGCCCTGCTGGAGGTGGTGGCATTGGAAGACGGGGACGTGCTTGACTCCTTCCAGGCCAGTCCCTCTACCGAGTCCCTCAAGTCCACCAGCTCGGACCCAGGTGCCCGGCAGGCTGGCCGAGGCGGGGCCAGCAGCAAGAGACCGAGACCTTCTATATCATGGTGGGGAGGGCCGGGATGAGGGGGCAGGAGCGGGGCACAGGGAGGGCCTGGAGCCGGGACTAAGACTTTGTGCTCTTTTGGGGGCTTCCCAGAAGCTCCAGGAGTATCTGAGTGGACGGAGCATCCTCGCCAAGCTGCAGGCTAAGCATGAGAAACTGCAGGAGGCCATTCAACGAGGTGGGTCCCACTCTTGGCTCCTTTGGTCCCTTCCACCTCCCTCCAGAGCCAGGAGAACCCCACCCGGCCCTGCTCCTCTCTGCCCGGAGAGGTAGGTTGGCATGCAGGAAATAACCCAGCAGGGGTCCTGGACTCTATTCCACCCTCCGCCCTACTGTCACCTTGGCCTTCAGGCCAAGCCTTTCTCTCTGGGGTGCATTGAGGACCTCCTGGCCTGAGAAGCACACGAATGTTTTCTATTCCCCAGGTGACAAGGAGGAGCGGGAGGTGTCTTGGTGAGTTCTTCATGAGGAGCTGGGGTTCTATAAGGGCCAAGCTCTGACATCCCCACCTCCCCTCTCCTCGGGGCCCAGCTCTTCTGCTCATTCCTCTGTGATCTCAATTTCCCACTTTGCCCGGTGGGTTCTAGAATAATTTGAAAGCTCCAGGACCCCTTTTAGTTGGGCTGGGGGGTGCGGCATCCTATTCTCCGTGCCCGAAACCCTCAGAGCCAGCTTCCGTTCACCACAGGACCCAGTACACACAGAGAAAATTCCAGAAGAGTCGCCATCCCCGCCCCACCTCCCAGTATAACCAGAAACTCTTTGGGGGAGACATGGAGAAGTTTATCCAGGTACTTGCTTTGCCTCATGCTCCAACTAAGTGTAGGACCTCCCCCTGCATTGTGGTCTCTCTCCAACCCTGGGCCACCGTTGCCTACCACTGGTCAACCCGCCTTCCTGGGTGGGCCTTTGTCAGGCCTCCACTGATCAAAGGGAATGTCCTTAACTGGTAATATATGTCTACAGAAAGCCTCAGGCAGCAGCCATTATTTGCCATGATGTGATTATGTACGTAAACGTTCGAAAGAGTCAACAAACTATTTAAATGATCAAATCTGAGTTTTGCAATGCTACTCGATTTGAGGTCAACATACGGAATTGGGTTACGTCTTCGCATACCAGCAATAAACAATTAGCAAGTAAAATCTAAGGCTCTGCCTAAAATGACACCTGGGACATCAGACACCTGGGAGTGAATCTTGCAAGCCACGTGCCTGTCCTCATTGCATTGTTAAGAGAAAATAAAAGCGAGCGAATGACAAGGAGGGACTTGCCATGTCCAGAGTGAAGTGAACACCCTCTTTGTCCCCAGAGCTCAGGCCAGCCTGTGCCCCTGGTGGTGGAGAGCTGTATCCGCTTCATCAACCTCAATGGTAAGCCTGGCACCCAGCACCTGTCACCCATTTAGAGGGGTTGGAGAGGGACTCGGTGCCCACTGGCTCCTTGTCCTCCCGCAGGCCTGCAGCACGAGGGCATCTTCCGAGTGTCGGGTGCCCAGCCCCGGATCTCAGAGATCAGAGATGCTTTCGAGAGAGGTGAGGACAGGCAGGGTGGGGCGGGGTAGGGGACTACCTAGAGCGGGTGTGATTGGCCCTCTTGCCCCTTGCATCGTCCTCAGGGGAAGACCCACTGGTGGAAGGCTGCACGGCCCATGACCTGGATTCAGTGGCAGGTGTGCTGAAGCTGTACTTCCGGAGCCTGGAGCCCCCACTCCTCCCCCCTGACCGGTTCGGAGAGCTTCTGGCTTCTTCAGGTAAGACCAGGGCCTAGGGCCAGCCAGGTGGGAGGGGCCGCTCCTCAGTGGCCTTGACCGCACTTACATCCTTCTCTCCTGGGTGATGGCCTTGGCCACAGAGCTGGAGGCCATGGAAGACCGGGTGGAGCTTGTGAGCCGCCTCCTGGCCCTGATGCCTGGACCAGTGCTGGTGGTTCTGCGTTATCTCTTCACCTTCCTCAACCAGTGAGTGCTTCTCAGGGGTGGGGGCATCTGATGTGGGGGATGCAGGGGATACCAAGCAGGGAGCTCCCTGCCTGTGACCTGCATGTGCCCTCAGCCTGGCCCAGTACAGCGATGAGAACATGATGGACCCCTACAACCTGGCTGTGTGCTTCGGGCCGACGCTGCTGCCCGTGCCCGCTGGGCAGGACCCGGTGGCCCTGCAGGGCCGGGTGAACCAGCTGGTGCAGACGCTCATCTTGCAGCCCGCACGGGTTTTCCCACCGCTGACCCAGCTGCCAGGCCCCGTCTACGAGAAGTGCATGGCACCGCCTTCCGCCAGCTGCCTGGGGTACACTTTGTGCTTCCTGTGCGGGTGGCGGGGGCATCCAGTGGAGGGGAGCCCCCTTGACCGCTCACGTGCCTCTCTCTGCTCTGGACCTCAGGGACACCCAGCCGGAGGGCCTGGCGGGGGAGAACGAGCTGGAGCTAGAAGCTGGAACCCCGACCCAAGAGGATGGTGAGTGGGGTGGGAAGGAAGACCACACTCTGTCCCAATCTGGGGCTCAGTCCACCCCCGCCCCCACTCAGACTTCCTCTTCTCCTCAGTCCTGGAGGGCGTCGTGGAAGCTGTGGCCTCCTTTGCCTACACGGGCCGCACGGCCCAGGAGCTGACCTTCCAGCGAGGGGACGTGCTGCGGCTGCACGAGCGGGCCTCAGGCGACTGGTGGCGGGGCGAGTGCGTGGGCACCGGCGCCCGGGGCCTCATTCCTCACAAGTACATCGCACTGCCCGGGGGGTGAGTGCGCGCCCCGTGCTCCCCAGAGGCTCTCCACAGCTTCTCTTCCGCTCAGGTCCCAGCCCTGCCCCCGCCCGAGTCCCAGCGTCTGTCGGCATTCTGTGTGCGTTTCTGACCGCTTCTGGCTGGCACTGAGACGCAGAGCCTGCTGGCCCTCAGTCCCCTAAACAGGCTGTCCTTCTGACCCCAGGGCAGAAAAGCACTTGAGCCAGGGGTCGCCAGCTGCAGGGGACATGCTGAGCAGTCCAGAGGGCTTCCTGGAGTCTGTCCATCGGTGAGCAGGAGGAAGCCGGCCCCTCGGGAAGTCCCCTTCTGGTGGCCTCATGTGCCTACCCCCTTCCCCAGCACTGCTCTGGGGGCTCAGCCTGTCCCAGGCAGCAGGCACTGGGCCAGGCTGGAGGGGGCTGGGGGTGGCTTTTGGGCACAAACAGAAGGGCTCAGTGAGGGGAGAGTTGTCCAGGTGGGGGATGACAAAGGACAGGATGGGCCCACTGGGCCAGCCTCACTGTCTTCTCTCCCTTGGCCACTCCCCGGGACAGGAGGGCCACTACCAGGTTAGTGCTGGGACTTCCCAGGACCCCTCCAGGCTCAATATCTGTGCCCTGCAGGCCAGAGCCATGCACCCCACCCGGGGGCCCTTCTGGGTACAGACGGCACTACTTGGTCCCAATCTCCCCAGAGCGACATGTGGAGGTGGATAAGGTGAGAGCCGAGACTGGATGAGTGGCAGGTGGGGTCATCTCTCCTGTGGCGGGGAGTCTCTGCCCTCCCCTTATGAACTAAACTCTTCCCGCTTGAGGTTCAAGTCTGCCCTTCCTGGCCTCAGACAGGCTGGCCAAGCCCAGCCCAGCCCAGGGCGGGGGCAGCCTGCAAGGGTGTAAGTGCAGGCCGTGCGGGCTCGTGCATTTGGGCTTCGTGGCTGGTTCTTGACTGGGAAGTGGGGGTGGTGTGGGCGAGGGGCTGCTTGGCAGGCTTCGAGGCTGCCATCTAGAGCCAGGCTAGGTGACAGGTGGTGACATGGCAGGAGCTTGGTGGGCCAGGGTGGATAAAAGGGACAGATGGAAGAGGGGGCTGGAAGGGTGGCTGACTGTGGAGCCGGGCAGAACAGTGGTTCTCACAGAGAGGGGCGGGCGCTGTACGCGGCCCCAGCAAGGGTGCAGCCCTGGGAGACCCGAGCCCTGCTCTTTCCGATGGTCCCAGTGTGCCCACCTGATGGGTCCTCACTGCTCCAGCTGACACGGAAGCCCCGGGGACAGTCTGTGCCTGAGGAGAGAGCTTGAGAACACATGGTGTCCCAGGTGTGGCCCAGCGGTCAGGCCTGGGAGCCCGGGACAGGGGGGTGAGCTGGGCCACCAGGTGGGGGGCAGTGGGAGGGCAGCCAGGAGACCCCAGGGGAGGTGGGCAGCAGGTGAGGCTGGATGGGGTGCAGGTGGATGCTGACCTGGGTGGTCCCACAGGCTGGTGGCCCCTGAGGTTATGGGGGGGGGTGGCTGTGATCTCAGCCAGGAAGAGTGGGCACTAGAAGAGGGGTGGCCGGGACCCAGCTAGAGGTTCCCCGATATCAAGAATGGGCTGAAGATCGCTGTCCCTAAAGGAGGCCATGAGTCACACCAAAAGTGGTGGGAGAAACTGGGCAAAGGAGGGGCAGCAGCTGCAGGCCAATAGAGAACAGGGGCCTGGTGACAGGGTGGTGGCGGAGGACTTCGCTTCCTGAGCGCAGAGTTCTCGTGGAAGCTCGGGCAGCAGCGGGTAGGAAGGCCTCGATCCTAGGTTAGTTGGCAATACACTGACCTGGGGTGGAGGCAGTGGCTGGGCGGGGCAGGAGGGACAGTCCCACCAGAAGCCCTTCCTCTCTCACCTCTCTGCCAGGCCGTGGCACAGACCATGGACTCGGTGTTTAAAGAGCTCTTGGGAAAAACCGCTGCCCGCCAGGGCCTCGGGCCAGCAGCCTCCAACTCCCCCAGCTCCGGGCCCCGCAGCCCGAAGCCTTCAGGCTACAGCCGCCTTGGCAAGAACAAAGCCTCCTGAGGCCCCCAGACCCCAGCGAGGCCAGCCTCACCCTCAGCATCGCAGCCCCAGGGCCTGGACTCGCCACTCAAGCCGCACTGAGGTGCTGCCCGCTCTTCTGCGGGCCCCGCCTCACCCTAGGCAGCCACTGGTGAGACGGGCCACCCTCCCCAGGCCCTTTGCTTCTCCCTGGCCCTGTCCAGCAAGCACTGAGCACTTGCTCTTGACCTTTTGCAGAGAGGAGGACATAGCTGTCCAAATATGTCCCTGCCCACCCCCAGCCCTGGCTTAGACCCCTTTGGGAGGCAGCCCAGGAAGGAGGCTGGGGGCGGGCCCCTCCCTGGCTTTGCTGTGAGGGCTCATCAGTGGCTGTTGGTGACAGGTGCCCTTGCTCAGAGGAGCAGGCCTGCCAGTGCCCAGGCCCGTCTCTGCCTTAGCCGAAGGCGTGAGCCGGCCGCGGAGGTTGACAAGCATTGGTAGGCATTCATAAAGACTTGTGCATTGACTCCCCTACATGAGCCAATTCTCTTGTCTTGGGGAACCAGGCAGGTGGGTACAGGACCAACTCCCTGGCACCCTCAGTCCTCGGGCTGGATGCCAGGGCGCTCAGCAAAGGCACCAGGTTGGGTGACTGGAACAGCTTATGCCCGGGGGTGGGGGTGGCTTGGCACAGGGCTGTGTGGGTTGGGGATCTGCACCTTTGAAGCCTCAGTCACCCGTGTCATGGGTCCCAGAGCTGTGTACTGAGAATGTTTTTCCATGCCACCCTCACACAGTGTCACCCTGATCCAAGGACACGCACCGGGTGGAAAACGAGCTAAAACTTTTATTAGGGAGAGTGAGAAGGGAGGGCAGAGGGGAACGACAGGGGTGGAGAAAACATCTGGGCTCCCTGGGATCTCTGTGTCACCGGCCCTGACTGGGGCGGAAGCCATGGGCCACCGGCACGCTGCTGCAGCCCCCTCCCTCACCCGGTGCCGAAGGACTGACCTCTGCGGCCTCTCGGAACCCGGAGGCAATTCCAGGGGGCTGTCCTCTCCCAGGAGCTCCCAGGGCCAGCCCCCGGCAGGCAGCTGAGCCGTGTGGAGCCTCTGGAAGGAAGGCGCCCCCTGGCTTCTCAGGAGGAAGTGTCCTTGGCCAGGAAGGAGCTGGCAGTGGCGCAGGACTCCTCTTGGGGCCCCGGCTGGGTGGGGTGCGCCTCCAAGGGAAGCACAACAGGCTGCGCAACTCCGAGGAGACACTGCTGCTGAAGGAGGCGTAGATCCAGGGGTTGGTACAGCTGTTGAGGCTGGCCAGGAGCATGAGCAGCACGAAGGGTGGTCCTGTGTGGGTGGAGGGAGCCCCGGCAGGGTTGTGACCCCAAGTGCCCGCTAGGGGCTGCTGAGCCCACCGCTGTGTGTGTGTGTGGGGGGAGGGGGGTGGAGGTGGAGGTGCATGCGTAGCCAAGCCCACTGCTCCCCATAACCTTAGCCACAGCGACACCAACCTTCCCGAGGCGCCTCCGGGTCCCACGCTGCCCACAGCTGCACAAGGAAGAAGGGCGCCCAGCACAGCACGTAGACAATCACAATCACCAACGTCATCCTCACGGTCTTGGCCATGGCTGCTGATACCGAGCTCCCTCGCCGGAACTGCCTGTCTGGCGCCCTCCTCGGCGCCCCCTCGGTGGCCCCCAGCCCTCTCTACTGGCCCGGTAACAGGCTGGTGTGAATCTCCCGGAAGATGAGCACCTGACAGGCAGCAATGCCAGGGCAGGTGCCACAAACACCATTAGGGCAATCCAGGTGACGTAGGCACGGAGTCCCCAGGGTTCGACAAAGCGGGCCCAGCAGTCAGTGACCCCGCTGCCATCTCCCACTTCGCGCTGGGCAAAGATGAATAGCTGGGGCAGGCTGAGAAGGAGCGAGAAGGCCCAGGCCACCAGCACTGGCCGGTTCCAGTGAGCTCCACCTCCGTGGCGGTATGCCAACATGGGGCGGCAGATGGCGCGGTGGCGGTCCAAAGTCATGGCCAGGATCATGTAGGAGGAGGCATACATGCCCACCATCTGCAGATACTTGACGGCCCGGCACAGGGCATCGGGCCCATGGAAGCGGTCGGTCGCATCCCAGGCCAGTTGGGGCAGCACTTGGAACAGGGCCACAGCCAGGTCAGCCAGGCACAAGTGGCCGATGAAGACGTGCATAGGAGCCCAGCGGCCCCGCCGGCCCGCCGCACTAGGGCGGCCAGCACCAAGCCATTGCTCAGGGTCACAGCCACAAAGACCGTGGAGAGCAGGGCCAGCTCCGCCCGGGCTAGCAGCGGGTCCCGGGGATCCACAGGCTCCTCCTCGCTGCTGTTGCCAACCGGGAGAGGCTGAGAGAGGAGCCAGGGCACAGCTGGGCAAGAATTGGGGGGGAGAGGGCCGAGTTAGGGGGTATGCTCTACAGGGGGAGCAGAGCCCAAGGAGGTTCCCACCGGACAGGCAGAGCCAGTGGCCTAGGCATTCAGCTTCCCTCCAGCGGCAGAGCTCACATCGTCCCCCCCTACCGCCTCCCATGGTAGGGAGAGAAGGGCGGCCCAGCCCCCAGGAGTTTGGGGGCCCATGCCCTCCCCTTGCCCGTGGGCAGCCTGAAGAGGAGGGAGAAGGAGGTCTCTGCAAGAGGAGCGTTTTGGCTTCATCCGACCCCCGTCGGCCCACGTGGCTCATCCCAGTGGGGGATGGGCAGGGGCCCTGTGGCTAGAACCTTACCGGAGGTGGTGAAAGCCATGAGCGTGGTGGGGGCCGGGGCGACTGCTCTGAGCGCCTGGAGGAGACAGAGCGGAGCTCAACCTCCCATCAGAATGTCCAGCCGCGCTGCCCCGAGTCTCTGGACAGAGGCCCTTAGAGAGGTAGCAAAGTGGCAGAGTGTGTGTGTGTGCACGGTGAGGGGGTGGGTTCCAGCCGGTGCATTCAACAGTGTGTGTGCATGTGCGTGCGTACGCGTGTGCTTTCTAGCGATCAGGTGCTGGAGGTACGCCCTAAGCCCGACTGAGGTTGGTGAGGTTTGGCCCCACTGAGCTAGGCATGGACCTTGAGGCCCTGCAGTGTACCTCCCAGGACTGGAGAAGGGAAGATAGAGAGAGGGGCAATCATAGCGGTGGACAGAACCAGCCTAGGACCCACCTAGGCAGCCCGCGAGACCCAAGGCAAATATATAGACCCCCCTTACCGTGACAGAGGCGAAGAGAAAGACCATGGGACGGCTGGGGACTGGGTGGGAAGAGCCGACGTGCCCCCCGAGGGCCTCCTGCAGCCCCTTACCTGGCCAGGCTCCCGGGCTCCTGGGAAGCTGGGCAGTGGAGGGCTCGAAGGTGTCTCAGGAGCTCAGATCTGCTCTCCATCGCCAGCCCCGCCCCAACCCAGCCTCTGGGAGTGACCTGCCCAGGAGGGGACTTCCTCCCCCTCCCCCTCACGCCTCCCCTGGCCTCCTGCCTGTGGGACCGGGAAGTAGTCTCCTGGCCTCCTCTGCTTCCTTTCCTGCCCCCAGCCCCTCCCAGGTCTGTCCCCGGGACTCCTTCCCCACCACCCACTCCACTCCTGCGAGTCCTGAGCCCACCTTGGCTGGTCCCCAGCTTGGCCCAGCTAAGACCGCTGGACTGGCTGTCCTCTCCCCTTCCCCGCCCCTGCCCGCCTCCACCTCCACAGGGCCCACCTTATTAGAATGTTTTGTCTGGCAGGGCTCTGGGAAGTCACTTAGTTCAACCTCTCCATTGTAGAAGTGGAGAAACTGAGACCAGAGATGGGTGGGACTGGCTGAGGATCACACAACTTTTTGGTGGCAAAACTTGGCTCCTCTTTCCCAAGCCAGGCTCCTTTTGTCCCTCTTTGGCCAGGGTGAGGAAGAGGTGAGAGCTCATGGAATCCCCACCAACACCGAGGGAAGGCCCCTCCCACTCCTCAATTAGGGCCAGCCGGAGATGAGGGACAGGAAGGGAGGGTGGGCGGGATCAAGCTAGGGCTAAAAGCGCCCAGTGAGATTCAGTTTCCTCCCCAAGGCCCTGTGGGAGCCAGGGACACCCCCACCCTTTTCCTCCACCCCCACCTGAGGCTACCTGTCCTAAGAGGAGGGGCTTCATAGCTCCTGGGCTGAGCACATTCCAGCTCTCCCTCTCCCTCGCCTCCATTTTCTCTCTCTCTTTATCTCTCTCTCTCTCTCACACTCACACACACACTCACACACGCCCACAAAGGCACACACACTTGACCTAGACACAGACACACACCGATGTTCTTTCACCCTGTGTGGAGGGCCTGAGAGAGGAGCCTGTCTGCCAGGGGCGTTAGGGCTGAGCCCCCACCTCCCCTTCCCTCCTCAGGCTCCAGGACCCCTCCAAGCTCCGGCCCATCCCAGGCACCCTCTTTCCACCCCTCCCCTGACCTTGCCACAAACCCCGGCCTTCTGCAGCCTAGGCTGGCCCAGCCCGACCTAAGACAGTGCCCTGCATGCAGCCAAGGACCAGGTTCTGGGCCGAGATCAGCCCTTTTTTCCTATTTGTTCACCTTCTCTGTTGCCCTGCAAGGCTAGAGACCAAAATGGCCTCACACTGACCAGACCCTAGTACACCCAAGGCCATGGTCTTCTTTTCTTGGCCAGGGAGACTGCTGGCACCCCAGTGCTTCCCAGGACAGCAGCAGATGTGTGGTCAGGTGTCTTACACACCACAGCCCCACCCTGCACACTGCCCACAGCATGCGACAACACGCAGCACACACAATACCTGGTCCGCAAGCCACACACATACATCCTACCCCCACATTACATATGTGCCAGACTGGAGTGGCCTCTATAGCCATGGTCCCCAAGACTCTCCCAGCCTTATAGGCAGGAACCGGACTTCCCCTGCCCACCCAGCAGAGAAGCACATGTCCCTGGCTTTGCCACTCCCCAGCTGTGTGACGTTGGACCAGCTATGGCCCACCGTCTCTATGCCTCAGCTTCCCCCTCTTAAACTGGGAATCCAAACGATTGAAGGATGGCCCATTGGTACAGCACGGACGAAGACCTGGAATTGGCAGGTGATGAGCCTCCAGAAGCGTCTGTTTTCAGTACATGTAAGGGGCACTAGAAGGTAAGGAGGGAAGCATCTGGGACTGGCCGGGAAGCGGAGCCAGCTTTGAGGGCAAAGGCCAATTCACCTCCTTACGGGTTTCTTGGCTTGGACCCGATCCCAGCAAAGAGGCTGCTGCAGGGCGGGGCCCCTGAGCCAGTGAGGCCAGGCCTGAGGCCATCTCTGTCCTGCACACCCCTTGTTTCCTGTTGTTGAGCTCAGGGACAAACTTGGGGAAGGCACCCCACCCCCGTGATTTTTTTCTGGGCTCCAAGAAGCAAGGGGAGGGTTCGTGTCCACACCAAGTCCAGGACGTAAAGGGAAGCTGCACGCAGAACTCCCTCTGGCCAGCCAGAAGTGCTGAGGACCTCCGAGGAGCTACTAAGAGGGTGTGCCAGAGAGTCTCATTCTCCAGCCGGGACACATGCAGGTGCTGCAGGTGCCCAGCTGAGTCCATTGCCTGCTGCAAGAAGCTGGTCAGAGGCGAGAGGCCCCAGGCAGGCCCGTGCACCAGCCAGCCCACAGGAGACAAGAAAGATGGGGTTTGGCAGCAGTTCAGGGGAAGAAAGGCTGACAGGATTATTCACTGTCGGACCATGTGGCTCAGCAGAGATGGCACTGGGCTGCCCAGAAGCCCCTGCCCTCTGAGCAACGTGAACTAAAAGCAGGGCACCTACCTGGAGGGAGGCGCCCTGCCCCACTCCTCATGGTGGGCAGAGAGCTGGGCCTGCATCCTGCAGACAGGCAGACGGGCGGGGCCCTGGAGAGGGGAGAGAAGGCGCGGTCTCTGAGAAGTGTTTGAGGAGGTGGCCTAACAGGCCCAGGCCCACCCCAGAGAGCTCTTTCTGGAAAGCTGGAGAAGGGGGGCCTGGCCATGGGGCTGATTAGTTACCCTCAGAGGGCCTCAGGCCTGGGGCAGCACTGGGCAGACACCCTCCCCATCCCCCTAGTGCTCCCCATGCAGCCCCCTCTGCCCTGCCTTCCACCAGCTCCCTCTAAGGTTGCGTTCGTAGAAACACTTCCATGTGTGCTCAAGGTGTGGGCCCATGTCTTCACTAGCCCAACGTCTGAGCGGAAGAGGACAGAAGGCCCCAGGGGCCCCAGGAGGCGAGGGGCAGGGGGTGGGCACTGACTATCACAGGCGCCAATTCGTGGGGCAGGGGATGAGATCTGGCAGGACCCCGGATCTGCCCATCCTGCTTCCTCACTGACTCTGTAATCAGAACCCTTTGCTCAACAAACAGCAAGTTCTGCCGGCCCTGCGCTGTGCGTGTGGAAGCGAAAGGACTGGGGCCTTGCCAGGGCCAGCGCAGGGTCCCGCTCCCAGAGGAGGGGGGCGGGGAGGCCGGAAGAAGCTCCCAGGACAGAAATGGTGGACATGATTAACGCCACCAGGCAGTGGGGGTGGAAAGGAAAGGCATTTCTCGGGCCCTGGATAGACAGTCACAGGGATGAAAGAGAAAGAGGAGCCAGCAAGGACATGGAGAAGGAGTGATGAAAAATCTGGGAGAAAAACCCGGAGAGCATGGGCTCACAAGGCTGGGAGGAGAGACAGGTTCCCTAAGCGAAGGAAGGACGCAAGCAAAGCTGCATGCCCAGGGAAGGAGAGAGGCGCCCCAACTGCCTCCCTCCTGACTGGGTGTGCATCACAGATGGCGGCTCCTGCGTGGCAATGGGAAGGATGAATGAGCTCGCCCCAACTGAAATGCCACATAAGGAGCAGAATGAGTTGAACCCGATGTTATTCAAATGCCTAGGAGAGGCTCAGATGGATGGGGTAAAAGAGCACGGGTCAAAGGACCAGATCAAAGGGGGCAAAAAGCATGCGTGTGTGTGTGTGTGTGTATGCACGCGTGTACGCGTGCGCTCAAGTGTGTATTGGGACATGTGTGGGCCGATAATGCAGGAAAACAAGTGTCCACTCATCTGAGCTCCAAATTAAAGTGAATAGTCATTCTGGAGTTAGACAAAGCCTGTTTGCAATTTGTGGGAGGTATGGTACCTGCTGGATTAGAAGCCCTGTAGGCTGGGAGGGGCAGGGTCTCCAGGATGCTGGGGGGGCCCTCTTCTGAGCCGAGGAGCTGGGAGTAGAATGCAGGTAAGCAGTTGAGGTCTGGGCCCCCAGATGGCCACAAGCGGAAGTCAGCCCGGCAGGAGGTACTTCTTTTTTGGTCGGAATTATACAGTCATGTGGTTTAAAGGGGCAGATCCTCTGAGGCTGAGGCTGGGGCTGAGGCTTGTAATGAAAAGCAGCAGCCGCTACTCCCCGTTCTGCCTTCCCAGAGGCAACTGGTTTCAGCTCTCTGGGTAATTGCCTCTGTCTTGCTCTGTGACGAACCTCCAGCTCTCTTTGACCATCGCCACCACCGCACGGGGCCTTCCTTCCGTATGGCTGCTTCTTGGTGCCGCCTCGTTAATGCTCAGTGCTTCCACTATTCTGACTGCCATGGCACAGGCAGTGATTTCTTTCCTTGTCTTGAATGCCTTTTAAAAATCAGCTTTATTGACATGATTAGCATACAATCAAATTCACAAATTGTTGGATGTAATTTGACACATGGATACAGTCGTGTAACCGCCACCGTAATCGCGATATAGAACATTTGCATCACTCCAGAAAGTTCCCTCATGACCCTTTGCAATCTCCTTCCTCCACCTGGAGCCTGGCAACCATCATCTTTCAATCACCATAGATTTGTCTTTTCTAGAATTTTATATAAGTAGAATCACAGAGCGTGCAGCATTTTTGTGTCTGGCTTCTTTCACCCAGCAGAAGGCCTTTGAGTTCCTCTGTATTGTTGTGTGTCAGGAATTAGTTCCTTTTCATGACAAGTAGTGTTCTATTGTGTGCATGGATCACAGATCACTTACCCGAGTACCAGTTGTGGACAAACATGTGGGTTGTTTCTAGTTTAGGACTGTTATGAAGAAAGTTACTCTGAACACTTGAGCACAAGCCTTTGTGTGTACATGTTTTAATTTCTCCAGATAAATCCTTAGAAGTGGAAATACTGAGTCATATAAGTGTATGTTTCAGTTGATAAGAAACTGGCAAATTGTTTTCCACACTCATCATATGACATGATAGTTCCTTATGACTGACGATGGTGAGAATCTTTACATATACTTATTTGCCATTTGTATATATTCGTTAGTGGAGTATCTAGGCAAATCTTTGGTCAGTTTTTAGAAGTTTTCTCAAGTATCGAGTTATAATTTGTTTTTTTTTAAAAAAATATATTGTGGTTACAAATCCTTTTACAGACATGTTTTGCAAATATTTTTTTCCCGGTTGTGGCTTGCTTTTTTATTTTACTAAGAGTATCTTCTAAAAACCAAACATTTAAAATTTTTATAAAGTCTAATTTTGTGTGTTCTTTCACGATTTGTACTTTTTGTGTCCTATCTAAAAAATCTTTGCCTAATCCAATGTCACACATATTCTCTTATAACTTCTTCTAGAAGATTTATATGTCTAGCTCTTATATTTAGGTCCAAGACTCATTTCAAGTTAATTTTCTGCATGGTATGAGGTAAAGGTCTAGGTTCATTCTTTTGCATGTAAATAACCAGTTATTATGGCATCATTTCTTCAAAAGACTAACCTTTCCTCACTGAATTACCTTGGTACCTTTGTCACAAAATTGATCATATGTGTGTACATCAATTTCTGGACTCTCAATTCTGTCCTACTGATCTATATCCTATCCTTATACAATGCTACACTGTCTGAATGACTATAGATTTATAGTAAGTCTTGAATTCAGATAGCATAAGTTCTTCAGTTTTGTTCTTTCTCAGAATTATTTTGGCTAGTCTAGGTAATTTGCATTTCCATATAAATTTTAAAATCAGCTTGCCAGTTTCTACAAAAGAAGCCTGGGTTTTAATTGCCATTTCATTGGCTCTATAGATAAATGTGGAGAGAATTGACATCTTAACCATAATGAGTATTTCGGCCCATGAATATGTTATTTTTCTCCATTTATTTAAGTTATCCTTAAATATTTCATATTTTTGATGCTATAGTCAATGGTACTTTTAAATGTCAATTTCTGCTTGTCTGTTGCTAGTATATAGAAACACTATTGGTTTTTGCATACTGACTGTCCTGCAACCTTGTTAAACTCACGTATTCTACTGGTTTTTATAGATTTCATAGGATTTTTTTTGCCTATACGATCATGTCATCTCTGAATAAAGACACTTTTGTTTACAGCCATGCCACCTCAACACCCCGATCTTGTCTGTCTGATCTTGGTAGTTAAGCAGGGTCGGGCCTGGTTAGTACTTGGAAGGGAGACCACTTAGGAGACCAGGTGCTGTAGGAGTTTAAAAAAAAGACACGTTTACCTTTTCCTTTCTAAGTTATATGCCTTCTGTTCCTTTGTCCTGCCTTACTGCGCTAGCTAGGACCTCCAGAGCAACAATGAGTAAAAGTGATAAGCATACCTTTGCCTTGTTCCTGATCATAAAGGAAAGGCAGTCATTCTGTCATCATGAAATATGACGTTAACTGTGGGTTTTTCATAGACTCCCTTTATCAGGCCGAAGAAGTTTCCCTCTATTCCTAGATCACTGAAAGCTTTTATCATAAATAGATGTTCAATTTTGTCTAATGTTTTTCCTGCATCTGTTGAAATGATCATATGGTTTTCTTTGTTGTTGTTGCTCTGTTACTATGGTTAATCATGATGACCGATTTTCAAATGTCATAGCAAACTGGCATTCCTGGGGCAGGGGACGCTATTTGGCCCTGATGTGTCATCTTTGTATACATTGCTGGATTTGGTTTGCTGGCATTTTGGTTCGTATTTTTACATCATGTATAGCCATGAGGGATACTGGTCTGTAGTTTCTTCTTCATGTGATGTCTTTGGTTTTGGTATGAGGATAATGCTAACCTTATAAAATGAATTGAGAAGTATTCCCTTCTCTTCTATTTTCTGGAAGAGTTTGTGTAGAATTGGTGTTATTTCTTTCATAACATTTGGTAGAATTCTCCAGTGAAGCCAAAAATACCTGGTAAGGTTTTGAGCTACGAACTCAACTCTGTCAAAATAGATCATTCAGGTTATCCATTTTTTCCTAATGAACTTTGATAGTTTGTATCTTTCATGGAATTTATCGATTTCATCCCATGTATTGGCATCAGTTTTTCATAATATTCCTATATTATCATTTTAATATTTGTAAGATCTGTAGCGATGTCCTCTCTTTCATTTTTGTTATTGGTAGTTTCTGTCTTCTGCCATTTGTTCTGATCAGGCTGGCTAGAGGTTTATCAATTTCATCAATCTTTTCAAGTCAGCTTTTGGTTTCATTTTTTGTTTGTTTTCTATTCCATTGATTTCTGCTCTTTCCTTTTATTATTTTCTTTTTTCTTTTTATTTTGCATTTACTTTGCTCTTCTTTTTCTAGTTTCTTAAAGTGGGAACTTAAATAATTGATTTGGGACCCTTCTCCTTTTCTAATATAAGTAGTTAACATTATATATTTTCCTCAAATCACATAGTTGAGTTCCCAAATTTTATATTTTATGTCTTTAGTTTTAGTCAGTTAAATATAGTTTCTAATTTGACATACGACTTCTCCTTTGATCCATGGGTTATTTAGAAGTACATTTTTTCATTTCCAAGTGTTTGAAAATTTCTTAGATATCATCCTGTTATTGATTTCTAATTCAAAATCACTCTAGTCAGAAATCCTACTTCGTGTGATTTGCATCCTTTGTAATTTATTGAGTGAGGCTTGTTCTACTGCCCAGAATTTTATCTATGTGGGTGAATGTTACATCTGCACTTGAGAAGAATGTGTATTCTCTTGTTGCTTGGTATAATATTCTGAACATATCAATTAGGTTACTTTGGTTGATAGTGTTCAAATTTTCTATATTCTTACTGATTTCTTCCCTATTTGTTTTATCAATTACTGAGAAAGGGGTGTTAAAGTCTCCAACTACATTTGGAGATTTGTCTATTTCTAGAAACCTTTGGTGCTGTTGATTTTTGTTCCACGTATTTGGGAGCTTTGTTATGGAGTATTTACGTTTTTAAAATGATTATTTCTTCTTGATTATTTGTCCTTTCTCCATTGTGAAATGTCCCTCTTTATCTCTGGTAACACTCTTTGTCTTGAATTCTACTCTATCTGTTATTAATATGTCCATTCCAGCTTTCTTATGCTCAGTGTTTGCGTGCTGTATGTATCTTTTTTTCATCCCTTTTACTTGCGACTTGTCTATGTCTTTATGCTTAAAGTGCGCTTCTTGTAAATAACATATAGCTATTTTACGTAGCCTGACAGTCTCTGCCTTTTAACTGGTGTGTGTGGCAGATTGTTTTTTCGAAGGTAGCCCCAACAATATCTCCCATCCCACATGCTCTTCTGGAACCTTGCCATTTTCCCATCAAGAGGTAGAATTTAACTCTCCCCCCTATAAGCTGGGCTGGCTTGTGACTTGCTTTGATTCAATGTGATATGGTAAATTGATGCCACTCGATTTCTGAGGCTGGGTGAGTCAGAAAAGGCAATGCTGCTTCTGCCTTGTTAGCAGGGATACTCACTCTTCCTGCCTTTAGCCACCACCTAACCAGTCCAACTTCTCTGAGGCTGCCATGCCATGAAGAAGCCAAAACTGGCCCTCATGGAGAAACCACATGGAAGGCTCTGAGACGGCATAAAGAAGGAGAGATGCCCAGCCAGCTCTGAGATGCTCCAGCTCCACACTGTTCCAGCTTCAGCCACTGCCTGGCAGCAATCACATGAAAGACTGTCAGGAAGAACTGCCCAGTTGAGCCTTTCCCAGATTGTTATTTTTTAATCGAAGAATATATATTAACCGTTTTAATTGTACAATTCAGTGGCATCAATTACATTCCTAATGCTGTGTATCACCCTTATTTCCTTTTTCTTAAACGTTTTTTTATCATCATAAATAGAAGCTCTGTACCCATTAAGCAATAACCCTCCATTCTCCCCTCTCCTCAGCCTCTAGTAACCTCTAATCTACTCTCTGTGTCTACGAATTTGCCTATTCTAGAGAGTTCATATAAATGGAATCCTGCGATATTGTCCTTTCGTGCCTGCTTTCTTTCACTCTGCATATTGTTTTCAAGGTTCCTCCATTTGTAGTATATATCCAGATTTCATTCCCTTTTATGGATGAATAATATTTTATTGTATGGCTAGACCACTTTTGTTCATACATTATCTACCGATGGACATTTGGGTTGTTTCCGCCTTTTGGCTATTGTGATGAACATTGGTGTACAAAGCATCTGCTTGAGTTCCCATCTTCCATTTTTTTGAAGATATACCTAGCAGTGAAATTGCTGTGTTATAAGGTAATCCTGCTTTGCTTCCTGAGGAATGCCTTTCCCGTAGACTTGACTCACAGAAGCATGAGCAATAAGGAACATTATCGTAGTTTTTTAAAACGCCAAATTTTGGAGCAATTTGTTATGCAACAGAAATAACTGGAATCGAGTTTTAGTCCATGTATAGTTAAGATAATTAGCTTTGGGTTTAGGTCTAAGAACTCAGTGTGACTTCTATTTATTCCATCCATTTTTATTCTTTCTCTCCTTTTCTGCCTTTTTTTAGGAGGAGGACAAATTGGATTTTTTTTTTAGTATTTCATCTTCTTTATTGATTTTTTAGATATGTCTTTTTTGTGTTATTTTTTTTTAAAAATATTGCTCTAGAGCAGCGGTCTCCAACCTTTGTGGTACCAGGGACTGGTGCTCTTATGAGAATCTAGTGCCTCATGATCTGAGGCAGAGCTGAGGCGGTGATGCTGGCGCTGGGGAGCGGCTGCAAATACGGATGAAACTTCACCTGCCTGATGCTCACCTTACTGCTGTGCGACTTGGTTCCTAACAGTAGAGGTCATGGCCTGGGGGCTGGGGACCCCTGCTCTAGAGATTACAATTTGTTTCTTTAACTTAGCACATTCACCATCAAAGAAATATTCTGGTACTTCGTGAACAGTATAAGAATGTTATAGCAGTGTTCCAATTGCTATGGTCCCAACCTTTGTGCTCTGGTTGTCACACAATATTTTTACATTATATACAAATTATTTTTACATACAATATGCAAAAAGATAACTCTATATTATATTATTATTGTTTTTACTGTAAACAGTAAGTAGTCATGTATATTTACTCTTTTTGGTGTTTTCCATTCCTTTCTCAGTAGAGTATAATTTCTCTTCTATCACAATAATTTATTTAGCATTTCGTTTACTGTAAGTCTGTTAGAGATAAATTATTTATTCTCATCGAGGAATGCAACTTTATTTTGTCTTAATTTTTGTAGATATTTACACTGGATGTTGAATTCCAGATTGAGAACTTGTATTTTTTTCAGCATTTGAAGATGTCATTTGTTATCTTTTGGCCTTTACTGTTTTTTAGATTCAGAGCCTGCTGTCACTTATTGTTCCCCTGTATACAGCATGTCTCTTTTTCTCTGCTTTCAAGGTTTAAAAACATTCTTTAAGCAGTTTGACTATTAAATACTTAGGGATGTTGGAATTATGATAACTATGTTATTATTTTAAAGTCTCTATCTGATAATTCCAACATCTATGCCATCTCTTACCTGAGTCCGGTTTTATCAATTGTTTTTCTGTTGATGATGGGTCATACTTCCTTTGCTTTTTCACATGTATCTTAATATTTTTATTAGATGCCAGACATTGTATGTAATAGAACAGTAAGGAGTATAATAACATTTACCCCCCCCAAAGGACATGCCTCTTCTTCTGTTAGGCTCTGTGTGTGTGTGTGTGTGTGTGTGTGTGTGTGTGTTGGAGGATGGTTTTCAGTCAATCTGGTCTGTTCTTAAGCTGCATCTGAGATTTCTTGTTGATTTCGCTAGATTCAGTTCCCCATAGACTTCAAAGTATTTCAAGGTAGGATCAGAACCTGTGATCTAAGTACCTGTGGGATTTGTCTTAATTCAGCCTCACTCTTAGACACATGAACATGTGCCACAGGAGTATCTCTTTCAGGTCTTCTGCCTCGACTCCTGCCATAGCTGGCTCCTGCTTTGGTCTTAGTGTAAGACTTAGGGAGCCTGGATGGTTTCTCTCACTCCTCCTATCCTACCTTAGGACTTCAGCAGACCCGTGTCCCTTCAATCTAAGTTGATCTCAGCTCTTTGCCCTTCTCCTTCCATCAACTGCCTCTGGAAAGTCTGGGGTGTGGTTTCTCTCACTTCTCTTGCCCTGTATTCACACTTCAGCACTCCTAATACATCCATACCTCAGAGAGAATCGCTCAGTCCACCTTCCATGCCTCCAAACTTTCTTGGTGAAAGCTTATGGAAAAGAGCTGTGGGTGCATGTAATCTCTCTTTGTGTCTGAGGTTCGTAGGGATTCAAATTGTCATGCCATCCCATACTTGACCTTTACAATTTTGTTAAAAGGCCCTCTGTTTTCTTCTTACACGAGTCTATGGCAGCCTCCTCCTCCTCCCCCTGCTGCTGCCAAGGATAAAAGCAGTGATGGGTCTTTTTCCTAGGAAGGCTTGGCGTTTTTCAGATTTTGGCTCACTTTTTTTCCCCTTCTTTTGGCAAGGTCAGCTTCCTGATAGGCTTTAAGGGGGAAAAAAACTATGATTTTTATAGGTTACCCAGCTTCTTGTAGCTAGGATGGAAATGATGTTGTCTTGCAACTTCTTTTTTTATTAAGTTTTTAATTTTTAAAAAATTTTCAACAACACTTGACACTCAGTATTATTTTATATTAGTTTCAGGTGTACAACAGAGATATTGCAACTTTTTATATCCCCTTTTAATTTATGCTGCCATGACAAGTTCTTGTTTGTTATCCAAATGTTCTTTTTTATAGCACCCTGTTCTTTTTTCATGGGTATGCACATTCCGTTATCTCCCTGAGGAAGCTAAGGACTTTTTAAGAAAATATATTTCTTATCCCTCATAGTCCTGTTTCCCGGAGATTGTTTTCCTCTTTGTTTTGATCTCTATCTTTTATGCTTTCATGTTAGAAATTTCCTCAGATGTCTAGTGATCCTTGGTTGTCGTCTCATATTTAAGAATGGGATACTAAAAAGTATCCTTATTGGAAGGAGTGGGCTTGTCAACGATGGGCTTCACTGTAGGCTAATATACCTGGGCTGTTTTAGTAGAGAAACTTAAGGTTACTCTCTTTAGTTCCTTCCTCTTGGAATGTCAAATAGCTGGAGAAAGATCTTCAGTCTGATGGCTGGAGTTGGCTGTCAACACTCAAGGAACTGAGTAGGGCAAGAGGGCCCAGAGAGGTAAATATTCACTTAGTCCCCCTGTTTTCAGTGTGTGGTACTCCCTTAGCTGTTTCCAGTGTTCCCCGTTCAAGAAACTCTTTGTTCCATCAACAAAGAATAAACTTCTGCTGCTGCTGAGACGGATGATGGTATTGGAAGTCTAACAGATTGTCAACTGCAGCTTGACATTCACCCCCATGTCCACTGCTGATTTCTCAGCCATGTATGAGCTCTGCCATGTGAATTCAGCTGGTGCTCAGTGGTCTCCACTGCCTCCGCTTACTTGGATTTGCTACAGTGGCTCCCGCTCAGCTATCATAATCTTGTTGCTGTTATCTCATTTCCTGTTATTTTTGTCTTTGGAAATTTTTGCTTTTAAAAAGTCATTTAGTGTCATTTTAGTCGCATTTCAGGAGGGAGAGAAAGGAAATGCATGCGTTTAGTCTGTCTTCTTTGTTTCTAGGTCAACAGTGGGTGGAGAAAATCTGGAAGAACCATTGAGTGGAAGAGAGGGAGGATGGCTAGGTCACGTGACAGGGTTGTGGTACTACAAGCCAGCTTGTTTGGAGCCCATGAGTCCCTCGTGATACCTGTCTACACACTGACGTGGTTGTCTCCAACGGCTCTCTCTGCAGCTTGTGAGGAAGAGCAGAGAAGACAAATGAGCAATTCCATTCAAGCCTGGGGTTGGTAGGAAAAGCAAGAGAATAGATGATTTAAGTGTGGTGGACTGGACAGGCCAAGCAAGATGCTTTTACAGCTCCCTGCAGTGGAAACACCTCTAGCCAGTAATTTCCACATAGATGGTGTCTTAGTCAGCTTGGCTATCATAACAAAATACCATAGACTGGGGCTTAAATATCAGATATTTATTTCTCATTGGAGGCTGGAAGTCCCAGATCAAGCAGAGTTGGTTTCTGGTGAAGGTAGTCTTCTTGGCTTGTAGATGGTTGTCTTCTTGTTGTGTCTTCACATAAGGGAGGGAGGGGTGGGGAGAGAGAGAGAGAGAGAGAAGAGAGAGAGAAGAGAGAGAGAGAGATTGGAAACAGAGAAACAGAGAGCCCGCACAGGCTCTTCTTATCAGAACACTAATTTTATTGGATCAGGGCCCCACCCTTAGACCTCATTTCACCTTAATTACTTTTTAAGGGCCCCATTCTCAAATACAGTCACATGGAGGATTAGGGCTTCAATACATTATTTTAATGGGACACACAAAATTTAGTCCATTAAGAGATGGCTATTCTATATATCACATGGCCTGCTCCAAACTTGGCCTCAGTTGCTTGGACTGTTGGGCCGCCAGCCCCTGAAAGACACATGGACCACCAGAACTCCGTGAGTGAGTTATAGGAAACACTCTTTATTCAGCCGGCTGGGTCTGCCAGGGGTACGCAGACCCCAAATTAAGCAGCCCCGAAATGTAGAGGTACAGGGTTTTTAAGCCCCAAATCCCATTCTTCCTTCTGTCTAAACACAAAGGTCTATCCTTCTTCTATTCATTACCTGTCAACTCACAGGTCAGGTGTGTAAGTGGGGTTACAGAAGCAGAAAGCTTGTTTAGAATGTTATGTTCCTATAATCAAAGGCCTACGTGCCCACAGCGATAGTCAAACAGCAATTTCCAGTGAGAGTCCATTTTCAGCCACCACATTCCCCACTGGCCTTAGCAGACTATCAAATCTTTGATTGTTCATACAGAATTTGCTTATAGCCTCTATTCTGTAATACAAAAAGACTTATAGAATTAACTCTTTTTTTATATATGTAAAGAAGAAATTAAGGAAACATGGGCCAAAAATTAACAGAGGAGGAGGATGATTACAGGTCCAGCTACAGCAGATAAAAGGGTTGTTAGCCATGGTGACCAAGTGAACATCTTATGAAACTAGTTATTTGATTCCTGTCTCTGTCTTTCTCTGGCATCTAAATTTCTCTATACTAGTCTTAAGCTTTCTCTAATTACTCCAGAGTTATTGGCATAGAAGCAACAGGTTTTACCTAGAGCCATACATAATCCATCTTGTTCTAAGAATAAACATTTAAACCTCTTTTATTCTGAAGGACTGCTTCTGCTAGTGAATCAACCTGAAATTCTAGCCTGCTGAGGTCAGTTAAGTTTAGGGGAGTTCCTACCCTGACATAGTAACGGGGTTTTGGGGTTAAGGCACAACCAGCAATCTTGTCCTATCTTTCTGGTTCTGGTTGTGGCTGGTCGATGCCTGGGCTAAAGAGGAAAAGAGGAAGAAACAGAGGGTTAGACTTATGTGCACTTGAGTCTTAGTCTTAAGGGCCCGTCTTCTGAGCTGTCCACTCTCGCTGCCTTCACGTGGGAGTGATGAATCCATGATGGGATGCCGTCTACTTTAACTGCAGCGGGAGTCGTCAGGTAGACAGTGAAGGGTCCTTTCCATTTGGGTTCTAGTCCTCTGGAAGTGAACTTCTGGATCCACACAGAGTCCCCAGGCTGAAACTGGTGGGAAATCCATCCCCGGGCTGAGTGGACAGCACGAAACTGGACCAAATCTCCTTCTGTACTTTGAAGGGCCTGTAAAGACTCAAGTAAGACAAGGTTACACAGTTCTGCCTTTTTTTCTCATCTTCTATTCTTAAATAAAGGTGGGGGTTTCCAAAGAAAATTTCAAATGGGGTGAATCCATTAATATACAAAGTACACTTGCTCGGAAGAACAAAGGGGAGAAGTTCTACCCAGGTCCCACCAGTTTCTAATCTAACTTGACTAATGTCTCTTTTAGGGTCTGATTCATTCACTCTACTTGGCCCGAACTTTGGGGCCAGTAGGCGCAGTGGAGTTTCTCGCAAATTTAGGTAGCTAGCCAATTGCTGTGATACCTTTGCTACGAAGGCTGGCCCGTCATCTGACCCTAAAGTTCTGGGAGACCAAATCAAGGGGATTTCTTGTAGTAGTTTCTTAGTAACTACTAAGGCAGTCTCTTTCCTGGTAGGGAAGGCCTCTACCCATCCTGAAAAGGTGTCTGTAAAAACAAGTAAATATTTGTAGCCCCCACAGTCGGGTTACCTCAGTGAAATCGACTTCCCAGTGGTCCCCGGATAAGTTCCTCTTTCTCTATGCCTAGGTTCTTCTATCTTCCCCTTCTTTGGATTAACTTGGGCACAAGCCGGGCATCATGAGGCAATCTCCTCTGTGGTTCTTCTCCCTTCTGGAGCATCTTAGTTCTCCCTAGGTGTGTGGTCTGGTGTAGCTGGTGGAGGAGAGTCCTTCCAAGGGCCCATGAGAGCCCGATTTTTCCATCTGGGGTCCCACCAACCCTGTTGGTTCCTAGTGGCTCCCTTATCTTGAAACAGAGGCAGTTCTGGGTAAGGGACAACAGTCAGTAGATGTGGTGGGGGCCCTGGCCTTGTGGCCGCTGCTCTTGCCTCTGCATCTGCTCGTTGGTTTCCCTCAGCCTCAGGACTATTTCTTTTTGATGCCCTTTACAAAGAACAATAGCCAGCGCCTTAGGCATCCATATGGCTTCAAGTAAGGCTAAGATCTCCTCCTTGTTCTTAATGTCCTTCCCAGCTGAAGTCAGAAGCCCTTTTCCTTGTAGATGGCTCCGTGTACATGTGCAGTGGCAAAGGCGTATCGGCTCAGTGTATATTGTGACTGCCTTATCCTTTCCCCATCTTAGTGCCTCAGTGAGGGATGAGTTCTGCCTTTTGAGCAGAAGTCCTATGGGGAAGAGCTTGTGACCAGATAGTGCCAGTTAGAGTTATGACCCCTGCCCCAGCATACCTCCTTCCTTCCTGTATGAAGCTGCTCCCTCCGTGAACAGAACTTCATCGGCCTCAGGCAGAGGGGAGTCTTTGAGGTCTGGCCGCGAGGAATACACAGCATCTGTGAAATCTGTGCAGTCATGAACGGGGTCTCGGGGTCTGAGTCTGGCAACAGATTGGCTGGGTTGATGACAGTAGCTTTGGATTTTAGCCATACATTTGGGGTCATTGGTGCCTCCCTGTTGTTGAACACCTTCTGGGCTATCTCAACAAGTTGGGACAGGTTCATCCTTGCAAAACCTTCTAATTTTTCGGATATCAGGGGCTGCCTGAGTAGCAAAGGCTATATTAATTGCCTGCTGGTTCTCAGGGGCCTCAGGATCAATGGGGGTATACCCGGTGCACCTTGTTCAAGAAACGCTCCAGGGGATTCCTGAGGTCCCTCCCTGTATAACTTCAGTTACCTTAGAAAGGTTAGTTGGCTGGCGAGCAGCCATCCTAATTCCCCCAATTAGAATCTGGTGGTACCGATCTAATGCCGTCCTCCCTGCCTGAGAATTGTGTCCCCAGTCTGGGCGGGTGGAGGGAAATTCCTCCTCAATCTGTTCCCCTGCTTCCTCAACTCTCCTCCTCCCACAGGTATCTTTTGTGTTTCAGTCCGAATGCATCCATTCTTCTGAGGGCAAGGGGGTAATTAAAAGCTGTTGGCAATCGTCCCAGGTGGGGCAGTGAGTCTGAAAGACACTTTCTAAGAGTCCCATTAATGCCTGGGTTTCTCAGAGAAAGGCGGATTCTGTGCCTTCCAGTTGTACAGGTCACTAGTCGAGAAAGGCACGTAAACCATAAAGGGCCTGTCTGGTGATGCCCCTGGGGTGGTGCTTCTCCAAGGGGAGATGGCCGGGTGGTGGTATTGGCTGATGCCCCTGGAGCAGGAGCAGAGGCCCATAGGGGTTACCTGCTGGCCATCTGAGGAGGTAAGGCAGTGCTATTTGGCCTCTGTTGTCCTGGATTATAGGGTGGGGAAGGTCACTGTCCTCCGGTGGAGATTGGAGGACTGAGGGACTGGGCTGTCTTGGAGATTTAGTTGCTGCATGTTTCGGGTGCCCACAACTAAAACCCGCCCCTAGAGAAAGGGAACACCGGCGAGCCAAGGAGGGGGTTCTGAACAAGGTTTAACCATTGATCAATGTAGGGAAACTGATCAGGATGTCCCGGGTCTCCTATGACAACCTTCCAAACATTCCTCACCAAACCCTTGTCAAAAGAGCCCTCCGGAGGCCAGTTTACATCAAAAGACAGCCACTCAACTTTACACAATGTCTTAGTCTGCCTGGAGAAAACTTTATACCATAGTTAGCTCCCTCTACAAACCCTTCTTTGAAATGTCGCAGGAGACACCCCAAGGGTGTCTTCTGTGAACTCGGGCTTCCCCCATCGCTTGTGCAGAAAACAAAAACACACAAAACACACTCAGACAAAACAATCACTGAGGTGTAGGTGGACCCAGAGAAGTCCACCACCTACAACCTAGACAGGACCAGAGACAATAAACAGAACCCGACAAAGGGCACAGGAGGCAGCGTCCTGCGGCCTGGCCATGGTCCGGGAGATATGACTGCGTCCAGTCTCTCCACGGACCCCAATGACCAGTCAACAGAACCAGGAAGGTACCTTTTATCCAGACGCCAGGCCTCGGAGATTCCAGATTCCCGTGGGACCAGGAACAAAGAGCGTGTCCTGAAAGTTGCATCCTTGACGATTGCATTAACCCATCCCAGCATTCAAGGGCCCTGGAACGTCTCAGGTTGGCCACCCCTTTGAATCTGTAACAGGGACAGCAATCCTTCGGAGGCCGTCCGTCTTAGATCCAGGGCCCCTCCCTGAGATCTCGCTGGGGCCTCCAAATGTTGTAGCCGCCAGCCCCCGAAAGACACACGGACCACCAGAACTCAGTGAGTTATAGGAAACACTCTTTATTCAGCCAGCTGGGTCTGCCGGGGTACGCGACCCCAAATTAAGCAGCCCCGAAATGTAGAGGTACAGGGTTTTTAAGCCCCAAATCCCATTCTTCTTCTGTCTAAACACAAAGGGCAATCCTCCTTTTATTCATTACCTGTCAACTCACAGGTCAGGGGCGTAAGCGGGGTACAGAATCAGAAAGCTTGTTTAGAATGTTATGTTCCTGTAATCAAAGGCCTACGTGCCCATAGCAATAGCCAAGCAGTAATTTCCAGTAAGAGTCAAGTTTTCAGCCACCACAGGACCAGGTGCAAGCGTCCGGCCAAGAGCAGCCAGTCTATAGACTGGTCAGTTTCTACCCAGGTTATCTGATGAAGGCTCTTCCCAAATAAAAATAATGAGTATTGGGGCCAATAAGCTTCTTTCTCGTGGGTACTTAAAGTTCAGTGAGATCTAAAATCAAAAGACACATGGAGGAAAGGTAAGTGTCATTGTCAGGAAACATTAGTAGCCAAGGGGAAGCAGAAACTAAGATTAGGCAGAAGCAAAGAGATAAAGAGAAGAGGGACTCGGAGGAGAGGGTGATATGGTTGGTTGGTGGTGGCAGGAGCAGCAGGGACTGAGTCACCATAATAACAGCTCAGGGGTAGAAGGTTGGGTTGTGAATAAGATAAGCCCGGTCCCTAGAGCTGCTTAAAAACCTGGTTCAGACTCCCCAAAGCTCAAGTGTTCGATTCTGCTGGGTTCCTGTCCACATGTCCGAGGTTACTGTCGTGATGATTATTTTTAATGTGTCAACTTGACCAGGCCGTAGGGTGCCCAAACATTTGGTCAAACCTCATTCTGGGTGTGTGTCTGTGAGGATGTTCTAGATGAGCTTAACATTTGAATCTGTAAACTGAGTCAAGCAGATGGCCCTCCCTCATGTGGGTGGGGTTCATCCAGTCCTTTGAAGATGTGAATAGAACAAAGAGGTAGAGTGAGAGGGAACTTTCCCGTCTGACCACTGGAGCTGAGGCCTGACCACTGGAGCCGAGGCGTTGGCCTTTTCCTACCCTTGGGCTAGAGCTCATACCATCAGTTCTCCCAGGTCTCCAGCTTGCTGACTGTAGATCTTGAGATTTCTCAGGCTTCAGTCACATGAGCCAATTTCTTCATAAATCTCTTTACACATACACAGATACACACACACATCCTATTGGGGCTGTTTCTCTGGGGAACTCTGACTAATGCGACTTTGTCTCCTTCATTCCTATATGAATCTTCCATTAATGGAGAAATTTGAGCCTGTTGAAGGGATATACTATAGGCCAAGTGGGAGCTGAGAGATTGAGTGCAGGGATCAAGGGACTGGGAAGTTCCGTGAGGTCGAAGTGCAGGGTGGTAGAAGGAAAGATATTGGAGAATGGAAGGAACAGATTGGAGGTCGTGCCCAGAGAGCTGGCATTTGGCATATAACGTCAGCAATTCTGTGGACTCTCTAAGGCCCAACTGTGAGAAGGCGAGGCTGAGGCCAGGTCAAGGTCTTTGAAGATAAAGTCGAAGACAGAAGTTGGGATGTATGTGGGTGAGAGGAAGGTTGGGAGTCATTGGTGAATATGGCAGAGTGATAGCACAAGGAGGCACAGAGGAGAAGGTGGCCAGGCCCATGAGAAAAGCCTCAAAGGAGCCTATGGTGACTGCTGAGGGCCCTCACGACATGGCGGTTGAGGAGAGAGAGCAAACGAAAATCAGAGGTGCCTTTTATGATCTGCTCCCAAAAGTCTCTGTCACTTCTGCTTCACTCTGTTCACTAGAAATGAGTCACCAAGTCCAGCCCCCACTCAGAAGGAGGGGAAGTAGACTGTACCTCTTGAGGGAGGAGCATCAAAGAATTTTCAGTAGCTTAAAACAACCAGAGCGGAGATATTGATTAACTTGAGACTTTGTTAAGTATGCACATTAAAGTAGCTAGAGTAATTATTTAAAAATTTATACAGTGCCTCTAAACAAATAGAGGGGAAAAGGAAACAAGAAAACAAATTCAATCCATCTAAAAGATGGCCAAGAACAAAGAAGCTTGGGCTCAGCATTTGCTCACACCTCTTTTTAATGTGCCTTTGTACTTACTGCTGAGGCAGGCTGCAGCCCGGCTCTGGGATGCAAATTAGGTTTTTGCCAATTAGGTGCACTCACAAGATTCAGAAGGCTGAAGGAAGAGGAGGCCATCTTCCTGCTGTGTGGAGCTGTTTTTTCTGCTGGATATCAAGGTCAAGGAAGTGTCGGGCTTCAGCAGCCATGCTCCTGTGTCCAGTGTCCAGCCTCCGCTTCTTGTGGCAGTGATGACTTCCAGGTCTCAGCTTGCTGATCCCTGGCTCATGACTATGGTGGTGTCTTCTTGAACTCAACAGTTACACTGGTGGCTAGCCGCCTGTTCTCCCACCTTGCTGACGGTGGCACAGGTGGCAGCTCCTTTGAAGAGCCAGTTCTGTGCTGGTGTCCTGTGGACCCCGCCCAGAATATATCCCTCTGGCCCCTCTGATGGTTGTGTATGCTTCCAATTGCCTGTACCCAATCCCTTTTGTGTATAAGATGGCTGGAACGATTTCCACTTCCTGTCCAGAACCTTCACTGGTAAAAAGTGAGGGCAGAGGGAGAAAAATTTGGAAAACAGGGCAAATAGAGAAAGCACTTAATAAATAGGCAAAAGTAAGTCCAAACATACAGCAACTACCACCAATGTGATCAGTTAAACTTTATGGGTAAAAGCCAGACCGGTAGACCAAGTCACCCTGTGACCCAGCAGCCCCACTCTTCGGGGGCTACCTTACAGAAATGAAAGCTGCTCACACAAAAACCTCTGTGCAAATATTTCAAGCAGCATATTTATCACCTCCCAAAGCTGGAAACAATCCAGATGTCCTTCAACGGGTGTGCAGATAAACAAACAATGGCATACTACTCGGTGATAAAAAGGAAAAACTGCCGACACAGGCAGACAACACGGATGGACCTCCAAAAATACACTGTAGGATTACGATTCTGTTTGTAATAAATCCTTGTCAAGACAGAAGGTAGACAGGGTGGGGGGTGGGGGCAGGGACAAGGGGCCGGGGCTGGAGGGTGGTGGACTGCAAAGAAGCATGAGGGAATTGGGGGAGGTGATGGAAATGTTTTATATCTTGACTTTGGTGGTAGTTATACGACATTTATCAAAACTCATTGAACTGTACACGTGAAAAGGGCGAATTTCACTGTATGTAAATTCTACTTCAACAAAGCTGATTTTTTTTTAAGATAAAGATTTTTAGACTGGATCAAATGAAACCAAAACCAAGCACCCACATACATCCCAACACTGTTTCAAGAAATACACCTAAGACGCAATGACACAGAAAGGTGGAAAAGGGTCGAATAGAGAAAGATGGGTCAGCCCACCCTGCCAGCCTGCTGGCACTTCCTTTCTGCTCCACTGGCTTCTGTGACTCCTGCCGTCTCATCGCGTGGCTGTCTGGCAGTGGCAGGGCGGGGGGGGGGGTGGTCTGGCTGGACTCTGGGGTGCGGCCCTCAATTAGGTGACTGCCCAAGAGGGGTGGATCACAGGGAGCGGTGAGGAGTACTTGCCATCAAAAGGGGTATGACTAGGCAAGATCCAGCTGTCTGTCCAGTACTCCTCCATCCTCCACAGCAAGCCCTCGACAGTGGAGTGATGGTTCAAAGCCAGCCAAGCCCTCCTGCTTCTCCTGGGACTTGCTCTGCCGAAGTTCTTGCTTCTTCCTGTTCTTGCTCTCATTGACCCCTCCATCTTGGCAAATGGCAATAAGAGAATGAGCTTTGCATTCACGCAGAAGCAAGTTCGAATCCTAGCTCTGCCATTTGCCTTCTGGGTGATTTTGAGTAAGTCACTTGGCCCATCTGAACCTGTTTCCTCATCTGTCAAATGGGCTAATGATCGACTTCCCTGGGTTGGTGTACAAAATAAATGTGCAGATACATGAAACATGCTTAGAACAATGACGGGCTCAATAAATGTCATTTTCTGTAATAATAGCGATGGGTACTAGTGTAACAAATATAGACTGAATCTATCATTGTGTACGTTAGCAGAGCATACTAAATGGGTTCTATTCTCTTCTTACTTCCCTCCTGTCATTTCGCAGTGATCAACATCAACTTCTATATTCCACAAAGGATTTGTAGAAGTCGGAACTGGAAACTTCCGGGGGGCCGAATGGAGGCAGAGGTGGCTGGAAAGGAGAGAGGCCAGGCCTATCAGAGGTCGGATCAGAGCATGCAGGAAGCAGAGCGCAGCTCAGTGCCTCATGGAAAACATCCCCTCCTGGGCTCCCAGGACCCCCTTCACCGCCAGCTCTGCGCCCACTGGCCTCGTTCTCCAGCTCAGCCTCCTCACTGCTCCTGAAGGGGGTGGACCAGCAGCACAAGAGCCCTGCCAGTGCTCCCACTCTGGGGCACCTGGAAGAAATGTCTGACCACTGGCAGCCCCAGGGGTGGGTGGGCCCTGGCTGTGAAGGGCCCTCCACCTTGACCCAGGCATCTAGTTTTGTCCGAGCTCCTTCTAAAAGACCCCCAGAAACATAGCATCCAGACCTTCCCTGAGGGCAGATGGGGCCACTCCAAGCCTCCCTTTCCAGGATAAACAGACGGAATGGAGATGGTCAGATGTGGTGGGGGCAATAGGCCAGGATCCAGGGGCCCCTACACGGCTTGAAGGGTCTTGGGAGGCTGAGCTGAGGGCCCTGGAAATGCTTCACTGGGCAACAGGCATGCCCATAAAAATACCGTGGCCACCAGGGGTGCAATCTGCCATCTGGGCCCTAGGCCTTCCTTGCCCTGCGGCCGGCTCGGCTCACTCCGGAATTCCTGCGCCCTCTGTGTGACCGCCGCAAGCCGAGGGGGGCGCTAGGGAGGAGCTCCTTCGCCTGGCTTCCAGGGCAGGGCTGCGGGAGAGTGGGGCCACCGGGAAAGGTCGGGATGGGGCAATCCCCGTGACAAAGAAATAAGACGCCCAGCCTGGGAATGCTGGCAGAGAGTCAGGAATATCTGGGAAACGGGAGTGGCACTTCGAGGGGCACGGTCCCGCAACCTCCTCGCCCCGGGGCTCTGGACTGCGCAGGAGTCCGTGGCTCTCTGCGCGTCCTGGCTGGCTTAGATCGAGGCCCGCGCGCCCCTCCTGGACCCTAAGACTGAGCGTGGGGGTGTCTCGGAGCGGAGTAGAGCCCAGGGACTCCGGAATCCTGCCTTGGGTGTGAGCGGCATCTGTCAAAACCGGGGGTCCGAGATCGCGTTGCGCGTGGGTGCGCGTAGCTCGCCAACACCCTAGAGGGACGGGGGGAGCCTGGGGGGATGTTTCCCCATCCGACTCCAGTCTCCACGGCCCAGCCCCATGAGCACCCCCGCCCGCGATTCCTGCCCCGAGCCTTCACTGGGGTGTGGGCGCCCCGGTATGAGCTACTCCCAGGCCAGGGACTCCGGGGTTGCGGGCACGGGTCGCATTGAGCTCCCGAGGAGCCACCAGGGGTTCCCAGACCGGGCCGGGCTCCGCAGCCTGGCTCCGCCGGGACGAGGGGCGAGGGCGCAGCGGGGCGGAGCGGGCGGCCGGGGAGGTGATCTCACTCCCCCCTCCCCCGCCTCCCCTGCTCTCCCCTCCTCCTCCCCTGCGCTCGCGCCCGCCCCGCCCCGCCGCCGCCGCCGCCGCCGCCGCAGCAGCAGCATTGGCATCGCAGACGCACTCGGGCGGCGGGTCCGAGGCCGGCGTGCGCGGAGGCTGGGCGGGCAGCCTGAGCGGTGGCTGTAGCGCAGGTAAGGCTGGCAGGCCTGCCCTCGCGACTGGGCGGCGGCTGCGACGCCCCCTGCCCCCAGTCCCACCCCTGCCCTGGGGGGCGAGAACCAGGAGCGCTGCTCCGCCCGGCCCGCGGTCACAGGCGGGGCGTCCAGAGCCCCACCCAGGCTGGGAACCAGAATCTGGGCCCTGGGGGACGGGAGCAGGGAGGGTGGGGGAGGCCTGGGCTGGAGCCCGACAACTAAGGGGTACCTGGGCGGTGCCCAAAATGCCGACCCGGAGAGGGACACTCCGGGGGCATCCAGGAAGGGTTTGTGCGGGCAGGTGGGGGCTGAAGTTGGCATGTCCCTAAGGGTATGTGCATGTATGAGAAAGGGATCCCGATGGGGCCTGATGACACCCCCCCATCGGCTGCTGTGGGGTGTGGCCCTGGGCATGGCTGCCCCTCATTTCCAGTCGCGGTCCCTGTTTTACTGAAAATCCGGCGGCCAGCATGGTAGCGGGGGAGGCTGGGCTAGGCTGCCCCTGCGGTAGCGGGTGGGGAGGGAACAGGGCTAGGCTCTGCCAGGCCCTGCACCCCGAGGTAAGGGGAGCTTTGTTCTCCCTCTTCTTTCTAAACCCCAGCCTGGACTCCCCAAGGTTCCCTCCAAGACTTCAACCAGACCAGGGATTCCTCCCCAGAAATGCAGGGTGCACCTGGAGCCTCAGTTTCTGCAGGCTCTCATGGCCAAGAAAGGGTGCAAACCAGTGAGGTCGGCCTGGGCAGCCACTGGAGTGGGCCTGTGCCCATCCTTGCAGAATGTGGGTCCATCAGGTAGAGGCGTGGGAGGGAGGGCCTCATTGGCTCAGGGCCAGGGATTCTGGAAAGCAAGATGCTCAGGCTCGGGCGTTTCCCCTGCCCACTACAGGTCTTTTGCCCATTGCCAAGTCCTCCCACCTCTGTTCCATTATGGGAGGGTCTCCAATTCCTATCCTCCCTTCCTAGGGCAGATTTTGGGCGTCTCTTGGTTGGCAGGCGTTGCGAAGCGCACCTAGTACAACCTGCTGCCCCCTACAGGATATCTGGAGCCCGCCCATCACCGCCTCTCTTCAGGAGGCAGGCCCAGGGCCACCTGCCCGGCCCAAGAAGTGAGGGCCTGGCACCCCTCCCCCCAAGTAGGTGCCCTGCTTCCGGTTAACTCCACCCAGAGGGCAGGGCTTCTGGGCAGCCCGGTGCCATCTCTGCTGACTCACGTGGCCCTGACAGAGAATAATCCAGTCAGCTTTTCTTCCCATGAACTGCTGCCGAGCCCTGCATTTCTTGTCTCCTGTGGGCTGACTGGGGCAGGGACCTGCCCGGGGCCTCTCGCCTCTGACCAGTTTCTTGCTGCAGGCAATAAACTCAGCTGGGCCCGGCCTCTCACCTGGCGCAGCCCCTGTGGGACGCCAGTCCATGCACCCACGGGCCTCTTGGCTGTCTATGGCCACATGGCAAGCTTGGGCCAGGGCTGGGACTGGGACCCCCTATCCTTGGCTCCTGGCCATTGCTCTTTGCTACGTCCTAGTCTCTTTCCATACGTATGTCTGTGTGCCATCCCAAAGGTAGTAGTACATCTTGTGGTACACTTGAAAGATACAGAAAAGAACAAAAGAAGTTAAGGACTGCTGGTGATCTGATCAACTAAGAGAGAAGCCAGCTCAACACGCCCCAGCCTCAGTATCCTTGGTTTGCTACAGGCTGCTCCCAAGGGCCTCCACCCCTAGTGCCCAGCCCTCAGTGGGCACACAGCACCCCTCAGCCGTGGGGTCCCCCATGTGCAGTGATGAACTCCTTGCCCAGGAGCTCAGTGGCCCATGCGCTCTCTGGGCAGTCATTCACTGGGCAGCTGCTCACTGCCAAGTGCCCGCTTGGGCCAGCTCATGGCTGCCCATGGAAAAGCGCATAATGAACCAGACCAACACTGTCTTCATCTTCAGGAGGCACGCATTGGTTTTCTTTTTTCCTTTGGGCTATATGATGAGGAAAAGGAGGCCTTGTCTGAGGCCTACTCCAGTGAACAGGGGCCCCAGGCTGCACCCCTGTCAACCTCTTTCCGCCTCCCACGACGTGGGTAAGACTGGCTGGGTAGGGTGGAGGAGGCAGCCCCCTGTGCCATGTCTGCCACGCCCTAGCCCAGTGACTCCAGATCCTCAGTCCCTTTCCTGGCTTTGAGTGTCAGCCCTCTTGGCTATCACATGAGGATACAGACTCATTAATTGCCAAGGTCCCTTTCAAGGCAAACAGTCCCTGGTGCCACTTTAAATGGCCGCAGCTAGAAAGAACATGTCTTGGGCACTCTTCTGGTTAGTGAAGGACACGTGGCCTTGCAGAGTGGCCCAATCTCCAGGACAGCCATGGCGAAGTTGCGATGGAAGCTTTTCCCAGACCCCCTTCTTGGGCTAACGTCTGAAACAGCTTTGGGAGGGAGGGTGGGTGTCCTGGGCCCAGGAGGGCCTTGCTCTGAGGGAGAATGGAGTAGAGGTGGGGGCCCTGTGCAGAGGCATCCCCGCCAACGGCTCTGCTCCGCCAGGCCCCATGTGCAAGGGAGTCCCAGGGGCCCTGCCCCACCCTGTGATTCAGACAATGGGGGAGGCAGGGGGTCTGCATCCCCCTCTAGGGTACCAAGCTGGCTGTTGTCTTTGCCCTGTCCCCTCCTCCCCTGATTGGGAAGATTGGGTTTAGGTCCCTGGGTGGAGTCCTGTGCCCATCCTGGACACCTTCCTTCTGCTTCCCCGCCCCCCTCTCCAGGAACGCCCCCCCTGCCATCACTTTTCCCCTCCCTACTCAGTTGGAGTTTCACTGTGGGGGATGCACCACGCCCCTCCTCTTCTCTCCCTGCCTCTGTCTGCCCCACCCCTCCCCGTAGATGCTCTGGGCTCCTTTTCTCCACTTCCCCTTTTGTCTAGCTTAACTCTCAGCTCCTCTCCCTTCCTGCCTTACCACTTCTCCCCTGTCCTGCTCCCAATTAAATTTGGCCCCTCTGAACTCTGAGCCTCAGCACAGAGGTGCACTGAGGCAGCCACCCATCACACGTCCCCTGGGCTCCATGCCTTTGGGTTAGGCCCAGACCTCCCTTGGGGGCCTTGTCTGACCTGGAGAGTGGATGGGGGTGCCTGATGGCCTCCAGCCAGAGGACTGTGGAGTGACCCTTAACAAGGCCACCTGCCTTCAGATATCAACAGGGTCTTTGTGGCTTCTGAAAGATTGGAGGGAGGGAGGAGCTGGGTGGGTGAGGAGTTCCTCTGCGGGGTGGGGTGGGGGTGGGAGTCGGGGTTGGGTCCAGACTGCTGGTCCTTCCAGAAGCTTTCCTTTGTCCAGTGACCCCCCACCCACCCACCCAAGGCCTCAGGAACTCTCCTGGGTCCTCTCCCCAAGTCACAAAGCTGCAGAGGGAGCGTACTGTCCTGACACTCTGCCAGTATTGGCCGTAAACCCAGTAAGGACAGCTGTGTCGGCCTTGGATCGGGTGGAGCAGGAGGGTGACAGCATCTTGGGCTCTGTGCACTCGACCAAGGGAGTCTTCTGAGCTGTTTGTCTTGTGTCAGTCTGATGATGGAGTTTGAAGGGAGGAATGGGTCCCGGGAGCCCTCTCCTCTCAACCCTCTGGTCTAAAACATTCAGAGCCAGGCAAATTGGAGAGGTCAACTGAGCTGGAGGTTTGTATGGGGGTGGCTGTGTGTGTGTGTGTGTGTGTGTGTGTGTGTGTTGTAGCTTGCAGTATTCCTATTTGCATGTGCGGGGATCAGATATCTGGTTGCATGTGTGCATTCTCATGTGTATGGGTGTGTGAGAGAGCATGCGCACACAGATCCTCCTGTGCCCACATGGGTCCCCTTGGATGCCCCAACTGAGCCTGTGCTAGGAAGGGGCAGGGCTGATGGCGGTGGCCACAGAGGCTGGCATGCCTTGCTGCATGATGTGGGGCTTTCGGTTGGGGGGTGCCCTCTGGCCCCTCCCCTGGCCGCCTTCGTTCATGCCTTAGGAATGCCTGAGATGACAGAGGCTCCATTGTCCACCCCCAGGCTTCCTGTGCCCCCTCTGCCCTTTAACCCTTTGGGAGTGGGGAGCCCTGAGGGGACCGGAGGAGACTGGCAGAGTCTGAGCTGTTTCTAGGCGCCCACCCCCCACTTGGACTAGGCATCCCAGGACTGGTGGGTCTGAACAGCAAGCTGGCTGGTGCCTCTTGCTAGCCGGCTGGGCCCACTCTTGCCTCTCTTTGCTTAGCACCTTCCCTGTACTGCCCGCCTGCTCTGCAGCTTTCTCTCCCCTGGGGTCCTAGAGGCAGGCCCTGCCAGCCCATGGGAACAGGAAGCACTTCGCCCAGCTGGCCTGGACCCTGAAGCCCCACATAGTGCCAGTTTCATTTGTCAGGTCGGGGGTTTCTGGTCTTGTCGTGAGCTCGCTGTCCAGAGTTAGAGGGAGGGTTTAGAGTGGGTGGAGGGGGCGGAGCTTTTAGGCCTTGGGCGTTGGTTTCCCCAACTGTACGTGGGAAACCTGGCTGTACTGCTGGCATTCTAGGGTCTGGAAAGCTGGAGTCTTGGCGCCTACTCCACTGGGCCTCAGTTTCCCCTTCTGCACAGCGAGTTGACGCTGTCTCTAAGCCCTGACTGGAGAGAGGGGCCTTCCAGGTAGCCGAAGCCTGTATGTGAGGGGGCCCTGGAGCCTTAGGTTTCAAGAAAGGGGTCAGAAAGCGACCCAAGATTCTGGATAATGGGAGGGAGAAAGAAGCCCAGGCTGTCCCAGAGCTGAACGGGGAAAGGAATTTGCCTTCCCTTGGACAGAGCCCTTGGGTTGGGCGTCCTGTGAAGCCCAAGGCCGAGGGGTAGGTTAGTTCCTGCTCTGTTGAGGCGTGATGTGGGCCACATCCTACTTCTGTGTATCCTCCTCTCAAGATTTCCCTCCCCGCCCCCCACATTTGCCTGCCATCTGCCTAGCAAATAGGCCCTTCCCCAGGGAGCAGGATGGCTTGGAGGCCATCCTTGTCCAGGCCCCTGGCCACCTGGGAACAGCAGCAGGTGCACATGTTGGGGAGCTGCCCTGAGAGATGAGCTGACCCCCAGAGGAAGCCTCTGCCCATCTAGAACCTCGTCTCTGGTGAGCGTCAGTGTTAACTCTGTGACCTCGAACATGATGCTCTGGTTCTCTGAGCCTCAGTTTCAGCATCTGTAAAATAGGGATACTGGTAGCATATCCTTTTCGGGACAATTTTAAGGATTAAATGAGAGATGTGTGAGAAGTGCCTAAAAGAGTCCCTGGCATGTGGTGCTATCCATGAATTTATTCAATAAAATGGGGCAGCTGACTATGACACCGGGGTTGGGGGTGGAGAAAAACTGTCCTAGCCACAGACGGGGAGATTCCCCCTTCCTTCCCCAGTACAGACTGTTCTCCTTACTCTCCCACGAAGGGTTAATCTCTGTCCCACCCCTTCTTCATCTTTTAAGAATGGTCCTTTACAGGTGAGCTGTCGTTGCCTTGGAGATCTCAGTCTTGTGGGGGCTGAGGGTATACCTGGGTGGGGGGCTCGCAGGGAGACGTGATGCAGGAACACAGAGGATGAAACAGCAGTCTTTTGAGCTCCGGGCACCCAGGTACCTGTGGGGGCTCCCACCCAGAAGCCTCCTTTATGTATTATCTAAATAACCCCTTAGGCTGCAGCAAGCTTTCCTTTAGGCTTCCCCCATCTCTGCCAGTGGAGGGAGCTGGGCTCCATCTCCATGGAAACCCGCCAGCCACAGCCTGGGGTGGGGAGGGCGAGAAGGAGCCTTAAAGAAACACAGTGCATGGGATATAATTGACACCCATAGCCTCATACACACACTGACAGGCTCCAGGGCCTCCACCAGCCCAATGAAGAGACAACCCAGGTATGGGTGCTGCCACGTACACCCCCAGACCTACAAGTATGTATCCACACTCTGACCATCTCACACACCTGGGGTGCTGAGCCCCCAGCCCTGCCCCCACTCAGGCCTACCGGGTCACAGAGCACTGCTATTCTCAACAGACACTGGGCTAGGGAGTCCTCTTGCTACTTCTCTCTTAGGCAGGTGCATTCCCATCAGATGGGAGCTGGTGGACATGTGTGCATCGAGCACATGAAGGGCAACTTTAAAGGTTCCCAGGGTGTCTCTGTGTGTGAGTGTGTGTGTGTGTGTGTGCGCGTGCGCATTCAGGGAAGGGAGGAAAGCAAGCCACCCCAGATCTCAGCCTGGCTCCATGTCCTTCCAAGTGCCTCCCACCACCGCAGTCAGTGGCCAGAGGCCAGAGGAGAGGAGTTTGAAGGGGACCCAGGGGCACAGTGGGGCCTGGGATCCTTCGGGGTCCCACTTGGCCCTTCCCTGCATGTTCCAGTGGGTCCGACCTTGCCGACTTCATTCACCTCAGTGCCTGCCACGCCCTTTCTCTCTGCCAGCCTGTGAGTGGTGTGCGAGGACTCGGGGGAGGATGGGATCCCAGCTGGACCCACTCAGGAGCAGCCTGCCTTTGTTGTGGCCTCCCCCCAGCACCACAGCAGGTGTATGCAGTGGGCGCACGTGTGGGCGTGCACACGGACACTCATCGTTGTGCCCGTGGATGGGTGGGCATCTCCCCCGGCCAGGTGGCCGCTCACTTCGCCAAAGGGGCAATCTTGGAAGGATCCACTGGGGTCCTCTGGGTGCTTCGCCCTACCCCTCTGTGGGGACCCGCACCTGCTCCCTGAGGGCCAGCCAGTTCATTCATCTTGTCTTACAACCACATCTTTGCTCCAATGCCACAAGTGGCCAGGGACCTGCCACTCTCTGTCATTGTCATTGTTTTCCTAGTCGTGGGCTTTGTTTGTCTCTCTGGTGCTGGTTCACAGCTTCTCTGCTCTCTGTCTCTCCGCCCTGCCCATCAGTCCAGCCTGACCTCCAAGCCCAAGAAGGCCCCCTCCTCTGACTCAGGTCCATCACCCCTCTCCTTCCCCGCCCCTTGCCTGGTGCATCCCCCAGGGACCAGTATATGGAGGAAGCACCACTAGGCCTGTACACACTCACACAGACACGCACACAGGCGCACCCCTCTTATCCCTCAGCTACTTCTCATTAGCGCTTTCTGCAGCTGTCTCCCACCCTTTGTACTCCTTTCACTTCTTTTCCTTTCCGTGCTTCCTGGGTCTCTCCATCTTGGTTACCGTGGTGGTTCAACATCCGTCTTTGTCTTCCATTCCTCCCCCAGCCCCACTTCTCAGCCTCTCCTGCTCCCTCCTGCCTCTTTCTCGCCCTGTCTGTCACCCTTCAGTCTTCCCCAGCCTGCCCCCCCTTCACAGACATGGCCTTGGCTCCATCTGTACACCAGCTTGTAGAATACTCCCCCTCCCTTGCCCCTGGAGGTGCTGATGGGGGGTGGGGACCTGCTGAGCTGACAACCTGAGCTGCTTGGTCTGTAATTGCCAGAGGAATGGTGAGAGATCAGAGACCCAGCAGCAGTGGGAGGAGAGGAGGCAGAGCCCCTCCCAGCTGTCAGGGGGCCAGCTCCTCAACCTTCTGGCTCCAGCCTGTCTCTGAGTCCCCGGGTGGCTCGGGAGCTGGTTGGCAAATACCAGGAGACTAAAAGAGTTTGGATGTGAAACTGTGGGGCATTGGGATGGGGCAGGGAATGGGGACCAGGGGGTTGGGGTATCTTATTTCCTCTGAGTATACACCCGGGGTATACATGCCACACCCCATTCTGGGAGCCTAGATTTGGAAGACAAATGGAGGAGCTGACGTGACAAGGATCATCATTCCAGCAAATAGAGCATTCAGGCCTCCTCAAATGCAGAAAAGTCCTCCTTTGAGCTCTTTTCTCTCTTCCTCCCCTCCCCCTCCCAAGACCAGAGCGTTCAGAGCTCCCAAGGCTGCTGTTTGATCGCTTGCCCTCTGATCTGAGTCTCCTACTGCTTCCTACAGGCCTTGAAGTTGAGGCCAAGGCCGCCTGGGGCCCACACTGCTTGCACTGGCTTTGTGAGGGAAGGTGGGGCAGAACAGGTTTGCTGTTACTCCTCCCTTCTGGGCCCCAGCTCAGTTCTTGCAAGTTGGAATTGGCCATGTGTTTGCCACTTCCCATCCTCCAAGTCATTTGCTTGGCCTTCAGCCCATCCACGTTGACCCACCTGGTGCTTCTCTACCTCCCCCTGCAGCATTGGATGGGGGTAATCTGAGAGTTCCAAGCTGACTACTATTTGCCACCATCCACTTTCCCTGCCCAATCCCCAGTCTGCTGCATTTACCACTCTTCTCGGGTTACTTTACACAAAACCGATTTGTGTCTCTTGACTGAATCTAGATGCCTTAGCACAGCATTCCAGGCCTCCCCTTCAGCTTTCTGAATGAGGCTTGGTACCCCTTGGTACCCCCCCTTGATAAGGCCCTGACTGGCAGAGGGAGGATGCCCAGTGTGGACTTGGTGAGGGCGTACAGACCTCCAGGCTCCAGCCTCCAAGCTCTTAGCCACCCAGTATCCTGCTCTTCCTCTTCCTGCGCTTTCACAGCTTGCCTTTTTTCACACGTTTTCCTGTTTGGAATCAAAGTGGTCTGTCTTCTTGGGCATCTGTTTCGTCTTCTAGTCATTGGCAGAAAGCCCCCTTCCCCTGGGCCCCTAGTCTTCCAGGCTCCTTCCATGCAGGTAGAATGTGGGTGTGGCTGGTGTCACATGCTTGGGTGGACACACCCAGCAGTTAAGCCTTCAGGACTCAGAAAAAGATTCAGAAGTTGGGCCTGCCAGACACTGAATAAGTGTCAAAAACACTGTCCCAGAGCTTTCCCTGACCCCTGCTCTGACCCTGGCCTGGAGCATCTGGAAGTGGGGAGGCCACAGTTGCCTCTATTGCTCCCCAGGGGCCTGAGGGACAGCAGAGAGGTGCTTTCCTCCTTCTCTTTCTCCCTCCCGCCACTTCCTGAGAGCAGGCTTTCTTCCCCTTTCATTATTCCTTGTCCTCAGCCTATTCTGTGAAATGCAGCCTTCTTGAACCCCGTTCCTTGTAATTGCTATCCCCACTTCCAGAACTCCCCACCCCTGCTGGCTTTTTAGGTCTTAACAGCATCCAGGGATCAGTTGGTTCTGAAACCCACGGCAATGAGAGTGACGAGAGTTTTTCTCTACATATGTGTGCATCCATGCTTGTATGTGAACACAGCAATAGCAGACATGAGGATTCATCCCCCACAGATATAGACAGCCACACAAGAAGATGCACGTACGCTTCTGAGTGCAGTCCCTTCCCGGAGAAGACACACAAATGTGCTCCTGAATGTACACACACAGCCGCATAAATACTGTTGTGTACGTTTGGCTACGTGCAGATTCATATCTACACTCATGCCCACAGGCACCTGCTTGCTGGCACATCGAGTCACACATGGAGACAACACGCACAGAGCGGCCTGTGGCATGCCCAGGGGAGGTGATTTGGGGCAACAAGTTGGTGCTGGAGAGGCAGCTGGTGGGGAAGGCACAGACAGAGAATAGGAAGAGAATGAAAAGCAACCTTGAGGCTCAGCCAGTGCTTAGTTTCTTCCAGGTTTCTCCCTCCAAGGTGGGGGGGGGAGAGGGGGGAGTTGGCCAGCCGCGGGCGGGGCTGGGGGCGGGGCCAGTAGCCGGGCTCGCCCAGATGTTAGTCACTAACAACCGTCCGTTCTCTCCTTTCTCCTCCCCCACCCTTCCCTCCTCCCCGGTCCCAGTGCCCCCACCCCGAGCCGCCCACCAGCCCCCTTCCCTCCGGGCCGGAGCCTGAGCCGAATACGGCCGGCTGTGCCGAGCCGAGCCGCCGGCGCCGCCGGGAAGATGGCCGTGGCGCTGCGGTACTTGTGGCCTCTCCTCCTGTGCAGCCCCTGCCTGCTCATCCAGATCCCCGAGGAATGTGAGTAGCTGGAGGGAGCTTCGGCACCTTCCTTCACCGCCGTTCTGGGCTCCTCTTTATCTTCTGCCTCCTCACCTTCTGGTTCCGGGCCCTCACCCCCTCACCCTTCCTTTCTTGGGCACGGAATATTGCAGGAAGTACCCAGGACGTTGGGTGCTTCTGGAGAGAACAGGGCAGAAGGCGCGGGGTGTATCAGCACCACGGACAGGGAACAGGGAGGACTGGGGAGCTTTCAGCACCACGGACAGCGGGCCTGGTGCTGGACCCGCCTCCTCGGGCCTCCTCTCTGCTTTCCCCTGGTACGCCCCACCCCTCCCCACCCACCTCCCCAGGGGTGTGGCAAGAGAGAGAATGGGGTTGTTCTCGGTGCTCCACTAGCTTGTGTAAAGGCCTGGATTCAGGTCTTGCTCCCGCTTCTGACTTGGGTAATCCTATCTTGGGCCTTTGTAACCCTGCAATTAGACAGGAAAAGACACCTTGCAAAGGCCCAGCCGCCTCCTGGATCCTTGTGATTCGATGTGCAGTTATGTGGTGGGTCTGAGGGGTGGGGCTTCTGGAGCATCATGTTTGGGGGGGGTCACGGGTAGGTGTGGCGGTGTTGGGGATTGTGGCTAGTGGGTTGTGACTGAACGTGATTATTTTGTATGCTTGTGAGTGGAACAGCCTGTATGCTTGTATGTGTGATTATGATTGACTAAGTATGGATATTCCTGAGGATGATTTTGATTTCCTATATGGGTAAGTTTGCGAGTCACAAGAACTATTACTTAATTGGTCAGGTTTGTGAAAGTCTGTAGGTATTTGACTGTTAACATTTGATCGTAGTGGGTCATGCATGCATATGAGTGGAGCTGCATGTGAGCACCTGTTCGTGTTTGTGTGGTGGGGTGTTACTGTGACACTGTTTTCTCCGAGCGTGAGCAGGAGATGTAAACACACTGCTGTAAGTGGCTGTCGAGCTTCTGTGAGGGGCATTTCACAGGATAGCATTTGTGTCTCTTGAGCCTGTTCCTGCCATAGTTCTAATCCCTACCCCCCTTTTGTCTCCGAGCCTGGACCTGGAGGAGGCCAGTGTCCCTGAGAGACAAGCTGGGGGCTGGGAGTGGGGAAGACTGTCCATGCCAGGAATGGGACAGGGGATGAAGGAGGTGGACTTAGAAGGCACCCGGCATTGGGGGCAGTGAGGGTTTGAAGAGGCGGAGAGGGGCTGACAGGACAGAGGTTGAGGATGCCTCCATAAACATGAACACGAATGTTCCTGCGGTCACACCTCTGCACACTCCGCCAGCTGCAGATGCACACGGACACACACGTGGGTAGACATAGATGAGCCACCTGTATCAATCGGGCACAGAAATATGGAAGGGGCGGTGACCCTGAGAGGACACATAGGAGGCACACAGACACACACACCAGTCTTGCACACACCAAAGTGAAGGATTTAGACACAAAGGAACATTCGTCCATGCAGACACAGAGGCAGGTGTACAGTACAAAATTATACATGGAAGGCACGCACCACGCAGCTTCAGATGTACCCAGCGAGACACACCCCTATACAGATACACTGGCTGACACGCAAATGTATTGCAATGTACCCAGGGACATCCACACACAAATGCCCAGACTCACTTACTCGTCCTCCTTCCCTCTCCACCTCCTCTCAGTTGCTTTCCAGGTCTTACCCTGGGTATCAGCCCGCCCTGCTACCACAATGGCTGGGCCATCTGGCCAGGTCTGTCTGTGTGTAGAGACGCAGGGAGAATTTGGAGAAAGGCAAGGGCAAGGCAAGAGAAGTAGGCCAAAGACTGCGGCGGTTCCAAGTCCGCCCTGGCCCCTGGCTGGCAGTTGGTATTAACCCCAGTACAACATGGCTACCAGCTTCGGCTTGCTTGCTCTCTAGTCATTCCAGGCCCCTTTGTCTCTTTTGCTTTCTCCACCAAGTCTATTTACCCCATCCTGTGGTCCCTGTCATTGTCTCTAGCCTGTCCTAGCCCCTCCCCAGCTCAGGGCTCTCTCTGCAGTGTCCCCAGGGAGCCTTCTCCTCTCTCTTGGGGGCCCTTACAGTGAGGTCTTCTGCAGAGACAAAGCTTTCAGAAGCAGCCAACGACTCCCCTCCCCAGCCTGCCCCCCCTCCCTCTCCCCCTCCTCATAGTCACCCTGGCCAGTGCTGGGCTGAGTCCTGCAGCCGGGCAGTGGCCCTGGCCTCAGCCCCAGGGAGCTTGGTGGCAGGCTGGGGGGAAGGAAGGGGAAAAAGGGGGGCTGCTGTGTCCACAGCCCTGCAGGCGATGGAAACTCAGATGCAGCAGGGCCTTTGGGAGGGTTTCGCAGGGAGGGGCAGCTGGGCTCTGAAGGCTGGGCCTGGGTAATTGAAAACACTGAGCTGTGCTAATTGGATTAGGAGGGAAGTGGGCTGGAGCAGGGGAGGGTGCTGGCTGCGGGCTGTCTGCCTCCCTGCCTTCCTTCAAGGCATCCTGGGTGGGATGCGGGTCAGTCCTACAGACCCTGCCAGGTCCTGCCAGGGGGATGCAAGGGTCTGTGCGAAGGGCACTTCTTGTTAAAGGCACACGTTTCTCTCCCCCTGACCTCTGGCACCAAGGCCTGGCTCCCCGTGGGTATTGCCTCACCCCTGAATCCAGGCTCTAGCCTGTCCTGGGTCTGGACCTGCCACAGCTCCAGCCCAGTATGTGCCCCGCAAATAACACCACCACAGACAGCTTCCTCTCCCACCCTCCCCTTCCCCAGGGAGACTGCCAACTTGCTTATTTCTTTCCATGCCATCAGGCCCCCTGCTGGGGCTGCTTATCAGCTTTTCTCTCCATTCTCTCCCTTGCTGCCTGGATTTCTCAGATGAAGGATACCATGGTAAGTTGGGGGAGGGTGGGAGTATTTTTCAGAAGGCCAGGAAGAGGAGGAAAGAGGGAATGCTAACACATACCCCTCTCCCTCCTCTTCCTATGTGCCATGTGCCCTGTGCTGGTTGCTGTCTTTTGTGGCTCCTAGGTCCTTGTCCCGCTGTCTCAGGCTGGAGGCTCACCTCAGCCTCTCTCTCTCCCTCTCTCCCACCTGTGTGGGTTGTCTTTGTTCTGTCTCTGCCCTGGCTTTTCTCACTCACTCTTGTCGTTTCTTTCTGGCGTTCTGTCCTCTCTGGTCCCCACTCTCTCTGTGAGGGGTTTGTCCTCGGTTTCTGGATTCTTGGCTTTTGTTGTCTCCTTTTTTTTTCCACACTCTTTGCATCTCTCTTTGGCTTCATATCTCTCTTTTAGGTGCCTTTCTTTGTAACTCTGTTCTGTCTCTTTCTACATTCGTTCTGTGTCCCTTTCTCTCCCTCTTTTCATGTCCCACAAGCCTATGGCCAAGCCAGTTGGTCTCTCTAGCTTGTTTTCCTCTTACCCTACCCACATGGCCCTGGGGCCTCTAGGGGCTCCAGACCTTGCTTCCCTCATGATGGGATACGGGTTGAGGCCATGATGCCAGCCAGATGGCATCCTCATCACCACTCTCTCCATCCTATCCCCAGTGATGGAGCCACCTGTCATCACGGAACAGTCTCCACGACGCCTGGTTGTCTTCCCCACAGATGACATAAGCCTCAAGTGTGAGGCCACCGGCAAACCCGAAGTGCAGTGAGTGACCTTTACCCTCTAAGCCTTGTTTTTGAGTGCTGACCTCAACCTCTAGCCCTCCTGCCCCCGCCCCGCGAGGCTTCCCAACTTCTGAGCCCAGATAGCCCAGTCTCCCTCGTCTCCCTTGGTCCTTCTTTGTCCCAGCCCATCTTGGGGCCCCTGGATTCTGGTGCCCTTGCCTCTGTTCTATTCCAGCACCTGACCCAGGCTCCAGGGCCTTGGTCCTCTGAGCCCTTTTCTGTCCACAGGTTCCGCTGGACTCGAGACGGTGTCCACTTCAAACCCAAGGACGAGCTGGGCGTGACTGTGCACCAGGCGCCCCACTCCGGCTCCTTCACCATCACCGGCAACAACAGCAACTTCGCCCAGAGGTTCCAGGGCACCTATCGCTGCTTTGCCAGCAATAAGCTGGGCACCGCCATGTCCCATGAGATCCAGCTCATGGCCGAGGGTGCGAGGCCCTGCAGGGACTGGGGAGGGCCTGGAACACATGAGAGGGTCCCCAACCAGGTCTCAGGGACCTTGTGTGGGAGCTCGTGGGCTGACTTGTTGGCTGTTGGAGCGGGTGGAGGATTGATTCTCTGACTGCGTTGTTCCTCCTCCCTCTGGCCTGCCCTGTCTCTGTCTGAGTCATTGCCTGGGCTTGGCTTCTGTCCCCTCTCTGTCTCCGAAGTCCCGTTTCTTTCTCTGGTCATCTCTTTCCACCACTCCGCCGCCTTCCCTCTGCTTCTCCTCCCCCTTCCCTCCTGCTCCTTCACCACTGGCTCTGTCTTTGCCTTCATCTGTGTCGCCCTTTCCTTGGGGTTTCCCCTCTGCATTCCATCCTCCCTGAGCTTTCTGCCTCCCAAGCTCACTCCTTTCCTCTCTGCCCCTCTGGTTACCTTGGGAACCGTTGCCATGGTTTCTGTGTCAGGATGATGGAAGGGTCTGTGACTCCCGCATCCTTGCATAGCTCCCCTCCCCCACTGCTGCACCTCAGACTCCCCCCCACCCATCCTTGTCCTGTCCTGGGGTGGAGCTGAGAATTGTGGAGGGTTAACCCTTCACAGCCTGCCCATCTGGCCTGCCCATCGTCTCCTCTGTGTGGAGTGCCAATCTCAGCCCTGAGCCCAGAAAACACCCAAAGTCTCTGTCTCCCTTTATGTGACCTTCCTCACAGCCTAGCCATCCCTCCTTTTTTCCCCTGCCCTGCCCTGCCTTGACCAGGAAGAGAATTGGGATCCACCTTGCTGGCCTCTCTGTCCCTTCTAGGTGCCCCCAAGTGGCCAAAGGAGACCGTAAAACCTGTCGAGGTAGAGGAAGGGGAGTCAGTGATTCTGCCTTGCCACCCTCCACCCAGTGCAGAGCCACTCCGGATCTACTGGATGAACAGCAGTGGTGCCCACGAGGGGCTGATGCCTCGGTTGGGGTGCCAGTGGGAATATCTTCCTCGAAGGAGGGTCCTGACCTCTGCCTCCTTGCTTTACCCCCGCAGAGATCTTGCACATAAAACAGGATGAGCGTGTGACGATGGGCCAGAATGGTAACCTCTACTTTGCCAACGTGCTCACTTCGGACAATCACTCAGACTACATCTGCCATGCTCACTTCCCTGGCACTCGGACCATCATTCAAAAGGAACCCATTGACCTACGGGTCAAGGCCAGTGAGTCCCAAAGGCTCTGACACACCCCCACTCCACTCTAGCCCTCAGGCCTGGCTCATCCCCTAGATCAGAAGACTTTGGTCTTCCTCAAGGACAGCTTGGCTCCCATCTTGACCCTGTCCAGTCCCCTTCCTAGGTGGCAAGAGCAGAGTGGGGTCCTCCCTTTAGCAGAGGAGGAAACCGAGACCCCAGGGGCTCGCCAGGGTGTCCGGAGTCACCTAGTCCCTGTTCCTCACAGCCAACAGCATGATCGACAGGAAGCCACGCCTGCTCTTTCCCACCAATGCCAGCAGCCACCTGGTGGCCCTGCAGGGGCAGCCATTGGTCCTGGAGTGCATCGCTGAGGGCTTGTGAGTCTAGATTCCCTGGGTAGGGGTGGGCGGGGCCTCAGTCAAGGGCGCAGAGCTCAGCAGCCCTGTCCTCTCTTCCCTCTGCTCTCCTACTTGGCCTCCCTGCACCGGGTAGCCCCACACCCACCATCAAGTGGCTTCGCCCAAGCGGCCACATGCCAGCCGACCGAGTCACCTACCAGAACCACAACAAGACCCTGCACCTGCTGGATATGGGCGAAGAGGACGACGGCGAGTACCGCTGCCTGGCTGAGAACTCACTAGGCAGTGACCGGCACACTTACTACGTCACCGTGGAGGGTATGTTGTCTCTGCCGGGCACGACCCCTGCACGACCTGCACCCCTGGGGGTGCGGGGGGCATCTGGGCTAGGGGCAAAAGCTGGCTGCAGGCTACAGGCTCAGGGCCGCTGTCCCCTTCCTCGCAGCTGCCCCTTACTGGCTGCACAAGCCCCAGAGCCATCTGTATGGGCCAGGGGAAACTGCCCGCCTGGACTGCCAAGTGCAGGGCAGGCCCAAACCAGAGGTCACCTGGAGAATCAACGGGATCCCTGTGGAGGGTAAGAGGGCCTTGGGAAGGGGCAGGGAGCATGAGAAGCCCTGGGGATAGTGGAGGAGGTAGAAGAGGGTGAGGAGGGGCCTCAGCATGGCTCTCTACATTGCCCTGGCCCTCGGCCCACCTGCTGCATGCACAGAGCTGGGCAAGGACCAGAAGTACCGGATCCAGCATGGAGCCCTGACCCTGAGCAATGTGCAGCCCAGCGACACGATGGTCACCCAGTGCGAGGCCCGCAACCGGCATGGGGTCCTGCTGGCCAATGCCTACATCTATATTGTCCGTGAGTGCCAGGCAGCTGGGCCTGCCCGCCCTGCCCTCTGTGCCTCATAACGCCCAACCTGTCCCTGACACCCACCAAGCTGACTCAGCCAACAGCTGGTTTGTCTACCTCAGCTGCCTTTCTGATCTCCGGGGCCCTTCACCCATCTGTCGCCCATCTTCTCAACAACAGGGCAGGGGGTGTGGAGAAGGGGCACGGTCTTGTCACCATTTACAGACGAAAGAGCCTCATAGAGTGGTCTGACCCATCCCATGTCACTAAAGTGGAGGCTCACCTTGGCCGGGCTGTGCTGAAGGCCAGCCTGGTGGCTTCTCTCTTGGAGCCTCGGGGAAGATGGGGGCTTGGCCAGGAAGGCTTTCAGGAAGGAGTAGAATGTCAGTGATGCCCCAAATAATTGATAAAACTTGGGTGGCTGGGATGGGAGGCACATTCGAGGCAGAGGGGGTGACATGTCGGAAGGCAGAGAAAGGCTTAGGCTGGCAAGGGCCAGAGCTGGGCACAGGGAAGCAAGATGGACAGGATTCCCCTGCGGAGCCCTGGATCTTCCCCTTGGTGCTGTCCCCTGTGACTCCTCCTCCAGAACTACCAGCCAAGATCCTGACCCCAGACAATGAGACCTACTTGGCGGTCGAGGGCAGCACCGCCTACCTTCTGTGCAAGGCCTTCGGAGCCCCTTGCCCGGTGTCCAGTGGTGAGTGCCCCACTCCGGCAGGGGTGGTCTAAGCCATCTTCTGGCCCAGGGAGCCAGGGAGGGCAGGGGAGTGCGCCGGTGGAGTATGAGCCAAGCCCCACCTGCCTTGTGCCAGGCTGGACAAGGAAGGAAAGACCGTGCTGCAGGACGAACGCTTCTTCCCCTACACCAATGGGACCCTGGGCATTCGGGACCTCCAGGCCAATGACACCGGACACTACTTCTGCCAGGCTGCCAATGACCAAAACAATGTAACCATTGTGGCGAACCTGCAAGTTAAAGGTCAGGTGACCCCCCCATGTGATCAGCAGCACCTCCGGGAGGGATGGTTATGGTCTCTGGAGGACACCAGAGTGACTCTCTCTTCCTATCATTGCCCTCAGATGCCACTCAGATCACGCAGGGGCCCCAGAATGCAATCGAGAAGAAAGGCTCAAGAGTGACATTCACGTGCCAGGCCGCCTTTGACCCCTCCTTGAAGCACAGCATCACCTGGCGCAGGGATGGCCGAAACCTCCAGGAGCTTGGGGATAGTGACAAGTGCGAGCCCAGCCCCAACCTGGGCTCAGTGCAAGGGGGCAGAGTGGGAAAGGCAGAATGTCCAGGCCTCCTGGCCTTATCGGTGGGGGAGTGCCCCTGCTTTGAGGGAGAAGGTTCTGGAAGGAGAAGGAGGGGAGGGGAGCAGAGCACAGAGGGCGGGAAGTGGTGGATCTTCTGGGAGTCGAAAGATGAGTGTCCCCTTTCCCTGCCCGCCAGGTACTTCATAGAGAACGGGCGCCTGGTCATTCACAGCTTGGAGTACAATGACCAAGGCAACTATAGCTGTGTGGCCAGCACCAAGCTGGATGTGGTGGAAAGCAAGGCAGAGCTCCTGGTGGTGGGTGAGTCCTAGGCTGATATCAGGCTCATGGCCTGGAGACGCATGGGGCACAGGCTCACGTTAAAGGCCCTTTTGAGCTGGAGGGTGGGGCATCCAGCTCAAGAGCCAGCCCCAGAACCTACTCTCTATGGCCCTCAGGGAGCCCTGGGCCAGTGCCTCAGCTGGAGCTGTCCGGTCGTCACCTGCTGAAGCAGAGCCAGGTGCACCTGTCTTGGAGTCCTGCTGATGACCACAACTCCCCCATTGAGAGTAAGAGGCCTGGGCATGATGCCACCCACCTCTCCCACTGCCATCCCTGCCAGCCCCCCCCTCGTCCCAGGGCCCTGGCTCCATGGCTGCCACCTTGCTGGGGTTCACGGTTCCTCATGTGAGTCTGAGAATGCCAATTGCCTTGGGCACCTCAGGGAAAGCCAGGCTTGTACCCTCATCACCCCTCCCGCATACCACACACTGATTACTCCATTGTCGGTTCATTTCTTGGCAGAGTATGACATTGAATTTGAAGACAAGGAGATGGCGCCTGAGAAATGGTACAGTCTGGGCAAAGTGCCTGGAAACCAGACCTCCACCACCCTCAAGCTGTCGCCCTATGTCCACTACACCTTTCGAGTTACTGCCATCAACAAATACGGCCCCGGGGAGCCCAGCCCGGCTTCTGAGACTGTGGTCACACCTGAGGCAGGTAAGCCACCTGGGTGGGAGCCTTAGATGCCAGGGTCTCCGGGCTCTGCAAGGAGGGCCTGCAGAGGTGACTGCGCCCAAGCTCCTCTGTTTTCAGGTTTCCAAAGGTAGCTGAGGGGCAGGGTTCCCTCGGGGCTATCACCTCCTGGCTTCCAGGGCTAGAACAGGCCATTCCTTCCATCGTCCTCAGCCTTCACTGCCTTGGCAGAAGCCCAAAGCATTGATGTGTTAACAATACATTACTTTCCAGCCCCGGAGAAGAACCCTGTGGACGTGAAGGGGGAAGGCAACGAGACCAACAACATGGTCATCACTTGGAAGGTAAGGGGACATCAGGCCAGGACCCAGGTGTTTGCTGTTCCCTCTGACTGCTAAGGATCAGAGGATGACAGGACGTGAGGCTGGGTCACCAGGTGATGGGGGCGGCGGGTCCCAGCGGGGGTACTCTTGGTCAACCAGCTCTTCTTCTGCTTGCCCCTCCAGCCGCTCAGGTGGATGGACTGGAACGCCCCCATGTTCAGTACCGCGTGCAGTGGCGCCCTCAGGGGCTGCGGGGGGCCTGGCAGGAACAGATCGTGAATGACCCCTTCCTTGTGGTGTCCAACACGTCCACCTTTGTACCCTATGAGATCAAGGTCCAGGCCATCAACAGCCAGGGCAAGGGCCCTGAGCCCAGGTCACCATTGGCTACTCTGGAGAAGACTGTAAGTAGTGGCTGCAGAGCCCACATGCGCCTGCGCAGCCCGCTCCCCTCCCAGCACGCGCCCAGCTTCCATCTCTCCACAGCGCATTTCTTAGGACTAAGGATATATTGTCTTACATAACCAAAGTGCCGAAGTCCAGAAACTTATCATTGATACGATGCATTCCTCTAGTTGGCAGCTGATGTTCTAATTGTGTCAATCGATGCTGTCTTCCCTGAGTTCAGTAATCCACATCCGGTCTGGTTGTCCTGCTGCCTTCCTTTCCTTGAATCTGGAACACTACCGGGTGTTCATTTTGATCACTCTTTCAAGATCTTTTCTGGTCACTCCTCCCTGTAGTTCCTATTTTCTGCCTTGCAACTAACAAACAATCGGTAGGGAGAGACCCTGAGGCCACGCAAATGCCCTGCCCTCAAAGGGAATCCATCTTCCCCGAGGGAGGGTTCTGGGCTGGCCTTGAGATGCCACAGGCTTTCATCCATGTCTCTGGCTGTTTCCAGACCCCCAGGCAAGCCCTCAACTGGAAGACATCAAGATCCTCAACTCAAGCACCGTGCTGGTCAAGTGGTGGCCCTTGGAACCAGCCCAGGTCAAGGGTCACCTCCGTGGATATAATGTAAGGGTCCAAGGTGTGAAAACTGGGGGGGGTGTCCAGAATGAGATGTGAGGATACCAAGAGTGAGAGGATTGGGCGCAGGCCTCTGTCACCTGCTTGCTGCTCTTCCGGAAGTCCTTGGGTTGAGAGGAAAGGGTTCTTATTGAGGGCAGTGGGTAGCATGTGCCTGGGGGTCACTGCTGGATGACTTCTGCCCCTACGGGATCCTTTGTCCATCTGCAGGTGACATACTGGTGGGAGGGCAGTCAGAAGAAGCACAGCAAGAGGCATGTCCACAAAGGCCACGTGGTGGTGCCTGCCAACACCACCAGCACCATCCTGGGAGGCCTTCGGCCCTACAGCTCCTATCGTCTGGAGGTGCAGGCTTTTAATGGCCGGGGCCTGGGACCCGCCAGCAGGATGACCTTCAGCACCCAGAGGGCGGTAAGCCTTGCAGCCCGTGTTCCCGGCCTCGCCCCTCCTCCCTGCCTAGCTCGAGCCTGGGCGAGGCCCTGCTGCTCGTCTCTGTGCCTGCAGTGCCCGGCCACCCTGAGGCACTGCACCTGGAGTGCCAGTCGAACACCAGTCTGCTGCTGCGCTGGCAGCCTCCGCTCAGTCACAACGGTGTGCTCACTGGCTACGTGCTCTCCTACTACTCACGTACGTGTGTTGTGGGCCCACGGCCCTAGTCCAGCCTGGCCAGGAGATGGAGGTGGAGTCGGGGTACAGCTGAGCTGGCTGCCAAAGCCAACTCCCCTCCTGTCTTTGCAGTGGATGATGGGGTCATGGAGCAGTTATCCTTCAACCTTTCGGACCCTGAGCTGAAGATGCACAACCTGACCAACCTCAGCCCCACCTGAGGTACCGCTTCCAGCTTCAGGCCACCACTAAGGAGGGCCCTGGTGAGGCCATTGTGCAAGAAGGAGGCACAATGGCCTTATCTGGTAAGCTGGAAGGGCTGAGGAGGCCCCGCCGGGCAGCTAGGCCCAGCATTGTGGGCCTTGAGCCGCCACGAGGTCCCACAGCATCCTCTCACTCCCCAGGGACCCTGGATTTTGGCAATATCTCGGCCATGGCTGGAGAGAATTATAGCGTGGTGTCCTGGGTCCCCAAGGAGGGCCAGTGCAACTTTGCGTTCCAGATCTCGTTCAAAGCCCGGGGAGGTGAGCACAAGTGGGGCCTCTGGGTGGGGAAGGGGCTCTGGGTCCTGAGGGTCTGGGTTTGATGTGGAGCCAGGGTGCTGCCTGGCACTCCCCCTCAGCCTGGCTGCCCTCTCGCCTCTGCAGAAGAGAAGGTGGGTGCTTATCTACCACCACAGTATGTCAGCTACAACCAGAGGTCCTACACGCAGTGGGACTTGCAGCCTGATACCGACTATGACATCTGTCTGCTCAAGAACACGGTGCTCCTACACCAGATGGCTGTGAAGACAAACGGCACTGGTGAGGCCCTGTGCCATGGCTTCTCTCCTCCTCCCAGAATCTGGGTACCCCTTGGCCCATAACAGAGAAGTCTAGGCTCCTGAAATGGTCCGTTTTAAAACCCTCATATTTTAACTGCTTCTAAGGCAATCATTTTCTCAGAAGGTCCTCCTCCCTGCCCTTTGCTCCCCGGAGAATCCCCCCACCAAGCATCACTTGCAGGCACACCTCAGCCCCTGCCATTGCCCGTGGACCCTCTGGTGCCTGGCCCTCATCCTGCCCCTGCCCAGTCTCCGGAGGCAGAGGCTCCCAGCGAGGCTCACACACAAGGCCGTGAACCTGGGACGTGGGTTAGGGCTGAGGGTCTGCTGTGCCCGAGGGTCCTGTCTCACCCTAGCCTGGGCTCTCCCCCTCAGGCCGAATGAGACTCCCTCCTCCTGGCTTTGCCACTGAGGGCTGGTTTATCGGCTTCATCAGCGCCATCATTCTCTTGCTCCTCATCTTGCTCATCCTCTGCTTTATCAAGCGCAGCAAGGGTGGCAAGTACTCAGGTAACTCTGCCCGGGGCCACCGTTCATCCCTTCTACAAGTGCTTGTTGGTCCCTGAGCCCCCGGCAGGACAGCATGGGCATGTTGCGGGCAGACAGGGGCCCAGAGTAAATGGTAGCCAGGCCCATGTGGGGTGAGTGGTATACCCTTGAAAGCTTATTGGGCTTCTGAGAGCTGCCAAGATGGTGCTGGGGGTTCTCAGAGTGCAGAAGGTGAACTTCACTCATGTCCCCCACCTGGGGATGGGGCCCAGTGTCCAGGAACAGGCTGGGGTGGGAGAAGAAGATTGGCCCTCTCTGTGTGTCTCCAGTGAAGGATAAAGAGGACACCCAGGTGGACTCCGAGGCCCGGCCGATGAAGGACGAGACCTTTGGCGAGTACAGGTGCGCTGGGGGCGGGAGCCTTGCCGGCCGGCCTCCCAGTACCATCCTTGCTTTCATATCTGACCCTGTCTCTCTCTCTTCTCTGTGCTGCTGGGTGATGTCAGGTCCTTGGAGAGGTAAGGCAGGAGTGCATGGGAAGACACTGTCAGATCCCAATGGCAGGGACCCTCCTGTGGACAGCATGTCCTTGGGAGTTACATTGGCCCCTGCTTGCCAGGCCCTGGGCTCCCCCAGCCCTCTGGTTTGGCAGCTCACTGTTTTAAGGACAAGCCAATACCCCCGACTCCTCCTCCATGCACTGACACCAGCTTCCGGGCCTGTCTGTCACCTTCCCAGCTCCCCCATTCTCAGCTCTGCAAGGGCTGGCAGCTGGATAGGTGCCCCTGTCTCGCTCACGTACAAACAAGGAGCCAGGCCCCCCGAACCCCCAGGCTGAGTGCCCACTTGTTCCCTCACGTCCACCAGGATCCTGTGTATGCCCAAGCCTTGTCCCTCTGGTGGTGTGCATGCCACGTTCCCTCCTGGTGTGTGTCAGAGATGAGAACCTCTTCCCCATTGCATTCAAAATAAATGGAAGGAAGGCAGGACCTGGGCCACTGGGGCCACACCACACTCCCCAGCCAGGCCTCCTCCCTCAGGCCAGCACCTGCTAGCTCCTGCTGGGCTCCACTAGGCAGCCTCCCACTCTCCCGTCTTCTGCCCCTGCAGCGACAATGAGGAGAAGGCCTTTGGCAGCAGCCAGCCATCCCTCAATGGAGACATCAAGCCCCTGGGCAGCGACGACAGCCCTGGCTGACTATGGGGGCAAGCGTGGACGTCCAGTTCAATGAGGACGGCTCTTTCATTGGCCAGTACAGCGGCAAGAAGGAGAAGGAGGCGGCAGGAGGCAACGACAGCTCAGGGGCCGCCTCCCCCATCAACCCTGCAGGGACCCTGGAGTAGCGGGGTCCAGCCAGGCAAGGCAGGCAGGGTGCAGTCTGGGGCTGGGCCGCAGGGGAGTCAGAGACCAGGACCCCCATGCCTGATGCCCGCTCTGGTCCCTGACCTTGGGACTGAGGCCCCTCCCTGCCTCCACCAGGTCGCACCCCACCCTCTGGCCCTGGGCCCATGGGAGGCTTGAGTCGGGATCAGAGGAGAGGATCTCACTGCCTAATCCCCTTCTGACTACCCGGTTCCCATTTTATTGCCAAAACCCAGCTGTACCCCTTCTTGGGCACACACTGCTTTGCTCCAGTTTGGGGACCAGCCAATCACTCACATCAGGAGCCTTCAGGTGCTGCCTCATCAGCCTTTGCACAGAGAGGCCGTGGTGGTCGGGAGGGGGTCGAGAGGGGGTGGGGCGGAAGTGGGGATGGCCCCAGAGGGGTCTCTCAGATGCTGCCTGACGGGTTCTCCTCAGGACCAGGGTCGGCACCTTCATCTCCAGCTACTCTTCAGCCGGCCCGGCTGGAACTGGGGATGGAACTCTGTGTCCCCACCATCTGCTCCCTTTTCTTTGCCATCTCTGCTCCAACCAGGATGGGAGCTGGGCAAGCTGGCCACGGGTGCAGAGGAAGCCATCTGGAGAGCCCAGAGTCCCCACACGCCGGTAGCATCCCTCCTCCTGATGCCCACCCCACCTTGCGGCTGGCTTTCAGGAGCTCCATACACACGCTGCCTTCGGTACCCACCAGACAACATCCAAGTGGCCTCCATCCCTGCTGGGGTGCAGGGTGGGCACACCTCCTCCCACTGCCCCTGGCCCCAGCCTCTCCCGGCCGCCACCACCACACCCCAGGACCCCTTAGCCCGCCACCCCGGTCTGAAAATTTTCTTCCTCGGCCTTCCCCTCTGCCCACCTTGGGAATGTAAATACACCGTGACTTTGAAAGTTCCTACCCTTGCCCTTTCCCCATATGCCACTAGTGTGTAGGCAGATGTCTGAGTCTCTAGGTGGTTTCTAGGTTTTATAGCAATTAGCTTTGATGATCCCATCCCAGGAAAAATAAAAACAGACAAAAAATAAAAAGGAAAAAGGAAAGATGGGTTCTCTCAGCTCTGCTGCGCTCCTGCCGGCAGCCCCTGTCTCCCTGTCTGCCTTTGCTTGGTCTGTGAATGAGCCCTCTACAAAAAAAACAAAAGTTAATATATATGTACATAAATATCAGAATTATAACAGGCAAATAAAAACCTGGAAACGAAAATGAACTGTTGTCATTTTGCCGAGCAGTTTCCCCGGCCATGTCCCTTACTGGCTACAGGAAGCCAGCTCATTCTACCCCCCCTTCCAGGCCTTGCTGCCCACTCCTGTCCCTTCTGCTGGCCTCTGAAGAAGCTCTAGGCTCTCCCCACCATTGGGTCCCTCATTCCTGCAGGGGGGGGGGGCGTAGGTGTGGGAGCAGTGTGGCCAGGGCCCAGGAGCCTCTCTTCTGTCTGATGTGACATGACCACCCTGTGCCCGCCTGGCTCCCTGCTTCAGCGCCCTGGTGGAGGACACCTCCCCGGTGCCCAGCCCTCCGAACAGTAAAATGCACTTTAAGTGACTGACCACACACGAACCTCAGGCGGACCCACAGGACAGCCAGCCTGCCTTGGGAACTTCCCAGTCATTTCCTGGGCTCTCCCAGATGAGAGTCCCACGCCTTTCCCCTACCCCTGGCCTCTGCGCAGTCAGCAAGGGCCTTTGTTTCATCTTGAATTGAGTGAGTAGAAGACATCAGAAGAGAATTTCCCCAGCCCTTCGAATCCTTCCCCCACCCAGGCCCCTGCCGGAACCCTCTGTCCCCCACCAGAGGTGGGCAGGCTGCAGTTCATCGAGGTCATCCCTCCACCCTGGCACCTGGCCCCGCTCCATGACCCACTCAAGGACTGTTTTCCTGTGTCTTCCTCCTCTTTTCTGGACCTCTCATTTTTCTTTCTCTGTTTGGTCAGTCTTGTGGGCAAACAAACCAGCCCTAAGAGATTCATCACTAAAAACCCCCGCTCCCGACCACGCCCTTCCAGCTCTCGTCCCATTTCTCTGCTCTACTCTCTGCTCAATTTTTCTGCAAACCCCTTCGACACTTGTCCTACACTCGTCATCCCTGCTTAATCCCCAGCTGTAGCAGCATCCGCTTGTTGTCCCAGTATAGGTCTTCTTGTTCTTACATAACAATAGCTGAAGATATAATATCCCATCCTCCTTTGCACCTAGGTGGGGCCAGTGGGATGTGAGTGGAGGGCAACCTCTGGGCTGTGCCCTTAAAGAAACAGAGCGTGACTTTCCGGGTCCCACTCCATCTCCTCTCCAGCGGGAATACAAATTGATAGTGGGGCCAGGAGGAGCCATCTCGGACCACTGAATGGAAGTTAGCTATTGAGGATGGCAGAGCAGAAATGTAAAAGGACTTTGGGGTCCTGATGACGTGGAGCTGCTCTGTCTGCCCTGGCTGCCTCCCTGGATGTTAAAAAATGAATAGACTGGGTTTTTTTTTGGAGCAATTTCAGGTTACAGAAAAATTAGGCAGAGAATAGAAATTTCCCCTATAGAGTTCCTCGCTCCCCACCCTTAGCAGCTGCCACTATTATTAACATCTTGCATTGGTATGGGACATTTGTTACAACCGATGAGCCAATAGTGATAGGTTTTACTAACTGCAGCTTACATTAGGGTTCACACTTGGGGTTGTGTGTTCCCTGGATTTGGACGAATGTATCATGACATGGTGCATGCATCATTCAGAGTAATTTCACTGCCCTAAAAATACCCTAAGAATGTCTTCATTGAACGTTAGCATACACAAAATAAAGTGCACACCTGAATTTTTACCTGCAAATCCACCACCACTCAGATCAAAGCTGTAGGACATTTGCATCACTGCAGAAAGCCCCGTCATGCCTCCACCCAGCCAATACCTGGTTTGTGACACCATTCATGTGACTGTGTGTCAATTCTTCTCTCCTGTTCATTGCTAGGTAGCATCCATAGTATGGATGCACCACAACTTATTAACCCATTTTCCCACTGATGGACATTTGGGTCATTTCAGTTCTGTCTACTATGGAGAAAGTGGGTATATGCAGTCCTTTCTTGGGGGTTGGGGTTTCATGCTGTAGGAAGAGAGTAACTGGGCCAGAAAGTGGGTGTATGTACCAGTTATTAAATTATACTGTCTCTTGAGTCCAACTCACTTTGCTGTCCCTGCTTCCGATGCTGGAATGAGGACTCTGCAAACCACATTCATGCTTCGCCAGCTGGCTCCATCTGAGGTTCTGCTAACAGAGGGTGTTGGATGGAGATTGCAAGGCTGGTGGAGGAAGGAGGAATGTGCTCCTTCCTGTAAGCATCACCCTAGCAAAATATCTTCACCCTGGCAGCAAGCAGCGCATTTCCATGGCACCAGCTGAATCCAATTTTCAGATTTCCCAACACTTACGAAAACAGTGTTATTGCATCCCAGCTCTGAGACACCAACAACAGCAAACCGGTGCCTCTCCTCCTCAGAGGTCTGGGTCCCAGGGCCACCACAGGGCTCTCTACTGAGCTCAGAGATCCCAGCAGTAACTAGGCTCTGCCCCCAAGGGAGACTGAGTTTCACCCGGAAGGGTGGCTCTCTTAAGCTGCAAAGTTTGAGAAGTTACAACCCCTTCCCTTTGTTCCAGACTACAGGGTTCCGCTGTAACAAAAGACCATAAACCAAGTGGCTTAAACAACAGAAAAGTATTGTCTCCCAGTTCCAGAAGCCAGAAGTCCAGGATCAACATGCCCACAGGGTCGTGCTCCCTCTTAAGCCACTAGGGAAGGGTCTGTCATTGTGTCTGCTTCCTGATGGGATCCATTCTGATCGAAAAACTGGTCATAGGAGTGGGGTCAGGTATCATATCCCCAAAGAGGGGCTGTGGGGGTTGGTTTGTTTATTTGCATCTTCTGGCTTGAGAACACCATTAGGTTTCAGGACCCCACTTCTCCCCATGCACTGCCCCTTTCACATGACAAATGTGGAAAGGCTGGGAATTCAACTGACACTGGGCTTCTGCAACTCACAAGATTAAACATTGTGCCTTATTTTCTGCACTGTCAGCCTTACGGCTACAAAAAGTAAGATAATTTTTAGGGCTGTCATGGAAGCTCTTTGCTTCCTTGCAAGGGGACACCTATTCTCCTCAAGACCTACTTAAAACATACCCCATTGCCATTAGACCTATAACTAGGGTCCAATTTCAGCATGGTCCAGGGAAACAGCTGTATGCTAAGACCCAGAAAGAAATAGCTCATACACCAAAAGAATAGCATGATTTTTTTGCTAGTAAATACTGGTGGAACATGGAGGAATATGTGTAGGAATAAATTCTAAGGATGCTATACCATCTTTAGAAAGTAAGGAGGTTAGAAAGTAACATTGGGTTGGGCACAATTTATTCATCTGGGTGCATTCACTAAAGATTCTGTATTTAATGTTAGCCCATGCAGCTGGACGGTACTCTAACTGACTTGGTTGGTTGACTTAAACTTGAACTCAGCTGTGGGCTAAATTCAACGATACCAAGATGCCAGAATGACCCTGGCTTTGGGAAAGAACTCAAAGGTTTAATTCCTAAGGGGGGAACTACAGAGATTATTGCCTTGAGCTTGAACGTTGCAGTCATGGTGATATCTCTCATATCCTCATTTGCCATTTTGACTGTGCACAGAAGGTGGATGGATCTTGGAGAAGGACTGTGGATTAGTGTAAGCTTAACTAGGCAGTGACTCCAAGTGCAGTTGCTGTCTCAAAGGTAGTATCTTTACTAAAGCAGAACATCACAACCCTGGGCCCTGGCATGCAGCTATTCCCTATCAAGTATTTTACTCTGTACCAATTTGCAAAGTCCACCAGAAGCTCTCTGTTTTACTGGAAAGGCTAACAGTACAGCTTCCCGGTTATGCCTAAGGGACATGTCATCTCTTCTTCTCTTTGACATAATATAGTCCTTAGAGACTTTGTCTTAGCATTCCTCACAACACCCACTGGTCCACTACATTGATGACATCATCCTGATAGAATCTGATGAGCAAGAAGCAGAAAGTACTGTAGATGCCTTTGTAAGACATATGCAAACCAGAGGTAGGAGATATACCCCATGAAAACTTAGGAAAGTCAAACCTCAGTGAAGTTTCCAGGAGTTCAGTGTTCTGAAGCATGTAAAGATATCCTCTTAAGGTGAAAGACAAGATGCTGCACCTCACACAAGCCACCTCTAAAAATGATGTTTGGTGGACTCTTTTGGATTATGGAATTTACATCACAAGTGTGTGCTACTTCGAGTCATTTACTGTGTAGCTCATAAGGCTGCCGGTTTTGTATGGAGACAAGAACAAGACATAGTTGTGCAGTGAGTTCAGACTGTAGTGACAGCTACTCTTCCAATTGGGCCTTGTGATCCAGCAGATCCAATAATACTCAAGTGTCTGTGGAAAGTAGTGATACTCTTTGGTGTCTCTGGCAAGGACAATCACTGTGCAGACCTGTGGAGTTTTGTAGAAAATCCATTCCTGCTTCCTCCAATAACCATTCTCCATTGACTTACTATCGGATGCTGGTAGAGACTGAATTCTTAAGACTATGGGTGACCACGTGACCTGAGTTATCCATCAGGAACCAGGTGTTCGACCTATCAAGCCATAGGTTGGGCATGTGCTGCAGTGCATCACAATGAGTGAATGGATTTTAGAGATAGGAACTCAGAGGGTCTCAGAAAGCACAAAAAGTTGCATGAGCAAGTGCTCCGACTCCTTTGACACCAAGTCCTGCAGCATGGCCTCCTCTCCCTCAACCATGCCCGCACTTCCTGAAATGTTATGTAAGGCCAGCTGACGGAGGAGGAAGTAACTCAAGCCTGGTTTGTAGATAATTCTGCCAATCTACCGGAAGTAGGTGGTTGCAGCATTATGGTGCCACTGATGGGTGACCCCGAGGACTGTGGCAAAGGAAAATTCTCCAAGTAGGCAGAACCTTGAGCATTACAGCTGATTTTCTATTTAAAAATAAAATTCCAGCTTTATTGAGATATAATTTACATATACCATAATCGTGTAAGTTTAAGGGGTACAACATGATATTTGGTACATGTATATGTCATGACATGTTTATCACAGTAAGGTTAGCTACCACATCCCACACCTCACAGAATTACCATTTTGTTGTTGGTGATGGTGAAAACATTTAAAATCTACTCTCGTAGCAACTTGTACATATACAATACGGTATTGTTAACTATAGTCGCCGTGCTCTGTGTCAGATCCCCAGAATCTATTCATCTTATCACTGAAAGTTTGTGCCCTTTGACCAATATCTCTCCATCTCCCCTGGCAACCACCATTCTCCTCTCTGCTTCTATAGCACACAATGTTTTTAGATTCCACATGTAAGTGGGATCATGCAGCATTTGTCTTTCTGTGACTGATTTATTTCATTTAACAGCATAGTGCCCTCAAGGTCCATCCATAGTGTCTCAAATGGCAAGATTCCCTTCTTTTATGGTTGAATCATATTCTATTATGACATGCACTACATTTTCTTTACCCATTCATCCATTAATGAACGCTTACGTTGTTTCCACGTCTTGGCTGTTGTAAATAACACTGCAATGAACATGAGGGAGCAGGTATCTTTTAAACATCCTGTTTTCATTTCCTTTGGATATATTTTCAGAAGCGGGATTGCTGAATCATATGGTGGTTTTATTTCTAATTTTCTGAGGCACCTCCATACTGTTTTCCATAGTGGCTGCACCAATTTACATTCCTACCAACAGTAAAAAATAATAATAATAAATCTCTTTTCTCCACATACTCACTGACAGTTACCTCTCATTTGTTTTGGTTTTTTTTTTTTGATAATAGCCATTCTAACAGTTGGGAGGTGACACCTCATTATGGGTTTGATTTGCATTTCCTTAATGATCAGTGATATTGAGCACCTTTTTACATACCCGTTGACCAATCATATATCTTGGGGAAATGTCTATTCAGGCCTTTTGCCCATTTTTAATTGGACTATTTGATTATCTGTTAATGAATTGTATGAGTTCTTTATATATTTTGGATATTAAGCCCTTATCTGATATCTGATTTGCAAATATTTCCTCCCACTCTGTAGGCTGTCTTTTCATGTGTTGATCATTTCCTTGGCTGTGCAGAAGCTGTTTAATTGCGAAGTAGTTCAGTGCCCATTCTGATTGGCCTGAGAGATGGCCAGAGAATGGGTCTGCACCGATTCGCAGGAAACTGCTGATCATTTGGCTGAAGAGCCATGACTTGGAAAGAACAGAGTTGGAAGTTTGGTGACCGGTTGGGGAAGAGGAATGTGGACAGACTTCTTAGAAGGGCATCCATTGCAGAGGACACTTTCAGTATCCAGGTGGATGAAATGACACGCTGTTTCCCAGCCATCGCAGTGCTTGCCCAATGGGCCCATGAACAAAGTGGCCATGATGGCAGGGGTGAATTAGGCATGGGCTCAGCAACATAGACTTTCTCCGCCGAGGCCCACCTGGGCCTTGCTGCTGCTGAGCGATGAATGCGCCAACAGCACAGAATCATACTGCCCAGACACGGCACCATTCCCCCAGAGAGCAGCCTGTCTGTGGTGGAGACAGCACCTTGAAGGGTGTGCCTCTGAGAAACTCTAAGTTTGAGAAACTCCACCGGGTAGAGAACCTTAATCAGCCAAATTGTCAGTTGAAGATAAGAGAAATATGGAAAAAGTAGTAGAAGGAAGTTATACAAATCACTTTTGGACTGCTGACCAGTTATAAAAATAAATGTTACAGCCATGTATAATTTCTTAATTATATTTGTTAATTGTATATATGTAAATAACATAATATATAAAATATTTTCTTTTCTGCTTCCTCTCCTTACCCCCTATTACTTTATATAACAATTGTTTTGATGGGTAACATTACAATTTAGTCTCTGAGTCACAGAATATTCAAGTGGGACTATGACTTATTCAGAGGGGAAACTAACATCATTAATACTGTGGCTGTCATTCGGAGATGATTGCAAAGGCTGTTGGATTTTGTGTCTCTCCTTTGGGGAGGTGGTGAAAGCATATTTTTATGAAGGATGCTGGCATTTTGTCAGGCAGAAACATAAACTTGTCACCGTTGCTGATAGAAGTTCGAATACATATAGAAGGGTTTGTAGTGATGCTGAGAAGCCAAAGGAGCGGAAGGGGGAATTGTGCTTTGTGATGCTGGCACGGGGACTCCGCAGCCACATTGTTTTCTTGTCTTCTGGCTCTCTGTTAGATTCCACCAGAAGTGACACTAGAGGAAGCCTGCAAGGCTGGAGAAGGGACAAGGGTCTTGCTCCTTCCTGTTTGCTTTCTATTCCTATTGCTGTCATCCAGACTTGACTCTCAGCCTGGAAGCATCAGGTGATTCCCATCTCCAGCTCAGAAACAGGAAACAAACACCCCCATCAGAGGTCAGAGTCCCAGATCTATGTGGCCCCTTATCCTAAGCCTTGGCAGTATTGGCAGCAGCCATTCAACACCCCCTCCCCAGAGTCTTGTTTCTAGCTCTGCAGGGCCCCTCCTCTGAGCTTCAAGGTTCATTATTCCACCTCTTCCTCTTGTTCTCCCAGCTCTGTAGGTATTACCTCCATGCTATCTCAGTTCTTCCAACGACTTCCTTCCACTGTCTGCTTAATCGAGTCTCTATATTCAATCCTCTCTGTTGAAATACTTTGAGTAGTTTGTTTTCCCATCTGGATCTTGACTTCTAGTATACTTTAATGGTTATTTGTGAATTATATCTCAATAAAGCTGGAAAAAATAAGAATAAGAAAAATGGGCAAAGATATGAATAGGGAGTATACAGAGAAAAAATCCCAAATGCTAAGAGGCATGAAAATAAGATGTTCGAACTCATTGATTATCGGAGAAATACAAATTAAAATAACAATGAGATATCATTGTATATCCATTCGATTGGCAAACACACACACATGTGTGCGCACATGTATATACGCGCGCACACACAGACGCACCCTAGAAACACAAGTAACATCAAATACTGGCACATTTGGTATTGTAGGAATATAGAGATATAAGAGTCCTTTTGTACTACCACTGGGAATATAGGCATAGCCATTCGGGAGAACAATATGTTAATATCTAGTTAAATTAAGTATACACCTAGCCTGAGTCCCTGCAATTCTGTTCTTAGGTATACATCACAAAGAAATTCTTATACAAGGGATAAAGTGACATATATGACAGAGCTTATTAAAGCTTTATTTGCAGTGACTGGCGGGTGCAGGCAATCTGGACCTCCATCACAGAGGAAGCAGATAAGACATTAGTGAACACTGTGTACTATTTGTCAGCAAGATTATCTGCAGACCCAGCAATATAAAGAGACCCTCGAAGCATGGTGTGGAATGACTTCTGTGGCCAGTAATGACAGAATAAGTAATCTGAAACATAGTGCTCACTGAGAACAACCTGCAGAAGCTAGTTTTTTTTGTTCACCCCTTGGAATTTTCCACATAGACAATCACATCTGCAAATAGGACAGTTTTATTTCTTCCTTTTTGATCTATTTGCCTTTTATTTCTTCTTCTTGCCTTATTGCGCTAGCTATAACTTCCAGCACTATCTTAAGTTGGAGTAGTGAGAGCAGACATCCTTGCCTTGTTCTCTCAGATCTTAGGAGGAAAGCAGGATTTTTGTAGATGATACAAAAAGATGCTTAATCAAGGAAGCCTTCTATTCCTATTTTTTCTGAGGGTTTTTGATCATGAATGGGTATTACATTTTGTCAAATGCCTTTTCTGTATCAGTTAACACCATTATATAATTTTTCTTCTCTAGACTGTTAATATGGTAGATTGTGTTAATTTTCAAGTATTGAACCAGACTGCATTCCCTTGAACAGAACCTCCTTGGTCATGGTGTATAAGTCTTTCCACATGTTGCTGAATTTCACTCACTAATACTCTCTTGAGGATTTTTGTGTCTACATGCATGAGGAACACGTGTTTGTAGTTTTCTTTTTTAACTGTCTTTGCCTGCTTTTGTTATCAGGATAATATCAGTTTCATAAAGTGAATTTGAAAATGTTTCCTCCTCTTCTATTTTCTGGAAGAGATTGTGTAGAATGGATATTAATTCTTCTTTAACTGTTTGGTAGAATTATTCAATGAAACCATCTGGTACAGGAAGTGGTTTTTGGTGGGGATTTTAAGTCATCAATTTCAATTTCCTTAATATTTATAAAGTTATTAAAATTATTTATTTTATATTGAGTAAGTTGTAGTAGTTTGTGTTTTTGAAGAATTGGCCCATTTCCATTTCTATTTAAGTTGTCAAATCTATGTGTGTAAGTTATTGGTAGAACTCCTTATTATCCTTTTGATGCCTGAAAGGTCTGTGGTGATAGTCTCTATTTCATTCCTGATATTGGTCATTTGTGTCTTCCTTTTTTTTTCTTTGTCAGTCTTCTAGAGGTTTGTCAATTTTATTGATTTTTTCCAAATAGCCAGCTCTTTGTTTCATTGATTTTCTTTATTATTTTTTCTGCTTCCAATAGCCTTGATTTCTGGTCTTATCTTTAGTTTCCTTCCTTCTGCTTGTGTTAGGTACATTTTGTTCTTCTTTTTCTAGTTTCTTAAAGTGAGAGATCAGGTTACTGATTTGAGACTTATTTTTTAATGTCTGCATTTAGTGTATAAATTTCCCTCTTAGCACTTCTTTAGCTGTGTCCCGTACATTTTGCTATGCTGTATTTTCATCTCCATTCGATTCTGTGTATTTTTTAAAATTTCCCTCAAAACTTCTATGACCCCAGATTGTTGAGAAGTGCGTTGTTTAGTTTGCAAGCACTGGGAAAGATTTTTTCATTGTATTTCTGTTATTAACAAGGCGTTAAGCTGTCGGATGTCAATACCAGAAAGAGACCGAAGGGCCATATAATTCTACCTTTTCTTGTCTTAATGGGAAGAAAACCAACCCTTCCTATTTAGATGCCTAGCAAAGCTGATGCCATCGAGAAGCTACCCAGGACTCTGGTGTCACCTACATGCCTTCCTTGCCAGCTGATATTACCCATTTAAGGCCGGAAGTTGGCAGAAGCACTTGGCAGCGTTTTCCATTTATAGCCCCAAGCACGGGGATATGCATTTGCCACAGCATTCGATTCTGCAACCAAAAGACTTTGCTGGAACAAGCATGTCGGAGTCCAGACACCGCATCAAGGGTAAGGTGGCCAGGCAAAGCCAACTAGTCACCAACCCACTGAGAGGAGATGCTGACGGCCATACTTAAAGCCTTTCGGTAAAGGTGAGTCTCTCATCAATTTCATCCACGGTTTGTTGAAGATTTTTGTTTCTCAAAATGTATGTCCATGGATCTGAGGGTAGATTGAAATCACCTTTTGACCCTGACCACCTTTGTCTTGATTCTTGAAATAACAAATTAGGACACAGGTGAGAGGATGGCCAGGACAGACTATTACCCAAGCATAGCAGCAGCTGCCCAGTTTGGGGGACTCTAGAGAAGGGCAAAGAAGAAAAGAAGAAACTAAAGAAGTGCTGTTCAGTTGCTCGGTTAGAACTTTTTTCCTAAAGAGAGTGTTCTTGTTGTGGTGCAATCCAATCTAAGACCCACGGAGCCAATTGAGATGAATTGTGAGCCTTTATCAGCTGGCCTGCGACTGACTCTCTACCATGCAGGGTTAGAGGAGATCAGTCCCGAGCCTCCAGAGCGGGTAGCTGAAAAAGCCTAAAACCACATCAAACGAGCAAGCAGATTTACAGAAGCAGAAGTTGGGCATTTGAAAATTTTCCACCCTTAACATTCCCCACTCGTTTTCTAGGGGAACTCAAATCATTGATTCGTCAACCTGGGGTGGTGGGTGGTGAGTTCTGAGAACCATGAGTTTCACTGCCTGCACCCTTTTTTGACATACATAGTGAACCAATTAATTATACAAGGTCTAAATAATAACCCTAGAAATGCTAATATTAGGGGTCCTGCAATGGAGGAAAGCAGAGTAGTCAACCACAGGGATCAGTTAAACACGTTCTCATACCAAGATCCTGTCCTCCGGCGTCATTCTCTGTCGCTGAGCTGTTGTCTGACTCAAGCTAGGCTATCTCTAATAATGCCTGAATGGTTAGCATAAAACACAGGTTTCACCTAAAGCTATACAATTAAAGCAAGATCTATGCTTTATGAACACATTAGTCTTACATGTATGAATTAATACACAGATTCTTAGTTCATTTTACAGATTCTGAAACTAAGCTGTTCAAAAGGTAAATTCTGAAACTATGGTTGATGCAGTAAATGAATATATCAAAACAAACAAAAACTTTTTAAATATTTACATTTAAAAAGACATTTAAAACCAAGAGGGGTCCTTCTCAGTGAGGCTCAGGTGAGGCAGGTTGTGGCTGGGTGAGATTGAGTTGGACTCTGGTTAAGGACTAACTGGTGAGTTTTTCGCTGCACTAGGTGGAGAGCCTGTAAGGACTTAAGAAGGGAGAAGTTACGGATTTCTGTGAGTTTATTTTCCCTATTGGGGAGAAGTGGGGGTCTTCCAAACATGATTTCATAAGTGTGATCCCTTTACAGTAGGGGTGCATTGTGCCCTTAACAGAGGGGAGGGAAGGAGGCTTACCCAGTTTTACCAGTTTCTAATTTGAACTTAGTCAAAGTTTCTTTAAGGTCTATTTATCCTTTCCTACCTGTCCTGAGCTCTGAGGCCTATAAATGTAATGTAATTTCCAATTAATCTAACACCTTGGCTAGAGATTGGCTGGTCTGGGCGATGAACGCCGGGCTCTGTTGGACCCCAGTGTTATGGGCAGGCCAAATCGAGGCACTATTTCTGAGACTAATTTCTTTGCTACTACCTGAGGTCTCCTGCTTGTGTGGGAAGGCTTCAGTCCGTCCTGAACAATGAACACAAGTAAGTACTTGAATCTGAAGGTTCCCGGGCTGACTTCAGTGAAAATCCAACTCCCAATGTTCCCCCGGTGCCTGTCCATGCAGATGTGGCACGGGCTGATACCTGTTTGGCCATTCGTTGCAGTGCCGGAATGTAATAGTCTCTTTTCAACAGTTCAATTAACTTGGTTCCTCTCAAATGAGTTCTCTGGTGAACCTGGGTTATAAGGTCTCGGCTCAAGGCCTCAGGTAATACAATGCGGCCATCTGGGAGCCTAACCCACCCAGCAGATTCCTCTTTGTCTCCCAGCTTGTTGCATCGTTCAATTTCTCCTGAAGTGTAGGTAGGGGGGTCCGTCAGCACCCTGGGCGGCAGGGCTGGCAGAATGTCAAGTGGCCCCACTGGTTTTCTGGCAGCCTCTTTTGCTGTCTGTGTAAGTGTTCACAGTCTTCTTTTCACCCCACCGCAGAGCTTGAGTCACTGCTACCAGTTCAGCCCGCTGAGCTGAAGTGCCATGGCTTAGGGATTGTGCCCAGATGACAGTCTCAGTGGTAGCCACTGCAGCCCCGGCATACCTGACTCCTTCTGAGATGAAGTTACCGGATTCGGCCAAGGGCTGTCTATCAGGTCTGGTGCAGGTGACGTTCTCTAGGACCTCAAGGCAGTCATGCAGAGTTTGGCGAGGGTCATCGTCAGGCAGTAGGGTAGCTGGGTTGAGTGTGGCAGTTTTCAGGAACTGTATGTGAGGTGGGTTGAGAAGCAGGACCTGATACTGGGTGATTGAGCATTGGAAATCCACTGGTCTGGTGGACTGCAAAGCTCCTATGTCCACCAAGAAGTTCAAGCCCTGGGGGCTCATAATGTAAGAGCCCTGACCTCCTCATTCTGCATCCTCGAGAAGATGACGGGGGGCTTGTTCTTTTTCAGGGCACTCATTCTTCCAATGTCCCTTTTTTTGCAATATGCGATTGGTCCTTCTCTAACCCGACTCTTCCTGGGTCCATTGTTCGCCCTGGGGTCTGTTCTCGGCCTCTGCCTTTTCCTGGCGTCCCTTTGGCTGGGCTTCTTGCATGGTTGCAAGCAGGACCTTGGTCATCTTCTTAGTCTGTGCTATATCTACCTCATCTCTATTGTTAATACTCGTTGGGCTATCTCGACCAGCTCAGACAGGTTCTTTCCTTCAAACCCTTCCATCCTCTGCAGTTTCTTTCTAATATCTGGGGCTGACTGACAAAGGCTAAATTCACAGCCCTCCTATTATTAGGGTCCTCCGGGTCAATAGGGGTATATAACCGGTACGACTCTAAGAGTCGTTCCAGGAACGCCCCGGTGACTCATCCTTAGTTTGGATGACCTCGCTTACCTTAGATAAGTTAGTGGGTCGTCGGGGCAGACCGGAGGCCCTGGAGCAGAAGCTGGCGATACCGTTGGAGAGCCTCCTTACCTTGGTCGGTGTTGGGGTCCCAAGGCGGACGGTGTTCGGGAGAAATGTGATGTTGGCGGGGTCGGTGGAAGGCTGCCCGTTGGGCTCTAATACCACTTTGCAGCCTCCCTGGATCCGCTCCCGCTCCTCTGAGGTAAACAGGACCTGGAGGAGTTGCTGACAGTCGTCCCAGGTCGGCTGGTGGGTAAAGAAAATAGTCTCTAGGAGAGAGGTTAATCCCTGGGGTTTCTCTGAGAATGAGGGGTTCTGGTGTTTCCAATTGTACAGATCGCTGGTGGAGAAAGGGACATAGACCATGAATGGCCTCTGAGTTTCTCCCCCAACTGGGGAGCCAATTGCCAGTGGGGCCAGGACTGCTGCCTGGTTTGACGAGTCAGGACAGGATCAGGGTATTGTGGGGGGGTACACAACCCCAGTGCGGGTGTGGGGAGGACTCAGGAGGGGTTCTGCCTCCCTGTTAGATGGAGACAGGACCGGGTCAAGGGGCGTAAGGGGGAGGATTAGTGATCTCAGGGTCCTCAGGGGTGCCTGTAAGACAGGGTAAAGAGGGTTAGGTCTTTGTCTGGACGGTTTCTCTTTTTGCTCCTTTGGTGTAGAGAGAAGGACAGACTTGGGAGTCGTCTTTGATTTTTTCTGCGCGGCAGTCCTTCAATACTTGGGGGCATCAGAAACAATATCGATCCACACATCGATATATGGAGCCTGATCAGGGTGGCCAGGATTTCCGTAGATAATATTCCGCACCTGAAAGGCTGTTTGCAGGTCGAGTGACCCCTCTGATGGCCACCCTGTTCCAAATGTGGGCCAATCTAACTGGCAGAACCTCTGAAGGTCAAAGGGAGTGACACTGGCTCCGTAGGCGTGGGCTCGTCTCCTGAAATCCTTAAAATGATTAAGGAGGCACTGAAGGGGGTAGGACGATTCGAGGAAGAAGCCTGACCCATGTTAATAAAAACAGGCAAGAAAGAGAAATCCCCACGAAAAGCCAAATAAGCCAGGGCTAGATCAGCCTCTGACCCAGCGTCTCGTCAGACGGGGCCACGGAGGCCAGACCTGAGGAAACAGTACATTCGACTAGTCCAGACAGACACAATACAGACAGACAAGAACAGTAACAGACTAAGGCAAACCAGTCCGGACAGACAGACACAATATAGACAGACAAGACAACTACAGGTAACACAAAACACTAGCGCACCCAAAAACCGGAAGTCAAGTCTGATGTGTCAGACCTTGACCAGACTAGGGAAGTTATGCTGCATCCAGCCTTCCACTAGTTCCCAGGGCCCAACCAACCAACCAATCAGATACCCAAAAACCTGAGTACCTGTAGTGCAGTCTGACTCACCGGTGAAGCTGCTCCAGATGGCTCGTGCCCTGTTGTTACAGAATTGAACCATTTGTCCACCTGCCCTCCTGGGCAAGTCCGCCTGGCGTCCGGGGCTGAGGAACGTCTCTCAGCGGCCGTCCCCTGGACGGGGCAGGTCCTTGCCCAAGGTGGCCGGGTCGTGGATCTTAGGAGATGTCCCCCTCTGGAGAGATCTCGCTGGGGCCTCCAAATGTTGTGGTGCAATCCAATCTAAGACCCACGGAGCCAATTGAGATGAATTGTGAGCCTTTATCAGCCTGCCTGTGACTGACTTTCTACCATGCAGGGTTAGAGAAGATCAGTCCCAAGCCTCTAGAGCGGGTAGCTGAAAAAGCCTAAAACCACATCAAACAAGCAGATTTACAGAAGCAGAAGTTGGGCATTTGAAAATTTTCCACCCTTAACAATCTTTACTCCGGTCAATTTATAAGGGCGAGAAAGGAAGAAAGATGCTCTATGTCCTTATTACAGGAAGCCGGGTTGCTGGAAGAGGGATTGTAGAAAGAGACTGGAGGAGGCAAGAACTTCAGGGACAGGAGAATCATGAGCGATTTTACCCAAATATCCACAATTTAAAAGGGGGAAAAAAGACATTTTATACTAACCTAGTACAACTATTTATGTGTAGATATCTCAATTTAAATGTTATTGGAAACCCACAATGCAATATGACAGTATTGAAATGTACTCTAGAAGCCTACATAATTTTATTAACCAATGTCACCCAATAAATTTAATAAAAAAAAAAAAGATAGAATCAAAAAATAAATAAAACTTTAAGAATTGTCTTTTTCCCAATAAAAATTACTTGGGGTTAAAAAATAACAAAATAAATGTTAATGGGAAATTTATAAATTAGAGTAGATAACCTAAGGAATTCCAGTTCACAAGCTCGCTTTGGCAGCACTTATACTAAAATAAGAATTCCAGTTCAACAATTGAAAAATCTGATCTAGGTGTCCTGGAAGGGACCTTTACTTGTGCACAAAATGGTAGCATTTGAAATATATTTTTGTTCTAGGTGTCCTGGGAGGGACCTTTACTTGTGCACAAAATGGTAGCATTTGAAATATATTTTCATGCTGGAAAAGTGTCCCAAGCTGAAACAAATTGTTGTATCCTTTTGAGCCCTAGAGAATAAAGATGTTGGTTAAATTCAAGATATAAAACAACAAAAAAAATTTACTTGAGGGATAAGCTATATTCACGTGTAAAACAATATCCTTTGTCAAGAGCTCCAATAGCAGGAATAAAACCTATTATAAAAGAGTTAGAAAAACAAGATATAATTTTAAGTAAGACAATTGCCCCCTAATACTCCCATACTTCTAATAAAGAAGGAAGATGCTTTAGTCTGCTCAGGCTGCTGTAATGAAATACCATGGATTGGGGGTTTCATTGACAAACCTTTATTTGTCTCAGTGCCAGAGGGTAGAAGTCCAAGTGCAGAGGGCTGGCCAATTCGGTTCATGCTGAGAGCACGCTTCCTATACACGGCTGCCTTCTCGCAGTGGATCCTATGGCCTTTCTTCAGTGTTTGTTGGTGAAAGAATTAGATATCTAGCTTTCTCTTCTCATAAGGGCACTAAGCTCTTATTAGGACTCCACTCTCATCATCTCATCTAAACTTAATCACCTCTCAACACCCCCTCCTCCAAATGCCATCCCATTGGGGAATAGAGCTTCAACATAGGAATTTGGGGAGACAGATGTATCAGCCCATAACAGAAGGTAAATTTGATAAAGATGATCAAGCACTGCATAGATTTGGACAAGAATTTAAGGAAGTCAATAAAACGGATGCTTTGTTAACCCCTGCGACTAGTCTGACTCCAGCATCATCGTCTGCAAAGGTTTTCTGTTTTCTGCCTTTTCTTTCTTCCCTTCTGTTTCTCTAGCAGATGAGTCTAAATTCTTGTTTGCTTTTGCTTATGGAAAAGGTCCAGTATTTACGACAAGGCCTCCTCACGGGTTTCACACTCTTATTATTTTCTCTAGTCATTTTCAGGAAAACTTAAGAGAGCTATGTCTCACCAAAGGGATCTATGGTTATTCAGATGCCATTAGCCTCAGAAACTAAAGAGCCAGGTGAAACTGATATTTTGGCTTTCTTACAATTTTTTTCCCTGGACAGACACAAACCTCAGTAGAAATACTGAAGTATTGCCAAACTGAAGTAAGATACTTTGGGTAGCTATTGTCAGCTGCAAGCCACAGAGTGTAACAGATACAACAGCCTACTGCTATTACTGCTGAAAAAACAGCCAATTTTGGGACTAGAACAGTATCATCAACAGTGGGTTCACCCCAGCTTTAGCAGAGCCGACCAAACCTCTGATCGAGCAGTTGCATGAATACCCTTCAAGTCTCTGGTTTGTCCCTGGAATCTGAAGAGGCTTTTGAACAATTGGAATTGGCTTCTATGCTCCCCACTCACCCCACAAGTTCTGGGGTTCCAAACTGTGAAAAACTCAACCTGATTCATCTGATATTTCTGTTCATATTGCGCATCTGGTGTTGTTTACTCATGGGTCATGTAACTGGGATAAAAGTGGCCCACTGAAGGCTTCCTGTACTGTGGGGACTTGTGAGAAAACTGGAATTTCATGCTTTGTCTGGAGTTGTGCCTGCGCACGCAGAGGAGTCACTACTGTGACTAGAGCTGCAATTCTTGGCTCTGGATTTAAAATGAGTAAATATTATGTGTAATATATATATATGTATTACACATAATATGTTATATATTTTTATATATAATGTATCACTAATAAATACATGTCGGTGTCTGTCATACTACAGGATGAATTTGAAAAAACAGAGGCTTTCTGAATTCCATGGCAACTAAAATACCTCATGAAAAAATTGACAGTTGGTTTGTCAGAGGTTTCTAACTGCCTGCTCAGGTATCAGTACGGTTGTCCCCCCTTATCCGCCATCGCCCTTCCTGCAGTTTCAGCTACCCACGGGCAACTGCAATCCAAAAATATCGAATGGAAAATACCAGAAATGAACAATGCACACGTTTTAAATGGCGCGCTGTTTTGAGTAGCGTGCTGAAATCCGCACATGCATGCATCAGTCACTGCCCCGCTGGGCACTTGACTCATCCCTTTGTCCACAGTCCATGCTGTCTACACTTCGGCCCGTTAGTCACACTGTCCGTTGAGATATTGTGGGGCTTGTGTTCAAGTCACCCTTATTTTACATCAGAATGGCCCCAAAGCGATTCATATAACTTTTTTTCTTCATCAGCCAATTTTAATCAAGTGAAGTAAGTAGTAAAAGCACAACGTCATGAAAAGCCCCACATTTTATACATTTACATTATTTTCCATTGTCTTTCCTTGTGAGGTGTTGAAGGTGGGACCCGTTTCTGAATCTTCCTAGTGGTGGAATGAGGTGCATGTTGTTCTGAAGTGCCACTCACGTTGAATTTATGGTTTGTCCGAATTAATTTATGAGCGGTAGGTGGCGGTCATACAACGATGCTACTCAGTGGTCACCATGCTTCCGTCCATATCCCAGAATGTGTTTTTGTCACTCCAGTAGTATATATAACCCATCCATGACGGTCCCAAAAGTGCTGTTGTTTTCATAGTATTATTTCCATATTTGTCTTCCCCGACTCATGTACCAACCCTCACTTCATTTTTCCTGAAGAAGGTTTGTAGACAGCCTTGGAGGCCACCGTGGCCATTGGCCTGTCGCAGCCCGTGCTCCAGGACTGGCAGGAGCTCCATCTTGTCCTGCAGGCTGGCCTCCCAGGTAAATAACTTTTTTTATTACAGTATATTGTCATAATTGTTCTATTTTATTATTAGTTATTGTCGTTAATCTCTTACTGTGCCTGATTGATAAATGAAACTTTATGATAGGTTTGTATAGGAGAAAACAGTATATGTAGGGTTTGGTCCTGTCTGCAGTTTCGGGCATCCTCTGGGGCCTTGAGACACATCCCTGCAGATAAGTGGGGATGACTGTATAGCACTGTAGAGCTCACACAGGGCAGAGGATGAGGTTCCCAAGGAGTTTCCTGCCAGAGCTCCAAAAGCTACTGTTAAAACGTGTGGGGCTCCAAACATAGAAGCTCTGCTCTGAATGCAATAAGCTTTTGTTTATTACAGAAAATGCACCACAGAAAGCAATGGGTGAACGAACTAGAAAGGTGCCTAAAAGAAGTTTGGGCCATGGGAATTCCCTAACACTGCCCCTGTTTGCCTGGTTAGTGTTGTCGTGTAAAAGCCATCTGAGTAAGGAAATTTTAAAATGTATTTATTTAAATTAGTTTCAAGTATACAGTACATTGGTTAGACATTTATATAGTTTGTAAAACGATCCCCCCGATGGCTCCCTCCCTCCCCAGGCCCTCCACCTAAGTCATCATATTACTGCTGACTGCATTCCCTATGCCTTGTTCCTCATCCCCATGACCAACTATTGACTGCTGATTTGTACTTCTTTAACCCTTCACCCCATTCTCCCAGCCCCCCAACACCCCTCCCCTCTATCCGTCACCAAATTGTCCACTATATTTGTGAGTCTGTTTTTGATTAGTTTCTTCTTTTTTGTTCCTTAGATTCTACATTTAAGTGAAATCATACGGTATTTATCTTTCTCTATCTGATTTATTTCACTCAGCATCATAACTTCTAGGTCCATCCATTCATTTTTTTTAATGGCCGAGTAATATTTCATTGTGTATATGAACCATAATTTCTTTATCCAATTGTCTGTCGATGGGCATTTAGGTTGCTTCCGTATCTTGGCTATTGTAAATTGTGCTGCCATGAGAGGAATTTGAAAGGCACTGGACTCTTACTACACTCATTAAAAATGAAATTATTCAAAGCATATCAGAGAGATGTGCCATTTATCAGCAGAATTTTCTATAGGCCACTGCCGAGGTAAGCACAGGAAGTTCTCCCTGATCCCTGGGATCCTGGTGGCAACTGAATTTCATAGAATTAATGTCTGTAAAAGGGAAGAGATTCTGTCTGGCTAAGATGTGTGTGTGTGATCTCGTGACAGCCTCAAGTCTTGTCCTTTTCAAGAGCCACTGCTTAGGCAATGGTAGCTCTTAAAAAACATGACTTCTGTTTCCAGCATTTGAGTCAGACAGAAAAAGTAATTTTATTTCTACTTTCTTCCAGGATTTAAACAGTCAAACGTCTAAAATACTATTTGGCCACAGTTCTGCAATCTACTATGTTAAGATGGCTTACAACTTTACCACTTGCCTGGTTAAAAATTAGAGCAACCCCTTTAGCAAGTATGGTACTAGCTCTTTTTGACCTTATGTTCGGGAGGCCTATGAATTTACATCTGAGGCCAACTTCTGTGCTTGATTTAACTGAATCCTTTTATGGTCATGCTTGATACTGAAAAAGGTTTCTCTCTTTCCTAGAAACCCTGAGACTTAAAGTCAGAAGGACCTGGAAGGATCACTCCAAAAAAGTTGCTATCCCAATTGACTCGGAGATGTCAGCTACGTAAAGGCGTTCCCAGAGGGAGAATGGACTGTCACTGTCCTGGAAGGAGCCTTCCAAGAGCTGTTGATCATTCACTGGGTCATGAGAGTGAAAGAAAGACCCAGCTGAACCCTGCTGATCCCCTGAAGCTGATCTTTCAGGGGAGACTGGACTGCAGTTCCCACAAAGGACTTTTCTAGAGTATCTGAAATTGACACCGAAGTCCACAGAAAGAAGAGGTATTCTAGTGACCTTCTCATTGTGGCCCAGACCACCCTCGGTTCACAGTAGTGGGTATTTACATCACTTTAAACATTGCAATTACTAACAAACACATAGTTGGTTAAAAATTAAAATTGGACCACTTGAAATAGTTTAATGCCGGGGAGGGGGGGTGCGGGGCGGAGGGAATCATCCCACCCAGTTCTCAGAGGCCCTCTGAGCCCAGCAGCTATAAAAGAGTCTAAGACGTTATTACAAGTTCAACGTTACTGTTCACATTTAAGGGTACAATTAGGTATTGGGGCCATGACTTCCAGAAGAGATTAAAGGATGGCGTAGAGAAGAAAAGCATCTAATTAACAGACAAACAGAAATCTGGCATTTACAGATAGATACTGCAGAAGACAGGTCTAATGTCACTCGATGAACTTTAACACACAAGCTCCCCCAGACCCAGTATAATGGATAAACAAACGTTGGCTGTTGTTCAGGGAGATGTAATTGACTTAACGTTGTAATAATATGACTATTGATTCAGATTGGTGTAAGGAAATAATGGCCCATAGGACGTATTTGTCTCAAGACTAAAAACGTATATGACCGTGTACTTCAAAAACTGAAAATTCAATCGGTATTCTTGAACAGGTGCCTCATAATAAGACTTTGATGCTAGATGATGGCCATTAGCGTTGTTAAAAAATTCTTAGCGTAGTAAATGTGAAGATCTAATTGGCTTTCTTAAGCAATTCATGAACCAGACAGCATCCCATCCGGTAACTTGAAGGGCGCTTGGGAGTGTACAAAATGGGAGCTCGTTGTAGAGAGAAGGATGGGACAAGGGAGCTATTAGCAAAAGAAAAGAAAGGATTATTTTTGGTCTGGGACACCTTTTCTCTGGGGAAAGAGAAGGGGAAGGGCTTTTACCATGCAGATTCTTTCTTTTTATTTTTTTTTATCAAGTTCTTTTATTTTGCTCTGGATTTATGACTGTAGCTGCTATATAGTTTGGTGTCTATACCTTTCTGACCATCCGTTTTCATCAGTTGCATATTTTATCATTACGGAGTACCTCTCTTTATTCTATTCAGTGTTTTAATCCTGAATTTCATGTTACCTGATACTAATATCAGATATGAATATTAACTCTCCTGTGTTTTGATCTGTATGTGTTACATTTACCCACTCTTTTTATTATCCCTATTGCTTTCTTTTAAAGTGTATGTTTTCTAAATAGCATATATTTGAGTTTTTCCTTTTAACCTAATATGATAGTAAATTTTAATAGGCGAGATCAAATTATAACATTTAAAATGGGAATGAATGCATCTTCATTGTTACATAGGTGTACACATAATAAATGTGTTACTCTATATTTATTACTTTACATAGTTTTATCATTCTTCTACTTTTCTTATTTATTTATTTAAATTAAAATTTTTTCCGTTCGTTCTCCCCACTCCCTTCCGCCTTTGGCAAACATCAGCTTGTTCTCTGCTTCTATGGCTCTGTTTCTGTTTAGTTTTGTTTATTCGTGTATTTATTTATTTTTGGCTTACACGTATAAGTGAGATCATACGGTAGTTGCCTTTCTCTGACTTATTTCACTTAGCATAATATCCTCTAGCTTCTTTCTTTGATTGGGTGGGGGAGGGGAAAAGGGCCCACGTGACAGACTAATCTACTGGTGCTTGACCAGAAAGTTCCAGACTGCTTGACAATGTTTCGGAGAGAGATCGAAACTGCAGTTATATCAGGTATGAAATCTAGGTTTGGTATTTTGGGCTTTTAGCGGGAAAGATGCCATTTGGGGCCTGTGGTTTTCTCTTTAGCAGTGTCTTTGTATTTAATTAACATCTGAGACTCATTATTTGAGAAGTTCTAATAGTTACTGAAGGGCCTAAATTATCATGTAAATATGATGCTTCTTATATATTTGATGAAAACTCAGGAGAACTTTATTGAGCCTTACAAGAAAAACTCTTAGTTAAAAACTTAAATGATAAAACTCCAACATTAAGCTACTCTTTAGACTTGGATTGGTTAAGACTTTGTAAGAAACTTCAACATAATACTCCAATAGTTAACCATTTGAAAGTTCAATTAATAAAGTTGTCACAATAGAGCAAAATTCACATATGATGAAGGAAAATGTTTCCGCGTTGTTTACCAAGAATCTGATTCAATGACAGTATGATACATTTAAAGGTTATTCTCCCAAGGCAAAGATGGTACTGAATTTTAAAATTCATCCCATTGTAATTCTGCTAGTTGTTTTGCTTTGTATTTTAACTACTGCTTATTTAGGTGTCTGCAACTTGCCCAGAAAAAAAAAGGTGAAGACAACAATGGAGAGAATTAAATACTATAAAGTTACTATTTCTTAGTAACACAGGGAGGTGATTGTAAGGAAAAATACAAATGAAAAATAAGAGTCTTAATGAATTCTCCCTGTAGAAAATAAGGCCAGAGACTTCCCCTTCGCAATCTCGCCATTCATTCAGAATTTATTCCTTTGTCTTTTCAAATGTATGTAAATCTTGTTAATGGCTAAATCAGCTTCTGGCCATTGTCACAGCTCAGGAATGCTTCCTCCTCTCCAGGACCGAGGAGCGTGTTTTTGAGATGTAATCAAAAGAAGGTATGAGAATACCAGGTTTCCAAGAGGAAATGGCTCTGACTTCAGCTGGATTGGGAAGCAGCCTCCGGGCTCTGCGAAGGGTGAGACTTCCCCCTGTCCCCGCTTCCGTGCCGCAGGTGGCCTGTCCCGCTCACCGCACTCAGCTTTCATGCTTATTCAATGATACAATTGTTTTCTTTCTTTTCCACTTTTGTGGAGAGGCGTTCTGGGTTGGGAGGAGATTTTGTTTTTAATTATATTTGCCCCCCACGCTTCACGCGATGGGGAAAGGGCTGTTTTTCATTAATTGGAGCTGTGTCAACTGAATGACTGTATGGAGGGGGATAAAGCAAACCAGAGTATGTCACTCCCAAACTGGCCCCTTAGCCATATTGGTTATTTTGAATCAAAGACTTGTAAAAAAAATAGATGCAAGAAGGACACTCTGAGCTTCCTTTTTCTCCCTGAAAGCAGGAGATAAAACTCCCCTGTGAAAGGTGCCCTCCCAAATCAAGAGGAAGGACATTCTTATCACTAGAGACAGGGGCTTGGGAGCCTGGAAATCTGTAAAACAAACCTCGTTAAACTCAGCCTTGTGTTCCTGGCCACCTCTCCACCTTGGGCTACACCTAGCCCAGACCCCTTTGTTGTCAATGCTTCACAAAGTCATCATTTCTTTGTCTAAAATGTATAAAAGCTTCCTGCTCTGGTCACTTCTTCGTATCTTCATTCTCTTCTGAAGGCTCTCATTTACTGGTAAAAGTTAATAAAACGTGTCTGCTTTCCTCCTGTTAATATGTCTTAGGTCAGTTTAATTCTCAGGCCCAGGCAGAGACCCATAGTGGGTAGAGGAGAATTCCCCCTTCCCAAAGACAGAGATGTATTTGCAAAAGCAGCCGATGCTGGGGAAGGGGCATAAACCAAAGACAGAAAGTTGTTGGGAGGCCACAGCCAAGCTCTGTGCAAGAGGTGGTGGCGGGACTCAGTCCGGGAGAAAAGGAAGGGTCAACTATTCTCCCCAGCAACTCACAAGATACGTTTACTCAGGGTTAGCGATTGTGATCTGGCCTGGCCCCGAAGTTTGCCAGAAGTTTGCCAGCCGCCCCTAGAACGATGTGCATGCAAATGCCTCTGCCTCCGAGGGACTTGCATATCGGTGCACTTCAGTTTGTCAAGGCCTGGAGAGGTGTAAAATTGAGGGTACCGGTAATATCCCCTCCCCCAGAAACTCAGTTTGCATTTACTCCCGGAGGCACTAGCGATCTGATCTTAATAATTTCCAAGGGCTTAAAAGTGCCCAAGACCATGTTAACAAAAACAAAAGGCCAAACAAAGTGGGGGGGGGCAACAAAGCTTTTCTTGAGATCAATAACAAATAGCTATTCGGGACTCGCTGATTCAGGCCGAAAGCCAAAAGGTGTTTTGATTAGAGGACAGAGGCAATAGGCATTTATGGAGAAGGGGGAAGAGGACAATTACAGCTTGCAGATATACTTGTTTGCATCCTGAATTGTCATCTTGCCCGAAGGTTTCCTGTTCCCTAGCACGACTTCTTTTTGTAAATGGCCTGAGCCTCTTTTGAAATGGGTAAGGCACAGAAAGCCCTCAGCCACCATCAGCATCACAGGGGCTGCACACTGAGGAATGCATCACTCCTGGTGCAGGTAGCGTAACAAAATGATGCTGATTGTTTGCAATGTTTAGTCAAGTAGTCATCAGTCCAGGAGTCATGATATCTGCTTTCTTGGTGCCATTGCAAACAGTTCTTTGGGAGAGAATATTGCCCTAGACCCAATCCGAAGGTTATTTTTGCCCTGTTTTCACATTCCAAAGAGTTGAGTCCTCTGGCATGGCAGCTCCGCTTCATTTTAAAGTGTCTGTATTTACATTATTATTTTTTTACGACCCGAGACGTATAAGCAAATGCTCTGCCCCCAATGCAATGTACTTTTAAAGGAAGAGGGTACTTTGGTCGGGTTCCTGGCATTGTTAAAAAAAAAATATCCCCAAAACCAACCTGATAATAAGACTAGAGAGCGTTCCTGAGCATCTTCAGCCTGGTAGTCCTTTTTTTTTTTTTTTTTAAGAAAAAAATATCTTGACCACTGCCTGACCCTATACACAAAAATCAATTCCAGCTGTAGTGTAAATCTAAAAATAAAAGGCAGAACAACAAAGCTTGTAGAAGACTACAAGAGAACATTTTCATGATCTCAGGGCTGGGAAAGATTTCTTAAACAAGACACAAAAAGCACTAACCATAGGGAAAATATGGAGACCTTAGTGTTTTGTGAGCTCTGCCAGCACTAAAGCAATGTATGAGTCCTCACTTATCTCCCTGCGCCACCCCTTACACACACACATGCTCCCCGCAGTGTGGCTTCTGTTCAGACTCCATTCTCTCTACCCCAGGTCTCCAAGCTCCTGTTTTATGCAAGACACGTAGGCTTACTGCTTCAGGATGGTCCCCTACCTACAGAAGCGGTACTTTGTTTCCAGTGTTTTCTGAGAAGTGCTGCCCTTGGCTGCTTTGCTGTGCTTGCTGCCTTTTAATTGCACATATCTGCTACATGGCTTCTGTTCCATCCCCTCCCCATGTCCCGGTCCTGTAGCTCTTGCCGTGTGCCGGGATATGAGGGTCCCACTTTAGAGAAAACCCATACATAAAGTGCACTGCTCATATCTGAGATGTGAGCATGGGGCAGCTACTGACCGCACGCCTGTCCCCTGAGGCTTCTATGTGAATTCTAGGTTCCTCGAGAAGCCCCACACCCTGTTTGGGGCTGAGGATTTGTGGGAAATGTTTTTTGTGAGACCATTAGAAGCGTCAAAGTGCTGTCTCTCATCCGAAGGTTCACATGTTCGTACTCTTTTAAAGGGATACATGTTAAATTTTATCCAATGCCTTACGGTGCCCGCTGATGTGATCAAGCAGTTTCCTCTACTTTACTGAGAAATGACTTTGTGAAAAGATTTCGCGATGTCGAATTCCTCGTGTATTTCTGGACTAGAGCCTACTTGGTTATACGTTATGTTTTCTTCTTTTGTTCTATTGCTGGAGTCCACTTGTTTATCTTTTCTTTAGAATTTTTGTACTTTTATTCAAAAGTGAGAGTTGTCCATAGGCTTTGCTCTGTACTCTCTTTAGTAGGTTTGGGTATCAGATTTCTTGTTATGGAAGAGCAAAGGACAAGACTAGGTAACATGGCCTTGAAGGTGAATGAGTGGGGGCCTCCGTAGTAAATAACAATCCTTATCATAAAGCTATACTGGTGAACAAAGCCTGACATTAACACAAGGGGTAAAACAGCCCTACAAAACTCCTCAAAGATGAACTTTTTTTTAAGATGAATTTTTAATAGGTGACACAGGTGGCAGATCAGGAGGAAAGAGGGAATAATTTGACAAATGCTGAAGGAACTATCCAGTAATCATTCATTATACACAGGGGAAAACTTCCAAGTTGCTCAGTGGATGCCTGAATCCGCAGATGGTACGTTTTCACTTAACAGAAGCACTTTTTGGCTTCTCTTTGGCATATTCCTAATTGCCAGCATCACTACTCTTGAGCTTTGGTGCCATTATTAAGTAAAATAAGGGTCACTTCAACAAAGCACTGTGATATTATGACAAGCCCATCTGATAACTGAGATGGCCACTAAGTGACTAATAGACAGGTGGCATGTAAAGCGTGGATATGCTGGACAAAGGGATGAGTCACATCCTGAGTGGATGGTGCCGGACTGCACAAGATTTTATTATGCTATTCAGAAAGGTAGAAGAACAATTTAAAATGTATGAAACGTTTATTTCTGAAATCTTCCATTTACTATTTTCAGATCGTAGTTGACTGGATAACTGAAACTGAGGACTGTGAAACTGGACAAATGAGGACCACTGCGGGTGATTCAGAAAGGGGAAAATTAAAATTCGAGCCCTCTATTACATCCTACACAAAAGTCATTTTCAGATGCATTAAGGGATTAAATGTCAAAAAGGAAACCTTAAGATTTTTATAAGAAAATGTAGGTGAGTATCTTTCTGAATTTGGGGCAGGGAAGGAATTTTTACACCAGAGATAAAAGCAGTAATTGTAAAAAATTTTTTTAAAAAAGTTAATTGATTTAACTACATTAGAATTGAGAACTCTGTTTACTGAAAACTCCTTAAAGAAAGTGAAAAGGGGAGGGGAAGTGAAAAGGCTAGCCACAAATTAAGAAAAAAATATTTGCAATACATGTAACTAAGGATTAGTATCCAGAATATGTAAACAATTCCTAAAATTAATAAATAAAAGGAAAAGAAAAGCAATATCGAGATGGGCAAAAGACAAAACCAGGTAGAACACAGAAGAGAAACTCATGTGGCCAAGAAACCACTGAAGAAAACAGAACTGTAAGACCGTAGTGAGATATTACTTCGACCCACCCACCTAGAGAAAAAGAAATCGGAAAATACCGAAAGTTGAAGAAGACTTAGGTTCCAAAGCGTCTTTTATACATTGCTAATGACAGGGTAGGTAGATAGGTAGATATGAGCCCAAGGGAGAGGGACAATGAAGGGTTAACCAGGCCCCAGAGACCAGCTCAGCAGAAGAAAATATACAGCCAGGGCTATGACAGGCTTGGGAGGCCTCCCTTAGTCCCCCAAGGTCAGGAGCCAGCCAGACAGACAGACCGAAAAGCCTAGTAGTGCCCGGCACCTTCCTTCCCCTCCCCAGAACCCCCATCAGTTAACTGGAAATGACCATTATATGACATTACTCCAGCAGTACTCAACTGGTATGGGCAAAATAGTTAACTGGGCATGCGCTATCCTCAAAATTCCCCTGGCACAGGTGTATGACTTCCCATCTACAGACACACACTGCACATGCCCCAGCTTGGAGGAGGGCCTAAGGCAGGAGCAGAAAATTCATCCCATTTGAGGTAAGAGGGACAGACAGAGGGAGAACAAAGAAACCCTGTGGCCTGTATAAACCCCACCCCTCAACTTCTTGTGCCCCCAATCCTCTATCGAGGAGCCTGCTTGGACTTTGCCTAAGTGTACTTTACTCTGCCTACTTTACTTAATAAAATCACTTCTGGTTGCTACTTCTCATTTGCTCTTTCTTCTCTGAGCGTCGGACCTGCACGTAAATCTTTCATTGGGGATCCAAGGACTGAGCTCCTGACTCTCACAATGCAGACGCCTGACTGTTAGTAACACTAGCGGGAGCATGAATTGATAGGACCGCTTTGGGAAACCATTCGGTCTCGCCTGTCAAGTTGAACATGCGCATATCTTACACTCTTGGACACACTCGCGAGAGGAGCTTCCATATGTTGCACCAGGAGATGTGCACACAGCAGTTCATGGAAACAAACGGGAAACAACCAAAGTGCCCGTCATGGAAATGACATCGTGGAAAAAAAAATCTTAGTTATAATAATGTTGATGAGAGAAAAGCAAGTCCCAGAAGACTACAGACAGGATACTTTTTGCATAAAGTTAAGAATCTGCTAAACGGAAATATAATTTTAGGCATATATAAATATATAATAAAGCTATATAAAAAAAGGGCAGGAGCTCAAGTGCCAATGACAGATGACTGGATAAACAAATATGACCGATTCATACAATGGAATACTATTCAGCCATAAAAAGAAAGTTCTGACACTTGCTGTGACATGGAGGAACCTTGAAAACATGCAAGTGAAATAAACCAGTCATTGAATGACAAATATTGTTCCACTTATATCAAATAGAATGGGCCAATTCATAGTAGGTAGAGGTTGCTGGGAGTTGGGAGAGCAAAACGGGGAGCTATTCCTTTGTGGGTACAGAGTTTTTATTTGAGGTGATTAAAGGGTTTTGGAAATTGTGATGATTGAATATTGTGAATAATTAATGCCTCGAATTGTATTTAAAAATGGTTAAAATGGCAGAATTTGTGTTATACATAGTCTATTCACAATTTTAAAAAATGAGAATGATCAATTCAAATGCAGACTGTTGGTCTCCGTGGAGCATGGGGGTGGGCAGTCAGGATGCTACACGGAAGTTGCTGGTGACGGTCCCATGCCAGGATTGGGTAGTGTCTTCACAGTTCTTAATGAGCTAATTTTTAAACTAAACAAAATGAAAGCAGACCTTGAGGTGACTAATTTGATGGATAGTGAGCAATCCGATTCTATGCATCCGAATTAAAAAAAAAAACTAGAAAAGAAGTATCCATATTCCCATGAGCCAGGACACGTTCTCATATAAAACACGAGAAGCTCCCTGGGACCCCCCCCCATTTGTTTCTTCCACACCATCAACAGGCTTTGTTTTCAGTTTTGCAAAATGGAATAGCAGAAATAACCCCCTACGAGTACTGTCAGCTGATCCTTGACAAAGGAGCAAAGGCAATTCAATAGAGAAAGGATAACCTTTTTTAAAAATGGCACTGGAATAACTGAAAGTCCATATGCAAAAAAAAGGCATCTAGACAGATCTTACACCCTTCACAAAAATTAACTCAAAACAGATTATAGACCTAAATGTAAAATACAAAACTCTGAAGTCCTAAAAGATGATAACCTAGGGGAAATCTAGGTAACTTTGGGTTTGGTGTTGATTTCTTTGGCTACATACAATATCAAAGGTACAACCCATGGAAGATGCACACACAAAGCTTATAGCCATGTTAGGAGACAGTGACCTTGTCACTCTAGGATGACAAAGGATGAAGAGTCAAGGTTCCCCAGAAAAGAGAAGCTGGACAGAGTTTCCGGGTCCTAGTCTGGCCTCAGCGTCCCTGAAAGTTCCTTTGTTGCGGAGCCAGTGGGCATGATAATGAGCAAGTACCGGGAAACAGGAGTCCCCAGTCGGACATCTGGCAGGACTGGAATGGGGACCAGAGATCTCACATCCAGTGTAAAAATATAAGAATGGGCTCCTGACCTTTTTGCAGCAATAGGAGTGGGTCAGAGTGGAACCCTTCTGTGGGGTGACCTGGTGCCCTCAGTCAGTCCAAGCTTCGGGGCATGAAGGGAGAGCAGCTCGGTCACAATAAGACAAGTTCATAAAAAGAACCTGGCCAGCCTTACCTTGGCATTTGGTCTTCAGTAACGAATGCTGCAATGGCTACAACGATCATCTTGGTGACAGCCCTCACCACGTCTCGAGCACCCTGTTCTGTTCCAGCCCAGCCATCCATCCTACCTGTTACCCTCCTGCCATGCTGGGATGTCCCTCCACCCTCATCCTCATTGCTGAGCTCAGTTCAAAGTTGCTGCTCCTGGATCAACTGTCTCTGTTTTCCTTCCTCCCTACACTGTCACATGGCCTTGTATTTGTTAGAGTTTTCTGATTGCAGGAAGAAACTGACTCTAACTGAGGCAAAACGAAAAGGGGTTTATCAGGCAATGATGCTGGGTAGGTCACCAAATTGATGGAATCAAGCGGATCTTGGGATGCAAAGGCGTGACCTGTTTTGAGTGGAGCCCAGAGCAAGAAAGAGCCCTGCAGAAGGTCTGGGCTGTAGTGCAAACTGCGTGGCCACTAGAGCCATGAGACACAACTAACCTAAAGGTGCGTGAGAGAGATCTGTCCATGGTAGATAATGATGCTGTGCAGGAGCTGTGGCATCCCAAGAGAAGGATCCCAGCATGGACCCATAAAGGTTGGGAGTAAGGCCATGGGCAGAGCTACTCACCACTCAGAAGGCAGCTGCTAGCATGCCACTGGGCCGTGGTGCAGACAAGTGCCTATAGGACTGGAGCTGCCTCTCGAGCCGAATGCTGGCGATTTCGCCAAGGCAGGCAAAGCAGCAATCTGATGGAGATGGCACTTTTGGATCCAGGCCCAAATGAGGCAAGAGGATCAAGTCAGGTACATGAACAGGTCCAGACCCCAGGGCCCCTACCTCCATCACACTGTTACTCACCCTCAGCTCACACCTATGGACTCATGGCTGGAGTTTCCCTATAACTGCCTAATAAGGGGAAAACATTCAGACTTGGATCATAGATGGTCATCCAAATATGCTGGTAAAAACGGACTGCTGCCTCACTACAGATCCACTTAGAGGTCATGCGAAAGGAGGTGAAAATTGGAGTGATGCAGCTACAAGCCAGGGAACACCAGAGATTGCTGGGAGTCCCCAAGAACTTAGGACCAGACGAAAGAGGACTCTCCCTTCAGGCCCTCAAAGGGAGCGCGGCCCTGCTGACACCTTCATTTTGGACTTGGAGCCACCAGAATACATTTCTGTTGTTTTAAGCCACTGAGTTTGCGGTCCTTTGTGGTACCGCGGTCCCCTCTTCAGGTCTGGGGCAGCCAGTTCTGAGATGCATGCACTCTATCCAGCCCCTGGCAGGTCAAGCCTCGGCAGCTGAGTGTCCACCAACTTGAGTGTGCATCCTGGCTTTCTTTCATCCCCAGCCCACTTTCGGACCCAGCAGTCTGCGCACCAGCCCTTGTCTCAAGGTCTGCTTTTTAGGACACTCACATCTCTTTTCTAAACCAAGAGTCAGGGAGGAAAGAAGGGCTTTGCAGAGGACTTCCCGCACGGAGGCCGTCTAATTAAACAGCCCAGTTTGGTTAATGATTCTGTCACTTGCCAAACTGTGCTAAGGTGTGCGGCCAGGGGGCCTGGGCTCAGCAGCTCTCCCCGGCACCCCACGGGAAGCCTGCCCTCACTCCGATGAGCCTTCCAGGCAAAGGCCTTCTCTCTCTCTCTAGGCTTGTCCAAGAAGAGAAGACAGGTTGTGGAGAGAAGAGATGGAGGGAACGTTTAAGCGCTGTGGCTGAGCGCGGGCTGGGGATGGGCGACACAGGCAGGTAGGCAGCCGCGGGTCGGTCCTCCGTTCACGCGAAGACCCCAGGGCATCCCCCGCCTCTCGGCCGCCTCTCCCCACAATTCACTCCATCTCATGTTGTTGTTGTTGTTGTTGTTTTATTTCTCCTTAAAAATAATTAACAAAGGTGTCATTTCAACGACAGCAAAGGAACGGCGGAGTTGAAGGAGAGAAGCCTTCATTAGAGGGAAGACAGAGGGAGGGATGGGGGCATTTGGGCTGCTGCTTGGAGGACCTGGCTGAGGGGCTGATATCCCACCCATCCGGAGGCCCTGAGCGCTCTGGGGGAACCTAGAAGGCGCTCCTCCGAACTGGATCCCTGTCTCTGGGTCAGGCACCGCGCAGGCGGCACGTCCTGTGCTGGGCAATCCGGGGCCCGACGCCAGGGACCCCCCCAAACCGCCTTCCAGGCCCCGCCTCCGGTTTCCCGCGCCGGCTCCCGCAGCCTCCCGCCGCTCGCGCTCCCACCCAGCCCCGATCTCCTCTCCCGCGCGCGTGCGCCCCGTCCCGCGCCCCTCCCTCGCCTCCGCCGCTGCAGCCGCCGCCGCCGCGGGCGCGAGCGCGTGCCCGTCGTCCCAGGCGGGAGCTGGAGACGGCGGGGCGGGCTACGGGCCAGAGAACGGGCGCCGGGAGCGCCGGGAGCGCGGCCGGGCGAGGCGGAAGCGCGGCGCGGGCCTGGCCGCGGGCGGGGCCGCCGCCGCGCCGCCGCCCCCAGTCGGCGGGCCGGGCCGCGGCGCCGAGCGCGAGGGCCGGGCTCCCGGGGCCGGCGGCCATGGGCGGGAGCCGGAGGCGGCAGCGGCAGCGGCAGCGGCGGGCCCCGCGGGCGGGGAGGCGCGCGGCCCAAGGCCCCTAACGCCCCCGGCGGCCCGGCGCGCCCCCGTGCCTCCTGGGGGCCGTAGCCAAGCAACGCCCGGCGCGCCCGCCCATCCCCCGCTGCCCTTTTTTTTTCCCTGGCCGGGTGCGAGGGAGCATGCCCGTGCCTGGCCTTAGCCAGCAGAGTTAACCGAAGGGGCGTGGAGCTGACCCCCTCTTGGGGGCGTGTCCCCCTCCCCCGCCGGGCGGCCCGCCCCCCACGCTAAGATATGGCCCCCGGCCCGGGCCCGGGACCCGAGGTCCCCCGTACGGACCAGTGAAAGACGTTTTCTTGTTCCCGCTCTCCTTTCCTCACCGGCTAGCACCATGGGATGTAATATGTGCGTGGTCCAGAAACCGGAGGAGCAGTACAAAGTGATGCTTCAGGTAGGGCGGCTAGGCCGCTGGGGCGGGGGGCATGGGTGCCACCTGGGGAAGAAGCCAGCCTGGGGATGGGCCTGATGGAGCCGGGGCAGCATACGTGGGGGCCTGGAGGGCTCAAGAAGAAGAAGAGGTAGGAAGACATCCTCCTCCTCAATTTCTGTGGTTGCTGGGTATTGGCGCTCCGTGGGAACCAGTCACAGACAGGGGGAGCTGCGTGGGCATAGGGATGCAGGGCGCATCCTTTGGGCGCCCGGAGTAGATTGGGACGCAAGACCTGGGTCCAGATCGGACCCGCTCGGGAAGTACGGCTCAGCCCGGGTCCGGCGCGCTTGCACCCCTGGCCGGCGAGCTGGGAGGCGCGGTGCTGCAGGCGCCCGTGCGGGGTAGAGGTTGCATAGCAACCGGCTCCGTTTTCTGCACACGCTTGCGGTGCTGGACCCAGGGCAGGGCAAGGAGCCTGGCTCCCGCGTCCGGAGGTGCGGTCAAATCCAGGTCTCTGAAGGACAGGAGCGCAAGAGCGCGCCGGCGACCCTGTGGCCCGCCTGCGCCCGGTCCGGGCTGGAGTGCCTAACCCGACACCCACTCTCCGCCTCGGCTCTGCCCAAACGGTGGGCTCCCAGGCCTTGCGTGCCTCCAGTGAGTGGCCGATGCCGGGGTCAGCGGGGAGGGCCGCCCACGGGCGGCAGTGCCCGGCCCGCTCTGTCCCGCTAGGCCTCGGGGGTGTGTGGACCGGGCGGTGCGCGGCTGGGAGGAAGAGGAGACACCGGGCTGCACACTCGGACCTGGACCTCCAGCCACAAGGCCGGAGAGGGTCTTTCTTGCCTGTGCGTGGCGTGACATCGTGAGTGCGTGCCTGTGCCCAGTCTGTGTGTACGCGGAGGCTCCTGCGGCCGCGCGTGTGTGTACTTTCTGTGTGCGCTCTGAGCTGTCTAGAGAAATGTCCTATATGGTGTGGCCTGAGGCACCCCAGGGCTAAGTGGAGGAAGTTCAAGGTCAGAGGGAGTCAGGACCCAATGATAGACCGGGTACAGACAGGTATGCGCTTCAACTCCGTGTTTGTTGGTCGGGACTGGGGTGCAGGCTAGAGCGGTGTTGGCTGGGGGAACGAGGTCTCCTTAGAAGAATAGAGGGGACCCCTACATCTGCTGGGGCGCGGGCAGAGGGAAGAACCAGTGCATGGCGGGGGGGTGGTTGGGGAAGCCGGGGAAGCCCAGCATTTGTGCTGGGAGCCTAGACCCTCCAGCCCAGGGAGAGGGACAGGAGCGGGGACTCTTGCCCGAGCCTGGCGGCGCCCCGGGGGGGGCGTGCCTCCGGGCCGCGCGGAGCACTCAGCTTTTCCCGCTCCCTGCCCACCGCCTTCTTTCTACCATTCTCTCCACTCCCCTTCATCTCTCGTTCTGGCCATTGCCTCCTCGTGGGATCGGGTTCGGGAATGACCCAGGCTGGGACCGAGAGGCAGTCCCATGGAATCCCGGGGGGCTGCCGGAGGGAGGCGGGCTGCTTGGTCGATGAGACCTTGGAATCCCGTCCTTAATGCTTTCTTTCTTGGAATCATTCTATCAAAAGGCAAGCGGTTCCAAAGCGGTGGGCTCTGGACTCTGCCGGGAAGGCATTGATATAGTACTTCATTTCAGGCCGGTCTCATGGGGACGTGTGAAAGCGGAGGGCAATGTGCGCCTAGCTCCTCGCCCCGAAATGAGCCCTGGTTGGGAGCCAACAGTGGGTAACACTTAGGGCTCCCCGTGGCAGTGGGAGAGAGGCGTCACAGGTTGGACTGGGAGTGCCTTTAGGGGACTCCATGTTGGAGGAGGGCTTGAAGAGAAATTCCTGGACCAGGCTTTCCTCCTTGAGAGGGAGCCCCAAGGCCTGGGCTAGAAGGCCCCCAGATTGGACGGCCTCCACAGGCCAGCCGCCTTCTGCTGTTTCCTGGTCTGGGCTGTAGCCATCCATGACCAGTCCCTGGGGATGCTGCTCTTTTTTAAAGCTCCTGCAGAAGTTTGGACAGAAGGGGAGACTGGATGCAGTTTTGAAAGAGGAACCATTCTTGAAAATTAAGGGAAGGCAAAAGAGGGTTGAATTTTTTAAATTGGGAAAGCAGAGGAAACCATCAGCTATCTCAGGTGACCCCGTTTTGGAGGCTGGAGTCCTAGGCACAGCCTCTTCTCAGAGGAGAAAGAAGCTTTTGTCCCAAAAAGACCAGGCAGCTTCCAGGACCCCTTGCCTGGCCCAGTGTTCCTTAAACACTGTTGCTCCCTCGGCTTCAGTGGCACTTCTTCTGACTCTGTGCCCGCCTGTTGCCTCTGCACTTTACCCCAGAGTAAGAGGCCTCACCGGGAGACAGTGCAGCGCGGAGAAATGCGCGCTCACACCTACACCTCTTGCCACGTGGCTTCCTTGTGCCAGGACCCCCTGGAGCCTCTACCTAGATCCCTAGAAATCGCTGACTCCCAGGTAAACAACCTCCAAGTCTCTATCCTAGCCTTGAATTCCAGGTCTTTTTCTCTTGATGACTCAAGCATTTTAATTAGATAAAATTCGCATACCTTTGTAAAGTGTGTAATGCAGTGGTTTTTAGTATATTCAGTGTTAATGCACCACTTCCTAATTCCAGAACTTTTTCCTCACCTTGAAAAGAAACCCCGTACCCATTCCCCCCACCCCACCCCTCCCAGCCCCTGGAACCCACTAATCTTCTTTCTGTCTGTGGCTTTGCCTTTTCCAGATATTTAATCTAAATGAACCCATATGACATGTGACCTTTTATGTCTGGCTTCTTTCATTTATCATGTTTTCAAGGTTTCATCCGTGTTTTACCATGGGTCAGTACTAAATATCTTTTTATTGCTGAATAATAATTCCTTGTATGGCCACCTAATGTTTATCCATTCATCTGTTGATGGACATTTGAGTTGCTTCCACTATTTATCTATTGTGAATAATGCTGCTGTGAGTGTACAAGTATCTGTTTGAGTCCCTGCTTTCAATTTTATTAGGTATGTACCCAGAAATAGAATTGCTGGATCGTATGGTAATTCTATTTGATTTTTGAGATGCTGCTGAAGTGTCTTCCACAGGAGCTGCACCATTTAACATTCCCACCAGCAATATAAGAGAGTTCCAGTTGCTTCACATCCTTCCCCATACATGTTTTTCATAATACCCGTCCTACTATGTGCGGTAGTAACTCCTTGTGGTTTTATCTGCATTTCTGTTGAGCATCTTTTCATTTGCGTTGGTCATTTGCATACCTTTTCTGGAGAAACTTCTGTTTTTACCAGTACCACACTGCTTTTACTATGGCTTTGTAAGCAGATTTTGAAATCAGGAAGTGTGAGTCCTCCAACTTTGTTTTGCCTATTCTGTGTCCCTTGAGTTTCTCCATGAATTTTAAGATCGGCTCGCCAATTTCTGAAAAGAAGCCAGCTGCAGTTTTGTAGGAATTGCCTTGAATTTGTAGATCAATTTGGGGGAGTATTACCTGTGAACATGGCATGTTTTTCCATTGAAGTCTTCTTAAGTTTCCTTCACTGACGTGTTACGCTTTTGTTAAATTTATTCCTGAGCATTTTATTCTTTATGATGCTATTGTAAGTGGAATTGTTTTCTTAATTTCCCTTTTCACCTTCTTGCCACCATATTAAAATACAATTGATTTTTGGATGTTGAGCCTGTCTGTACCTTGCAACCTTACTAAACTCATTTATTAGCTTTATTAGTTTTTAGTGAATTCTTCAGAGAGCATGTCATGGGCACATAGAGATAGTTTTACTTCCTTTCTAATTTGCATCCTGTTTGTTTCTTTTTCTTGCCTATTTACTCTGGCTAGAATCTCCAGTACAGTGTTGAACAGAAGTGAGAATCCTTGCTTTGTTCCTAATCTAAGGAGAAGCTTCCAGTCTTGGACCAATGAGTATGAGGTTAGCTTCGGGCTTTCCCTAAATGCTCTTTATCAGGTGGCAGAAGTTCCCTTCTAGTCTTAGCCTGAGCATTTTTATCATGAAGGGTTGTTAGATTTTGTCAACTGCCTTTTCTGTGGCATTGAGATGATCACGTGGGTTTGGCCCTTTATTCTACTGATAAGGTCTATCACAGACGTGTCAGCCCTCCAGCTCCATTTCTCTTATCCCAGTCCTGTCCTCCAAGGGTGGGTGCAAGGGGTGGGGCAAGCTTGAAAAATCTGGAAAGGACTTTGAGTGGGGGGTGGGTGGGTAATGCATGTTGAGTTAGGAACAGGTAGAAGCCAGGTTACAAAGGGTGGAAAGGGAGGAGGTGGCATCATCTAGCACCACCTAGTACCCAGGCACGAAATGCCTTCCATGTCCCATGCTTGCCATCTGGCCTGTGTCCTCTGTCATGCATCCAATCATACTCCATTCTGATGAGCTCATTTCTTTGCCTTTTTGTATTTCCCCCACCACCTCAGTTTTCCTGACCTTGGTACCCCCGTCTGACCCCATCATGTGCTGGCTGGCAGGCCGGCCTGACACATAGGAGGCTTCTGTGACAAAGGAGCTGCCTCTGGCCATTCTACCAAGTCTCTGCTCGGAGTGTCGGGACTTACCTGCCTTCACTCCTCTGGCCACATCAGGAGAAGCCAGAGGACACCTCTCCAGTCCTTCTGGTCATCTCCCAGGTATTCTTTGGTCCAGCACCTACTTGCTGAGCCCCGCACTGTGCCAGCTACCACCCTGCTGTGCTGGGGATCCAGCTTGGAACACCACATCCCCCTCCCCCCCCAGGGCTTTTTTACAATGGGACTGACCACGAGTAAATAGGCAACAGTGAGGAGAGAAGGGCCCATTGCAGGGTGGAGGGTAGTGGGCCCACACCTGTCACCTTTCTGAAACATATGCCCCTGTCGTCCATTGCACCTCTCCCCACCTAACATGCTCCCTTCCCTTTGAGTGGAGGCTTCCTGAGTGGAGGCTTCCTGTGAGCAGGGCCTTGGCCCTGTTGTGCATGAAGTAGGCCCCCGGCTCGTGAATGGGACTCTGAATTCCAATAGCCACCATCTGCACAGGCTCACCATGCTTTACCATTGTCCCAAGATTTTAAAATGCCCTTCCTTTCTTCCTTACCTCATTTCCAAGGACTGCCTGAGCCATTGATAGAAAATTCTAGAAAATACAAACTACTCTATAGTGACAGAAAGCAGATCAGCATTTGCAGGTATGAGTGGCAGGGGAGGGATGACAAAGGGGCCTGAGGGCACTTGGTGATGATGGAAATAAAATGGCTACCATCTTGATTGTGGTGATGATTTCACAGGTGTGCGTGTGTCTATATATCAAATCATTTCAAACTCTATGCTCTTGATACGTGTAGTCAATCATATGGCAATTGTACCTCAGTAAAGATTTCAAAACAAGAAATACATGTACACAAACGTCTAAGGACAAAAAGCAGGTTGAGGGGACTTAGCCCTGCACGCCCCTTGTAAGGCTGAGTGGGTCTTTCCTTCCTTCTGCCTCAGGGCCCTGCCAGGGCCAACACTGTGGTGTGATGTTACCCAGTTGCTCACTGGCCGAGTGCCTCAGTTTCCTCACCTGCTAAGTGGGAATACGGAGTGCTTGCCTCCTGGGGTCATTGCCATGGTGAAATCAGCATCAACACTGGGTCCCCCAGGATCTCATGGGTTGTGGGGGGGGTTGGAGTTGCCGCCATCAGGCCATTAAGTCCCTCGTTAAGATGTTGAAACTGGATGGAAAATAAAATAAATAAACAAACGCAAAAAAACCCAAACCTGGATGGAGAAGGCCTTACTCGTGGACGTGTCAGTTAATTCTTCTGAGGGTTTCTCTAATGTGAAAAAGGGAAGAAAAAACACAGGAAGAGGGGGAGCCCTGAGTGGTGAAGAAGGGTGACCGGGGGCGGGGTTAGGAGAGGGACAGATTTGGTCCTTTTGTGCAGGAGTCAAGCCAAAGAAGGAAAGACTGAGAAGCGGGGGCTCTTGAGGTTGGCTTTGGGGGTGTGACAGGCATCTCCTCTCATTGGAGGAGAATCTGCCACTTGCTCATGCTTGCTTTGAGCTGCAGAAACGAAAATTACTCCATAAAGAATGTCATTTTGATTACTGCTAGCCACGAATCGTGCCCTTGGGCCCGCAGTTGAGCCCAGAGGTGTGTGGGTCGAATGTTTTTCTTTCTTTCGGTTTTGTCCATGGGGCCTGGGAAGCTGTGAGCACACACCTGAAGGCTGATTTTGATGATGACCTCAGGAATCGCTTTGCTTTCTCACTCAGGTGGTGTGGGGCTTCCTTTCTTCCCTGCCCCCTTCTCCAAGCTGGACTTTAGAGGTGCTTAAGAGGACTGCTCTCTCCTGGAAAGGCAGGGAAAAGGCAGATGGGTCAGATTTAAGCAGACTGGGTGGGCACCACCCTCCCATTCAGCAGCTTTAGGGGAGGGAGGGGGAAGGGAAGGAGAAAGGAGAGAGACCCACGTTGGTGCCTGAACCGTGTTCAGGTGTGTGCAAGGCCTCCCTGGTTCCTCGAGGCGGCGCTCTGGGACAGCGCAACTCCACTCTGGGGCCCTTTTTGAAAAACAGAATCTGATTGTGTAGGGCCAAGGTGGGGCCTGGGATTCTGTGTTTCTCACAAGCTCCCAGGCAACGTCCATGCTGCTGGTCCTCGGACCACACTCAGAACAGCACGGACCTCGAGTAGGAATTTGAGTTAAATCAATGAAGCCCCAAACCGTTTCAATATCACTTAGGAAGTAAGCTTGTTACAAATAATCTAGGACTCACCTCAGACCTATCAAATCAATTTCCAGGGGTCATTGCCCAAGCGAAGTCCCGAGAGACATAATCTGTTCTTTCCTGCCCTATGTAGTAAATGGACCCTCCTTTCCCATCAAGCACACCTTCACCCAACATACAGGCAGCTCACAGGGACACCCAGATATACACACCACCCCCAAACTACTAAAAAGACCCTGGAGATGAAGCCCTCCGATGCTCCTCTCTCTTGCCTCTGGGCAGAAAGGGTGGGCACAGAGTTATGGGGGTGGATGGTGCTGCTTATTCAAGCAGCCTTAACAGGGAGCACAACATTCAGTGGGCCAATCACATGGTGATGGAGTGTGTAGTGCTGTGTCCCTGCTAGAATTCTTAAAATTAAAGGCGTTTTGCAGCCACCAATGCAACTCCTTTACGCAGGACTCCTTGGATGGTAAACCCATGAGATAAACCATTAGATAAATATCCAGTTGTTGGAGAACGGGATATTCAGTCTCAAGGTATTACCCCCAAATTCTTCTGAATTAGGAAGGGGAAAAAAATTGCAACTTGGCAACCGAGAGACCTGGCGGCCTCCACCTTGACCACGTGATCAAACCAAGCCTCCCCAATTGTGGGATGGCCTGACCCCAGTGCCTCCTGATGTTAGGGATGGGGAGAAGGACACGGCAACTTGTCCAAGTGTTTTATTAAGCTGAATCTAATGGGGGAAAATCAGACTCAGGGACATTGTATAAGGCAGGTCCCAAGGCAGCTGCCCTGGACTCTTCTAAATGGTCAGTGTCATGAAAATAAAAAAAGTGGATAGATTGTTTTAGATTAGAGAAGATTAGAGATATAACAACCAAATGTAGTGTGTGTGGTCCTCCATGGGATCCTGGATCAGCAAAAAAACAAAAAAAGCTATTAGGGCATTATTGGTACAGTTGGAAAGATGTGGAGAGGTGACTGCTAAATCCATGAGCACACGAAGGGTGTCAGTTTCCTGGGGAATGGGAGCGGTGGCGTCAGCATCTTGCTTTCGAAAGTGAACGAGCAGAAAGGAGAGATCTGGGCAGCAGGGTGCATGCACTCTGGGGAGATCTGGGTGAAAGGATGCTCCAGCGTTCCTGTGGATGGACAATTTCCAGAATCCAGAGTTGGGAAGACATGAAAAGAGGAGTGCAGAGAGCCTGCCCTGGGCTCAGGCCGCCCTTCTCTGGGCTTCTTCCCCAGTGCTCTGTGGGTTTGGAGGTCCCTATTAACACTTGTTTGGGCAGGGAAGTCAGAGACACAGCTGCATCCAAAGTATCCCCTGACATCCTGGCTGCAGAGCTGAGAGCCAACTGGTGGATCAGAACTCTGGGCCAGGGCAGCGGGTAACTTGTGGTTTCCGTTCTCTCCTTGCCTCAGTTTCCTAGTCTGCAGAATGGGGTTAGGAGAGTCATAATGTAGTGGCGGTGGGCGCCCCTAGCAATTATGTTAACACCTCCCTGTGGCTTTACCTCGAGTGAAAGGGCCTTCCCCGGGCCTCCCAGGGAGTCGCAGTTCCCCACGCCCCCCCCCCCGGGGACCCCCAGTCACCCAGGCCAGGGCCCTTTCCTCAGCCTCTCCCTTCCTCCTGGTCGCCTGCCCAGGTCCCACATCTGGGAAGTATGGCTAGGGCCTCCCACCGGGAGTCCCCAGCAGAGCCGCGCTAGGCTTCCTAAAGCAGGGCCTGTACACTGGCCCCAGGCAGGACTGGAGACGGGGAGACCAGGAGACGGGGCCCAACTCGCGCGCCGCCTGCCGCCACGCGCTCTTTGTCTGCGGCTCCCGGGCCCGGGAGGGGGCGGGGCGGGGGCGGGGACAGGGGCGAGCGCGCCTTGGGCCCCGCCCTCCGCCTCCGGTGGCCCTGCCTTCCCGCGGGGCTGGGGGGTGGGCGCAGCTCTGCCTTCCTCGGTGCCCACCTGGCCCCTCCTCAATCGCGACTGCCCTTTGAGCTTCCCGCTTTGCTCTCAGCTGTCCCCGCGTCCCCTCTTTACCCCCCCTCCCCGCCCCGTCTCCTTCACCTGCCACTAGCATGCATTCTGTCCCTGTATTCCCAGTGTCTATCTTCAATGTCCCCCAGGACTTCTCAAGGTCTTTCCTTCCCTCTCTGGCGCTATAAATTTTTTCCTCTTCTGAACCTTTCTCATCAGCATTCAGACGGGCTCAGATGCATCTTGTCCCTAGAATCCCTTGTTCTCAGTCCCTTGGGGATGAGAGCTGTGTCCCCAGGGCGCGCCCTCAAAGTGCAGAGCAGCAAGCCCGGGTGCCCAGGCTCCCTGCTTCCGGTACAGCCTCTGACGCTCCACCTGCTAAGCCCCCCGCCTCCCACCCGCCAGGACTCCCTCCAGACCCTCCTTATGAGCTTGCTTGTCTTGAGCTAGGTCCCTGTCCCAGCTGAATCTTGTCCCCTCCCCCCAAGCTCCTATGACGGGGCTTGCATTGAGGGGCTGCTGTAGGCATTGGGGTGTGGGGTGGGCTCAAGCTCCCTCTGAAGGCAGACCTGGGGGCCCACTGGCTCTGCCTCCCCCCTTGTCGCTTGACACCCAGGGGGTCAGTGTCTCCCCACTCCCAGGCCTCTTGTCCTATTCTTTTTAAAAGAAATAACTAAAAAAATTTTCAGTTACATTTGACATACAATATATTAGTTTTTAGGTGTACAGCTAGTGACTAGACATCTATATAATTTCCTAACTGATCACTCCAATAAGGATGGTGCACTCTTATGCTCAGACCCTGGGCTGGGAGAGAATGCCCACCTTGGCCACCCACAGAATCATTTCTGCAAATGCAGTCCTGGAGGAGGGAGCCCAGGGGTTTTGGGTGAATGTGGGAGGAGGGGTTGGGGAGGATGAAGGGGTGAAAGGGTGTCTTCTCAGTCCTGCCCTGGGCCTGAGGCCCCCTGAGGCTTACTGGCCAGCTCCTTGGCCAGGCCCTTCTCTAGCCTTCCAGAACCAGTTTCCCAGTGTTCCCTGGGGTGGGCATGGGGTGGGGTCTTCTTGGCCACCTCCTCTAAGTAGTTGGGCACCTGCGATTCATCCTCCTCACCTTCCAGGCAAGCAGTCACTGGGTGAAGGCCATTCTACCACCTGGAACCTGCAGCCCAAGGCCCCCCCAACGGTCTTATCCCCCTCTGCCCCTGCCACCCCGGAACTCCAGGCTCCTGGGAGCTGCCCCCTTCCTTTTTCGGGACACCTGGGCAGGAAGTTGAAGGCAGTGGAGAGAGAAAGCAGAGCCTCCTGAACCTCCTCAGATGAGGTCTGGACGTGAAGTCTGATGTGACTTTGTTGCTGCTGCTATTCTTTAATTGGCACCCAAGGGGCCCAAGCCCAGAGGCTGCAGTCCGAGCCTGACTGCCCAGGAGCACAAACCAGCCAACTGCCACAGTGTGCGAGGAAACAGGAAAGCTCAGTGGATCACAAGCTAGATTATTATGTGTGTTTTCTCTCTGATTATAATAATAATAAATGTTTATTGGAGAAAATGTCATAAAGAACAAAAGAGAAAAGAAAAATCACATAAATACTGTCTCCCAGAGATAACCACTGTGAATATTTTTCATTTTCATGAATTTCCTTCTAGTCTTTGAAGAAAGTATTGCATAATATTAGATACGTACGTACATGCCAATGAACATACATCATATATGCATCCATGAAGAAGTGTTCAAAGCCCCGAGAGCCCCTTCGCACTCTGAGCTAGCACGAAGTGGCAGCACGAAGTCCCAGCACACCCCTCCTTCCCTGCCCCCACCTGGCCCAGGCTGCCTCTCGCTCCCTGAGATCCATGCTTCCAGAAATCTCAGATTTCTGTTTCCTTTGCATATGTTTTTTAAATATATATATTTATATTCTTTCCAAGCCTTTTCCCATTCATGTATTTTATATGGTAATCGTCATAGTTCATGTGTCATTTTATACCTTCTTGAGAAACAGGTTTATTATTTGAAGACTGTGGTAGACACTTAACAGCTAAGATTGTTGTAAAGTTTTTGGCATTAAAAATAATGCCGGTGCCTCGGCGAATTAAATATAGAATGCCCGACCGTTTATGCACCAAATTCTAGATGTATAAACCCGAAGGATTTGAAAACAGGGACTCAAACACGAGGTCAGGGACGTGCACAGGGATGCTCGTAGCACCATGCTTCACGGGAGCCAAAAGGTAGAAACAACCCAAGTGTCCTCCTACGGTTGAATGGAGAAACAAAGTGTGGTCTATCCGTACGACAGAATGTCTACGGAACACGACGGAATATTACTCAGCCAAGAAAAGGAGTGAAGTTCTGACGCTTTACTGCAATGTGGGTGAACCTAGAAAACCTGCTAAGGAAAGATGCCACTCAGATACTTATTGTAGGATTCTGTTTATCTGATGTGTCCAGATAGACAGACAGAAGATTGGTGGGTGCTGGTGGCTGGGGTGAATGGGGAGGAATGGGTGTGGGGGTGTCATCCTTTTGGGGAGGATGAAAATGTGGAATTAGGTGATGGTTGCACAACAGTGTGAATGCATTAAATACCACCGAATCGTACGCTATAAAATGGTTAAATTAAGGTGGTAAATATATTGTGTTGGGTATATTTTACCACAAGAAAAATCATGCTCTTAACATCCTTATGATTTACATAATATCTATTATTATTAGCTTAGGATCTATTGCTTAGAGCAAACTTACTGAGTCAGAGGGTATGATGAATGTTTTCAAGCTCCTTTATAGTTATTGACAGATTGCTCCAGAATAATGATCATTTTCTACTCTGAGGCAAGGTCCAGACTGAGTGTGCGATTGGGTGATGAGGTCAGCCAGGATGAGGGACACAGAGTGCCATGGGTCTTGGAGGTGACCACCGTGCATAGGAGACTGGGCAGTGAGTGCTCTCCCAAAGGATAACAGGAACCAGGCTGTCCTCAAGCAGAGTGTGAGGGCTATCTGGGCCACATTCGGGCAAAGGGATGTCTCTAAGGCTTGAGTGCCCTGTCCCCGGTGGAAGTGAAGTGACTTCCGGCTCATCTGGGATTGGGTTGGAGTTGCGGTCTATGGGCCAGCCCACTCGGGCCCATCCCAGCAGCAGGAAAAGGAGCCATGTGTGGAAAGGCCCTGAGCAGAGAGCATGAAGTCCTAGGTGAGGCAAGCGCATAGTGGAACCAACAGGACCGGCTGCCAAAAGGTGATTTCTAGCTATGACAAGGAAAAACGCCTGGCATTTGGCAAGGCTGGCATGGCCCGCCCACAGCACTAGAGGAGGTGAGAGCCCCTGGGAACTGGGTATGAGGGATGTTCAAGTGGGCTTTCAGGTATGTGAAGTGTTGGAAGAGAAAGTGGATTTCTTCTGGATTGTTCCAAAAGAGGCAGGTTGGCACTTGATGAAAGAAACACTTTTTAATAGTGAGTTTTCTGATAACGGGCTCATTCAGCGATTCTCACTCTCCCTGAACTGGAAGGGCTCTGGGTGAAGCTGACCGCCCCAGGTTCACATGGCCCGTGAGCTTAAATAACTGTGGATTTCTTCTGGATATAAGCAGTAGCCAGGCCCTCCCCTCGGTGCCCCTGCCTGGTGTGTGTGTGTGTGTGTGTGGGAGGGGTGTGTGACAGACAGGGAAGCAGAGCTCAGGGCCACCAGGGTCCCACCTGTGCCATGCACTTAGCATGCTCAGCACACTCCCTGTGTATTCACTGGGTCTTACATGGCTCCCAATGCACAGGCGCTTGGGCAGGGCCTCAGTGTGTCTGCTTGCTAGTGAGTGTGGCTCGTTAGCTGGGATAGACACACCTGGGCACCTGGCCTTGAGTGGGTATCAGTGACAGGAGGGGGAGGGAAGTGATGAGCAGGTGCCGAGTACACCTGCTCCTACTACTCCGATCCACAGAAAGGAAGTATGAGGGGACAGGAAAGCGCAGCATCTGTGACAGTGAGGGTAAGCAGGCGATGTCATAGACTCACCCCCACTGCCACCAAGCGCTACTCCTCACCTACACAATCTATTCACACCCAGACCCCCGCACCCCACTCACAGTCCTATCCAGACCACCATGCCCACCCAATCCACGCACTGTACCCACACACCTACCCCAAGAGCCCCTCATCTCAGCCAAAGCCACACCTACATCCCCACCCCACATGGGTACACACCTCCCTCACCTTCCCAGCTCCCCGGCTGAGCCCAGTCCCCATTCCCTGCACCACCCCCTGTCCCATGCTGCCCCCCACTGGGCCCCGGATGCTGTTGGATCCTCAGGGCTCCTTCCAGCTGCTCTGCAGAAACTCCGAAGGCACCTGTTTTCTGTATTTTTCAAACTGTTCTACGATGAACCTGCGTTTCTTTCATAATTAGACAAAATTGATTAAAACTTATCTTTTCTTACCTGACTACGGGAAGTTTGGGAAGAGGGAAGACATAAAAACTGAAATTATCATCTACAAGGACAGTCACGTAGCAGAAAGGAAATTTCTCAGGTCCCATGGCTCAGAGCAGCCCTGGCCACGCAGGGAGGGGTCCCTAGGACCCCCCCTGTGCTTTCCTAAGACAGCTTACTTTCCTGGAACGACACCCAGGGGCTGGTGTGTCACATTGCAGCTGGGAAGAAAGGATTTTGCAATTGGATTGGGCATCTCCATGAAGAGCTCCATCCCCCTGAGACTTCCAGGGTGGGAGGTGGCTCTGTGAGAATGGGAAGGAGAATGGGAAGACAGGACAGCTTAGCCAAGCAGACAAGGCCCAAGTGGGACCTTTCTCCCTCTCATCCTGCAGAAGCTCCATCCATGGGTGCACACTGGGTCCCTGGGGCCTGCCCTCTCCATGCTGACTGTGAGGGACTTGGCGGCTCGCATCTGCAAACCAGCCTCCCCGGCTCTTCCTGGCCCTCTCCCTTCCCTTGATGCAAGGCAGGTGCCACCTGCTCAGGGAGCATTTCCTGTCCCCCTTCCTAGGAGGCATGTGGCCGGCTCTGTGCTTCCTTAGCACCCCAAAGACATGTTTTAGCACCTACCTGCTGAAGATAGCCATTTGGAGTATTGCTACTAGTGTGTGACCTCCCCAGGCCCAGAACAGCCCATCCACAAGCTGCTGAGTGAATTGAAGACCCTGCTGTCCCCCTCGTCCAGGAACCGCTGCTTCCTGATTCTCCCTCACTTGGCCACATGACACATGCCCTGACTTCTGGCTGTGTTTGCTTAGTCTTTAGTCCTTTAGGCCAAGGAGGGCCTCGAGGTCACAGTGTGTCCTGTGGAGTTCACTATCCTGAAAGTGAGTGTCCCAGGGCCCAAGGCAGGCAGGCTGTAGAAATTAGGGGCCGGGCTGGGGCCAGACATCTGCCCCCAGGTGTCTTGAGGGCATGTCTTGCTTCGCCCAGCTCAGGCCCTACCCTGGCTCTCTGCCGGGCAGGCCCTCCGTCCTCCACCCAGGATCATCCTGTTCCAACCTCGGGACTGCTCCAGTCCTACCTCCTCCTTGGCCCCAGCCCGCTTTGTCCTCCTCCTTTCCCCTGCTTCCCGCCCCTTCCAGTCTGACCACTGTGCAGCCTGGTCTGGCCTGGCTCATGACATCAACTCACACTCCTGTTGTCCTGCTTAGCCTCGGTTTCTTCATCTGTCAGATGTGTCGTCGGCATCAGGATTTGGGGGAGAAGCACATCAGGTGCCCAAGAAATGGCAATGGTTGTGTAAGGGCCATTTCCTCACCCTTGGGCTGCCTTGCAATGCCAGGAGGCTCTGTGTGTGTTGGCTTTTTTTCTCTTTGGCGAGTCCTTTTCTACCTTGAGGACAGAGATCATTTCCTCTCTATCTTCTTACTCTTCCCGACTCTCTCTGCCTGAACTCATTTGTTGACATCCATTGGGAGAGGGTCAAGGCCTTTCTCCTGAACAAACAGTCATTGCCAAGGGGCTTCTGCAATCTTCTAGATGTTAGCTCTGGCCTCAGTACTCCCCAGACATAGTGCGCAGTCACTGGGGCTCCCTGCCTTTGGGGCATGGCCCAGCGATCCTCAGACAGCAGTGTGTGGGGACAGGGCTGAGAAGTGGGGTTCGCCTGGGAACGAGAGTGTGAAGGGTAAGCAGCGCCAAAGGTGGAGAGCGGATTTCTTGGTTGAGCAGATTGGAGTGTGGGTCAGCGGGTTCTCACAGGGGCATGTCTCTGCCGCAGGTAAACGGGAAGGAGCTCTCCAAGCTGTCTCAGGAGCAAACCCTGGAGGCCCTGCGCGCCTCCAAGGAGCCCCTGGTGATCCAGGTGCTGAGACGAAGCCCCCGCCTCCGGGGGGATGGCTCCTGCCATGACCTGCAGCTGGTGGACAGTGGCACTCAGACTGACATCACGTTCGAGCATATCATGGCGCTGGGCAAGCTGCGCCCGCCCACCCCGCCCATGGTCGTCCTGGAGCCGTACGTCCTGTCTGAGCTGTGAGTCGCCCTCAGGAGGGCCCCGGGCCCTGCCTCCAGAGAGGGCATGCCACTGGGGCAGCCACCCAGAAGCTACCTTGCTGTAGCTCTGGCTGTGGCAGGGAGACCCCACCCCGACTGGCTTGCCATCTCGGGCGGGAAGCAGGTTCCTTGGCCTCCGGAGATGACTATGGCACCCAAGGGCTCAGAAACCTCCGGGCCTCTAGCCTCAGGCTGGACACCAGCCGGGGAAGGGGCCGGGCGAGGCTGACATGCAGGTTCCCCATTGTATCTACTCCCAGGGCCGAGGGAGGATCATCCAGGGACCTCGCTGCTGGGAGGTTGAGGTCCCCTCCTCCTCCATCCTCTCTCCTCTGCTGCCCCATCGTCTTCTGCCTCACAAGCATCATCTCTTGAATCTTCTTGCATCCTTGTCTGTCTCATCTCTCTCCCTGCTCTGAACTTCTTCCATCTCTTCGACTTCTTTCTTTGGCCTGCTCGGAAGAAGGGCCTCTCATCCAGGCCTGCTGGCTCATGACTTCACGTGAGCGCGGACTCATTCTGCTAGTCTAAGCCCCGGCTGCAGGGAGGTGGTTCCAGGACCCCCTTCTCGCAGCAGAGAGGTAGGCCCAGGGTCACCAGCAGCCAAGCTTAGCCTCGGGGCAAGGAGGGCCACTACTTGAGATAGAGTTGGTCCTTACCTGCTGCCTATCAGTCCTCCGGGGCCTGGATAACTCCTGAGGGCGTTGCATGAGTGGGGCCAATGCTGGGTGGGAGGGGCACCCACAGTTTGGAAAAGTCGGTCCTTGCCGGCTGGCACGGTTAGAGGGGATGGTGTGGGACAGGGCGGGAGGGGTAGGCATGCCTGGGTCCCCAGTGTGGACCTCTAGACCCCCACGCACTCCCATTCGAGAACCATTCCTGGTTTATGCATGGATGCATGTAGTTCAGGAGGGCGTTCTGGAAGAGGCAGCCAGGTTGTCTCCCCTGAGGGTGCACCCAAAGCAGGACTCCATGCTGAGTGCACTGGGACTGGCCAGCCTGGGAGCTGGGGCTAGGGCATGGGAAGAGCAGATGGCCTGCCTGACCCCCCCTTCTCCTGGGCAGCCCCCCCATCAACCATGAGTATTATGATCCAGCGGAGTTCTTGGAGGGCGGCCCGCAGGAGGCAGACCGTATGGACGAGCTGGAGTATGAGGTGAGCCGGGCGACCAGGCCAGGCTAGGGCACGCAGCCAGCCTTGGGTGCCAACCCCAGGACGGCTGTCTGCAGCCCCGCTCAGGCCTGGCTCCTGCTGCCCCCAGGTGGCTGGGCCTTGTGGCCCTTCCCAGTATGCGGCTGGTTACTCAGGCTCACCGGCCAAGTCTGGCTGAGTCAGGGAGGGCACGGGTGACGTCCCATGTTCAGTTTATGTTGGTGAGTCTGTGTCCCACATACGTCTGTGTCCTGTGCGTGCCATGTCTTGTATGTGTCTTGGGCATTTCCTCGTAGGGAAGACCACTGGACACATGCGCCATTTGGGGATGGTAAGAGAGTCCCTCGAACCGGGGCCTAGAAACTCGGCTCAGGTGAAGCGCTGCTGTGGGTCAGGGCTGGGCCGCGGCTGCTGCCCACACAACGTGAGTCCTTGCTCACATTTTTCCGGACTTTCTTCCTCTGTTTCCCCCGCTCCCCTTGTGGCAGGAGGTGGAGTTGTACAAGGCCAGCCACCGCGACAAGCTGGGCCTGATGGTTTGCTACCGCACTGATGACGAAGAGGACCTGGGTATCTACGTTGGAGAGGTATGAGGTGTGGGGTATGGAAGTGGGGTCTTCTAGAAGGTAGCGGAGCCCCGTGCCGCCTTCCTGTGTACTAGGACCTCAAAGCTGGATTTCGATGATGCCCATCTGTGGGAGGAGTGGGCATCGTGGATGCTGAGGCAGGGTCTGGCTCACAGAGATTCCCTGTACCATCCTAGCCCCTCAGCCTCTTCACACTGCCCAGGGCTCTAAGGCTGCCCTTGATGACCCAGATGCCAGGAACAGGGCTTACTTGGCATCACAGGGAGGGTGCCAGTGGGTGAGGCCAGGGCGGCCAATGGCTTCAGTGTACATCTAGTCTGGCAGCCCTCTCCAGTGTACCTATAGCCAGGGTGGGACAGCGAGCAAGGCAGGATAAGGTCCCGGCCAAGCTTTGTTCTCTCTCCTATGTCCTGCAGCCAGCCATCCTGGTACCCACAGGGGTCATTGTCCCCCACCTGTCTGTGGCAGATGTCTGTGTGTCTACAGGAGGGAGGACTGCTCCCCTGGTCCCTCTAATCAATCAGCCTTCACATGAATAACCTACTACTGATGTTTTGGAGTATGGCAGAGTACGGGAAAGTAGCCAACTTCCTGCATTTGCCTAGGCTCTCACACGAAAAAGAACAGGTTTCTATGCAAAAGAGTGTAGGAGTGACAGCTGGGTGTGGACACAGGGGCTCAGAGGGCAGGGGCTGGGAGCTTTTGGTCGACAAGTTGGCATCTCGAGTTGGGGAGAGGTGACTAGTCCCAGTTTCGCTGTTCTGTCCCTGCCTCCTGGAGCTTGGAAGCTGCTGGTCTGAGCTGGAGCGAGGGAGTGAATAAGGAGGTTTTGATTTGCTCCGCGGTGAGCCTGCCCTTTCCTTCTGGAAGGGCACCTTAGCGGAGGTGCCGAGTCCCCAAGATGTATGTGCCTTGCAGGTGAATCCCAACAGCATTGCAGCCAAAGACGGCCGGATCCGCGAGGGAGACCGAATCATCCAGGTGAGCAGCGCGGGCAGGTCTGACTTGAAGCCCCGCCGTGCCGGCCGACCCACTACCTGTCCTTAGCTGATCCCAGCTGTGTCCTGCCTGGTGCCAGGCATCTTGCTGTGCCTGAAACCGGGGTTGGGTCGCACAGAGTCTCATCTCTCCTTCACGGCTGCCCTGGGTGGCTCCCTCGTGCCCACGGGATCTGCTCTCTCATGGTGCTAGCCTCTCTCTCCATCCCCCAGATGTGAGCATATCTCCCACTCCAAGCTGTCCTTTGAACGCCTGCACTTTTGCACACATGGGCCAGGCTGTCCCCCCCTAGGCACCTTCCACTTCTTTTCATCCTGCCAAAGCATGAAAGCCTGTCCTAGTCCAGGGTACTCAACCAGGGTCCATCCCAGAACCAGCCCTGGCGTCCTTGTTGACTGTCCCTTGGCCTGCCACAGATAAATGGTATGGACGTCCAGAACCGGGAGGAAGCGGTGGCCATCCTGAGCCAGGAGGAGAACACCAACATCTCCCTGCTGGTGGCCCGACCTGAGAGCCAGGTGTGTGTGCCCGGCAGGGTGTCATGGGTCTTCTGACATCGGGCTTTCTGTCTTGGAAGCTGCTGATGTGATAAGGGCACAGATGGGCTAACAACTTAGCACTGATGACTGGCTGACGGTGTCCCAGGGCCTGTTTCCCCTTCTGGCCTCTTCGGCTGAGTGGGCTGGGACCACCCCGTCTCTTGGTTTGTTAACTTCATTGAGACCAAGAGGCTGAGTATGGGACCTTGGGGCAACTGAAGGGGTGTCTGGGGACATCTTCAAGGCGGTGGGGACAGCATGGGTCTGTCTGTGCAGCTGGCAAAGCGCTGGAAGGATAGTGACCGGGATGACCTCCTGGATGACTTGGGCTTAGAGAATGAGGGGGACCTACGTGCGCGGAAGCTGAAATCGCCCCCTGCCCAGCAGGTGAGGAAGGGGGGAAGGGCAGGTGGTGGGGAGGGTAAGCAGGAGGGGTTGGGGGTACATGGGAGGTGGACCAGACCCGAAAGCCCTTCTGATCCCCACCCTCCCGCGGCACCTTCTGCCAGTGGGACCCAGACTGAGTGGGACTCCTCTTTCTGCCCAGCTTGGAAACGGAGAGGAGCAAGGGGTTCCCGACGTGGGCCCAGGCCTGAGCAACAGCCAGGAGCTGGACAGCGGGGTGGGCGGACTGATGAGAGCACCCGAAATGAGGAGAGCTCTGAGCATGACCTGCTGGGGGATGAGCCCGTGAGCACCACCAACACGCCCGGGACCCTGCGCAAGTTTGGCTTGCAAGGCGACGCCCTGCAGAGCCGAGACTTCCACTTCAGCATGGACTCCCTGCTGGCTGAGGGCGCCGGGCTGGGGGGTGGCGACGTCCCTGGCCTCCCCGGCCTCCCTGGCCTCACCGATGAGGAGTATGAGCGCTACCGCGAGCTGCTGGAGATCAAGTGCCACCTGGAGAACGGCAACCAGCTGGGCCTCTTCTTCTCACGGGCCTCGGGCGGCAACAGCGCCCTGGACGTCAACCGCAACGAGAACCTGGGCCACGAGATGGCCATGCTGGAGGAGGAGCTGCGGCACCTGGAGTTCAAGTGCCGCAACATCCTGCGGGCGCAGAAGATGCAGCAGCTGCGTGAGCGCTGCATGAAGGCCTGGCTGCTGGAGGAGGAGAGCCTGTACGAGCTGGGGGCCGGCGAGCCCAAGAAGCACGAGCTGTCCGACATCTCCGAGCTGCCCGAGAAGTCGGACAAGGACAGCACCAGCGCCTACAACACTGGGGAGAGCTGCCGCAGCACCCCACTGATGACCGAGCCGCAGCCGGAGAGCCCCCTGAAGCGGGCCACTGCTGGCAACTCCAACTTGAACCGGACCCCGGCTGGTCCCCCTGTCGCCACCCATCCCAAGGCAGCTCCTCCTCCACAGGGGAGCCCTGGCAAGCTCCGATCCCTCTCGAGGGACCCCGAGGTGGGTCGGAGACAGCATTCAGAGGAGCGTGTCCGCCGCGGCCCCAAGATGGGGGTAACCCTGGAGCGTGCGGGCCCCGAGAGCACCCCTTACCTCTCTCGGCGCCACCGAGGCCAGGGCCCGGAGAATGAGCATTACCAGAGCTGCTTGCAGCTGGCCCCACCACGCGGCCTGGAGGAGCTGGGCCATGGCCCCTTGGTTTTGGCTGGTGGCCCTCGGGTGGGTGGAGCGGCGGCGGCCACCGAAGCACCCCGCATGGAGTGGAAGGTCAAGGTTCGAAGTGATGGGACCCGCTATGTGGCCAAGCGGCCTGTGCGCGATCGCCTCCTAAAAGCCCGGGCCCTGAAGATCCGGGAGGAGCGCAGCGGCATGACCACCGACGACGACGCAGTGAGTGAGATGAAGATGGGCCGGTACTGGAGCAAGGAGGAGCGGAAGCAGCACCTGATCCGGGCCCGGGAGCAGCGGAAGCGGCGCGAGTTCATGATGCAGAGCCGGCTGGAGTGCTGAAGGAGCAGCAGAACGGCGACAGCAAGACTGAGCTCAACATCATCGCCTTGAGCCACCGCAAAACCATGAAGAAGCGGAACAAGAAGATTCTAGACAACTGGATCACCATCCAGGAGATGCTGGCCCACGGCACTCGCTCGGCCGATGGCAAGCGGGTCTACAACCCTCTGCTTTCGGTCACCACTGTCTGAGCCACCGTGATGGGAGCCGGGCTGCGCCCCAGGGCGGGCCCTCTGCCCCAGTCCAGGTCCAGTGAGCCTCCAGGAACCCCCATCCCCTACTTTCCCTTAGATTCTAGTGTGTGTGTCTGTGTGTATGCACAGGCCTTTTTTTTAACAGAGAGATGCCCCAAGGAGAAGGGACACCCCTTGAGCTGTGTGCACGTGCGTGTGTGACACAAGCCCAGGCACACGCACGTGCACACGCTCATGCACACCACTCCAGTGCTCTCTCAGCATGGGTACTTAGGGACAGGGAAGTCAGCTGAGCACAAGAGAATGTCCGGCTTTGAGCTGAACACAGCTTCTCCCCCTGCTGGGAGCCTCCACTATTTGTAGAAAAAGGCACCCCTGATTTTTGTGGTTTTTCTCTTCTTCTGTGCTTGCCATTTGTTTTTCTGTTTTGTGGACCTGCCCTGGGGGCTGGCAGCTCCTTCAGGCAGCCTGTCAAAGGTGGAACCCCCTAGTGAGGGCTGGGAAGGAGGTGGGTGGGGGGAAGGAAGAGAGGGAGGGGGTGGGAGGGAAGTGGGTGGGAAGGAAGGGAAGAATGGTGAGCAGCTTTCATGCTGGCCTCCACTCTGAGGTGTGGGACAGGGAGCCTCTGACATGGCTTGTGAGGCTCACACTGGGGGCCTCTGTGACCGAGGTAGAGCCAAGATTGGGGGGACTGAGGGAGCAGTGTCCATCCAAGAAGAAATAACAGCCTGAGGCTGCATCTGACTCCATGTGGAGTGTGGCTTCTCTTACGAGGGCTTAGTGGGCTTAGAGGGCTTAGACGTAAGAGGTCCAGCAGCTAAGCCCCGTGAGGAGCAGCAGAAGACCCTGGTGACAAGACCCACATGGAGTTGAGGGGGCGGCTTAGATCCAGTGAGAGGTGTGACCGACCAGCTGGGCTGACTGGGGGGAAGATGCTCTGTACCCCACTTTGCAGGTGTGTACCAGGCGGCCCTCAGGGACTGGCACATTTAGTGAGAGCTGGCCTCAGGTCCCCTGGATCCCCTCTGGCTCAGAGACCCTCAGATTGGGGACAGGCTGCCCATCTCTGCTCCCCACTGGCATCGTGAGAATAAAGCAAGCTACCTTTTTATGGTACCCCTTGGCCTCCTTGTGTTCATTCTCGTGCTGGGAGAAGAGATGTAGGTTTGAGGTGGGGGAGGGGTGTGGGCTGAGGGTACGGCTAGGGGCAGGGCATGTGAGGGCTGGGGCCAGTTGAAAGCTGTGCCTCAGCTTCCCTGCCGTGTCACTGAGGAACAACAGTGAGGTCAGTGCCCCTGCTCCTTGGGAGGCATGACAGGATCACCGGATTCATTGCAGTGGTGTGACACGGTTACGGGGGTGGTGCCCCGATGAAGGAAGGATGGCAGAGGACTGATGGTGGGGTTTGCCACTGCATGGTGGAGCTGGAGAGAAGTGGGTTCCGCCCACCCTTCTGCCCTGCTCTGGAAGACCCCTAGCAGGAGCAAGGAGCTGCTGGGAGCTTCGAAAACACAAGCTACCCTCCCTGTTTGGGGGGCCCTGCAGTGCCTAGCACGTACGAGATGCAGAGTAAATGTCTTGGCCAGATGGATGAGTACCTGGGCGGCTGCAGAGGACCCTTCTGGCTCGGGAACTCAGAGGGGCAGCCAGATGCTTGTGGTTCCATTCAGTGCAGCAAGTCACCAGGCATCTGCTAAGTCTCAGAAACCACGTTCCAGGCTGGGTGGGTACCAGGGCCCAAAGACAGAATGCCAGGGGCTCCCTGGGTGTGGCCATGAAGGAGCTGTCTCCTGAAGACACTGAATGCTGTCAGCGGCTGAATGGGCAAGGACGCATTAAAATTCTCTTGAAACAATGTAGACCTCTTGTTAATTCCGCTAATTGGCTGTGATGGGTGTGAGTGGGAAGTCTGAGTCCATGTTCCCAGAAGCTGAGTGCCCTGCTGGGAAGGCTGGTTCCCAAGTGGGTAGCATCTGTCCAGCTGCTGTCTGAGCAGCTGAGAGGGAGAGCCATCGCACTGAGGGCTGGTTCACCAGTGGGTTGGGAGGGAGGAAAGGGCTCGCTGGTGAAGGGTGGATGGGAGCAGAGGGGCAGGGGCTAGAGATGCTCACTTCTCAGCCTTCTGAGGCCTCTGTCGCTGAGGGCTAGGTACATAGACTTTTGTGACCAGTCCTGTTCCTCAGGAGGGGACACTCAGCCTTGGGAGGGAGAGTGCAAGGTCCTTTGTGGGGGGGGGGGATGGGGCTCCAAGGGCACAGCCCCTGCCGCAGAAAACTGGGCAGAGTTGGAGACTGAGGCTAACTGTTCCCTGGGTATCCCTCTCCAGCCCTTGGGAGCTCACTTTGATGGCTCTGGAAGCACCCTGTTCTTGCTCCAGTGAGGGTGCCGGGGGCCCAGTGCTTCTGGGATGTGGGCTGGGACAGGCCTGGAACCTGGAGTCCCTCGGCTGAGTGAAAAAGCCAACTCTGTGTCTCGGGCTCTCACTGGTTCTGGGAGAGTGGGGGAGGTGGTGCCAGGATGGCTGGCAGCTCTTGGCTACTGACACCCTGGAAGTGACTTCACATTAGGGTCCCATTGCCATCAGCAGTGTGGTAGAGCCAGGATCAAAAAAAGCCACTGGATCACTGTGTCTGCCTCACTTCCTGCCTGGCCAGGCCCCTGAGCACCTGCCCATGCAGACTGTTAGCAAGACACCAGGACTGGTCTCCCTTTGCTCCTGAGCAATGGTGGGCGGAGCACGTCACCACCAGTAGGTGCCCCTTGGGCTCCCTCCGCTGGTTTTTCTCCAGAATCCAGAAACCCAGCAGCCAGTGGCCTTAGCCTGTCTTGGTCCTCAGGGGACTCTGAGCCTCAACTCCTGCTGTACCCTTGAAGTGAGGACCCAGTTCTCCCCATTCCTGCAAGGTGCCCCCATCCTGATGAGCAGGGAGGGGGCTGATGTCCCCTAGTCTGACGGAGGTCCCCAGGCAGTCCTGGGTCACGTGCTACTCCCAGCCTCCATGCTCCCAGCCCTTCCTACTGCCATAAAGCACAGGCCCCAGGCAGCGAGGAGCCCCCTGCCTTCCCCAGCAGGTTTCAGGCCTACCCTCGAGTGCAGCCTCTCTGGAAGCCTCCGTTGTGTTAATTGCACAGCCTGTTATCTCTTTTCTCTTCGGTCACCGCTGATTGTGATTAAGCACCAGGATGCCTGGGGCTTTGCCAGCTGGGCCCAATGACCCCTCACTGACACCCCGAAGGAGGGAGTCATCGCTCCACTGCTGAGCAAAACCAACTCAGACCATGTAGGTGGGAAGGACTCCCCTGGGATTTGCACCCAGCCCCTTTGGACCCCAGGGCTCTCACAACCTCTGTGGCCATGGGTGGCACCGTGAAACCGGCTGGGCAGGACTGCAGATTGACCCGAGCGTGGAGCGGGCAGGGGCATGACTGCCGGGTGTCTCGAGGGCATCGGGTGCTCAGGGAGAGGGGTCACTAAGGGAGGGGGCAAGGCCAAACTCCAAGAAGCTGGCAACGGGCTCCTCAGCAGCATGAGGGTCTGGTTGTCCCTCCTTCCTGTGCCTTCTACGTGTCCCCTCTGACCCCATGAAGGAAAAGTGCACTGGGAGGCAACATGGAGGGTACGGGGTGCAGTGCTTAGAATGACAAACACCCCCAGACAGCTGCCAGGGGCTGTCAGCTTCAGCTGCATCAGTTAGACAGGGACACTCAATGCGACACAGTTGAAAAGCATGGGAAGTACTTCAGTGTGTGGCTTGTGCCTAGGGCTCCAACACAGGGACCACTCTGCCGGCCAGACTGCATCTGCGTGCTGCTGACTGCTGGATTTTGGTGAAGCCAGGCAGCTTCCTCCCGTGGGAGGCAGTCAGAGGGCCCTTTCCTAGGTGGGCCACAGGAAGACTCACATCCAGCACACGCATGCCATCAGAGACCGAGGTGGGCACTGGGCCCTGGGGGCACTGGGCATGGAAGGTTTAGCTGGGGGCCAAGGAAAGAGCCTGCGATGGCGAAGAGCGAAGCAAACACCTGAGTGGGGGTTTTGGCCCCGTTCCTGCTTAACACTGCACTGTCTGGGCGAACCAGGGGATGTTGGCTGCCCCGCTGTGCCTGCGTGGAAGGCCAGGTGTGGTAACGCAAGCGAGAAGCCATGTCCCGAATGCTTGTGACAGACAGTGACTGTTTTATTGAAAGAAGCAAGAGGGGCGCGGGTGCTGCCCTCAGGACTGGATGTGGCTCTTGGCGCTGAAGGCCAGGTAGTAGACCACTAGGCCGATGACTGCAGCCAACACCTCGGTGGAAACCCAGGGCCCGTTCCAGGTACCCTGCAAGAAAGGAGGCCAAAGCCAGCTCAGGGGAGAGGTGGGCGAGGGGGCCAGCCAGCTCCACTCACCCTCCTGGATCACAAAGACACACCAACCGACTACGATCCAGCCCCCACCCTCCAAAAGGTAAGGCTTGCTGTGTGCTTGCTGCTTCCCGAGATGGGGCCAGCCTCTCTGGCCCACTCACCCGATGGTCCACGCTGACTGTGAACAAGGGTGGGATGATGGAAACGTCCTCGTTATTCCTCTGAGCCTGCAAGGGAGGTGCTGGGGTCAGGGATGCCATCAGGGTGGGGTAAGGGAGACACACTGGCTTGAGTCACGGAAGAGGAAAATGGGCAAGGGAGAGATAAGGTGGGGTGGGCGGAAAGGAGGGCACATGCCCGGTCACCCTATCAGCAAAGGCCCTAGAGGCCCAGTGCTCCAGGAGGACAGGACTGTGGGGTGGAGGTGGCTGTGGAAGCAGGTGTACCCTCCCTCCTGAGGCCTGGGGTAGAGCTGGCAGGTGGCGCTCACCTCGGAGGCTGTATGACTCCTCATGAAGAATCTAGACCTCTGTCAGTGCCGCGTGGGCGCCTTATGGTCTAGGCTTCCAGGACACCTGAGTTGGTGTTTGGCAGGGGGTGGGCACGGTGGGCATGTCAAAGGCCCCCCTGCCAGTGCTAACGCAGCACCAGTACCAGCGGCCTGAGACAGAACCCCGACCCTGCCTGATCAGGCCACCTCTAGGGCTTCAAGTCACACCCGTGAGCAGGTGGCCTCCCGTCAAACCACAGCATCCCTTACCTGATACCGCCTCACGTCCTGGCCCCGGGTGACAGGAAATTGTTTTCCACTGACATCGGCATAGAGAGCCATATTCTGGGGGGAAGGGACAAAGAGAAAGTGATGTCCTCTCCTATTTGGCCGTTGGCAGAGGCCCCAATGTGTTGCCCAGAGCTGCACCCGTGGCCTGTGGGCAGGGAAGTCGGGCATACTCGGGGACTGCAGTGTGTCTGAAGGGGAACCACGCGAGAACCACGAATGTAGGCCTGCCATAACCCAGAGCCTTGCCAGGAAGTCAATGCCCATGGACGCTGTCACTACTCTGTCTCCTCAGTGGGGGTGGGGTGCATTCCCTATGGCCTGGCCTCCCTAACCCACAGCAAGTCTCTTAACTGTGAAAGGGCGGGATGGCTGAAGTGTCCTCGTGACTTCTCTGAGCCTGGAGGAGGTGCTGGGGTCAGGGCGTGCCCAACGAGCCGTCCAAGAAGTGTTGTACCCCAAAAGGCCCAACTTCCTTCTTTGGACCTTTGAGATGCAGGTTAAGGTCAGGGGCCGAAGGCAAGGTCTGCTCAGTCTTAAAATTACAAAACATCCACAATGGACACACACTTTGGCAAAGAGCAACCAGAAAAGGGATACAGGAGCCTGAGGATGACCCCTGGCTCTCTCTCACTTCCATGTACATTCAAGACACAGCAGTATCTACTACATTACTGCCCTAGGCAAAGTAGACCAGGCAGCTTAGAAGAGCTGATGCCCAGGGTCCCAGACTCGCTGCCCACCTCTCACCCCAGCACCCTCCTTGCTGAACACACCGCAGCCTCACCTGGACCCTGTTCTTGCATGTCAGGGAGATCTCCACAATGAAGACAGTCTCAGTGGAAATGACGGCATCCGAAGTTGTGTAGTAGGAAGGGGTGATCTGGGGCTCCATGCAGGCCTCTGCTGTGGGAGGAGGAGGCAGAGATGCCTGGGTAAGGCCTAGCTTGTGTGTACTGGGCTGTGGGGCAGAAGGTACCACCCCAATCCCGCCTCCCACACCTCATCAGCTGAGGACACATGGGGCCCTTTGGACCCTGCCAGATGGGGTGTGGGAAACAGATCTAAATGATCGGTCAGAAGTGCAATGGCAAGGGGGGCACGTGGAGAATGGGCAGGCTTTGTAGAGGCGGAACCTAAAAGTGAGGGTGAAAGAACAGGTGAGTCTGTGAGGAGGGGCTGGGTGGATTCACTGCATAACTCACATCTGTGCCTGGACCTACGGACAGGGAAGCCATGCGATGGTTTGGGGCCATAGCCTGCCCTGTAGCACCCCAGAAGCCCAGGGGCCAGGCCAAACCTCCATTCAGAGGCATGCACGGCCCTGGAGAGTTTACTGAAGGCGTCCTCTGCAGACACCAAACATGGTGCTGCGGGCAATGCACGTGGGCTTTTGAGATGAAGAGAAGGGTCTCTGCCTCCAACCAGTTGACAGAAGGCCAACACTTGCCCCTGTGTTTCCCGAGGGAAGAAAATGGAGAGGTTCTGGATCCAGAAGCACTACTTGTCTCCTTGAACTGGGCTGCCCTGAGAGAAAGAATGCTGCCTTCGCCATCTCCACACTGCTGGAGGCTACAGAGAAAGGCGGGTGCCACCTAAGTCACAGGGTGCTAAGCAAATGCTACCCTTGGTAAAGTTCTCAGCCAACTGCTCTCCAGATGTAGTGTCCTGGTAGAGCCACGCCTTAGGTCGAGGCACTCAGAGGCTTTGGATCTGGACAGCAAGAATAAGATGCTTGATGAGAACGCTGCTGGCGGTGCTCTCAGGAGCCACATGCTACAAGATCCTTCTGTGCCCTGGGAAGCTTGGCCCTTTTTTCCTATAGACACTGTGCAGCACTAAAGGGTTTTACCAGTAAGGTTTGTGCTTTCCAGACATCACTGGCTACAGCGTGGGGAATTCCCAAGGGGTAGGTGGGAAGGATGCAGGCAGGGAGGCCAATCAGGCTGGTGAAACACTGCAGGCACCAAGAGTAAAGTGAATGCGCAGGAACTGGCCCATCCCCAGTCCAGACCCAGACCCAGCACTGGCTCCTGCAAAGACCTCCTCCTCAGCACACTTCTGAACTCCAGTTCGAGCTTAACCCTGCCACTAGGTTTCAGAATATCTCAAGAATATCAATTGACCTGACAGTGGCTCAGCTGTGCTGAAAAGCCCTTTAAGGATCAGCAGGGCCGCAGGGAAAAAGTCAACAGTCTGGCGTGACACTCAAGACCCCCGCCCCTTACCTTAACCTCTTCCGCTCCTATCTAAACTCTCCCACGCTCATGGGCACTCTGCCTGGGCCGTCCCTCTCCCCTTCTTCATCTAGAGCTCCCTTTCCGGGGAGGCCTGGCCCACCGCAACAGGGTCAGGTGGCCCTCTCCACCAGCCCCAGTTTCACCCCTATCTCCTTACACTGGAGAGCTTTGCTCCTGTCCGACCCTCCTCTGACACCGGGAGCTCCGGGAGAGGGAGTAGGGACCTGTGTCACTTTCCCTGCCGGGTACACGGAGAGGCTCTGGGGCTCTTTCTCGCAGGGAGCAGACAAGGGAAAGATCTGGCTATTTCTCCCTGCAGTCCGGCTGCTGGGTAACGTGTGTGGTGCAGGAGTGCGTGGTAGCTTTGGTCGTCGCGCACCGAGGCCACCTGCCTCTCAGAAGAAGACCCAGACCCCCGCTTCGCCCGCACCCCTCCTCCCCGCCACGGTCCACCAGTCGTGGGAGAGAAGCTCGCCAGAAACGAGCTCTGGCCAGGCCGCTACCTGAGCAGCAGGAGAGGCCGGACAGCAGGAGTAGCGCCAGGGCGCCGAGAGATGCCAGAGCCGCCATCGCCTCTTCTCTGCCGAAGTAAAAAGGGAGCGACTCCACTGAACACGAGGGGCAGACGAGGAAGCGCGACGCGTAAGAGGTCGCGGCAGCCAATCAGGCGCCGGCGGGCTGGGCGAGCCAGTGACGTCTCTGGCAGCACTGACGTGTCTCCTCCCCGGACCCGGGGCCCAGCTGGGCCCCCAAGATGGCGGCAGCGGCGGCGCTCCCGGCGCCAGGAGGGGCGTAGGAACCGGCGCGCTGCGCGCGTGCGCACTGCCAGGCCTGTGCCCTCTCCTTGGAGTTTGCGTCCCCGTGAACTCTCGCGAGAGCGGTGTTTGCCTGTCGGGACCTGCTGTGGTTCTCACTTTCCGTCATGGCGCTGAAGGTGGCGAAGGCCGTCGGCGGCGCTGCGAAGGCAGTGCTCAGGCCAGCACTCCTCTGCCGTTCTTGGGAGGTGAGAGTGGAGAGCGGGCTGCAGGGACAGCCGCCGCGTTCACCCGGGGTCCTCGCCCCTCGGCGGGGCCGAATTGGGGGCCTCCGCTTACAGAGCGTCCTGGAGCCTGATTGGCTGTGGGCCCCGCGGGGGGCGGGGAGAGGGCTGCGTGCCGTTATTGATTGGCCGTCTACGTTGTCAGTGAGGGGATTGGCCAAAGTTGGCGCTGGTCCGCCTTTCCCAGGGGTCTGCGTCCTGTAGCAGGGGAGCTTCGGCCAGGTGGAAAGAGGGGCCGCTGTGGCCCGAGTATCACTTCCCTAATGTCCCTGTGGGACCTCTCCCGAGGCGGTCACGTGTCTTAGCCCGCCTCGTTTTTACCGTTTTGGGAATACCTTTCCTGGCCGACCTTCCTTCTAGGGGTTCCCTCTTGTCGTCTGTTTGGCCACACGTCCAGATTGAGATGGAGAATCGGACTTCGTCAGTAACCCCAAACCGCCCCCGCGCAGGCGCCTGGAATGGGAGGGAACTAGGGTTTCTGAAGCTGTCGGGGTGGGAGGCCACCGGGATCTTCGTTAGTGAGGTCTGATTCCTCTCTTTATACAAATGTGGATGATTTTGTCCCTGGGTGGGTTGGAAGCTATCTGAAGCATCAGTGAGCCAGGACTGGCCCTGGGAGGACAATAGATATGATTTCCAGGCTTAGCTACCCCACTGACTCACTGTGTGACCTTAGGCCAGGAACCTCCTCTATCTGGGCTTCAGTTTCTCTTTCTCAAAGGATCCAGCTAACTCTGACCTTCCAGAACCCTGCAACTTTGCTGCCAGTCCTTGTGGACATATCTGCCATGTTTCCCTTTTCTGATCCCTGGGAAAATGGCCCTGTAACAGCTTATACTTTATTAAGGTCTGTTTAAAATGCTGACTTCTCTTATCTTGGTGATGAGAGGCTTTCCAGAGGCCCTGATGGTTCTGGCAGCTAGGCTCCCACAGGGTCTGGGTGAAGACATTTGTGTCCTTGACCTCCCTTGCGTGTGTGTTTGTGTCCATGTTGGGTTGGGTAAGGGTGGCTGTGAGCAGTTAGTAGCCAGGCAGTGCCTTGCTCTGAGACTGGTTGTCCTGTATGGCAACCTTTAGAGATCTTTGGTCCCACTAATTGGGACCTTGTGGGGAAACACGCAGCCACTATTGACACTTGATCCAACAGAAACATGCTGAGCAGAGTAGCCTCACTAAGCTGTAGAGTGTGGGAGCGAGAACACATACTATCCTGGACCGTCAAAGAACGGAAGGCTGATAGCCCACTCCCCTGCTTGACGAATGAGCAGGGGCCTTTGCATTTATCTCACCCTGCCTCATGCTGAGCTCCTTTTGACGGGTGGCTTCACAGGGTGGCCTGGTCATGAGGCAGAACCTTTGTAGCCCCCGAAGGAAGGTGTCTGCATTTCTCCAGAGCAAGGCCAGGGAAGGTCTTGATCCTGAGAGTTCTCTGGGTCTTTGACCGAAGCCCAAAGGAACATCTAGCACAGGAGCCAGGTAGAGGTCCAGCCCTGGTGATGGTGACCTGATGTAAGGCAAGGAAGAGGGTCGCACAGATGCAGAGCCAGGCCTGGTGCAAGTGCTGGCTCACCACCATGCCAGAGTTACCTGTCCAGTGCCAGTGGACTTAAGAGGGCCAAAGCCCAGAAGGAATTACTGCCGGGAGTTGCAGGGGTCAGCCCGGCATCCCTCCATTGGACACCAGTCTTGAACATGGGCTGTTGGGGTGCAGGGGCACATATGCTTTTGCACAGCCCTGTGTGCCCTGCTCGGTACTGAACAGCTCGTGTACCTCCTCTCGCTTAGTCCTTCCATCAGTCATGTAAAGTAGGCACCTGTGTTCCATAGATTTCGGGTGAGGATGGGATGCTGAGCAAGGTAAGCCATTTGCTGACAAGAGTAGTGGATGTCGATTTGGACTGAGGTTTCTTTAGCCCCAAAGCTCTCCATCTCTTCCTTTGTTTCTGATATGCTCATTCATTCAGAAAATATTTCCTGTGTCCTAGTTCTGGGCTAGGACAGTAGGGGACTAGACAGACATTGCTCACTTTCAGGGGCTTAGGGATTGGGGAGGGAGCAAGGCAGCAATAACAGGGAGATTGTGGTTGGAGGGGGAGGAATTGAGGTAGGACTTTGGGAGCTTAGGGGTGGGGGAGGGACCGATAGCTCAGTAGCCTTAGGGCTTCAGGGAAGGCTTCCTGGAGGAAGGGCAGGCTAAGCCGCCTTCCACAAGTTTGTATTGAGAGTCTACAAATAAGATGAATCCAGTTACTGACAAGTGCTAGAAGGAAAACAAAAGCCCTGAGTGTGCCTGTGGCTGCAGATCCAGGGACATCGTGGGTCAGCAGATATCCCCGGAGCCTCTTGTCCTAGCCATCACCCCACTCCTAGCTCTTGGCTTGGGTGGGTGAGTGGCACAGCTGTGCTGCCCAAGATTGTGCAAGTGGGCGCCTTGTGAATGCTGGCCAGGAGACCCAGACAGGGACAGTCAGCCTCTGCCTGTGCTTTGTAGACTTCTAGCAGGAAGGCACAGGTTTTTGAGAAATGGCCATGGTGACTGTGCCATTGGCTGGAATGCTCTGCTGCTGCTCCAGTAAGAAAGTGGCACGGCATCCCCAAGTGACAAGGAGGACCTTGGCTCTGCCCCTGCCTCTTTGGATTGAGGGCCACCCAGGTATGTTCCCAGGTGGAACACAGCATGGAGGAAAGTGTGCAGCCTTAGACCTCCTCCAGTGGGACCTGGGGCGTGGGCTTCTCCCTCAAGGACAATGTGGCAACTCCAGATGGATCACTTATCAGCACCTCTCATGGCTCGGTGGGTTTTGCTCTGAAGCTGTCGGGCATGGCACTGCTGTGGCCAAATGTGGCTGTTTCTGAGTCGGGCTTGGGAACATTTGTCATCCATGCAGGCCATGAAGTGGTTTTGTAATACTTTATGAAAGCCTTCCAAAAGGTTGGTGTCTGTTATTCTAAAAACGGGTGGCTTTTTCCCTGCACATGTGCTTTGGATTTCTCATTTTGGAGGGCCATCCCCTACAGTGCTGAGGGTGCTGAGGGTGCCTGTCTCTGTGTGGACCCGGTGGGGGTGGGGGCTCAGCGGCAGGAGAGCTGGGTGCTTTGTCTTCTGATTGCCATGTTCTGGATTTTCTCCATGTTCTGACCATATGCTGCTTTTGTAATAAAAATGATCAAGAAATGGTAAAAAGCTTGTCATGGTGGCCCTGGGGTTTGTTATCATAATTTCCCTATTGTACTGTATTCACTGTGCCAACTTTTCCGTGTTATGCACATCACCGAGCAGAAACAATTGGCCAAAAAATAATCAGAAACCATGAAAAGATGGAGAGAGACTTAAACATTTTTTTAAAAAACTGCCTGCTGAGCGGAAGGAGGCACACAGAGTTGCGATGCCCCTCTACAGTGCTCTGGCAGGCTGGTCCTGAGAAATGGGGGCTCTGGAGCAATTTGGGCATGTGCTGTGTGCTGCCGTTTGTCGGACAGTGTGCATGAGTGAGGTGGACGGAACGACGTGGAGGGGGTGACGTGCGGGGCCTGTCTGGGCACGGTGGGGACGGTGGCTCTTCCTTGCCAAATTGACTTCTGGGCTGGACGACAGCCATTAGCATCTGGGTTCTCTTCACCAGGTTCGAGGCACCCACAAGGCTTCCCAGAGGAGCTTCTCAGTAAGTACCTGCCCAGGTGTGTGTGCGTGACGATATATGTGCACTTGCACGTGTGTATATTTGTATTTGTGCATGTGGGCACCTGTCTGTGTGCATGCATAGGTGTGTGTGTGTGTACTGTGCATGCACGCATACTGTGTGTACACATGTGTGCGTGTGCTCGTGTGTGTGCCGTGCCTCTTTGCTCCTTGGCCCTCCGTGTCCTTCCCTTTATGGCACATTCTCCAGAGGTCACCCACCCGTCCTCCTTACCTCCTTACCTGAACTGTGCTAGACAGCATCTCACGGAAAAGGCACAGCCTTGTCCTTCCAACCTTGGCTGATCTGAGTCTTCTTCCTTCCTGTTGCCACTCTAGCAACAAACGATTGTAAGTATTCTCATCTGCCTGTTTAGATTTGGGGCTTTTCGTTGCTTTGGGATTGACCCAAGTCTAGGCAGGGGCAGGGACTGCTTCTGCTGCTGTCATCCTTGGCCCGCTGGGATGAAGTGGGGCACAGGGCTAAGGTACCCCGAGGTGGCACCTGATGACTGGCCAGCCCAGCAGGTCAGCGCTGGTGGGAGGAAGGGAACTAAAAGCCCACCCTCTTCCTCCTTCCAGCCTCCATCCGCTAAGTATGGTGGGCGGCACACGGTGACCATGATCCCAGGGGACGGCATCGGGCCGGAGCTCATGCTGCACGTCAAGTCTGTCTTCAGGTGTGGAGCCCTGGGGCCCACCTCCCTTGACCTGTCCCTCTAGGAAAGGCCGTGCCCAAGCCCAGCCAGGGGATGCCCTGAGAACTTGGTGCTAGAGGGATAGTAAGCCCAGAAGCTTACTTGCTGGGACTCTGCCCAAGTGCCCAGTGAGCCAGTGACAGGAGGGCTGTAAGTCCAGGCTTTTCGTCCAGGTGCTGGAGATCCCACTGGCCTGGCATGGGCGTGGGGTAGGTGGCACCAGTCCTGCTGTGTTGTGGTGTTGTGGAGTTCAGGCGAGCCCTCGTGAGTTGTCACAGGTGGGCCTGGTCTCCTCAGTCAGAGCTAGGTCGAGGTGGGCAGCATGAGCAGCAGCATGAGAGAGGCCTCTCCAGCTAGTGTCCAGATAAGGCTTCCTAGAGGAGGCGCGAGGGAGGCACAGGGCCAGCTGCCCTGACCTAGCCTTGCCCCAGGCACGCGTGTGTGCCAGTGGACTTCGAAGAGGTGCACGTGACCTCCAATGCTGACGAAGAGGACATCCGCAACGCCATCATGGCCATCCGTCGGAACCGTGTGGCCCTGAAGGGTGAGCGTGGGGGTCTTTCTGGCTGGGGAGGACACTTGTGCTTGGAGAGTGGACAGAAGCCTCTGGGGACCCGTCCGTGCTGAGATTCTGAGAGCTCGGTGGCACTAGGCTGTGCGGGGGTCTGTCCCACTCCTCCTTCCCCTCTCTGCTGGGTTCAGCTTTGACCCTCAGAGTCTGTCTTCACAAACCAAGTGCCACAGAGACAGTTCTCAACCTCTGCCTGCTGCCTTGGCTCCAGCCGGCTCAGCTGTAGATGTTACAGACAGGAATTCTAGCTCCTCTCAAGTTTGCCTTGGTTTGGTCCAGGTTCTTAAACTGTTTCCATCACTTATTCTGCAAACTTTAGCCTATCACCTGCTTGGCATGAGGAATGTGTGAGCCTGGGTAGAGACCCAGGACCTGGCAGTCAAGTGGAGGGGCTGACATGCCAACAACAGGGTGTCCGGGACACTCTGGATGAAGGCAGTCCAGGCAAGGCATGACCTGAGACAGGCCGCTCGCACTCAGCACCCCCTGACTGCCTTTTCCCAATGTCTGCCCTTGCTCTGGGTGCCCTGGGTCCAGCCAAGGCCAGGCTGTGGCCTTTTCTAGGCAGCCCCTGCCCACCCTGGGCTTGCGCAGCACCTTAATCCAGGGCCTGCTAGTAAACCTGATCAAGGTTAGCTTGCCGGCGCCAGCCTGGCCAAGCAGCCTGTTAATAAGCAGAAGTGTTCGCTTTCTATCCAGCCAGACCCTGGTCTTGCCATTCCCCTTCCAGGGTCTGGCAAGACATCCTGGTCAGCTGTCAAGCCTCGTTCATTCGTTAATTCACTTGTTCATTAAGTATTCAGTGTCAGCTATGTCCCAGGTGCTCTTCTGGTTCCTCAGAACCCATTAGTAAAGCAAACACAAATGTACATGCGCGCGCGCGCGCACACACACACACACACACTCACACTCACACTTACCCCCTCTCCCCTAGTGGAGCTTATGTTGGAAGTTGCACTCTGGTGTTCTGTGAAGTATTCCTACTGCCAAAAATAGTCTTCCCTGGTTGGAGCCGCCTTTGGTGCATGTTCCCTGGTTCAAGAACGGGAATATGGTGGCACAGCTGAGCCTGGGGGTCCCTTTACAGACCACCTGTCTTGTTTCTGTCCTGCAGGCAACATTGAAAAACCATAACCTGCCGCCATCTCATAAATCCCGCAACAACATCCTTCGGTGAGAGTCAGGGGCACGGGGCAGGGGCTCGGCAGGGCTGGGGTGGGCTATGCCAGCAGAGTGTCCCGGCACTGGCTGGCCACCCCTCTCTCTGCGCCCCCAGCACTAGCCTGGACCTCTATGCCAACGTCATTCACTGTAAGAGCCTGCCGGGAGTAGTGACCCGGCACAGGGACATAGATATCCTCATTGTCCGGGAAAACACAGAGGGCGAGTACAGCAGCCTGGAGCATGAGGTGAGTGAGGCCAGGGCTGTCTGCTTACTCTCTCGGGTCATGGGGGCCAGGGACGGGCCCAGCCAGGGTCAGCAGCAAGGAAGGCTGTGCCCAAAGAGTTTGTGCCAGAGGGCGGGCTGGCACCGGACCTCGGTCTCTCCCTGTTCCCTTCTCAGAGTGTGGCAGGAGTGGTGGAGAGCCTGAAGATCATCACCAAGGCCAAGTCCCTGCGCATTGCTGAATACGCCTTCAAACTGGCCCAGGAGACCGGCGCAAGAAAGTGACAGCTGTGCACAAGGCCAACATCATGTATGCCCTACGCTCCTGCCATGCTCCTGCCCATCCTGCCAGCAGGCTTGAAGCAGCTGAATTGAGCAGCCTGCTCAGACCTGCTCTCGTAGACTTGGGACCACGGCCCTGGCCGCCTACCAAGGGGCCACAGCCAGGGTGCCCTGTTGCTCCTTTCCCCGTCACAGCCTCGCCCCACTGCATACTTAGGGGAGGTGGAGCAGGGTTCTGCCCGTTTTGCAGATGGGGGGCTGGCTAGAAGGTAGAACCAGCTTCCCGTGGCACACCCCGTCCTTCCAGTTGACATCGCAGTGGCCAAACTGGTGTCCCGTGTTCCCCCTAGGAAACTGGGCGATGGGCTCTTCCTCCAGTGCTGCAAGGAGGTGGCAGCCCGCTACCCCCAGATCACCTTTGAGAATATGATCGTGGACAACACCACCATGCAGGTAGTTAACCTGCCGGGCTCCGCGGCCACCTGCCCCTGGTGCCCTGAGCTTCTCATGCTCAAGCTCTTGTCTGTGCCCTCCTTGCCCTGCAGCTGGTGTCCCGGCCCCAGCAGTTTGATGTCATGGTGATGCCCAATCTCTATGGCAACATCGTCAACAATGTCTGCGCAGGGCTAGTCGGGGGCCCTGGCCTCGTGGCCGGGGCCAACTATGGCCACGTGTATGCCGTGTTTGAGACGGTGAGTGCTGCCGGCGCGCCAGGGCTGCTGGCCCTTTTGAACTATTGCGTCCACTCCACCTACCGAAACCGCCCAATTCAGAGCTTTTTAGAGTATTCAGAGTTGTGCAGCCATCACCACTAAGTCGAGAACCGTCTCATCACCTTAAAAAGAAGCCTTGTACTTGTCAGATGTCGCTTTCTTTCCCCACCCCAGCCCCTGGCAACCACTAATCTGATTTCTGTCTTATGAAGTTGCCTGTCGTAGGCATTTTATGCGAATGGAATCCTACAGCACATGGTCTTTTGTGACTGGTTTTTTTTTTAAGGTTCATCCGTGTTGTAGCGTGTCGATATTTCATTCCTTTTTATAGCTGGGTAGTAATAGTCCATGGTATAGATAGACTACATTTTATTGATCCATTTTTTGTTTCTTTCTTAAATTGAGGTGAAATTTGCATACCAGCGTGAAACTATTTTAAAGTGAATAATTTAGGGGTATTAAGCATATCCACAGTGTCATGGAACCATTACTTCTGTCTAGTTCCAGAACATTTTCATCACCCCAAAAAAGAAACCCCATCCCCATTAGCAGGCACCCCTATTCCCCTTCCCGTAGCCCCCACTGATGTGCTTTCTGTCTCTGGATTTGCCTGTCTGGACACTTCACACAAGTAAGCTACACTCCCTGCATTCTTACACTCGCCACCCTCTCTGTCGTCTTGCATCTTTCAGGCTACGAGGAACACAGGCAAGAGTATCGCCAATAAGAACATCGCCAACCCCACAGCTACCCTGCTGGCAAGTTGCATGATGCTCGACCACCTCAAGTGAGTGACTTCTCAGTGCCTGGCCGCCGGCCCGCAGCCAACCCCCTAGACCCCGAGGACTGAACGCTGCTCTCTCTCCTTAGGCTACACTCCTACGCCACGTCCATCCGCAGGGCCGTCTTGGCATCCATGGACAATGAGAACGTGAGGCTCCTCCCCTTCCCTGCCCCTAACCCTTCCCCCAGCCCTGGTCGAGCTGGCGTGATGCCTGAGCAGTTGGAAATGGTGACCTGGCACTTCTTGCTGCCTCCAAGGGGGAGGTGGTGCCAGGTAGGGTAGGGCTTCTGGGCCTCAGCTGGCACCACTGCCCTCCCGGTGGCAGTTCCAGGCCCTGCAAGCCGGGGGTGACGGTGGGCAGCCACCTGCAGGGTCGGGGTCGGGTGTTGGTGGGGTCCTGCTCTGTGCCCAAACTCGCCCATCTGCCACAGATGCACACCCCAGACATCGGGGGCCAGGGCACCACATCGGAAGCCATCCAGGACATCATCCGCCACATTCGCATCAGCAACGGCCGGGCCGTGGAGGCGTAGACTGTCCCCCTCCCACCCTCAGCACCCCAGCTAGCTTGCTGGGTGGACCCAGAATAAACCAGTTTCTGCCCCAGCCCTCAGCTGTGAGTTTATGTCACTCCAGGACTCTGGTGTTTGAGTTCACACTTTATTAAGAAAAGAAACACGCACGCTTCTCACAGAGCACTCTGTGAGGGTTGGAGACAGAGGAAACTCTGAAAGGCAGGCCTGGCTCCAGCAAGTCTACCCTGCCCTGGCGGGTGTGAGCTCACACCCTCAGGGCAAGGGAGGGCAGCTCCTGCAGGGTGACAGGAGTTGTCCATTTTCCTTGAAGGCACTGAGAGGCGTGGGGTGTGGGGCAAGAACAGGGAGGGTGGGGCGCCTAGGGGTTGAGCCAAGGGTGCTGGAGGCAGTCGGCCGCGCTGGCCCGCTTCTCGGGGATGTACTCCATCATGGGCAGCAGGAAGGCACTGAACTGCGTGGCCTGCTCCAGGGCCACTCGTACTTCTCCATGAGCACCTCGTACAGGCCCCAGCGCTTGAGGTTGTGGATGTGCCGCAGCTCCCCTGGGCCGGGCGGCAGGCCTCAGTTAGGCGCCGCCAGCAAGGCCTCTGGCTCGGGAGCCGTGGTGCCCTCAAAGCCCAGGGTCCCTGCCCCTCCGGCCTTACCTCTCCGGTTGAAGAACTCCCGGGAGTAGCGGCCTGAGAGGGCGAAGGCCGGGGGGATGTCTCCCAGGAGCTCCACGATGTGTGCGATGTGGTCTGGGGACAGAGCAGAGGCTGGCAGGCGCCCAGGAGGCCAGGGCGGGGGGACCAGAGGCCGAACCCGGGCTGTGCCCGTCCTACCCTCATCACGGCTGTAGTCTTCTCCAGAGTGCGGCTCGAACAGGTAGTCGCCGGTGGCCAGCTCGAAGGCCTGGAGAGGGGAGTGGGTGAGGCTGCTGGCTGGCAGACTGGCCCTGGTGGCGCAGCCCGGGCCTACCATGCACGCCGTGCTCCAGATGTCGGCTGGGGGCCCGTACTCGGCGCCGATCAGCACCTCCACGGCCCGGTACTGCCGCGTCTGGATATCCTCGGTGAAGTGCTTGTGCTGGAGGCAAGCGGAGCCCTGGGGAGGAGCGGGGGCCCCAGCGGGCCTGCCCCCACCAGCCCCCCAGTTGTCTCCTACTTCCTCTGGGTCATGCACCCAAGCAGCCAGTGGGGCTCGCTCTGAGCCTCAGGGGCCCCAGACGTCCCAAGAGGAACTGGCCAGGGAACCTGAGGCAGAGGCTGGCCCCTTCCCGGTGGCCCCCCACCCCTCGCCGTGGGCCTGGTCCTGCTGACCAGGTGGGCGTGCTGCTTTGGGGTCGGCCCTGGGTCTGCGGCATGAGGCAGACCTTGGGGTCTGGTCAAGAGGACCGCAGGGCGAACCTTCACTGCACAAATGATTGAGTGCCCACGTGGCCCCGGGTGGGGCTTCCTGGGTGGGTCTGTGCCCCCACCCTGGGCAGGGCACCCAGTTCTCCAAGGTGCACTCATACCACCCAGCAGGCATTGCCCAGGTCTGCAATCTTGATCTTGATCTTGTCTGCATTTTGGGGCTCTAGGGGGTTCACCAGGAGGTTCGAGGCACCAAAGGGGCTGGGAAAGGAAGAGAAGGGAGAGACTGAGTCAGCCTGGCCCCTGCCTACCCTGCCCGCCCGCCGCCCGCTGGCCCTGTCCGGCTTACTGCTGGGCGACAGGAGGCCCCCAGTCTCCCGCTGGTTGGAAGAGCCTGAGAGGATGGAGCACGAGGCAGGAGAGAAAAGGGAGCCGGAGAAGCCTGAGGTCTGGGAGCCGGGGCTGAGGCTGCGGTCGCCCCAGGGGCTGGGGAGGAGGAGGCTGGGGAGGGGCCAGCCCCGGCCCCCCAGGGTGGCAGCCAGAAGAAGAGGTGGAGCCGCTGCCCCTCTAGTCTCGAGCTAGAGTCTGGGGAGAGGGGCAGAGGTGGTGTGTGAGCCGCTGCCCCTGTGGCCCGCGTTCAGCAGTCCGGGGGCGCCCCCAGCCCCTCACCCTCGGCCTGGGCAGCTGCCTCCAAGGCCTCCAGCCGCTGCAGGTCCCGCAGCCGCTCCTCCAGCAGCCGCTTCTGCTGTTTCCGTTTGCGCCTCATCTTCTTCCTCTTGTTTTTCGACAGCTTACCCGGCTGCCATTAGAGCCAGGGTCACCCCAGGGTTCCTGTGGCCCACACACCCCACAGGGGACACGGCCTCTGGGCCCCAGGGTTCCCGTGGGCGTCAGAACGAGGCACAACCCACCCCTCTCCCGACGTCAGCGTCTCACCCACCTCCTGCCTTTCCTCCTGCCCCCACTCTAAGGTTGGGGAGGAGCCGATGGCCTGCCTCTAACTGGGTACCTGCCCGCCCTGGGGGGCAGCCCTGGCCTGTCCCAGCCGAAGGTGCCGTGTCCTTCCACTGAGGCAGTGGTGAGCCCAGCAGCCACCAAGGGCACTTTGGGGCATGTGGCCCACCATGTACCACCCTCAGTTGGGCCTCCTGGCCTTTGGGAAGTGCCACTGCAGGAGTGCTGGGGAGCGCGGGGAGGCAGAGGAGGCGAGCTCAGAGGACATGGGGAGATGAGGCACAGGAAAAGAGGGGTGCCGCAACTTACCCAGACCTCCTGGGGGGCAGTGCTGACTGGGGAGGGCAGGAGGGGCACAGCCGGGCGAGGTGAGAGAAAGGAACAGAGACTAAGGCCGGGGCTGAGGCCCACAGGCCCAACCCCGGCCCCACGCACGCTCTTGTACCTGTGGAGCGGGATGGGGGTGGCGCCCCTGACTGCTGCCACTCTGTGGCCTCGGCGGCCAGGCGCCTGATGTAGGTATCACCCACACACAGCAGGATGTTCTCGGGCTTGATGTCTGTGTGGATGATCTTGCACTTGGTGTGGAGGTAGTCTAGACCATGTAGCACCTGGGAAGAGCCACTCCTGAGCCGCACGAGCCCCAGCCTGGCTGCCGCCCGTTGCTGCTGACGTGGGGTGTGGGCTGCTGCTCACCTGCCTCACGATGCTCTTCACGCAGGGCACAGGCAGGCCCTGGTAGTTGGACTTGATGATCCACTTGAGGAGCTGGTGGCCCAGGACCTCCAGCACCATGCACACATCTGGGGCCGGGAGTGAAGGGGGGCTGGCAGGCACACAGCTGGGGCACAGGCCCCACCCACCCTCAACCGGGGTCGGGGAGCAACCAGGCTGGGGTAGTGCAGAGCTGTGCCTAGGCGGTCCTGGTGGTCACCACCAGCCCAGTGTCATAGTGTCCCTGTCATGCCCAGAAGTGCCAGTTGGATGGCACATCCTGTGCTCATCCTGTAGAGAGGGCACTGGGGGAGCAGACACAGGGGCTTCAGGCCAGCCCCATCCCTACGCCCAGGTATGCCACAGGCGGCAGCCCTGCCATTGGGGGGTAACTCAGCAACCTGGTACCCACGCCCACCCACATAAGAAAGTAGTGAGGGTGTTTTGAAGGCAAGTGTCACTGGAAGGCATAAACTCCCATCACATGGGTCAGCAAACCGAGGCCCTAGGATCTGGGAAGGCACAAGCTAGCCCCATGCTGCCGTGGTGCCTTGCTCAGCCCCAGAAGGATACGGACTCCATTAACTCCCGAGATCCTGAAGTCATCGATGAGTTGCACAATGGTCTCTCTTTTGGGGTCACTGGGGTCACTGTCTCGGACCTGGAGCAAAAGCCAAGGGGCCACGGATGGCGCCAACCTGCCCCTCAAGGGCTGTTCCCAGTGGCGGTCCCTTTTCCCACTCTGGTGGGCCACCAGAAGAAAGGCCACCGGCCTCTCCTTTGCCGGCTCCACCAGACCCATCCATTTGGATAGAGCCACTTGGAGCCTGCCCTTCTGGGGGCCCCGCCCCAGCCCAGGAACCCCTGCAGGCCTGCACCCACATGCCCAGGCCCCAGGCAGCTCCCGGGGAGCTGGGAGTCGGTAGGGGAGGCGCCTCACACATTTCAGGAGCTTGATCTCATCCACAGCTGTCTCTGTGTAATGCCCTGCGCTCTTCACCACTTTCAGGGCCACGAAACGCTTGCGCCTGCAACACGGACACTTGCATCGGCTGCCAGCCCCGGCCAGACACACGGGGACATGGTGGTGGCCGCGACCAAGCCCAGAGGCAGGATCCCAGCTGGCACCGGGCCCTGGGGGGCAAAGGGGACACTCACTGGATGTCCCAGCACAGCCAGACAGTGGAGAAGTGGCCCCAGCCCAGCTTGCGCACCACGTGGTACCGTCCATTGAACAGGTCGCCGATCTTCACAGGGTAGTAGCCGCCTGAGGAAAGGAGCCAACAGTCCATGGGGGCGTCAACCTTCTGGCCCCTTGCCCCAAGCGGTCTGGCACCAGCACCCTCCTCCTCCTGGAATGTCCTACCCCTACAGCGGCACCTGGCCATCTATGCCCCAGGCCAGGCCTCACCCTTGCAGTAGTCCTTGGGATCCTCCTGTTCCTCGTCATCAGAGCCCAGCAGCCCCTGAAGCATCCGAGGCGCCGCTGTGGCGGGAGCTAGTTCGGAGCCCGAGGACTCGGGCCCGCAGGAGGCCTGTGAGCTGCGGGTGGGTTGGGCCAGCAGTGAGCACACGAGGTGCCTGGGGCCCTGGCGCCCCCTCCAAGCCCTACCTGCTGCTGCTGCCAACACTGTCCCTGCCACCACCGCCTGCGCTGGTGCTCATCCCGGCCTCAGGGCCCACAGCTCCGGCGCCCCAGGGCTGTTCCTGTGGGGCCCGGCCTTGGCCAGCGCCTTTATAGCCTCGGCCGCTGATCTCACCCACCTTTATAAATAGCCTCCCAGCTGCTCGGCTGCGGGCAAGGTATGCAGCAGGGCGGGGGCAGCGTGGCGACAGAGCTCCTGAGAGTCTGGCCCCCATGACAAGCCCCCTGCTGCTACCTCAGGGCTGGCAGAGGGGGCCACTGCACGGACAGGGTATGACTCAGCCTTCACGCTGAACAACACCCCCATCACACCCAGGACCAAGGGGATCACCCACATGGGGGCACCGCAGTCGGTCCCCGGGCTGAGTCCTCAAACTCCAGAGCCAGCTGAGGGGCACAGCCAGGCAAGGCCGCTGTAGACATGGCAGCCCAGTCCTCAGGCCAAGCCCCCCACCATGCGTGCCTAGAGCATCACCACCATTTTTGGAACATTCTCTGGCTTCCCACTCAGCCCCTGTGGGAGCCTTCCTAGGTGATGCCTCCCATTCCTATGGGGACCCCATTCTCTGCCCGCTCTCAGCAGGTTCCCACTTTCTCTGTGCCTTATTGACCCCTAAGATAGGCAGGAACCTGGTGTCCCCCGTTCCTGAATGCGGGTCACTGGAGGCCTTGGTGTAGCAAGAGTCAGGGGCACAAGCTGCAGGCAACATGCTCCTCCTGCCAGAGGTACCGACCGAACGGAAGCCTGGGAACCTGCCCGACTAGGACTTCGCCACTGAGACCTGTGTAGTGTCCCTCCCGCCTGTGTTCCAGGCCTGCCATCCCTGCCCTGTTCGTCGTCTCCTCCAACATGTGTCATGTGCCCCCACGGGAGGCACAGGGAGCCGCCCACCCAGGCCCTGCTCTCAGGGGTACTCCTCTATTGGGGCAAACAAGCCCACAGCTCTTGCTGGCTAGTGACAGAGGGACGTTCAGGTCAGGCAAAGTCTGTGACCTTGGAGCTGCATCCAAGGGACTAGAAAGAATCGGGTCCTCAGAAAAGGAGTGAATGGGTAACCAGCCTCCAGGGCAGCAAAGGGCTGGGTTGGGACGAGGCCAGCAGCAGGATGGGCTGGTGACCTCTGTGTCTGGCCTGGCAACAGAGTGGCTGGGGTGGGGACAGGAGAGTGGGGAGGCCCCAGGTGGCCAAGTATGGGGTTCCGGCAGAGGCTGATGGGCACTTCCGCTCTTTGGAAAGGTTACCCTGGCAGAGGGAATGGGGGGGGGAAGAGTGGAGCCAGGAGTCCAGCTGGAGACTGTTGGGGAGTCAGAACGAAGCAGGTGAGCTTAGCCCAAGATGGGAGACACTTGGTCCTGTGTCCTGTGCTAGAAAAGGATTTGGGACAGTGGGTGGGCATAGACGGGGCAGGAGGACAAGGGTGTTTTTCTAGCAGGAGCCAGGGGGAGGTGAGGGGAGGGAGGAGAGCAAGGCCTGGGTGCCCGATGACTCCTCTTTTCCTCAGGCAGCATAAGTCACAGCTATGGGACCAAGGAGAGGGCTGTGTAGACTCCAGGGGAAGGCAGAGGTTGGGGATTGGGCTTTTTCTAAAAAGACAAATTTCTATTTTATTTCGAGATGCAATTCTCCAGCAAGCAAATAAATACAATGGGGGAGCAGAGGGAAGGATTGCTATAAATTAGAAAGAAGCCCGGGAGAGAGAAGAGGCTGGGGTGGGGGGGGTGACAAGAAACCCCCCACTCTCTGTTGGCCCTCTTCGGTTGCTGGCTCCATCCAGAGGTTTTAAGGCACTGTGGTGGCAGGTCCTGCTTGCTGCTCTCTAAGTTGGTGGGCCTCGGGTGCCCGCTGTGGCCAGAGCTCACAGGTCAGTCACCTTGTTCTCCACCAGGGCGGCGATTTGCTGCAGGCGGCACGCCAGCTGCATCTTCTGGCCCACAGGGTCCTCCTCCAGGGCGCTAATGATCTGTCAGGGCAGAAGAAGGTACCCTGCCTGAGCCCAGGGCTACCCGGTCCTCCCTGGGGAATCTGGACAGATGCCAAATTCCTTCCCAACCTGGGCCCTTCCTCCTCTCTGCCTGCTGGGTTGGGCCTGAACACTCCTCTGCCCACAGGGGTTGCCCCTTCCCCGGGAGAGCCCTGGCCTTACCTGGTCGTAATACCTGTGGATGTGGTTGTAGAGTTCGTGCAGGGCTTCCAGACAGTGAGGAGCAGAGGTGTAGCTCTGTGGGCAGCACGTGGGTGAGTGAGGCCCCAGCCTGGGCCTCAAGCCCCAAGCCTCCCTCCCCTCCGCTCTGCCCCCCAAATGTGTAGACGTGCGCTCCTGGGCCATGCCTCACCCTGAGAGCTCGGCCAGAGCTGAGTTCATCTCCTGGTAGCTGGCCGGAGAGCTTTGGCGAATGTCGGAGTAGTATCTGGAAGAGCAGGTATGGTGAGGGGTGCACAGCCTCCACCCCCAGCCGTGCCTGCTCCCCTGACACCTACCTCTCTACCAGCTGCTTGTAGCGAGGGATCTCCCGGGCGTAGAGAAGTTTGTTCACTGGGGAATCCTGCTCCGGGTGGGGGTGGGCGTGAGTAGGCAGGTGGAGAAGCTATGGTCCTGTCACCCTGCCTGTGCCACCAGTGCCCCCTCCCCTGGCACTCATTATTCACCATCCTCCCCGAGCCCCACCCAGGGCTCTGTGCCCAGCCCCTGTGGCTTCCCCACAAGCCTTTTCTTTCAACCATCCGGCTGTCACCACAGCCGGCTCTGCTCTCACCCGGCCCACTTTATGCTCTGAGACGGTACAGGAGTCGATGAAGGTCTGGGCGATGACGGCGAGGACGGCATCCACGTTGTCTGACACACGCACGTCAAAGATGAGCTGTGGGTTCTTCAGGGCGTTCACCCAGAATCGCAAGAGCAGGCTGGGACACAGGCCGGCCACGGGTGTGAGGCATGGCTAGTCTAGCACACAGTCAGCCTGGGCCCAGCCCTGAGTTCCACGGGGAGCAGCCATGAGGGTCTATGCTGGGGGTGGCCAGAAATCTGGCCGGATGCCTCCCAGCCTATGTTCCTGATCAGACGCTGCTGCTTCGATCCAGGCAGTGAACTTGTCCCTCTGGAACTCCATGTCCTGTCTGCATGGAGATGGTGGGGGGCAGCAGGCAACATACCTGTTAGTCTTCCAGATGTGCAAAGTTTCCGGGTCCTCAATGCCATGCTTCTCGGCCAGCTCGTCCAGGAAGTCAAACAGGTACTTGACAGCGATGGGCACAGGTCGGTTCACACTGAGGATGGCCTGGAAGGTGTCATCCACAAACTTCTGCAGTGTGCCCTGGAAAGTGGGGGGCGGGGCTCCATCAGTGGATCAGTGGCCGGGGTCACCCGTCAGCCTCTCAGGACCAGGACCATGGCTTCTCCCTAGCTTAGTCAGAAGTCCCTCAGGGAGCCTTCCTGTCACTGGCTCCCCTGGGGCCTGGCTCCCCAGCTGCACCGACCTTCATGGAGAGTAGGCGGGTGAGGTAGATTTCTGGAATGGCCTTGGCCCGTGCCCGCTCCCGTTCCCGCTCGCGAAGGCTGCTGCGCCGTGCCTTGGCCCCTTCTGGCTCCTCGGTGCCTTTCACCAAGTGCCAGAGGCGGACTCCGCCCTCCTCACCATCCTCCAGCATGGGGATGTCTGAGGACACATGTGCCGACCTCAGTCCTATGCCCCTGACACCCACCCCATCCCGCTTGTCAGGGCGGGACAAGGTGGGAGAAGCCAAGGAAAGCAGAGGGTACCGATGTGGATACGGGGGTGGCAGCCCAGGGGCTTGCTCAGCCGAACACCCTGTGGCCCTGGAGCTCCCTGACTAGGACACGCCATTGCTCTCATGTGCCCTAGGCCCTCGGCTCAGCCTGGAGCTTTGGCTGGCCTGCTGGCAAGGTACGGGGAGACCCAAGTGATGGCAGGACCGGGACTCCTGCCTGCCTGCCTCAGGCTCCCGGGAGCGGGTGGGCACGTCTGGGTTGCTGGACTCACTCTCTCCGGAAGGGCAGCTCTGGGAAATAGTGTCTCCGTTGTGCAGCTGGGGACGAGCGCCACTGTGGCCCCATCTGGGACCTGACAAGAGGGAAGCAGAGGCTGGACCCCTTCCTGGGCTGATCCAGAGGTGAGGGCCTGTCCCCCAGCCCATGCCCGCCCCGCACCTTATAATGCTGCAGAGTGTTGAGTCTCTTCCAGTGGTTCTGGGTCACCGAGGTCAGGTCCTCATCCGACAGGGTTAGGTGGCCAGCCAGGCCTGCGCGCCACTCTGGAGGGACCCAGGAAAGCCAATCAGGCTGCAGCCATTCCCCAAGTCTGCCATTCAGAGCAAGGCAGAGCTGAGCCTCTACAGGTGAACTGGACCCATGCGATGAGGGCGGGCGGGATGTCTCACCGAGGTCTAAGGCATGCGCGGTGGGCCTCTGGGAGAAGGGGTACCCTTGTAGACTTGCTCCAACACCTTCTCCTTGACCTGGGTGATGGTGTTGTGTCGAGCACCCGGGCGGGCACGCGCTGTACTTCGCCATTCCATGTAGCTCCGCCAGCCCCGGGGCCCACCAGCACCATCAGTGTCAGGGGCCGGAACTCCACGTCCTCCCGCAGCAGGCGACTGTCGTTCAGGGTCCGTTTTGCCTTGCCTGTCACGGCGTCCACAGGGCCCTTATCCACCTGGTACTGGATGGCCCGGAGGAGCATGTACAGCGGCTCACCGGCCACTTCCTGAACCATTAGGAGGAGCCAGCATTGGCCAGGGGACTAGTGGCCTGTGCAAGGCTCAGAGGGCCTGACGGGAGGGGCAGGCAGCTGCACAGAGCAAGGGCAGACAACGACGGCTGGTCTCTGCCTCACAACCAAGCCCGGGGAAAGGGGGCAAGACCCTTCTCTTTGCACACACACCCCCTCGCTATGCCTCATGCCCTGAGGTCCCTGGGGGAATCTGGGCACAGGTCAGTGAGGTCACAGGCAGCAGCCCCTCGATGGAGCAAGGAGAGAAAGTGCCATCCAGGGCACCCCTCACCCTCAGGAAGGCGTAAAGACAGATGGACAGCCAGTTGGTGAGCAGCTTCTCCACCATGGTCCTGTCCTGTAGGGAGGAGGCCCCAGGTCAGAAATGGGAGCTGCAGGGCCACCGTGTCCCTGGAGGCGGGCAGCAGAGGCAGTGAAGAGCTTTTCTGCCTGTCAGCCCTTTGAGCCCAGGTCCCTGGTGAGGATGCCCGTCTACTTCTCTGCCAGTGGATTCTGTTGTAGCCCACCTCCTGGGGGTTCCCGATCCCACCCACCCCAGAACAGGGCGGAGTAGGGGGAGCCACCACCCCTGATGGCATGACCGAGGTCAGGCCAAAGCCAACCTGCGCAGCATGAGCTTGGGGTTCTTGTGCACATAGTGGGCAGCCAGGTCACCAAGCAGCGTCTTCATGATGTCGGTCAGGTACTCGAGCTTGCCATGCAATGCCAGGGACAACAGCGAAGCCACGTGGCAGCGGTCCCGCTGGGAGAAGGTGGGCTGCTCCTCCAGCGTGTGGATGAGCTAGGTGGGGGTGGGGGGGCTGATGCTCACTCTGGGAAGTTCCACGCCCCGTGCATCCTCCCACCTTTATGCCTATACCTACCACCCAGCCCAGCCCGTGCCCGCCCCACCTCCTTGCCCCACCCCCTCCGTAACCCCGGCCCGCCTGTGTGGTCCTCACTGTGAGGAGAAAAAGCTTGCAGTTGAGCAGATTGGAGAGCTGTGTGAGGCCCTGGCGCACAGGGGCACGGTGGCCCTCTTCCCCAGGCCCCCAACACGGGCTGCAGTGGGCAGCCACCGTGCCCAGGGAAGAAGACTCGCTCGGCGTATGTGCGGTAGTCCAGGAAGGGGATCCCGCTGCCTTCCAGGTCACTGCTGAGGTCAGTCATCTCGGTCATCAGGTCTGCAGGCCAGGAGCCACCAAGGTGTGGGCCCAGGCCTAGGTGGGCCATCTGCCCCCTCCCTACTACCTACCCCTCTCTACCTGTGAACTCTTTGCGGCACTGGTCGCCCACGCCAATCTCCAGGTTCTCCAGCTGCACCAGAACCTTCTGGTAATCCCGCAGGGCCTGTTTGCTCTTGTGCCTGTAATCCAGGTGCCAGATGTCACACATAGGCTCAGCCCTGCCCGGGCTGAGGACACCAAGCCAGGATGGCCACCTGTCTAGAGGCCTGCCGTGGGGCACCCTTTCTAAAAGTGAAGGAAGTTTTCCCAGGAGTATGCATGGTGGGGCGGGCTTCTCACCTGTACATGAGGGTGAGGAGGAGAATGGCGGCGGTCAGCACAGCAGCGCCCATGCCCAGGCCCACCTGGGCCTCCACGGGGAAGGCGGACGCCTCAGACTCAGCCTCATACTGGACAGGGCCCAGGGCCAGCCGCAGGTTGCCCATCTGCACCTGGGGGGTAGGCGGGGCTCCTGAGTGCTGCCTTCATTGCTCTGCCCACCACCCCGCCCCCGACCAGGGCCCCAACCTCACCACAAACTGCGGCAGGGTGCTGGAGCCATTGGCAGGCTGCGGGGCCCGCGGGGGCGGCTCACAGTACAGGTGGGTGAGTGTGAGCGTCTTCACCAGGCACTCGCTGTCACCGATATGCACGCGCACCTCCTCCTTGCTGATGCCCAGGTTGAGGCCCTCGCCCTGGGAGACAGAACAGGGGCCTGAGCCAGGCTGCCCCGCCTGCGCCTGCAGCCCCTCCACAGAGATAGCCAGCGGAAGCCCTCACCTCTACGTCCAGGACGTTGCCAGACTTTAGGAGGGCGGGCCCCTCTTGGCTGAGGGGGGCCAGCCGGGGGTTGGGGTGGTACAGGAAATCCTGGCCCCCGCTGGCGCTGGCAAAGTCCACGCGCACGTTGTCTAGGGTGAAGAAGACCCGCTGGGGGTGTGCCCCGTCTGGCACGGCAGGGCTCAGGCACAGGAGGAGATTGGAGGAGTTGACGGAGCAGACAGTGGAGCACTGCAAGGCATCCAGGGCCAGGATGAAGTGGGATGAGCTGGGGCACCCCTGCTCATTCCCAGGAGCATGGTGGCCCACCCTGCCCCCCTCACTGGGCATGGCCCCAGGGCAGCCCCGCTGCCTGCTGGTGGAGGCTCACCTGCAGCAAGCCCCCTCAAGCTGGACACAAGCCTGAGGGGCTGAAGCAGGGGCCCCGCAGCTGCTCCTCAGGTCCTGGGGTTCGGTCCCCACAGCCTGCTCCTCTGCGGTGGCTTCTAGCCACACGGACAGCAGAGGGCGCTGCACCACGTCCAGGTCCTTGCCCCTGACTCGGATCAGCCGCCCGCCCCTGTGCCAGGATAATAGTCAACAGGGATGGGGGCAGCGGGCAGCCCAGCTCAGCCCTACTTCCCTGCTCCCCAGCAGGACGCACAAGTTCCCCGGCAAACCAGGCCCTCACCCCCGGAAGCTGACGCTGGGTTCCGCTGCCAGGAGCTGGGGGTTGGCGGTGTAGCGGAAAGGGATGGCCCGCAGTGTGCGCTGGGCATGGCCAAAGACCACGCGAACCACAGCTTCTCCTGGGCTGGCCTGGGGCATGGTGCGGCACACAATGGCCTCAGGACACACTGGCTCCTGGCTGCAGGGGAGAGGGGTCTGGCACCTTAGACTCTGGTCTCAGCCTGGCCAACCCACAAGATCCCTTCTCTGCCTCCCTCGAGGACAGAGCCCACCGACAGCGGTCACAGTGGCCACTTGGTATTTTCTTGGTATTTCATGGGAGCCGTAGGGACCTCCGAATCCACCACCTCTATTGTACATAAGGGGACAGTGAGCCCACAGAAAGTGTCCCCACCTGAGCGCAGCCAAGCTGGGGCCAGGAGGAAAGAGATACTCACATAAGACAGGGTTGGTTGCCCACAAACGCACTGATGTTGCCTCCTGTCTGGAGATGCTGCCCGTGGATGGTGAGCTGGGTACCCCCTGCCCGGGGGCCCCAATGGGGACTCAGGCTCAGCAGAACAGGATCCTGGGGGACAGGGCAGGCTGGAGCAGGCATGGCAGCCCAATCTGGCACTTTGACTTGGCTCTAGTTCCCAAGGCCCCTCGGCTGCAAGGTGCTGACCAACTTCTCAGCTTTGTTTCCTGGGCCATAGCTGACCGCACCCACCTCCTGAAAGCCCTACCCCCGGATGGTGCTCCCCTCAGCTGCCCTGCCAGGGAGCTCTTCTCTCCTTAATGTGTCCCTGCCCCCCGGGCGGGCCTCATCCTCTGCCATGGCTTGCACCTCTCAGGTTTAGGCCCCTGAGCGCTAAACCCTAAGATCCAGTTGTCTCCTTAGGGTGCTGCATGTGCCAAGCAGATGCTAACCCAATGCTAACCTGCCCCTGCCCCCACTGCTCCTGCTCTGGGTTTCTTGGCCCCCAAATTGGTCCCAGCAGGCACTGAAGGCTCAGGCTAGTGCCTGAAGGCGACCCAACTTTCCTGCATCCCCAGGCCTGCAGCGAGTCCCAGCACCTCTCAGTCCCAAACTGGCCCGCTTGCCTTCTGTACTTGGTACTTCTGCTGCCCACCTCCCTCCTGGGTGGTGTCCTCTCTGTGCCACCATTGCCCACTGCCCACCCTCCACTCGGATCACGGGGCTTCCGTACTGGACATGAAGCAACACTTCCTGCTACCCTTAGGCCAAATTTGAAATCCTCATCTACGTGTCTGTGCCTTTCTGCCCTCCCTCCAACTGTCCCCTGCATGGGGACCACCCAGAATGGGCACTGACCTGGTAGGTGAAGTGCTGGGTTGAAATGCCTGGTGGCCGACTCTTAATGGCCACTTGGATTGGCCCAGTGGTGCCATTGGGGGCCGGAGATGTCACACATACAATCCTGGGGAGTAGAGGCTTGGTAGCTGCACAGAGGCCCTGTGGGCTGCCCACCAGCCACTGCCTGGGGCCTGTCCCCTCTACCCCTCTTACTGCCAGCACCCTCTTCCCTCCCTTGGCCCATCTTTCTTTGGTGCATCTGACCCAGGCCCATATTTCTTGGCTGCAAGCCTCCCTCTGTTTGGGTGGCCAGTCCCCGAGGGCCTCACCGGGCAGAGGTGCGGTAGAGAGAGTGGTCAGGGCTGCAGGGCTGGCCAGCCACACTCACGGCGTCCTGCAATCGGCAAAGTCCCGGCCCAGGTTGGAGCCCAGGATGGTGAGGGCCAAGCCACCCTCAGGGGGGCCAGTTAGGGGCTCAATCTGCAGCAGGGAAGGATGGCATGTGATCCCCAAAGCCACACCTACTCTGCAGTGGGGACTGTTCAGCCAGTTGGCCAGCCTGAGGTAGGGCTGGTCTGACCCAGGTGAGGCTTGAACAGTGGGGGGCAGAGCAGGGCAAATGGGGCTGGAGGTGGGGGAGAAGATGGGAGACTGGGCTGTTGGGGAGGGGTGGGGACAGAGGCCAGGGGGGCCGGGGGAGGCTCACCATGTCAATGCTGGGCATGGGACACAGCATCTCCACGGCCCCGGGTGGACACAGTGGCCCATAACGACAGGCGGGCTGGCCGTCGCTACACCACAGGCAGTCCAGGCTCCCATTGGCTGCCTGGCAGTGGCTGCAGTCGGAGTGGCCCACGGCACAGTCGTACAGGGTCACTAGGGAAGGTTATGCAGTGCACTGAGGCACTGCCCATCTGCTGCATGCCCTGCCCCATCTGCCCTACCGCCCCAAACTCACCATGAAGAGTACGGGCATTGTCCAGTCTCTGGTCCTTGCCCGGGTGACGTAGATGGGCACCGGGAGCTCTAGCTGGGCCATGGAAGCGTGGAACTGTAGGTGGAGGGTGGGGGTCAAGCCTAGCCCAACTCGAGAAAGCCCTGACCCTTCCTCCTCCAGGACACTCCTCCAAGAATGAGTGCCATTGTTCAGTGCCCACATCTCCCACCAGACTGTGAGCCCGGGGCAGAGGCTGTGGGCAAAGTGTTCCTGCGGCATAGAGCGGGCCTCGTGACGATGGGAAAAAGGGGGTGAGCCCCTGAGGGCCTGGGACAACATCGGAGGCAAGGAGGTCGGGGGTGTCTGAGGGCTGCAGAAGGCATCCAGTGGTAGGTGAGGTTGTGTGGTGGCCCCTCACCTGCCGGGCCTGGCAGTTGATGACGCCCGTGTCCTCGGTCGTCTCTTCCAGGGATGCTGGCAGCTTCTGTAGGTCTCCGGGCAGCTCCAGCCAACAGTGGTAGGAGGCAGGCAGGCCCTGGGGATGGACACTGTCAGTAACTTGGCCATTTTCAGCCAATCCCCCGACCCCCCATCCCCATCTCCCCTCCCACCAGGTCGCTCACTCGGAAATGTTGAAGGTTGCGCACGTGCAGGGTCAAACGGCTCTCCCAGCCCACGGGCACCAGGAGTGGTCCTGCCAGGCTTTCAACCTGAGGACACGCCTCTGGGCCACGCACTTGGAAGTCCACCTGAGGAAAGGAGATCTGTTAGCCCTAGAAGTCAAAGGCCTGGGCAAGGTGTAGGGTGGGGTGGGTCTGCAGTGACAATAAAGATGCCAGGCTGACCACTGGGTGAGGACCGGCGGCCATGGGGGGCTGAGCAGTAGAAGGAGCCCAGCAGGCCAGGCTCACCCACCTCCTGGGCGCTGTAGATGGTCATCTCGCCCTCTGGGCAGTGCTCCCCATACACACAGAGGCTGCTCTGGGGGCACCAGTGGCATCGCCAGAGGCTGCCCACACAAGCACGGCACCTGGAGAGGCAGTGGGATGCTCAGGCTGGGCTCTACCTGGGGTTGTCACCCTACCCCTCAGCAAGGCGCAAGGCCCAGAACTCACGGGGAAGCCACCTCCAAAGCCTGGATAGCACTGCAGTTGTAGAAGGAAAAGTTGGTGGCTGCTACAGCCACATCTTCGAACATCAGGACCAGGGACAAGGTGACGTGATCTGAGAGGGGAAATGGTGGCGGGGGGGCAGGTCATGTGGCTCCTGTCCCTCTACCTCCTGGCCCGGCCAACCACCCCAGAGGCCCCTCACCTGTGCCTGAAGGGTTAGGTGGCAGCTCTTCTTGAGGAGGGGTGACACAGGTCACGTTGGGCCCTTCCACATAAGCCAAGCTGTTGTAGTCTTCAAAGGCACAATGGAAGTATTCATCCACAGCCAGGGTGGGCAGCCGGGGGACGGACAAGGTGACCTGGGCATATTTGAGGAACACAGAGCAGGCAGGGGCTTCTTGGGGGGCTAACTTGCCAAGGGAGATGGAGCCAGAGCAGAGCGGGTGGCAGCAGAAACAGTGGGAGAGGAGGGCAGGGGGCGGCCTGGGGGTAGGCAGGGGCAGAAGCCTCACCTGGCCCTGCTTCTGGCGGGGGTAGTGGGCCGGAAGCAAGCTCTGAACGTGCAGACAGTGGCTGTCCTCCTCGTAGCTCCACAGCCACTGGTTGGGCTGGGCCGCCCGCCCGCACTGGCCCTTGCGGGTACACCTGCGGGCAGGGGTCCATTTGGTCACTGTGTGGGTCTCAGGCTCCCTGGGTGACTGGCAGCAAAGGGGTTTGGAGGATGGCCCAGCCGGAGTGCAGCGAGCAGGGGGAATGAAAGGGACTGTGCTCACAGAGGAAAGCCTCTGGCCTTGACAGTGAGTAAGAGGGTTCCGCTCTGTGGAGGGGAGGCACGTGGATCTGACTTAGGGGTGCCACAGGGATCCCCGGGGCTATCTCGTGGAGCACAGGCTGCAGGGGACATCTGGGAGAGGTGACAGATGCCTGGCCTGGGGTGGGGCTGGGGGGAATGAGAAGTAAACAGGTTGGGCAGTGGTGGGAAGGGGGTGCCGACCAGTTTCCCAGTTCAGTGGGATGGGCCAGAATGGGGGAACTCAGCAGTGGCCCCGTGGCTCTGCCCAGGGAGCCAAACTGTCCCATTGGCGTGCCTGGGGCTGCTTCCAGCTATGGCCTCCTGGCACACACCACCTGCTGGCTCAAGCCTGAGGGTGTGGGCCCCGAACTCACCTGCCTTGGAGGACGCACCAGCCACACAGCGGGTCCTGGGCCTGGAGGCAGCTGGTGCAGTCAGGGAACTGAGGGCAGGCAGCCACGGGTACCCGGTCCACCTGGATGGGCGGTGGGAACAGAGGTGGTGAGTTCAGGGACTTGAGCCTCATGTGCCCAGCCCCCGGGACAACCCTCACCTGCTGGGCAGTCAGGACATAGAGGTGGCTACCACTGCTGTCCGCAAGCAGGTCTGGGCTGATGGCTGAGCCCGGAGGCCCCACTTGCTGGGAATGGTACACCTGGCTTTGGGAGCCGTTGAGAAAGACCTGGAGGGACAGCAAGGACAGGGCTGGGCCAGCCCGCCGGCCTTGGCCGACTGCTCGTGGAGCACATGCCGTCTTCCCGGCTGAGGGTCCCAGGCGGTAGAGGGTGGGACAGGCTCACAGGCGTCCAGCCTGTCCAGGTTGCCTCCTCCATTCAGCATCACCCAGCCGGAGTGGCAGGGCACCCGGGGTGAGGCCCTCAGGAGCCAGGGGAGAGAGGGCAGCTGTGGGGTGACAAAGTCAGGAGGAGACAAGAGTTTGCCTTGGAGAGACTTCTGGCGCTGGGCTGGCTCCGAGGACCAGGCACTGCCCACCCCGCCTCCATGGCTGCCAGATCCCGCTATTGGCTGGAGAAGGCTCCTGAGCTGTCTGTCATCCTAAGCCACGCCTCTGGCACCCAGCCAGCCAGGACACTCGCAGAGAGGCGAAAGGTACCTGGGGTTTCCCCGAGCCGCTGCGGGGCCCAGCCCGGCAGTGTCAAGACCGCAGGTCTGGGAGGCTGGCACTAGGCTGCTCTGTTGGGCCCTCACCTTATGCAGCTGGCCTTGGGTGTCCCCCAGGAAGGCTACCATGTGCCCGTCCACCTGGAGGGCTGCGACGGCGCTGATGGGCTGCATGAGCTGCAGCAGAGGCCCGGCCTCCAGGGGCTGGCGACCAGCAATGGGGCTGGGGGTGTGCTCATCGCCACAGGGGTACGAGTCAGGGGAGTCCTGGACAGGCAGAGAGGGAAGAATCAGTTCCCGGAAGAGATGGGAGGGAACTTCCCCGGTCCCAGAGCTCATCGGAGGAGGATGCCAGGCAGTCAGTGGGAAGAGAGAGAGGCAGGCTGGAGGGCGGGGCCAGGGAGCCCCTTGGCAGGACAAGCTCGCACCGCAGAAACGGAGAAAGACAGAGCAGCTAGGAGAGCTGGAGAGCGAGCCAGCTCCTTCTTGACATCCTCTAATCGAGAGGTCATGGGCAGTTGTTACATAAGAGCATCCAACTGCCCGAGGCTCAGGACTACATGTGGCAGTCCCTGCCCGGGCTGAGAGATGATGCAGGACCACAAGAGATAAGGACGGATGACGCAGCGAGAGAAGGGAGGAGCTGCCACCAGAAGACAGTGTGTAAGCCCGAAGTGAGAGGACAGGTGTGGGGCCTGGGCCCGACACTCACAGGGGGCAGGGTGACACAGCGTGAAGTGACGCCATACTCCACAGTGGCTTCCTCCATGCCGGTGGGCCCCGGCCGCCTGCCGTGTAGCAAAGGCGCCGGGCTTGCTCCATGCTCCCGTCCAGCTCAGCCAGGGGAAAGGCGCACAGGGCTGCCTGTGCCCCCCTCAGGCCCGTGGCAAATGCCCCAGCAATGTGCCCGGGGCGAGGAAGGCAGCCTGGATGAGGCCCTGGCCCCGGCAGGAGAGGGGCACCTCCACGTAGGAGTAAAGGTTGGTGTCCCCTAGGCAGACTCGGGCGACGTAGGAGCGGTACTCAGCCTGTGCCCGCGCCCCACGGCGGCGGAAAACGAAGTAGGCAAAGCGGGCACCAGCGAAGGCGGCCACGTAGCTGTTGTTGTAGTCGGAGAAGTCTCCCACCACAAGGCGGCCTAGGCCCTCACTGGAGAAAGGCTGAGGCCCGGCCAGCTGGCGCACAGTCAGGGGCGGACCCCTCCTGACAGCTTGCCCGCCAGGCCTCTGGCCACCAGCAGGAGGTCCCGGCCTGGCCCGGGCACACCAGGCCCACTGTGGCCACTCCTGGGGCATTGGCGGCCACAAACTGCCCATCGCCCGGGTCCTCGGCCTGGTACAGCAGCTGGGCCACGTCCTCAAGCCGCCGTTTCTCACACACACCCTGCCGCACCTGCCCGCAGGCCACCAGCTCCTGGGCCCGGCTGCTCACCAGCAGCAGTTGGTTGGCATTGTCGGTGAGCTTGGCCTGCGGGCACTCAGCCGGGTCAACGGAAAGGCACAAGTCTGGACTGTCGAAGACAGGGCCGGTGACGGCCATAGCCTCGAGCTGTAGGTCAGGGCTGAGCTGGAAGAGGCGGTTCACCGCACCTACATAGAGCGTGCCCCGGGTGGGCGCCAGTGCCAAGTGGTTGAAGGTGGTGTTGAGAACGGAGAAGCGACGGGCCTGAGTCAAGGGCAGCAGTGGACACAGCAGCAACAGCACGAGCAGGAGGCGGGGGCCGAAAGGAGGCCCAGGAGCCATCGCAGGGGCCTGGGGAAGAGCAGAGCGCCTGAAACCCAGCGGGAAGGAGCGCCCCTCCCCACCCCTGGCCAGCATGAGTCAGGGCAGCGAGGGGAATGGAGGAGGTGGAGAGAGAGAGTGCCAGAGGGAGACAAGACTGAGAGGAGACACAGATTAAGAAGGAAGGGAGAGAAGGACAGAGAGGCAGAGACTGGGAGGCAGAAAAGCAGGGACAGAGTGCACAGTGACAGAGAGGAGAGACTGTGGGGAGCAGTGGAAGGCCGGGCACAGGTGATGGTAATGGGGAGAGGAGAGGGGAGGTGAAGGGATGGGGAGCGCCCAGGTAAGGCGGAAAGGGGGCAGGAGGCCAGGGACAGGCGAAGACCTGGGAGAAGGAAGGCCGGTGGAAGCCACGTTGTGGGGAGATCCCGTGCCCGCCACCCAGACGACAGAGATGGCACGGGGGGCAGAGCAGTGAGGGGCAGCAGGGGCAGGGGGCCCCATCAGGGAGAGAAAACTTGGTCTGGGCAACCAGGGACCGTTGCAAAGAGGTACCCTCGCCAGTGGGGAGCGGGAGTGCTGAGAGAGGGGGAGACTGAGGCAGCCGGAGGACTGCAGGCTGAGACCCCCCAAACAGGGCAAGGGGGGGGCAGGGCCGAGGTCATGCCACAGAGGGCTGAGATGGCCTCAGACTGGGCTTGGGGTGGTCAGAGCAGGGATTTAGGGAGAGCTGGGAGGCAGTCGCAGTGGTATCTGGGGTGGGGACCAAGACAACACAGGGTTCAGGGGGCCTGTCCCCTGCCCCATGGGCCCCAGGAAGCAGGGAGTGTAGAGAAAAGCGGGGAGTAAGGAAAGACAGCCAGGAAGATAGCTTGCCTGAGGAGAGGGCAGGCAGGCTGGCAGGGCACAGCTGGAAGGGAGTCCTACCCAAAGAAGGCATGGGTGCCACTCCCCACCCATTTGGAGCCACTCGGAGCCCAGACTGGGGGTAGCTCCCATGGGCCGGGTGGGGGCCTGAGGTTGAGCCCCACCTCCCAGCTGGGGGCCGTTAGCAGCAGCCCCTGCCCAACGGCCTTGGGCCCCAGCTGCCTGCCTAGGTGACCAGAGGGGAGACATGCCACCAGAGCCCCTGGGCCTTGGTGGACTCTTGGTTCTCCCTCCTCTTGACCCCAAGCTGAGAGCCACAGGGACAGAGACAGAAGCTGGGTCCCGAGTTGAGCTAGGATCCTGCACAGCTGGGCGTGCGGGCACTGTCCCGGGTCACGCAGCGCCCCTAAGTCTTTCGGCAGAAAGGCACACCCTGGCCCCCAGGCATGTCGGTGGGGGCAGAGCCCCTTATCTCGGTGACACAGACAGGAAGGTCAGGCCTGGCTCAGGAACAGGGCCATTTCCTCTAGACCCGGGATATCGGTGGGGGTGTCTGTGTCATGCGGGTGATGGGGTAGAGTGGACTGTGGCCAGGAGGCGCAGCACATTGGAGCCCCACGCCCAGGCCCCGCTGTGCTATTTTACCTGCCCTGCCCCTCCCAGGGACATCTGTGGGCACTCGGGACCCGGGCACTTACTGTTGAGAAGAGGAGCAGCCGAGAGAGGCACATCTCACTTCAGTTGCCCTAGGGCACTGGTGATGGGCACGAGACGACTGGGGGGGGACATCGCCCTGAGCGAGAGGGAGACAGTTGAAGCTCGGCCCGTTCACACTGGCCCCAGGGGAGGAGGAAGGCCAGGGGGGCCAAGGGCCCGGCGGCCGGGCTCCGCCACAGCTGGCAGCTTTGTCCATAGTGGCCGGGCCAAGGCAGCCCTGCCTCCACCTCAACAATGTTCCCTCTGTCCAGAGGCCAGGGACCCACTATATGGTGCTCTCCCCCACCCTGGCTGTTCTGGCCAGGGGGCTCCCTGCCACTCCCCACCCTCAGAGACACCCCCTGGGATCTAGGGACAAAGGGACAGGGTTTCCTCCAGCCAGATAAATGAGACCCACAAAGCCAGCCCCTTCTGGTGCCAGCCAGTGAGTTCCTCCTTGTGTCCCCCGGGTCCCTGTGAATGGCACAGGGGAGGCCAGGGAGCCCCACAGGAGGGTCAGAGTGCTGAGTCCCTGCAATGCCAGCCTCAGCCTCAGTAGCCTTGGTGCCTGGCTGAAGTGCCAGTCCTGGCCCTCAATGCCTGCCTTTGTCCAGGCTGGGGGCAGGGGAGACGCTGACAAAGGCAACCCGTCCAGGAGACCTTCTCCCCACAACCCCCACCCCTGTGGCCCAGAATAAGACTGGCCGGAGAGCAAGTGATCAGGCTGTGTCCATCCAGCCCCACCTCCGGGGACAGGCAAAGTTGTGCCAGGTACGTCACGGTGGTAGAGGATGCACGGAGGGGGTTGTGACATGGCCCCCAGGAACCCAGCCCTTAGCTTCAGGCACGGCAATTCATCTCTACCGGTTCCCCTCCCCCTCCCACAGGGAATACCATCTCCGGATGGGCCTAGACCCCCTCCGGCACAGGGTGGGGAAGGGAGTGCGGCGGGCAGCTGACTCCCTTGCAACCTTACAGGGCGCAATCTGCACACTAAGCTAGCAGAGTTGGCGCTCTGGCCCATGGCGCTGGGGCAGGTATGCTCAAGTTGGGGTCCCTGACTCCTCCGCGGTGTGCCGCAGCAGCAGGCTTCAGGGCAAGGTGGCAGCAGCAGGGCTTGCTGCCACCTGGCTGGGCCGGTTGGGTGGCTGTGGGGGTGGGGAACTAGGCAGGCCACCTCCCTACCCTGCGCCCTGCCCTCGGTGGTGCCAGATTTCTTATTTGGGGTTAGAAGTCCTGGGTTCTACCTCCCATTTCCAGGGCCACCTCTGGGGGGCACTTTGTCTTTACGCATCAGGGGGTATCATCGAAGGGCTAGAGATGGCGCCTGAGGGCTTTTGCTCCATCAGGGCTGGTTGGCCCTGCAGACCCGTGGCTCCTTCCAGGTCCCAGCACACGCGGAGATGGCGCCCCCCGCATCCTGAGGCCCCTGCACCCTCCACCCTCGTCAGCCCTGGTTCCTGCCTACCTGGGTGGGCCAACGGCAGGGGTTGAGCAGCAGCTGGTGGTGCCAGGAGTGCGTCCCTGCGGAGTCCTGGCCTCTCTCCCACAATGCAATCGTGCCCAACCCAACACATCCTGGCGGGCTGGCCGGGCAGCCCAGCCCCTTCCCGCCCACCCCTTTGCCCAATGGCGGAGGGCAGGGTGCTACTGCCCTCTGCTGGCCTCGGCAGGCATGGCGCAGCGCCGGCTCCAGGCACCTGGCAGGAGCAGGTAAGGGTGGGGCGGGGCTTTCTCATCGGGTGGTGGGGAGGGGATTCCATAGCCTTCCACGAAGTGCCTATTGGGTAACGGGCTTGGAAATGGCGCTCTTCAGAGACAAAGCCCACCGCCACCTGCTCAAGAGTCTTCTGGGTTTGGGGTAGAATTACTTGCCAACAGACAAGGTCCTACTGCCAGGGGAGCCCATTCGTGGAGAGCCCCTCGGGGCACCAGGGAGGGCAATCAAGACTGAGGATGCTCAGGGCATCAGGGGGAAGAAGGACATTTTAAGCTGACTTTGAATCAGATATTGCAACTGTCATGGCCGTCCCCTGAGGTACCGGGGCTGAGCTAAGTGTTCTGGGTATGTTAATTCATTCCGTCCTTCTATCTGCCCTAAAAGAGGACACAGCTATTTCCCCCAGTTTGCAGGTGAGGAAACAGGCACCAAAGATGAAGAAACTTGTACAAGGTCGCGCAGCTAGTACGTGGCAAGCCTAAGAGTCAACCTTAGGGCTCCCGCACTTAACCATCAGGCTTCGTGACCCTGAACCATGAACTGTGGCAGGCATTGGGCAGGAGGGCAGTTGGGGACTGCCCGAGATCGGGACTGCATGTGACATACCTATGGGGTGTTTCCCCTTACCTGGAGCACGAGGTTGGTTGAGGAAGGCTTCGAGGGTGTAGAGGTCAGCAAATCGGGGAGAGCTTGGACTTCCCTGGCCATGAACTTGTAAACAGCTCTGTGTTTGGACAAGTGCAAGCTGGTGGCCCCGGGGTGGAGCAGGTGGGGGAGCCTGGAGAAGGGGTGGCTGTGGGCAAGAAGAGAGGAGGATGAGTTCCAGATACACTCGGTGGCGTCGCGGGGTACTCCTGGGGACTTGGTATTGGATGGGGTATAAACAGTGAAGGCAGCAGAACCCAGGAGGCCCCAGGTCCTTCCTGCTGGGGCAATGCTCTCTACAGGGCGGGGGTACCAGTCGGGGGAAGGACAGGAGGACTGAGGAGCCCACAGGCAGGAGGAGGTGGCCAGTGAAGCTGTTTAGGGTCTTCGTATGAGACACTCAGCTCAGGCTGACTGGAGCATTGGGGGTGAGTGTAGGTCCCTAGGGGGGACTTGGAAGGGAGACTGAGGGCATGGGGGAAAGCCAGCTGGCCAAGAAGGAGGTAGGGAAGGATCTAGAAGCTCCAGGAGGTATATGGGGAGTTTTGGGGGGGGGGAGAGTCTTTGAACAACAGAAATAAAAAGACTGTCCCTCAGCACCCCCCATAGTCATCTGGGCCTTTCTCTGCCACCCTGTGCTTCCCCACTCCCACTCCCACACACACATTATGTCCTTAGGAAAGACGGACATCTTTAATGTCAGCATTGGGAACATTTTTCCTACCTTTCCACAGAAGAAAATAAATCCATCCCCAGGCAATACAATTTTTCAGAGTCTAGAGTGCTAACCATGACACTGTGGAACCCACTTTGCAGTATAAATTTTGAGAAAGGCCCCTTCCACCCCTCCCAAGCAGATGACAAGCAGCAACTGGTTTGAAGTTGGTGGCATCCTTGCAGGACCTTCGCTGGTTTTGTGAACTCTCGCATCTTGTAGAAAGGGAGTTGGGCTGTAGGTTTCCTTCTGCAGGTGGCTCCGACACTCCCCCTGTCCTCAGAGATGTATCGGTGCTGATCCATGTGGATTGGTCAATAAGCCAGTTATTGGTGGCCTTGTGAAGGGTGGGAAGACGGCCTCCTCTGTTCTGAGCCACCAGCAGTGTTGCACTGAGTGTCCTGATGCTGTCTCCTTGCCGAGTGCCAGGTTCTCTAGATGCTGGAAGGGGACCCGCTGGGTCATAGGGTTCCAGGCAAGGAGGAATCACTTTCCAAGCTGTTGTCCGTGCGACATTCCTACTGCCACTCTTTAGACATGTATTTCTGTTTCTCCACATCTTTGCCAACGCTTGTGCTTAGTGCTTTTACTTAGTACATTCTGTCAATACAAGGGCCGTGGAGTGGTGATGCTTTGCTGGGCTTTTAATTGGCATTCCCTGACTGCTAGTAATGTTGAGCCTCTGCGTGTTTCTTCTGCAAAATGCCTGATCGCATCTTTGCCCATTTTTCTATGTAAGTTGTCTTTTCCTTACTATTTTGAGGGATTCTTTGAGGACTGGGTATGTTATGTCTTCTTACTGCCCATTACTCGTCTTCTCGGTTTGCTTATAGCATCATTTGATTAACAAGTCTTAATTCGAATAGAATTGCATTTATTGATCTCTTTTATGCTTTGTCATTTTCGTCTAGTTGGAGAAATCCTTTCCTACCCAAGAGCATAGAGATTTTCTCCTGTGTCTCTTTTCCAAGTATTTTTATAGATTTTCACATTCAGGGCCCTAATCCATCTAGAATGGGTTTCTTTGGGGGTGGTGTGAAGCAGGATCGTGTTTAATCTTTTCCTACATGGGTGTTTCTCTTCCCAGCCCATCCTTCCACATGGATGTGTGGTGAGCCCTTGGTCATACACTGAGTCCTGTGGCCACATGGATTTGGCTCTCTCTTCTGCCCTTGGGTTTCCTTGTCTACTCTGTTGTACTTACTAAAGCGTTAACGCAAGTCTTCAGTGTTGCCTTTCTCCTTTTTCTCCTCCTCGCACTCCGCCTTCATTTGTCGCTCCTCATCTCACCTGTTCTAGGCCTTTAGTTTTCCTTAGAAGTGTAAGAAACAGATTGTTAAGTATCAGGAAAAACTCTGGTGGGATTTTTTTTTTGGAAGGGGTAAATGGGGGATTTTGTTGAATTTTGAATCCCTTTGGAGACCATCCATGTCTGAAATATTGAGTTTCCCCATGTATAGCATATCTCTCTATTAAGATCCTTTCAATATACTTTGCCTAAAAAATTTGCACAGCATTTATTCGATTTATTACTAGGGACTTGCTTTTTTATGCCATTATATAATAATCACTGCTATCTTTTTTAAAAAATTCATCTTCTGATTGTGTTGCGGTATATAGAAACACAATGACTTTGTGTACAGATTTTGTTTCAAGCAGCCTTGTAAATTCTCATATTAAGTCCGATAATTCTTTCTGGGTTCCTTTTACGGATTTTTTTTTTTTTGGTTTTCTACTTACATAATCATGTCATCTGCCGGTAATGACTGTTTTTTTTCTTCTCTTCTAGTCCTTTCAACTATGGGTTTTTTTCCCTTTCTTTACTTCCTTGGACAGTACACTGTTGGATAGAGGCAAAAGACAAAGTCCTCAACGTACGGTGTTTGCAGGGGGTGTTTGGTTGATGTTTTCATGAGAATAAGGACGTTTCCTCTCAGTCCTAGTTTGCTGTATGTTAAATTTTACCAAATGCTTTTTTTTGAATGCGCTGAAGTGATGACAAGATTTTCCTTGGCAAATCACATTAATAGATTTTCTAATGTTAAACCACCCTCGCATTTCCTGGGCTAAACTCAACTTCGTTATGGTGTATTTTATTCATACACAGTTCTGGTTTGGTTCAGATATATACATATATATATATACACACACATACATACATATATATATGTATGTATATATATATATATAAATTATGGGACTGTTTTCCATTTCTTTTGAGTCAATATTTTTATTATGGCAAACAATACAGAAATAAGGTTATATCTGAACCATTTTAATTTTTTTCTTTGTATTTAAAAATTCATTTTTATTTTTATGTTTTTCCTCTTAACCATTTTTACATGTACAGTCCAATTGTGTTAAGTTCACTTGCATTGTGAAACAGTTCTCCAGAACTTCTTCGCATTGCAAAACTGAAACTCTATACTCATTAAAGAATTCTTTTTCCCCCCTCCCCTAGCCTTTGGCACTCACCCCTCTACTTTTTGTCTCTATGAATTTGACTACTTTGTATACCTCATATAAGTAGAATCACACAGTATTTATCCTTTGTGACTGTCTTATTTCACTTGGCATAATGTCTCCAGGTTCGCCCATGTTGTAGCATGTGACAGGGTTTCCTTCCTTTCTAAGGTGGTATACTATTCCCATGTGTGGATGGACCATATTTTGCTTATCTATTCATAAGTCAATGGACACTTAGGTTGCTTCTACCTCTTAGCTACTGTGAATAGTGCAACCATGAATATGGATATGCAAGTCTCTATGCTTTCAATTCTTTTAGCTATACAACTAGAAGTGGGATTGCTGGAGCCTACGGTAATTCTTTTTAAAATCTTTTGATGAAAAAATGGCAGTTGTACCATTTTATAATCCCATCAACAGTGTGCAAGGCTTCAATTTCTCCACATCCTTGCCAAAAGTCGATACTTTTTTTATAGTAATCATCCTAATGGGTATGAGACGGTATCTTATTGTGGTTTTGATTTCCACTTCTCGATAATCAGTGATGTTGAGCAACTTTTAATACGCTTGTTGGCCATTTGTATATCATCTTCGGAGGAATGTCTATTCAACTCCTTTGCTTATTTTTTAATTGAGGAATTTGTTTTATTTTGTTGTTGAGTTGTAGGAGTTCTCTATGTATTCCGGATATTGGCCACCTATCAGATATATGATTTGCAAATATTTTCTGCCATTCTATAGGAGGCCTTTTCACTCTGTTGATTATGTCCTTTAAGTGTGATGTCGTCCCATTTGTCTACTTTTGCTTCTGTCGCCTATGCTTTTCATGTCATTTGTAAGAAGTCATCTCCCAGTCCAATGTCATGAAGATTCCCCCTATGTTTTCTTCCGTAATTTTGTGATGCTTTGAAATTAGAAAGGGTGAGTCCTCCCATGTTTTAAAAATCATTTTAGATATTTGGGGGTCCCTTGAGTTTCCGTTTGAATTTTAGGATGAAAAATTGAAGTTCGAGTCAATTTTTGTTAAACAGTATTTTCCTAGGAATGTGCCCATTTCATCAAAGTTTCAAATTTATCAGCATAAAGTCTTTTGGTTTTATTTATTATTATGAAATTTGATAGTCCAGAACCAGATGATATACCTCAATATTCAGCTATTTAGACCTATAAAAATGGCAGTTGCACCTTTTCAACCTATACATACCAAAGAGTACGCAGAATTTATATGAAATGCTTAGAGAATGATGATAAAGTGCGACATATATGTCCCCAGTGCCGGCGAGAGGACAACATTCCCAGTGCCTTTGAAGTCCCCACGTACTCTCTTCCTCCCTTGACAGAGATAACTGCTATCTTTTCCCTGCTTTTTAAAAATACTTGTCCCAAATATGGCTTATTTCTGAACGATATATTAGTTTTGTATTTTCTGAACTTTACATCGATAGAATTACACTGGATGCATTTTTCTGGAACTTGTCGCTCTCATTCTATACTACATTTGTGACATAACTCAAGTTGATGCATACAGCTATAGTTGATTCAGTTTTATTAATGAATAGTTTTTCATTATATGACTCTAACATAGTTCATTTATTCTCTCATTAATGGACATTTGGGTGTTTCTGGCTTTTGCCTATTATAAACAATGCTGCCATGAATGATTTGTGCATGCGATCTGATGTATTTGTGAAAGACTTTCTCTACGGTGTGCTCAGCAGTGATGTTGTTAGGTCATAAATATGCATGTCTTCTACTCTACTAGAGAATGCCAAATTGTTTTCCAAAGTGGTTGTATCAGCTTACGTCCCCTTGCCCCCACCCCATGGTATGTGTTCCTGCTACTCCATAGCATCACCAACACTTGGTAGTGTCAGACTTTTCAATTTCTGCCAATCAGTGGGAATAAAAGGATACTTCACTGTAGCTTTACATGAAATATATTTCATCTAGCAGCTTTTTACACAGACTTTTAGTTGATCCTTCTATTCCACCACCCCTACACATTTTTTTTTTTTTTATTTTTTTTTGCAATTAAAAAAACATTTTTGAATTAGAACTGACATTCATTATTATTTTATATGAGTTTCAGATGCACAGCATAGTGGTTAGACAGTTACACAATCTACGAAGTGATCCCCCTGATTAGTCCAGCACCCACCTGGCACTGTACATAGTTTTACAATATTATTGACTATGTTCCCTGTGCCGTACTTCACATCCCTGTGACTATTTCATAACTACCAATGTGTACTTCTTAGTCCTTCCCCTTTTTGATCCAGCTCCCCAACCCACCTCCCATCTGGCAATCACCAGTGTGTCCTCTGTATCTATGAGTCTGTTTCTGTTTTGTTGGTTGGTTTATTTTGTTCCTTATATTCCACATATAAGTAAAATGATGCGGTGTTTGTCCTTCTCTGCCTGACTTATTTCACTTAGCATAATACCCTCTAGGTCCATCCATGTCGTCACAAATGGTAAGCTTTTTTTTATGGCTGAGTAATATTCCATTGTATATATGTAGCACAATTTCTTTATGTAATTGTCTATTGATGGTTGGTTCAGTGAACATAGGGGTGCATATATCTTTTCAAATTAGTGTTTTGGTTTTCTTTGGATAAATACCCAGAAGTGCATTTGCTGGGTCATAAAGTAGTTCTTTTTTAACTTTTTGAGGAACCTCCAAACTGTTTTCCATAGCGGCTGCACAAATTTGCAATCCCACCAACAGTGCACATCTTTGCCAACACTCGTTGTAAGTTGATTTATCGATGATAGCTATTCTGACAGGTGTGACATGTTATCTCATTGTGGTTTTAATTTGCATTTCTCTGATGATTAGTGACCTTGAGCATCTTTTCATATGTCTATTGGCATCTGTATGTACTCTTTGGAGAAATGCCTATTCAGGTCCTCTGCCCATTTTTTAATCGGATTGTTTGGTTGTGTGTGTGTGTGTGTGTGTGTGTGTGTGTGTGTGTGTGTGTGTGTCGAGTTGTATGAGTTCTTTATAAGTTATGGATACTAACCCCTTATTAGATATATCATCGGCAAATATCTTCTCCCATTCGGTAGGTTGTCACACATTTTTTTTCTGATATATCTAGTGCCTCCAATCCATGTGCAAACCAGTCTCTACTGCTGACCGCCTCCTGCAGCTGTTTTAAAAGTTTGCTCTGGTCTCCTAAATCAGTTATTACTCCTCCATCTGCTTTCCAGCTTCTCAAATTTTCTTGGTAGGTACCCCTCTTACTTTCTTTGGTGAATTGATTCCTTTTTACAGTTGTCATTCCCTTACTGTCGCTTTTACTGTGTTTTGAGAAGCAGGTACCACACAGGTTTTCAAGCTCCCACGCTTAACCCAAAGTCTCCCGTTATACTTGAAATGGTTGTTGGGTCTGTGATTATTCCTCTTGTTCTTCCAAGCATCGTTTATTCGTATATTCTCTCCTTTCATTCTTGCCAGAGGCTTGCCTATTTTACGAATTTCAAAAAAAAATCAACTTTTTGTTTTATTGATCTTGCTTTTTCCATTTTATTAATTTCTGCTTCCTTTGCAATTTCCTTCCTTTTACTCCTTTTTGGGTTTATTCTATTGTGGCTTTTCTAACTTCTTGCGTTCGTGCTTGTCTTATTCATTTTAAGGCTATACATTTCCTCCTAAGTACGGCTTGAGCTGCATCCCATAAGTTTTCATGTGTAGTTTTTTCATTGTTGTTCAGTTTTGTTGATAGATTTTTCATTATAATTCTTCTTGGACCAATCAATCATTTGGAAGTGCATTTTTTAAATTTAAACTTGTAAATTTAAATTTTCAAAGATATGGAAGGACTTAATTTTAGTTTTATTATCGATTTATGATTTTATTCTATTGCAATTTGAGAACATGATCTGTGTGATGTTGATTTTTTTTAGTATTTTTTGAGATTTGTTTTGAGGCCTAGGTGAGTCTTAGTAAATGTTCGCGGTGAGCTCGGAAAGAATGTGTAGTCTCTAGTTTTGGGATGTCCGTTAACCAAGCTTGTTCAATTTTCCCTATATTCTTATTAGTTTTGTCTGCTTGAGCTGCCGATCGCAGTGAGAGGTGGTGGGATTTATTGCGGTGAATTTACTGATTTATTAATTATCCCTTTTACTGTTACTTTTTTGTTTGACGTACATTTAGGCTCTGTCATCAGGCAGGCACACACGCATTCAGAACGTTTAACGCTCTGAAAGAATTCTTTCTTTAATCATTGTGCAGCGACCTCTTTAATTCCTAATGATTTGTGCCCTGAGGTCTGCTTTGCCAATGTTCTCTTCCCTACACTTTGAACAGCATTCGCCAGGTTTGTCTCTTTCCACCTGTATCAATTAGGGTTTGGTGGGAGACCTCAGAACCATTCCAGCTATTTAAGTTTCGAAAGGAAGGAAGGAAGGAAGGAAGGAAGGAGGGAAGGAAGGAGGAGGGAGGGAGGGAGGAAGGAAAGGAAGGAAGGAAGGGAGGAAGGAAGTGAGGGAGGGAGGGAGGAAGGAAGGAAGGAGGGAAGGAGGGAGGGAGGGAGGAGGAAGGAAGGAAGGAAGGAAGGAAGGAAGGAAGGAAGGAAGGAAGGAAGGAAGGAAGGATTCGTGATCAGGTAGGGATGATTTATACAATCTTGGGATGAGATGGAGGAACAACTCCCGCCTTCTGATTCACTACTCCTCCTGGGATTAGGATCGAATCATGTCTCCCATCCCCCCATGAGACCAAGCCCCTCCTCCCCAGGCTGTCTACCCGGATCTTCAACCACCACCTGCCTCTCTGCTGACCAATGGCCCTCGGAGGACCTCCAGACTGGAGCTCGTCCAAGCGCACGCTCCTCTGGCCAACTGCCCAGCAGTAATCGTCAGGCGACACCTTCTCTCCGACCTCCTTCAGTGAAGGGTGCCGTCACCCACCTGGCCACCCAGGCCAGAACCCAGGGGTCACCTTGACTCTCCTCCCCTCCCCCTGGAGTCCGATGCTCGTGCCTGTCGACTTTCTTGTAATCTGTCTAATCCGTCCAGGATTTCGGGCCTCAGCACATCTTGTGTGCGCTGCTCTGAGTGGTGCGTACGCTCACCCGTGCCTCTCTCTCCTCTCTATCAGTCTCTATCAATCATCTACCATCTTTCTATCATCAAGCAATCTATCATCTGCTTTTTGAGGTGAAATTCACAGAACATAAAATGAACTCTTTTAAAGAGCACAGTCCAGCAGCATTTAGTGCATTCGCAATATTGTGCGGCCATCGCCTCTCCAGTTCCAGAACGTTTTGCCACCCGCAAAGGAAACCTTGTACACATCTCCCCCGTCCCCAGCCCCTGACCCCCACTGATCCCCTTTCTGTCTCTGTGGCTTTGCCTATTCTGGACACTTCTTATGAGTGGACTCATACGACATGTGTCTCTTGTGACTGACCCCTTTCACTTGGCACCATGTCTTTGCAGTTCAGCCATGTTGTAGCGTGGGTCAGAACTTCATTCTTTTTCCAGCGGCGTGCATTCCTGCAGACACTCCTCCCTCCACACAGCCTGCTCTGAGCAAAACTCCATGTGTTTTTCATCCTGCCGAAAACCCTTCAGTGGCTTCTCCTCGTCTCCCGAGTAAGTCCTGGCTCCTTAGCATGGCCCCAGCCCCTCCATTCGCCTGTGCTCAGCATCACTATCCCACATCTTGCTCCTGATGCATCCTTGGGCCTTGGCACAAGCGTTCCCTTCTCCCAGAAGATCTAGAACCACTTCTTTCCTGCTGTCCCTTCCCAGGCCAGGTCAGGACCCTTTGTCCTCCCTGTCTCTCCCCCCCCACCCTCCCACCATCAGCCCACTTTGCAGCTTGTTGATTTTCCCACAGTCTCCTTCCAGAAGCTCCTCACGCAGGGACCGAGAATTGGGCCCCTCCTCCCCGTCCCAGCACTCATTCCAGGCTTGGCCCAGAATTGTATTTGGGCTCAGCCAATATTTTTGTGAGATACTGTTGCTCAAGCCACGTCCCCACCGCCATGTCAGCCAGAGAATGTGCTGAGCTGTGTCATCAGGCGTGGGGCGTGGGCTGAGGTTATTCCTTCCCCTCTCTAGACACTCTGCTGCCCCTCCCCGTCTCTCCCCGAAGCCACGCCAGAGGAAGAGGCCAGGAGGCAGGAATGCACTTTCCATGGGAGGTTTTTACTGAAGGACTGAGGGAGGCTCCCCGCCCCAAGAGCTGAGGGCTCCCCCGAAAGGCACACGGCGGTGGCGGGGTCTCCCTCTCGGGCAGGGGCTGGCTTTGCAGACACAGTTTCCCCAGCTGACCCCTCTTTGGCACTGAGCTGGGAACACTGGTGTCTGCACTCCGGGAAGCACCAGCATCCATCTCCCCCTCTGGCTGGCCTGGGCCCCCTGGTGGCAGCTGGCAGTGTAGGCTGGTGGGGCGACAGGCCGGCCAGGGCTGGCTCAGAGGCTGGGACACAGGTGGAAGGACCGAAGCCTGGGTCACTTCCCCTGCTAACGGGGTGCTCACATCGGCAATAGAGGATGCTACAAACAGGAATCCAATAAATTAGGTTGTAGGGGCCAAAACGGATAGGGAGTACATTCTTATAATCGCTTGCTAAGAAATGCTGTGCAATGCTTTCTCCCGAAGGCTCTTCGGGATGACTGGCAGGGACAAGAGGAAGACAAGGGGCCCTGTCTGGCCGTGGGTCCCGTTTGGCCATTTCTATGGCAGGAAGGACGTCCCGTGGGACGGGAGTCTTGGTGGCCACCTGGGTGGTGACAACAGAGGGGTGGACCATGCGGTCTCCGAGGGACTGAAAAGGAGGCAATGAGGAAGACTTCGGTCTAAGGAGGGGTAGTGCCCCACAAATGCCGAGGCTCAGCACAGACTGGGTAGTGATGTGAGCTGGGGCTCATTTCCTACCCTTATCCTGCTCCCCAAAGAAAGGACTCAACGACCCTGCCCAGGTCACAGTATGGTGGGGCAAGGAAGGGGCAGGGTTGGGGTGGGCAGCAGGGTAGGACCTTCCATGTCTACTTGCTCCAGGGCAGGGTTGTGGGGGTTGGGCATGCGGTTTCACGGGCAGTCCGCTAGGCAGGGCAGGCCGGTGGCCGCAAGGCCTGGGAAGATGGGGAGCCATGCAGGGTGGGCCTGTGGTAGGGCTGGGTGCGAGTGGGTGGACAGGCGCTGCTGTTTCCTTCATATGATCCGAGGGCTCAGGGAGGGGCAGGGGCCCAGAGCCTGGAGCCATGGCCCTGTCAGATGTCGGCAACCTGGAGGACCTTGGGGCCTTGGCCCAGGATCTGGCAGAGCTCCTGGAGACGCCGCTGCATCTTGGGGATGCCCGCCAGCTGCTGCTCCAGTCGTTGCTTCTCCTCTGTCAGGCTCAGGCGGTGGCCGAGTCCAGCTTCTCGAACTTCCAGCCGCCCTCCCCGTCGAACTGGAGCAAGTGCGTGTGGTACTTCCTGGGCCAGGAGAGGGATGGGAAGGAGGCCGTTCAGCAGAAGACACTTGCCGGGCCTGCCAGGGCCGCTGTCCCTCTGATGGTAGCACCATCCCCTCCCCAGCTGCAAAGTCATGGGGGGGTCAAATGCGGGAAGGGCGCGCTCTCCCCTGAACTCCAGGAAGAAGGGGAGGGCACCTACCATAGGGAGGGGCGGTGGGTGATGGAAAGCAGAGCGATGCCTGCATCTTTCGCCGCTTGGAAGATCTTGCCTTCCACGTCGATGCTCACAGCACTGGTACATTCATCCAGAAGGGCGTACTTGGGCCTTGGGGGTAGGGGCCGAGTAGACAAGGCTGTGGACCCTCTAGACACCCTGGCCTGTCCCCAAGCCCTCACCCTTTGTGGCCCAATCTCTGCTGGGGCCTGGGAAGGGGCCTCCTAATGGTACTGCCCTCCCCGAGGCAGCCCCAGAGAGCATGCGCACTGAGCCGCTTGGAGAGTAACCAGTGCCCGAGGGAGCCCTAGCACCCTGGACAGCCCACTCACTTGTGGTAGAACATGCGGGCCATGCCGATTCTCTGCTTCTCGCCCCCGACAGAACGTCCTTCCAGTCACACACGGCCTCCCAACCTGGGCAGGGGACAAAGGAACTCTGCTCAATTCAACAACAGCCCAGACCCAGGCTTGCTGGGTATAGTGAGCATGGTGAGAGGACCCGGGGCCATTTAGGAGAGGCTAGGGAGACAAATGACAGTGGAAGATGGCATATTTGACTCTGGAGAAGGCCAACCTCTGGGTCCGGGTGCTCTGGGTACTTGTATGTCTGTAGGTGACAAGTTAATAGTCAAAAAGAAGTTGGGACCAGAATTGTGTCCCCTCTAAAAGAAGATATGAGGGACTCCTAATCCCTAGGACCTCAAAAGGTGACTATTTTGGGAAGGGGTCTTCACAGAGACAATCGAGTTAAAGTGAGTCACTACGGCGGGCCCCGATCCTTCTGTGCAGCCACCACACCTGGGAAGAGTCCGCAGGAGTGACTTCGTTTAATGCTGGCGCTGAGGGAGGGACTGGTACCTGTCTCCTACAGGTGGAGAGTCTCAAGGGATGAGAGATTTGCTCAAGGTCAAGCTGCCCCTAAGTGTGTGTGTGTGGGGGGCGGCAGGAAGCGGAAGCCTGCCGCTCAGATTTCACTAAGAAAGTCAGTTCAGCCCCGCCCTGGGTTCCGCCCTCTCCTCCTCACCTCCACCCAATGGGTATTCGGTATTCAGGTATTCGGATATTTGCAGACAAACTAGGTATGCCCATGACCAATGCCTTCCCTTGCCTGTCCCTTCCTCCTCTCCTCAGGGACAGCACCTCCAGGCTCAAGCCATAAAGCGGGTATCCCCTCCACCTCTGCTCCAGGCCCTCTGAGCGATGGCCTGCGCTTGCTCTCCCTGGCTGCACTGCCCACACCACGCCCCTCAGTCTGTCCTCTTGCTGAAATTCGAAACTGACCTGTCGCTTCCCTGCTTAAAGCCTTCCAAGGGTTTCCTTCCCTCTCAGGGCCTCCCTGCCCCCAGCCCCAGAACCTGGAGAGGGCATCCGGCCAGATGGTGAGCCCCCTGCCCCTTGGATGGCCCCTGCCTACATGCCTAGCCTCCCTTCTCCACCTCACTCAGGCCTGGGAAGCCTGGGCCACCCACTTCCTGTCAGTCTGCCCTGTTAAGCCTGCCTCTCAGGGTACCTAGCACTTTGGCCTTCTGGATGTAGGGGGCCAAGAGGGAGGTGGGGGCTGGGCTGGCAGCAGGGTCCCTGATGGATGGCTCAGTCCTTAGCGCTGAGAGGTGAGATGCCCTAACCCCCTACCTCCTTCCCGCTGCAAGATGTGGTTCAGGTGCACGATGTCCAGAATGGCTTCCAGATGTTGCTCCGAATAGCCCTTCCTTCGCATGTCCTCCACTGAGTCTGGGTAGATCACCTGGTCGCGCAAGGAGCCGACGGACATGTAGGGCCTGTAGGAAAGCTGTGTGTCCACCGAGGGAAGGGCCAGCCCTGTGCCTGTGTGGGCTATGCCATGGGCACTGGCTGCTGGAGACAGGGCCGACTCTAAGCCCACAGACCCCCCGCCAGAAAGTGCTCCAGGGAGCACTCACACCCTTCTATGTACACCAGACCCACACACTCACCCTGTACGCACATGCATGCATGCATATGCACAGCACACATGTGCACATGCTCACACACACACACACACAGATACATGGCCCCCGATGTGCACACCAAACAGCTGTAAAGTCACCAGGTTGGGAGGCCCCAAGATGCTGAGGGCAGCATCTCGCTGTCCCTCTCCTAAGGCCCCAAGCTCTGCCATCTCCTGGGTGTCAGTTTCCACAGGTCGGAAGGGGCGGGGACCCTGGCTCCCACCCCGTCCCCTGCGCTGCTCACCTCTGAGGGATGTAGAACATGCGCTGGGGTGGGGGCTTGTAGAGCACGCCGCCGTATGTGGGCCAGAGCCCGCCAAGGATCCGGAACAGGGAACTCTTGCCACAGCCGTTGGGGCCTGTGATGAGCAGGTGCATGCCCTCTTCCACCTGCGGAGGCAGTGCCATGGTACCGGGGGGCACGTGGACCCTCTTCCTCTCACCTGTGGCCTTCTTGACAGCCTCTGACAGTGTCACGCACCCAGGTGCACCCCAAGGCCACTGGGTAGGGACAGCAGGGCCAAGGCGATGGGGTCCGGCATCCAGAGCCCCAGCTGAATGCCTGTTTTGGGCTCCAGCCTATACCCTAAGGCCCCGACACATACCAGAGAGCATGGGACCAGCAAGAGGAGGGCCCATCCTGCCACACAGACATGGAAGGATGTACGCCCCGGAAAGTCAACGTCACCCCCCATGCCACGCCATCCCACTTCACTGGGAACCCAAGTGTTTTGGCACTTTGTGTAGAGTTCTAGGTGGACAGTAAACTCTGGCTGCCTGCCATGGCCCTCTCACTGTCCCCACGGGTGCTAGGGTGCCACAGAGATGCCACTGTGACCCTCAGGCTCAGTGCCAAGGGCCTCAGGCTTCACAATTAGCCAATCACATGATGCCCACTGGCTGATGGAAAAAGGCCAGCCGAGCTGCAGGGTTGGGGGTGTGGGAAGGAGGGGTCAGAGGGGGTGACTGCTGTCCTCGCCTGCCTACCGGCCTCCGTGGCCCTCAGAAGATCTGTGAGTGCAGCCCACGCAAGGCTGTCCCTGGCTCACCTCGGTCAGTGTTACGGGTTGAACTGTGTCCCCCAAAATTCATGTATTGGGGTCCTAACCCCCAGGACCTCAGAATGTGAACTTATTTAGAAGCAGAGTCTTTACAGATGTAATTAGTTCAATTTGGATGAGGTTGTTCTGGAGCGGGGTGACCTCTAATCCAATGTGACTGATGTCCTTATAAAAAGGGGCCATTTGGACACAGCCATGTACACAAGAGAACGCCATGTGAAGCCAGAGGCCGAGACAGAAGTGAAGCCAAGGAGTACCCCGATGGCCAGCGAGCACCAGAAGCTCGAACGACCTGGAACGGATTCTCTCTCACTGCCCTGGGAGACACCCTGGCCTGGACTTCTGGCCCCCAGACCTGGAAGAGACTCCACTGCCATCGTCTGGATCTCCCCCATCCAGACGTGTGACAAAGCTCCTCTGGTGCCGCGCCCGGTAGAGCTGCCTCGGCCCTCAGCTGGCGCCATGGCTGCCTCCCCCCTCTCCTTCCCTGCATCTCTCCTGCCGCCCTTTTCACCCCGCCACCTTCCCCAACACCTCCCAGCCCCAGAGCTCAGCTCCGCCAGGCCAGAGCTCTTGCTCAGCCCCTACACCCTGCTCTTCCGCCCCAGTTAGCCCCTCCTCGCATGGCCTTACTTCCTACCCAGCTTCTCTGCTCCCCTGCTCACCAGGGCCTAGTTGGGCTGCCTGGAAACCATCCGCCTTGGATAAACGGGCCATCAGCAGTTCCCTCTAAACCCCAAGAGTGACCACTGCTGGATTAGATGGGGATCACACCACCGTCCTGTGCTACCTGGGGACCTGGGGTAATATGTTCCTCGCCTCCAACTAGCTCCCAGGGTCCCTCTCACCAGATCAAGGAAAGGAGCCCCAGGCACTGCCTCCTCTGCTCGCCTCTTCCACTTATTCCCTGCCTGGCCATGGTTCCTGCCCATGCAGCTCCCTGGCCAGGTGCACACGGCCCCTGCAGGACCTGGCCCCGAGGCCCACCAGCTCCTGCCAGTCCATTGCCTCTTTTCCACCTGCCTTCTGCAGGGGGCCTTCATCACGTGGTCTGCCTGCCTAGAGGCTCCGGGGTGAAGCTTCACATGACCTCTGCTTCCCCCAGGGATGATGACTATCCTTCCTATGGCCCCACTGGACCCTGGACAGCTGTTTAATTGTGGACCTTTGTAATACTTTAGAGCCCCCAAGAGTGGGGCTTCCCAGAGGGCAGGGGCCTCCCTGTTTTACCTCTGGTTTCCAGTGCCCAGCCTGGAGCTCAGAGAATATTGGTTAAATGAATAAACGAATAAATGACTTCTCACTTTTTCCTCTGACTCTACAGGTTGCCCCTTCACTCGATCACTCCCAAACCTTGTCCAAAGCTCTGACTGCGGACACAGGTAACTGGTGGATGTCAGCCACTAGGGCTTTCTTTCCACAGATGACCTGTATAAGTTTGGCTGCGAATCCTTCCAGGAGGCCAGGCTGCATCTAGCACACACACCTCCACTGGGGGCTCCTTGAAGCAGATGGGTGGGACTCCAAGCCCAGTCGGTGGAGGGCAATCTTTTCTAGGACAGTTGGAGTTGAAGCAGATTCCCCAGTCCTGGGCTTCTGGGGGACTGGGGTAGGGTAGGGATGGGGCCAGCGACAATCGGGCAAGGAACTGTCAGTGACTCTTGGCCGATCCTGGTAATTACGAGTCTCTTTTATCAGCTCTGTCTCCATTGCCCTACATCTAATAGTCAGAGGCCTTTCACCTTGACCTTTGCCCACCTGCCACGCAGATATGGGGACAATGGCTACTGATAACATGGGCAGGCTGGATGCCAAGGGCTGGGGCTTACGAATGCAGAAGACCAGGCCCTGGGCCGCATGACTCAGCCCAGCCCAGCTCAGCCCACTCGACTTACCCTGATGTTGAGGCTGGCCACCACCACTTCTCCCGTGGGCGTGATGATGGGGATGTTGTCACAAATAATCCCCTGTTCCACATCCACCACTTGGCCTGAAGATAACACAAAGGAAGAGAAGGAGGAGCAGCACTCTCTTTGCCTTCTGGTAAGTTCCATGTGCCCCCCACCCTACAACAGCATGCCAGTGTGTGGTCCAAGGCCCCTTGGGAGTACAGCGGGTCTTCCCACAAGCAGGCCCACTCCCCAGTATCTGCTGCTGTGCTCTGGGAGGGGGAGGGGCAAAGCTACTTCTCTTGTCCAGAACCTAAAGCATGGAGCCCAGTCCTGCCCTGCAGCGCCCCCTCCTGGTGCCACCTGAATGGCGGCTCAGACGCTGCAGCCCCTCTTCAACACCCTGACCCCTGTTGTAGCCTTGAACTCTCTCTTCCTGCTCACGTGGATAAGTGACCTCCCCACTCAAGGACCATGTGCCCCTCTTTTGCAAAGAGAAATCCCAGTCAGGGTACCCGAAAAGAGCCGGGCAGTGAGTAGACTGGCCAGTAGTGACTGCTCTGCGAAGGAAGCCCTCCCTGGGGACACAGCTCAAAGATCCTGCCCTCCAAGTGGCACTGGGAGATGCCTGCATGGGGAGGGAGGGGATCGGGGTTGGGGGGTAGCCTCTGTAGGGTGGGCGCCCTTACCTTGGATCTTCAGGGGCCCCTCCACACGAACACCAGACCTGACCACAGCCCCGGACCCCGCCTGAGCATCCTCCGGCTCCCCAGGCCTCTTGAAACGGCAGTGCTGGACTTCTTCGAACACCTGGAACATCTCGTGTACCCGGGCTGTGTAGCCTGCCAGCTCTGTCACCTGCGGGGAGGGAGGCCCTGGCTCAGCCCCTGCCCGTTGCGGGTGGGATGGGGGGCAAGGCAGGGGTGGACGCTGTGGGGTTACCTCCTTGTAGGACGACATGACCCGCTCAATGGCGTCCGCAGCAGCCGTGAGGAGGTTTCGGGCAATGGTGAAGGCTTCTGTGCGCTCGCTCACCAGCTCCTCCTCCTTCATCTCTAAGGCTGCCTTCTTGACAGCCTCCGTATCTGACAGCACAGTGGAGGGAAGGGATGGACACAGTGGAAAGTCAAAACTGACCCGCTGGAGGAAACACGAGTCTTTCCAGCAAATGGTGCTGGGACAGATGAGTATCCACATCCAAAAAAAAAAAATGACCCCTACCCCACACCATACACAAAAACTAACTCCAAGGGGAGCACTCGCCTGCATATAAGAACTAAGTCTACAAAACTCTCAGAGGAAAGCGGGGTTACATCTTCGTGACCTGGTATTAGCTATGACACCAAAAACACAAGCAACAAAAGAAAAATGGATAAATGAGCTTCATCAAAATTAAAAACCTTCGGGCACCAAAGAAAGCCATCAAGAAAGTGAAGAGACAACTTACAGACTGGGAGGAAATATCTGAAAGTCATATATCTGATAAGGGGTTAGAATGTAGAATATATAAAGAACTTTTTAAATTCAACAACAAAGAGACGAACAACCCAATTAAACAATGGGCAAAAGATCTGAATAGACATTTCTATTGTATATCTAAGACATACGAATGGCCAACATGCTCAGGAAAAGATGCTCGACATCACTAGTCATCAGGAAAATGCAAATCAAAACCACTAGGAGGGCTAGAATTAAAAAGAGATAACAAGTGTTGGTGGAGAAGTGAAGAAACTGGACCCCTTGTACACTGCTGGTGGGGATGTAAAATGGTACAGTGCCTGTGGAAAACACTGCCAGTCTCTCAAAAAGTTAAATATAAAGTTACCATATGACCCAGCAATTACACTCCCAGGTATATGCCCAGGAGAAAAAAAAATATCTCTATGCAGACACTTGCACATAAGTGATTATAGCATTATTCATAACAGCCAAAAAGTAGAAACAACCCACATGTCCATCAGTGGATGAAGAGATACAGAAATTGTGGGACACATACACAATGGGATATTTTTCAGCCAACAAAAGGAATGAAGCACTGATTCATCCTATAAAATGGATGAACCTTGAAAATATTCTCCTGAGTGAAAGAAGCCAGTCACAAAGGGCCGCATATTGTGCGATTCCATTTAGATGAGGTGTCCATAAGAGGCAGTCTATAGTGACACAAAGATTAGTGGACACCAGGAGCTGGGGGCTAGGGAGTGACTTTTATGGGTCTGAGATTTCTTTTTGGGGCGATGACAATGTTTTGGACTTAGATGTTGGTGAGAGTTGCGCAACTTTGTGAATATATTAAAAAACCACTGAATTCAATACTTTAAAAGGCTGAATTGTATGGTATGTTAATTGCATCTTAATAACACGGATAAAAATATGAGCCATTAGGCACTTGGCTTTCTTTCTTGGCTCACCCGGCTCCTTCCCCCTAGCGTACCCCCACCCTGTATCATGTACTGCCCACAATAGCCCCTCTGGGGCCATACTTGTACCTCGTCCTCTAATGCCCAGAGCTGTTGTACCCCTGAGCTTCTCAAGAATGACTGCCTGTCTACATCCACGCCACCCTGAACATGCCTGATCCCGTCTGATCTCGGAAGCTAAGCAGGATTGAGCCTGGTTAGTACTTGGATGGGAGACCACCAAGGAAGACCAGGTGCTGTAGGTGTAAAAAATTAAAAAAATGAGAGATTGTAAACTGACAAGGTCCTTGTAATCTGTGAGGTCAACCAAGGGCTGTTGCGCCTGAAAAAAATTAATAAATAAAAATAAATAAAGAAAGAATGACTGCCCACTTTTAGACCTCTGCTGCTACCCCTATTTCTCCCTCCCCTCCTCCTGTGGTCTCCATGGAAACAGCCATCCTCCACACCCTGACTTCTTCTCAGAGCTTGCTTCTATCTTGACTTGCTTTGCTGTCTCAGTCTAGGCCCAGTGACCACTCACTTCCACCCTCTCGTCAATGGCCTTGATTCCCTTGACCCTGGGAACCCCCAGAGGGGTAGGGCCTTTACACAAGGAATGTTCTGGAAATGGTGAGGAGGAGCAAGGGGAATGCCAATTCTGAGGGTATTGGATATGGGGGAGCAAGCAGCACCCACTGGGGGTTTTGGGGGAAGCCAGGGCTCCTGTGGCTGAAGCAGTGGGAAGGGCTCTATCCAGGGGTACCTGTTGGTCGGAGGGAGGAGCCTCAGGGATATGGTGGCAGTAGGGCAGGAAGGGACAGGAAGTCGGCTTAGGGCACATGGCCTTCAGAGCAGCTCAGGTGCAGCGTGAGGTAGAAAGGGGACGTGATGGCTGGCCAGAGTGCTTGCGTCATGTTATGGAGCCTGGCCCAGGAATCCAGGGGACTGAGCGAGGAAGGGGGTTGTTAATCCCCAGTCTAAGGTCCTGGACCTTCCTTCTCACTGTGCCCCCAGGGACACAGTCCCCAACAAGCAAGTGGACACAAGCCCTTTTCCCAGGATATCCTGAGAGCTGGACAGTGACTGCATATTAAGGGGAATGGTCTGCAGGTGCCCAGGGCATTCTGGCAATGGCTGGCACCTTCCTGGAGACGAAACCAACTGCTCTCGGGCAGCTAAGACCAGGGCCTCAGAGCAGTACACCCAGCAGCTGTGCGCAGGAGGGTGCCCCTCCCCTGGGCCCTCCACCTTTGCAGGGCCAGCAGGCCGGAAGGGCAAAGGCATTTAAATCTTCTCCAGTTGATAAGTGCCTATTTCCTCCCACAAGCCCCCAGGGTTCTCAGCCTCCTTGAAGCACCTGGAGCAGGGAAAAAACAGACAAAAACCCAGGCCTCACTGAGATGCCAATCTAGAGGGGTGGAGAGACCATAAACCAGATAGCTAAGTGCACTAGATAGGGTATTCAGTGCTTGGGCGAGCAGGAAGCCTGGGGAGGGGAAGAGAGAGGCAGGGTGATGGGCAGGGCAGGCCTTACCTAGAAGGCACCTGTGAATGGAAACTCTGACAGAAGGAGGGCGGGGCCTCAGAGGTAACAGTATTCTTGGTGGTGGGAAGAGCATGTGCAAAGGCCCTGAGGCAGAAGCCCGCCTGGTGTTTTGGGGAATAACAAGGAGGTCAGTAAGATGGAAGTGAAGAGACCAATAGAGACAGGGGCGTTTCACATTTTCACAGGTAACTGACTATAAGGACCATGAGATTGGGGACAGGAGCTCATGCTTCTTTAATTGCTCATGAAGCCTAGCATGGCAGAGGCTCCAAAAAGTCCTAGGACTTGAGAGGAGAGAGAGGCCTTGGAGACTAGATAGGCCAAGCTGTGCCCAGTGCCAGGTACAGGGGGAAGTAGCTGTAGGCAGTTCCTCACAGAAACCGCGGGTTGGTTCCCTCATGGGTCCATCCCTATCCTCTGGACCAAGTGTGCTGACTAGGTGTGGTACCAGTGCCTAAATCAGAGCCGCCCTTTATGTAGGGCCATTGGTAGAAAGTAACCACTCCCTTCCAATTAGATCATTTCTCTGGGGGTCACCCAGAGAGTGACACACAGCTGAGGGTACAGAAGCCCCAAGGTAGAACCACCAATAGGGAGAGAATCAGAGAGACTTCTAGTTCTGAAACGAGTCAGGATCTCTCTCTCTCTAAACATAAAAGACGACCCTCTTCCCACCGGACTACATCAAATGGAACACCTCTGAAAGCAGAGCTGTGCTTGTAGGAAAGCGAGGCAAATTCCCAGGAGCCCGCAGAGAAGCCAGCAGCCAAGTGCGCCAGTGAAATCCCCAGAGACCAGAAGACAGGTCATGTAGCCAGAGCTCCAGGCCCAGGAACCAAAGGTCTCCCCTAAGAATTTGTAATTATGTGTCTGGGGTTCAAATGAATATCACCTCCAAGTTCAGGAACCCCTCATCCCCAAGCTGAGATGTTAACGTGAAACTGGCCTCCAAGTGGTTAATGCCAGGAGTGCTTGGCCAAAACTAAGGCCAATAGCACTGGGCAATTGTACCTTCCTATTAGGCCACTCAGGGTTCCCAAAAAAGTCTGGTTGCAAAACCCACAAGGAAAGAATCTACCATGAGTGAAGACTGGCAGATGGAAGATCAAATTGGCTTAGACCCTCAAGAATTCAGATAACCCAATAGCTAGATAGAGACTGTGGAACAAGTATCATTAATATGATATACAGCATAAAAGGAGCATTCAAAGAGATGAGGAAATCAGACGCTTGTCAAAACAGTTGGAAATTTCTATTTGAATAATCTATTTTCAAATTCCTATCTGAAGGAGAATCAAATAGAACTTGATAGAAATAGTCACTGAAAATTTGAAAAAAAAAATCAGATCAGACTCAGCTGAAGAGAAAACTGACAAATGAGTGAACAGGAGGATCTGAAGAAATCTCTCCGGCTTTGGCACATGTAGTGCTGGATGAGAAATAGTGAAGCGAGTAGGAGAACCATGGCGGAGAGGGGGAGAAGGCCCCCACGTACCCAGCAGGAGTTCCAGAAGTGAAGAGTAAAATAACAAAAGTGATACAATATTTGAAAAGATAACAAAGACAAAAAAATAATTAAAAAAAAAGAACGAAAAGATAACAGCTGAGAATTTTCAGAATGATGGAAAAATCTGAATATTCTAAGGCCATATGATGAGTCTCAAGCAGGATAAACAGAAACCCACCGGTGAACACTCAGAATACCAGAGCAAGAAAGTCTGTAACTAGCCAGAGGAACAATGCATGCTGCGGAGGGACCTTGAGCTGATAACAAGCAGATTTCCCAGCAGGGACAATGGACTATTGTCAATGGGCTGAGAGCAAATCACTGTCCGCCTGGACCCCATATCCAGGTAATCTTTAGTTCAGGGTGGGAGGGTAAAATAAAGACATTTTCAGGCAGCAAAATAATTGCGAAGTGCCCATGACGAAAGCCTTGCAGAAAAACACTTCTGAAAGATGCCTATCTGGAGGAAAGGGCTGGTGAGAAGAGAAATAGGCAAACAAAGGGCTGGATTTAAACAGGCATCCACGCGACAAAGCAATAGCCAAGTATGAAAACACGGGAAAGCGGACTTGACACTGGGGTACATCAGCACCACCAGCTGGGGCTGGTCTCTGAGTTCCAGGTGTTCTAAGGGCCAGGAGGGCGAGAAGCCATCAATTAACCGAGAAGGTTCTTAGTGCGCACGCACGGAGCAACCTTTGAAAGAAAGGGCAAGCACAAACAGACTGAAGATGGAATGAATGTGTTGCAAAACAGTAGAGGAACAAAATGGGAATTCGGATGATCCGATGGCTAAAATTACAGGTAGAACAGGCTTCTGGACCCCCTGCCCCCAGGCCTTGGGGCAGAGGTCTCCCGCCTCTGCAACCTGCTAGAGCTGTTCGAGACGTGGGAGAGCCAAGACCCAGGGATGAGGGGCTTGCTCCAAGTACCTCCCCATCCTCCCACTTCCGAGTCACAGTTGAGCAGAGGACAGGTAAAGGTGGGCGAGGGTACGTGTGCCCGGTGAGGGGCATACGGTGCTCCTGAGTCGCAGTCCCTGGGCTTAGCTGAGATGCTGTAAAGGGGAGACTCACGCAGGGTGAAAGGCAACGAGGGAGAGCATGACCTCCGGTGACCTCGAGGGAGGCAGCTGGGCCCCAAGGCCCCAGCAGTGAAAGGGGCTGACTCTCACCTGACTCTGAGTAGCCCGTGGCCGTGATTATGGGGACAGCCACCATGAGCAGGCCTGAGGCGCTCCACACGTACTTCATGAGGAACTGCTCCAGCATGACGTACCACAGGCGCTCCAGCAGGATGAGGTTGATCTGTGAAGCCAGGGATTTGTAGGAGTGCTTTAGCAGGGCCAGCTCCACCTGCCAGGGAGGGGGCGACAGAGAGAGCATGAGAGGTCACATGGTAACTACCGCGGAGGTGACAGCAAGAGGTCCCAAGTGCTGTGGGCATGAGCACACACATGCCATGCCAACTGATGGCCATGACAAGGTTGAGAGCTGGGGGTTATGACTGGGCCACGTTTATAGTGGACAGATCTCAAACTAGGGGCGAGGGGGGCGGTGTGGGATTGTCTGATGCCATGGCACTGGGGTACAGTGGCAGTGAGGAAGAGACTCCTGCCTCCCACCTGCCAAGGCCCATTCCCATCCACTACTCCTGGGATTGAGGCTCTTGCCATGCCTCTGTCTGTCCTGGGCAGCTTTTTGACATGGGCCAAAGGCGGCCATCTTGCCCGTTTCTTTGGGTACCTGCTGGGGCCTAACCTGAACCCAGCAAAGGGCAGTACAGGAAAGTAAAAGGCAGTACTTCATTTTGAAGAACTTGGTTCAACAATCTACTTAGACCTACTTAGGCCCTGCCTCCCCCTACCTTTCCCAGGGTTCCTCTGGGTGAGAAACTGCCACTGCATTCTCCCACTGAAACCTGGAGGGAATGCTTCCTGGCCAGGCCCACAGGCCTCGCCCCCTACTGGCATCCCTGCCCCTGAGCCTGGCCCTCAGCATCTCTGTAAGCCAGCTGAGGGCTGTAGCCCACGGCTCAGCAGTGAGGTGGGCCTCCCCTGCCCACCCCACCCCTCCCTCTTCTCACACTGGCCGCCATTGGCCATCTTGGAGAAGAGAAAGGAAAGGAGTGGGAGAGAAAGAGGCGGGAGAGCTGGAGGTGCCGGGTGGTCATAGCAAGGCGGTTATTGGGTCATGGCATCCTTGGCTCAGTACAGGAGCGTACATCCCTGTTCTGCCTTCCCACCTCTGACTGACAACAGCTGCCTGGCCTGGCACCCCGTCCTTTGCCAACTGCTCTCACACCTGACTCTACATTTGGTTCTCACCACACGCCACTGCACCTGTATTCTCATGTCCATTGTACAGTAGGACACTACAGAAGCCCAGAAAGACAAAGCGACCTGCCCAAGCTCACACATCTGAAGGCAGAAACAAGTGTAGAATTTGGACCACACTGGCAGAGCCATCAGACCAGATTCTTGTAAATGATGCTTTGACTTATTAAGAAAAGTTTACCTTGCTCTCAAGCCAACAAGAGGTTGTATGTGTATATGTGTTTGTGCGTATGTCTAAATAACTCTCCTGGCTGAAATCTCTAGAACAGGATCCTCTGCTGTCCGCCTGCCAGCCAGCCAGTCGCCTCTGCCCTAACCTGTTGGTCTGAGCCTGGGCCAGTGTCCATGAGGACACGAGCCAGTGGGACTGGGGTGAGCCACATGCCTGCACAATAAGGACTATCGGCCCACCCATGGGGACCTGTCACCCCGCGCTGCTTTCCAGCCGTTTGGCAGAGGCCTAAAGAGATAGGCTATGGATGCACACTGGGGTTGACCTCCTCTCATCCCCTGCCAGCAAATCCTCCTGGCGAACATGCTGCCTCCTGAAGCTAGCCCAGAGGAAGTTCCCAAAGAGCCAGATCTCTCCTCCGCCCTCACCATACAGGTCCTCCGCACGGTGCGGTTCGGCCCGGTCTCAAGCCCAATCCCCTGTTCCTGAAGTGAGCGTGCTTCCTCTGAGCACCCTGGCAATCCTGACTCGTGCTGGGAGCTGGCAGGAGTGCCAGCTGGGGCTGACAATGTAGCTGCGGGTAATGTGCCAAGTGCCTCACCCAAGGCCCCGGCTGCCTGCCAAGGCCCTGCGGCCCTGGCGTGTGCTAGAGGACGAGAGGGGGTTGTGGCTGCAGACCAGGCGCTTTTTCTCCTATTCTGGAGCCGGATGAGCAAGAGGCCACCTGACCCAGAGAGGACACACAGGCCTTCAGGAGATGGATGCCGTCACACCCCTCCCCCGAAAAGCTCTCAGAATTGAAACCAGAGTTGCAGGGAGCACGCCTGAGGCAGCTGCAACCCCAGGCACTAGGAAGGGGAGGGGCAAGGGCGAGATAAAGGGAGCATTGGCCTGGAGTAACCTTTCCCAGCATCGGGCTCCCAGCCCTGCCCGGCCTGGCCCCAGCCCTGGCCCCAGCCCCAGGCCCCAGCCCCAACCCACTGGGGAGCTGAGCCGGGGAACCCAGGCGGAAGAGCGGCTGCGCCGGGGCAGGGTGGCCGCTGGGCGGGCAGGAAGTGCGTCCTGCCGAGGTGGAGGCCCCAGGCCCAGCATCCCTGGCTCAGGGCCTTGGGAGACGGCTGAGCCTGCAGCCTGGCTGGCCTGCAGGCTCAGACGGCGGAGCCACTGACCCGAGTGCCAAGCGCCGCCACTGCTGCGGCCGCAGTGCTGGGTGCTGCTTGTTAACCTCCGCTTGGGCTGAGTCATGCCCATAATGCCTGCCTGCCTGGCCGGCCAGCTCGGCTGGACGCCAGCCTTCAAAGGGTCCAGGGGCCCAGGAGGGATGGGCAACAGGCCACATCCCACCATCCCTGCTCCCAGACACAAGGGCCTCCTCTGGGCTGGCTGCAGGAATGGGGCCAGCCAGGAGCTCTAGGATCTTGAACCGCTAGGATCTGTAGCTCCAAGGCCACGATAACCTCACGGAGGAGGAGAGGAAGCAGAAGTGGCCTGGAGCACGCAGGCGACGGGCCCAGGGCAGTCCCCACCCAGCCATCCTGCTTCTCTATTTCTGTGCCTAAGTCTGGGCTGCCCAAAGCCCTGGCCATCCCCAGCCTCCCGCCCACACCTTTGGCATCAACTCCAGCCAGCCCCTGGGCCTTCTGTGCCATTCACGACTGCCTGCCCCCCAGGCTTCCCAGCCACATGCTTTTCTCCATGCTCAGGAGAAAAGCACCCCAACCTGCCCCACCTCGTGGCCCCCATAGAAGGCGATCTCCTCTGAGTTGGCCACCACGCGAGAGTGCATGTAGCGCAGCTCCCCCTTCCGCCGCGCCTCCTCTGCCACCAGTTCGCCAAACTTGGGCGAGAAGGCTCGCAGCACGTTAGCCGTGAGGAACACCACAAGGCCAGCAATGGCCGAGGGCCAGGCCGTGCCAGCCCCACGGGAGCGAGCCGTTTGAATCAAGGTGTAGGCAGTCACGGCTACATCCAGGAGCGGCTTGGTCAGGTTCGAGTAGAGGTGGGCCACGGAGGCAGCAAAGGCCACCACATCCTCCGTCAGGGACTGGTCGGGTTGCGAAGCCGCCCATCCATGTTACTGACTCGGTAGTAGGTCTGCTGGGAGAAGTAGAGGCTGTAGGCGTGGGCCACTAGACGGCTGCGGAAAGACAAAGCCAACTGGCCCTCTAGGAAGCGGATGGCACTGTTGATGAAGGTGGCTGGGAGGGCGATGAGGAGCCATTGCAGGAGCTGCCAGCCGAAGGCCCGAGGGTCCTTTCGCACGATGCAGCGGGCCAGCCGTCCATCCAGGCGGGCCACATATACTGACAGGAAAGTCCTGCTCACGAGGGCCGTTGAGTGCAGCACCAGCAGCCCCGTCTCCCGGCACAGGATCCTAGGGAAGAGCAGCCTCAGGAGCCACAAGAGTCGCTGCAAGAACACCCGGTTCACACCAGCCTTGGTCCCTGAGGCCATTGTGGCCCCGGAGACCTCCTGTGTGGACTCGCCTGCAGGCAACTGAGGGGCCCTGGCCGGAGCCAGGCACTGCCGCAGCAGGGGGTAGATTTTGTGGGCTCCATAGGCTGTGAGAGCAAGAATCACAGCTGTGCGCTTCAGCGTGGTCACCCGAGAGAGCCGGGGGGTGGAGAGCACCGGCATGTCACCTGGGCTGGACGCAGGGGGCTGGGACTGGTGCCTGAGCCAGCAGTTGAGGCAGGTGGCTGGAAGAGTTGTCGCTCTGACCCCGGACTCGTTATCTAGGCAACTGGAAACCTTGCAGTAGTCCCTGAGACTGTTGCTCTAGGCCACTGGGGTGCTGCTGGGGTCCCTGGTGAGGTGGACTCAGGTCCCTCCAGGGTCGCGCCTCTTCAGACAGCGAAGTGGAGGAACTTGTCAGTCTCCTAGCCCCTAGGGTCAGAGCCTCAACAAGGCTCAGGCAGGGAAGGCGTTTCTTCCTCTCCACCTCCTCCTCCTCCTCCTCCTCCTCCTCCACTCCTCCTCCTCCTCCTACCCTGGTGGCGCCCCTCCCGGGGCACCAGGAGCGTCCGTCCTCTCCGTAGCCTGGCTGAAGCGACGGTGACTCCGCCACCCGTCCTGAATCCCCACCCACCCACCCCTCCCCAGGGCGAGTCGGGGGAAGGGGAGGAGGCGGAGGAGGGGCGGGAGGCGGAGCCTGGGCGAATGGCGCTCCACCCCGTTCTGGCCCCACGGTTGAGCCCCGCCCCCTCCTTGGACCACAGAGACGTGGGAGGACCGCGCGGGCTAGAGAAACGGCCCCTCGTATTCCCGCCAAGGCCCCGCCCTGCCTCCCTGCACGCCCAGGGCGCCGCTTCTTTCCCAGTCCAGGGCGTTGGCGCCTTGGCTTGACGTCGGGGGGCGGGGTGGAAAGCGGCAGTGGGCGGAGCCTTCAGGGCTTCGCTTCGGTTGGGGGAGAGGCCGGCCCTGCACTCGCTTCCGGTTTCCGGCTGCGGGGGAAGGGGCGGGGCCAGGGCCGGAGTGAGAGAGTTTGGCGGCAGGAGCGGGGCGTGTGAGGTGACGGTGGGAAGCTCGGTGAGCGGTCCCGCGCGCCTGGTTGAGCTCCGCGGCCGTCGGGGTCCCTCAGGTCCTCGACGACGGGGAGCGGCGGGCAGCGCGGAGAGGCCGGTGGGGTGCGGGGCCGAGGGCTGAGTTGGAAGTGCGGGGCCAGGGCCGGCCTGAGGAAAGTCGGGGCGGCGGCGGGTGGAGCTGCGCTCCGGGGGCGTCGGGGCCGGCCGCTGGGGTTAGCGGCGAGTCCCCTCCAGAGGTGCCACCGGTGTGGGGCTCGGGGAGGGCGTGTGGGGCCGGCGCCTCCCGAGCCGCGCGAGAACCGTGGCCTGTCAGGGCTGCCGGGAGGGGCTCTTCTGGTTTTCTGAGGAGACAGCTTTTTCTAGAACTTTCTCTGGATAGGGCCATGAGATGTTTAGTCGAGACCCGCATTTGCTCGTGGTCCTGACTCCCGCCCTGTAGGAGTCGCTCTTTTGGGTTTTCTGAGGTCCTTCGAGGCCCCCAGCCCCACCGGAGGCGGACGCTCGCCGGGAGGCGTTTTAGGCTCCGCTCTAGCCTCACGGGGAACTGCTGGTTTATTCTCGGCCTCCTGGTTGGTTGGCTTTCCTGGGGCGGGGGTTGGGGAGGCGGCGGGGGGGGTGCGCCCCGGCTTTTGGAGAAAGCGCGTTCCCGAAATCCCGCCGCCTCGGGCCGGGCGGGGAGCGGCCCCGATGGATGGTGACAGTGTCCCCCACGTAGATGATCTTTATTAAAAACGCGTCCCTACTTAAATAGGCATGAGGGCCCTGCCGGACCCCGCGGGGACATGAATTATCCAGAAAGGTGGCCCCGGACGTGCCCGGTGCACTTACCGCAGGGCCGCGGGGGAACACCGCCCCGTGAGGGCAAGTTGGTCCCACCTTTGAACGCTGTTGGTCGAGTGTCCTGACGCAGCCGAGCCCCCCGAGTCCTCTCTCAGCCTGTCCTTTAAAGACGAGGTAGGGTGCTGGGGGTTCGCAAAGCGTGGCCGGCCGTCCAGCTCTCACGACTCCTTTTCCTCCTGTGCCCTGGCAGGAAACAAGCTCGCGTCTCCCTGTTGGAAATCTAGCAACAGGATGAGTCTGCAGTGGACTGCAGTTGCCACCTTCCTCTATGCAGAGGTCTTCCTCGTGCTGCTTCTCTGCATTCCGTTCATTTCACCCAAAAGGTATGGCCTGTGCAGGAGCAGGCAAGCAAGTAAGAGGGTGACTGTTGCGGAGCCTTGTCGTTTATGTGTGTAGAGTCGGTGGACCCTGGATTTGGAGCCAGACAGGAACAGGTAGAACCTGTCTGGGGTTGTGTTTTACGGTTGCCAAACCTCCGCACGGGTCTGCTTTGTCACGTCTTGCCGAGTTCATTCCTGTGTTGTTCCCTGCCTTCTGGTCTTCAGAATGCCCCAAAAGGGAGGAGACCTAGCTCTAGTTATGGTTCTGGGAATGATGCCCTCTTGTCTCTCCTTGGGTCCCTGAGGTTTAGGGGATGGCAGTGTGGGATCCGGGAGACTTGCACCATGGGGTCATGTTGTTGCTGATTTGGTGACTTCTGTCCTCGTAACTAGTCTCACTGGCATTGCGTAGTAACCTCATGAGCATTACTCAGCCTATGAAGGATGAAGCCATATCCCTTTTTAGTGAACAGAGGACCTGTTAAAAGTTAATTGGAAATTAATTTTTAATTACATGTGATTCATAAACATATTCTGACTTAAATTAGAACATTACAAATAAGGTTGAGTCTCCACAGATATTTTCAAAAACTTTTTAAAGAAAAATATGGGCACCTGATGTGATACAATAGTTAGTGTACAGCACTGCCTAAGGAATACTTTTGCCAGAAGTCAGGTCCGAATCTTTAAACCTGATACAGTTTGCAGGGAATGGCAGGGACAGAAGCCCCTTTGGAGCTGCAATCTGTGAAGCTTTGTAGGACAAACAACCTGGTTTCTGCAAAAAAGTAAATTGGGAAAGAGAACAAAAGAGGGCGAGGGAAGAGGAAGCTTATAAAATAAGAGGTTTAAGATATTTCTCAACTAATGCAGAAGCAGAATCTCGTCGGTCTGGATTCAAACAAGCCAGCTATTAAAAAGTGCGAAAGCTAGACTTTGGGATTCTGGCTCTGATAATGAGGGATTCTTACTGCATTTTGATTTCATTAACCATCTTTGAAGGCTCGCCACTTTAATGGCTACATTCTGAAGTATTTTGTGGAGGAAATGAAGGGAGGTCGGACCTGCTTTAGGTGGTGGGATTCTAGATGAACCAAGACTGGTCATGCAGAAAAACAACTTAAAGAATTAATGTGTATGTGGCAAGCATTTTGAATACTCTGCAGGGGAATGTAGTGGAAAGTAAATTTTTCATTTCCTTCCCCAGAGACTAGCAGTATTTAAGACTGGTTTTCTAGAAATTTCTACACAGGGACGTGCATCTTTTAGAAATACTCTTGAATGGATGTCATAAATCTGAAAATTGCAGCTGAGGCTGTGTAGGATATTCCCGCCAATGGAGGAACCTAAAACTGGGTTTCTGTTCTCAAGGCCCAGATCCCAAGCATGTGTTCTTTCTTTTAAGCCCATCCTTTTTGTTTTTTTTTTCACAGATGGCAGAAGATTTTCAAGTCCCGCCTGGTGGAGTTCATAGTGACCCATGGCAACACCTTCTTTGTGGTTCTCATTGTCATCCTTGTGCTGCTGGTCATTGGTGAGTGAGCTGTGTCCGATAGCAGCTACATGACCGAGACCCTTTGCTATGGCGTCTGCTGCAAAGCCCTGTGCCATATTCCACGTGTAGCATACATACAGCTTTGGCTTCTCAGAGATAGACCACTTGGTGGCCCTGTCTTTCTCTTGGGGAAGAAGCTCCCTTCATTCATGAAGAGGGTATTACTGGTAGGGCCTTCACTTTGACCAGCAGTCTTTGTGGACTCTGTGATAACCACCTCACGTTTCAGGTGGCTCCTTGGGTTGTTCTAGAACTGAAGTCAAGAGGGGCTGTAACTGGGCCATGCTGACCTCGGTCTAAGTAGTACCATTCTCCAGCTACTTAACAGCATTAGTTTCTCCCTTGCTGCCTGGAATAGCTCATGAATAGGGGACTGAATGACCAAGTAGATAGGGAGCCTAGCTGGGAGGGAAGCTGCTGTGTCCTGTAGTATAGTGGGGCCAAGAGGTCTGGCAGCATATCTAGGGAGCAAATCCCAGACCTCTCTGGATCTGAGTCAAACTTCAGGTATTTCTGGGTTCTTCCAGCTCCAAAGTTCTATAAACCCCACATTGAGGTGCATACTAGCCAGGGCTTGAAAGATAAACTGGTCCCAGAGTACGCTCAGGGATGGGGCCTGCGGCTAGGTGGTGCTAAGATGGGAGGGGAACATTTTTTGACAGTGGTGGTGTGATTGTTCAGAGATCAAAGGAATTAGTACAGTTATCATCTGGCTATTAAATGTTTTGCTGTGGTTAGTGATCAGTACGGCCTCCTACTTGGACTCCAAAGTGTTGGCTTGGCCCTGCTACAGGCAGCAGACCCGTCTACAAAGAGTGATGCTTGCTTAAGCTCAGAGCACTCCTCTCCCCACCCCCCAACAGAAATTTGGCAGAGGGTGGGAGAATAGGGGGCCGGAGTTTAGGGAAACTTGCATGGCCCCACCCACTAGCTTCAGCATCAGGTATTTCCCCTTTCTAATGTCTTGAGGCATGGTGGGATATGTTCAGGCAGGACTACATTTGAACAGGCCACGTGCAGCCTACCCGTTCCCAGCCATGTAGGATGAGTGCCAGCTGTTTGCATACCTTGCTGTGGAAATACTTGGCAAGGCCCCAAGAGGTAGACCTTTGGTAGCTCTTTGTAATCAGGGTCCTCTCCCTGAGCAGCCTCTGAGCACACAGGGACTAGGGAATATGCACATCATCCTCTGAGCATAAAAGCCAGGCTTTTCATTTGCTTTTGCTCTTGGATGTGGGGTGGGGATGAGAATTGGGGCAAGGAGGGACAGTGCTGAGGGTATTCCCTTTTGGCCTTGCCCCTCTGCAAACCAGACTCCACGAACTCTCCATTTTCTAGTACAGCTGAGTGGACCAGGGAGGTCCTTTGCAGCAGGGTCCCCAACCCACAGGCTGTGCACCAGTGCTGGTCCATGGACTGTTAGGAACTAGGCCACACAGCAGGAGGTGAGCGGTTGGTGAGTGAGCGAAGTTTCATCTGTATTTATAGCAGCTCCCAGTGCTAACATCACCGCCTCAGCTCCACCTCAGATCATTAGGCATTAGATTCTCATAGGGGTGCTGGTCCCTGGTACCAGAAAGGTTACGGACTACTGCTTTGCTAACCCAAGTTAGCAATGGTGCCATTCTTCTTTTTGGCGTTGGGGAATTGCTTGAAAGTTCTAGAGGGGTATCTGACTGATGACAGGCTGCTTTCATAAGTATAATCTAGAGAGATCTGCAGTGGTTTCTACAAATATGTGTTAGTCTATGGCCATGCTACCTGAACAAGCCCGATCCCGTCTGATCTCAGAAGCTAAGTGGGATTGGGCCTGGTTAGTACTTGGATGGGAGACCACCTAGGAAGACCAGGTGCTGTAGGTGTAAAAAATAAAAAAAATAAGGTATTGTAAACTGACAAGTTCCTTAAAAATCTTTGAGGTCAACCAAGGGTTGTCTTGCCTAAAAACAAAACAACACAAAAAAACAAACAAATATAAGTGTTAGCTGGTAGCAAATACTAGTGAAATATGATGGGCATACCAGTTAGAACTGTAGCCCTTGCTGGCCCCTATTCTTCACTGGGAGGGGCCTAGGGCAGATCTGACTGTAGGGCAGATCTGACTGGGGAGTGATGAGGGTCCAGGGTCAACTGCCCTAGGCCAGAGGCCTGAGGCTGGGAGGGCAGCACTCTGCTGTGTGACTCGCATTAGTATGGCCTAACACCCCCATCCCTAATCTGCTGTTTGCCGTTGGCCAAGGTGATCCTTAAGATGGTGGGGTTCCTGGTTGCAGATGAAGAAAACATGTTTTTCCCTCATAAAAATATTTTTAAAAATTCAGAAATTTAACCTAGAAAGTTAAAAGTCCCCATAATCCCATGTCTCTCACAGTTAGCCATCATTAATGCTTCATCGTACATTTCCAGAGGCATTTTTTATGCTGGCATCTTGTTAATATATTACACACTTTTGGATTGTGCATTTTTCTACTTACTGTATCTTAGGTTTTAGGTTTTTTTTTTTTACAACAGTCTCATTCTTTTTAAAGGTTGTGTAGTATAGTCAGCCCTTGTTATCTTTGGGGGATTGGTTCTAGGACCCTCATGAATACCAAGATCTATGGATGCTCGTCTTATATAGAATAGTATGGTATTTGCATGTACACATATCCTCTCTTATACTTTGTTCTTTCTAGAATACTTACAACACCTAATATATGTAATGTTATGTAAGTAGTTGTGATACCGTATTGTTTAGGGAATAATGATTAAAAAAGTCAATACATGTTCAGTATGGACATAGCCATCATAGGCCTAACTACATAATAGATGTCAGCAATAACGTAACATTTTTTCCGAAGCATTTTCGATCTGCTTCTGGTTGAATCCATGGATGTGGATCCCACAGATACAGAAGGCTGACTGTACAGGCACACCTTAGAGAGAGTGTGGATTTGGTTCCAGACCACTGCGATAAAGTGGGTATCGCAGTAAAGCAAGTCACACAACTTTTTTGATTTTCCAGTGCATATAAAAGTTGTGTTTATACTATGCTGTAGTTTGTTGCATGCAGTAGCATTATACCTTTAAAAATATTATACACTTTAAAAGTACTTTATTGCTAAAAAATGCTAACTACCACCTGAGTCTTCAGTGAATGATAATGTTTTTGCTGGTGGAGGACCTTTCCTTGGTGTTGATGAAAACTCAGGATCCATGAAGTGCAATAACAGGTATGGCTGTATTCTATCAAATGATTATAAGGTAATTCCTTCTTCATAGGCATCCTAATATTGTACATTTATGCAAATACTTCTATAGGATAAATTCGTAGAGGTGGAGCTGATGAATATAAGGACATGAACATTTAAAATTCTTTGTCTTAGTTTGGGCTGCTGTGACAAAAATACCATAGAATGGTTGGCTTAAGCAACAAACATTTATTTCTCATGGTTCTGGAGGCTGGATGTCCAGGAACAAGGTGCCAGCAGAATCGGTGTCTGACGAGGGCCGTCTTTCTGGTTAATAGATGATTGCCTTCTCACTGTGTCCACGCATGACAGAAGGAGGTGAGGGAGCTCTCTGGGGTCCCTTTTATAAGGGCACTAATCCAGTTCGTAAGAATGTTGCGCTCACAACCTAATCACCTGCTACCTTTTATAAGGGCACTAATGCCATCATAAGGGCCTTGCGCTCATGACCTAGTCACCTCCCAAAGGCCCCACCTCCTAATACCATCCCATTGCGGGTTAGAATTTGTCATAGGACTAGGGCGGGCAGGAACATGTAGTCCATAGCAGTTCATTGGTGAGTTTCCCAGTTTGTACTTCTGCTAATAGTGTTGGAAAGCCCTTGCTTCATGATAACAGATTTAATAAAGGCACCAGTATGGGGAGGCAGGTTTTTTCCTCCCAACCCTGGAGAGGCAGCTTTTTTATCTATGTCTGCCTGCCTGGCTGCCTGCCTGCCTTCCTTCCTACCTATCACCTTTCTTCCTATCATCTTTCTGTCTGTCTGTCTGTCTATCTATCTATCTATCTATCTATCTATCTATCTATCTATCTTTAAGCGCCTATAGCACCTGGCCTTCCTAGGTGGTCTCCCATCCAAGTACTAACCAGGCCCGACCCTCCTTAGCTTCCTAGATCAGGTGGGATTGGGTGAGTTCGGTGTGGCATGGCTGTAGACTTTTATTTTTTTGAAGGCAGATTTTTATAATGTAAGATCAACTTAAAAACCAAGCAGTGTCAAACCAGGAATTAAGAACCAAACAATGTATATACAATGGTACCTTGCCCTCCTCCATGGGGGTCTGTTAAGGACTCTCTTTACGTAGGTCTTTATGTACCAACCTAAAGAGATGTCTTGGGGTGGGGAGAAAGCCTTAGATATGATGGTTCCATATCTGCTTTACAAACTTAGAGATGTAAAAATATTTGCATACTAGAATAGTGTATGTTTAACAGTGGCTCTCAGGAGCAAAGGCTGCTTACCTTTCATCAGTTATTTGCATGTCTCCGGTGCGCCAGAACTGTGCTAAGCCCTAGGGACATACTAGAAAAGATTTATGCTCTCGTGGAGTTTGTAGTCTGATTTGGAGGAGATGGACAGTAAACCTATAATTAGGGTAATTTCAGATATGGGTGTGTATTACCAAGAAAACAACATAGAGTAATGTGACAGAGTGACTGCTTGAGATAAGATGGCCACATATTCTATACCCTGCTGGAGGTGATTATGTTATGGGATGCTTTTTTTTTACATTTCTGGAGTGTTTGAACTTTTGATGAACACGAATTCCTTTTGTAATCCTAATAAAACACTTTAAATAATAAAACCTGTTATAAAGCTTAAAAGAGAAAACCCTTTAGTAGGCATCCTCTGGTTCTTGCCCCTAGGCAGCTCATGTTTCCTTAGCAGGTATTTCCATAAACAGGAGGACTCTTGCTTATCAGTGGGGTGACTGACAACATCCAACTTAAGATAAATAGAACCAGACATGGTGAGGTGGGGACCCATGGAAAGGGGAGCTGCTCCTGGCTTGCAATACCTAAGACTTGGCATCTTGAACAGGGCAAGCTTGTGGCTGGTGTAGAATGGGGCCTGGGAGGGACGTGAGAAAAGTTGGGAGGGAGAGAGGGCCTGAGAACAGAGTTCTCACAGGCACGCCCAGGGTGTGTGTTGAAGGGGTGATTATGGGAGATGGTTTGAGGGAAGCAGGGCCGTCTGACACATGCTGCCTGTCCGAGCTGGACAGCCCGGACTTGTCCACATGGGCACTAAACCCTGTGTCTCCTCTCTGCTCCACTATAGATGCTCTGCGTGAGATTCGGAAGTATGACGACGTGACAGAGAAGGTGAATCTCCAGAACAACCCTGGGGCCGTGGAACACTTCCACATGAAGCTTTTCCGTGCCCAGAGGAATCTCTACATTGCCGGCTTTTCTCTGCTGCTGTCCTTGTGAGTGGGGAGGGGTGAGGGGACCCCTGGGCTAGCCCGCGACTCTGACTCCTCAGTCTGTGTCCTTGCACTGGAGGTCTGTGTGTGTTAGGGAGCCACAGTTTCCCCAGAGGCCTCCGATTTTCCTCTTGGTTTCCAGCGGCAGTGTGGAGAGTGGGAGAGGACTGACCAGAAAGTCTTCTGGCTCTGCCGTGACTTGCCACATGCTATTTAAAGGCAAATGCGTTAGCAGCTCGCTCTCTGTACGTAATGTGAAGTAAATGATGAGGCATTTCCTTCCTATGGGAGAGGCCCTCTGGAGCCCAGCTTCAAAGGGACCGATTAGATAGGGGCTTTTTGTGTATAGGGTCCTGCTCTGAGAAAGAGTAGGCAGAAATGGCACGAAGGGGCTGGGGCCAGCCTTGTCCTCAGGGTCTTCTCCGATGTTAGACCTGTCATAGGAGCATATTGTGCTTCATGGTAGTCTGAGTATTTGATTTTTTTGTTGTTGTTTTTTTGTTTTTGTAAGACCGAATGCCTTGATTAGGGCCAAGGGAGTGGCTAGTTGGGCAAGACTAGAATGATTGAAAGTACCTGTTTGAGTTAGGGGCTGCTTTATTGCCCCCTGCTCAAAAGGGTTCTGACCAGCAGCCCGGCCATTCTCAAGCATGTTGGCTGGCAGGGACAGACATCGAGCTCAGGCCAAGGGGTTCCAGGGGTATTGGGAAGATGCTCACCCTGAGGTTACTCAGAAGTAGGGTGAACATGTGGATTCTCAGGCTGGGCTCTCCCACTGCTCGTCACCTAGATGTCCTCCTTCACTAGACATTAGAATGACTACCTGTCTGGGTTTCAGTTTTTCAGGAAAGTCAGTTGCTCAGGTGAGCATACCCTCTCTGGGTCAAAGTTGGAAAGAATCGCAGGCGGTGCTGGAAAGAGCAGACAGCTCTTTAAGGCGAGCCATCTGATCACAGATTCAGGAAGTGAGAAAGCTGGGAGGAGTTGCACACAGTCTTTAGAATTTTAGGGTTTCAGGAAGCTGCGAAAAAGATGATCTTGTGGGCAGAGGCTGAAAGGGAGGCAGGTCTGGAGGACCAGGTCTCAAAAACAGGATTTGAGTCCATCTGCATGAGAGCTGAAAGGTGGGAGGACATGGTGATACCGCAGGTCTGAGGGACCACAGGTGCTTAGGGCTCCCCGGCCAGCTCAGATATCATTTGAAAGATAGGGCAGAAGGAAAAGTAAGGACTTGCCCCAGAAGAGTACACAGAGTGTAAGAATAGTATTGGGGACGTGAAAGCCTGCAGTGAGCTCTGGATCGTGAAACATGGTAGGACCCGGGAAGAACATAATCCCGTTGGAGTTTCTGTGTCAAGGAATGGCAGGCAGAAGGTCAGTGTTCAGGGAAGCACTGGGATGAGGGATTGAAATCCCCAGAGGGCAAGGGTACTCAGGAGTGCCCAGCTTCTCTAAATGACGTAGCTTCCACTTGGACTTGATGACATTATGTCCAGAGGCTCTTGGCGATTGTTTGCAGATGGGCTTGCTGGTCCTTGAGGAATTGCAGGGTGGGAGAGGTTTTGGAAGACTGCAGACAGGCAAGCATCCCAGTTTCCAAAGGAGGGAGAAAGTAGATGAAGCAGTAACTAGAATGAGATGGTCTGACTGATTTCAAGCCATGTTCTAGAAGGAAAAGCTTGTGTCCTTTCAGAGGGAAGAGAGGCATTGCTGGCGACTACTGTGAGTTCCTAGAGAGCCAGTTCTCTCAGTCTGCTCTGCTCGTCTGCCCTGCTTTTGTCTGTCAGGCCTAGTGTATGTAGATTTTCAGCAGAATGATCACTAGGCTCTGATTTGATTTTTATGGACGATGTGCTGAAGTGTGGGCCAGTTGCTGGCATAACAGTGTCATTGGGTAGGGTCCTAACTACCATGAGTGGCTGCCTCATGGATCAGCTCCATCCAAATACAGGCCTCAGGAGCTTAACTTTCCACCCCCAACCCACTCAGTGTTCTCTGTTGATGGTTGTTTTAATGCAAGCAGATGCAGGGAGAGATGGAAGCTAGGAGGAAGTGAACAGCAGATTAGTGACCACTCAGAAACCATGGCTATCTTGGTTCACTGGTGGGGCCGGCTTGAATGAGATTAGAGTTTTTAACAGGGAAACGTTTATAAACGTGCTTGTAGGTTCATAAAGGGCTACAGAGGTAGGGTCAAACAGGAACTCAGATGACCTGGGGTTGCGGCTCATTGTAGCTCAGTAAGAGTTAGTGGCTGAACTCCTGCAAAAGCTGATGAGCCCTTAGTGCCCTTCGGTGAAGGCTGGGGCTGCTAGGAGGGAGTCAGCCGGTGCTACCTGTAGGGTTGCATGTGGGGCCCCGTGTTGAGAGACGCTGGCAAAGTGCAGATGGTGAATTCCAAAGCAGTCACAGTGCTGGCAGGTAGACTGGGTGCTGCTTATTTGCTGCATATTGCCCTCAGTGAGGCTTCAGAGTCTCACTCTCCTGACTCTTCTGTTCTTGTGATCTCTTCAGGGCGTGTATTATCTGGACTAGGGGACAGTGGATAGCCAGGTGTACCAGACAAGTGTGTGCTTGGCTCAATATTTTGACCGATAAGTGTTTTGACAAAAGCAGAGTAAAGTACCACCCCCAAGTCAGGGTACAGAATAGTTCGCAGTTTCCTTTCTAACCTAAAGGGGTGGCTTCAAAGAAAAGCACTCCTCATTTACATCCCACGTTATTCCCTAAGGGGTGCCTAGAGGTTGGGAGAACAGAGCAGACTTTGGGCCCACCATTTCTGTCTGCTCTTGAGATCCTGCTCTGTTTTCTGTCATGTTGGGTGCCTCCCCCACTTCGCTGGGGCCTCTCTATTAGACAAGCACATAGACTTTGTTATGAATTCCCTTTTAAACATGTCACACATGGTAACTTCTTGGATCGGGTTGTTCCAGCAGCCATACTTCTCAGTGAAAAGATGCCTTGCTATGTCTGCCACACCTGCTTATTGTAACATAAAGCCCTCCAAACTCAAATAATATAGAAATGATGGAGGAGAGAGTGAGTGCCCTGTAGTCCCTTTCCCAGAGACAGGTACAGGTAATATTTGGGATGTTTCTGAACTTTTGAAAAATAATCTCTTGCATCAAGTATAAGTTGTCTCTTACAAGTGCTGTGGGTTTTTTTCTCTCTGCTTTAACTTGCCTTTTTTACCCAGTGATATAGCTTGGCAGTGTTTCCAAATGACTCATGCAGACCTCTCTTGTTCTTAATGGTTGTGTAGTGTTGTGTCACGTGAGGGGACCATTGCGTGTTTAACAAATTCCCTGCTCACAGATGTGAGCTGGTTTGAAATTTTTACTATTAAACACTCTCCCACATTGGTTTGTTTCTTGTCTGTTGTCCCACACATTACATTTCTTTTTTTTTCTCTTCAATCATTGGAAATGGATTGATAGTGTCCTGGTTCCCTGGCATTTGTTGCCCTAAGTGTGGCCTGTGACCCAGCAGCCTTTAGGACCTGGGGGCTTGTCATAAATGCAGACCCTCAGGCCCATCCCAGCCAACCGACCCTGTTAGTGCCCATTAGTGCTTGACTGGCACTGCTCTGGCATGTCTCCCCAAGTGGACTACCCCAGAGGGCACAGGCAGACAGCAGTTCTGGCCTGTTGCAGGGTTTCACTTCCTGGTGAGATTCATCTGGGCCTGGATGTGGTCACATGCATTTTAAAACCTTGGAGTAGTCGCTTCTCTCATGTACCTGGTTGGTTCTCTCAGAAGCCAGGCCGTGCGCACCCAGCAGTTTTTGAAGCCCTTTCTCTGAAGAATGCCTTTCCTCATCTGTCAGCACACACTGTCCGCCCTGCGTGGTGGGTAATCTCTTTCTTTGCATATGTGGCCCTCTGAACCCTTGCACTTGTTCTTTTACAGATGAACCGCTCACTTGTTAGCTGCCTGTAAGCCTGTCAAAGAATGGAAAGAGATGACTCTTTCTCTTGGGTGGGTTGAGTTTGGTTGTGTTAGGAGAATTGTTTTGTGGGGCCCCACTCATGGTCTTAGCTCAGCAAACATTTGAGCATGACTCTACCTGAGACAATGCCGGCTTGTTGCCAGAGAAAGAAGATAGAGTAGTTGAGGGAAGACTGGCATGTGACCAGCTCTTTACCACACTGGATCCGGTGTCATGGGGTACCGATCAGTAGCACACACCTCCACACCTTCTGGGTGTCTGTACTTAGGAGGGCTGGCAGCGTAGGAAAGAGGACGCGGAATCAACATTCTGTGAGACTGGAGTGCCCAGGCCAATACTGCCCACTTGAGCGTACTAGCTGTGTGTCTTTAGATAAGCATCTCCTTTCTGTCACCCCTAAGTATTCTTGCTTAAAAGAAGGCTTATCCTCAAAGACTGGATGGCTCTGTGGCCTTCCCTGTATGTGTGTGAGCTCTTGGTGTGGTTGGTTCCTTTAAGTTTCTGGCTCTGCTCGAAACCAGTAGGGCTTTAATAACCTCTCATAATCCTGTGGGGCTTTTGTAAATGTGTAAAGGACAGCCAAAAGCGATGGGGCGGCCAGAGCTGCATCCAGGTTGTAAGTGACCAAGCACGATACCTAGTTCCGAGCCCCTGCTCCAGCCCCAGGTGTTTCGCGTTGGTGCGAGCTGCTAGCACTAGGTGGTTGGTTTTCTGGCTGTAGGCAGGACAGTGGGCTGCTTTTCTCCCCGAGTAGTTTTGCCTAGGCTTTAGTAGGGAGGCGCTTGCACTTACTGTCAGCTAGAACCTCCCTGCCTTGTATGTCCTCCATGTTAGTCTTAGTTTTATGAGTCCTGGTGACTTTAATCTCTTAGTCCCTTTTTTGTACATCTGAAGATGAAGTCATCTGGTAGCACACAGCCATTGGGAGGTGAGAGGCTTTAAAAAGTTCTCTGAAATGTCACTGTAACCACTGGTGACATATACTTTGCTGTGTATCTTTCTAGATTTTTCTATGCCCAGTATAGTAGATACCACTTGTTAAGCATTCTCTATGTGCTGGCACATATTAATCTTTACAATAAGCGCTGCAAAGGAGAAACTGATTCGGAAAAGTTCAGAAGGCTTTCCAAGTTCCCAGAGCTAGCTACTTTCCCTGCAGAATCTACACACTTTTAACAGGGCCAAAGCTGTAACTGTCATGTGGGAACTTGCATTTTCCACTGAATTTCCATGAACGTTGTTCTGGACAACCCATCTGTTCCTCCAGCATTCTTATGTGTCTAACCAGTTCCCCACTGGTGAGCACAAAGCCCCCCCCTCCCTATTTTTTTCTGATATCAGAAACAGTGGGAAACCCCTCTCAATTGTCATTTTGTGTGTGCTTTGCTAGGCCAGCTTCTTTGGGCCTCCTGATCCTTTTCCCAAGCGTCCATGTGCTTCTTACTGTCTTGTCTTCCTCGTCTGTGTCTGCACATGTCTCACTGGCATCTACTGATTCAGTGCCTGAGCCCTCTATAGGTACTGGCTAAGATTCAGGAAGGGGGCTGAGCAGGGTGGATGGGTCAGGAGTGGCGGGGAGACAGGCTAGAGGGTTTAAATGAGTTTGTACCCGACCTCCGTGTGGTAGAGTGCTGTGTTTTCCAGAGGAGCTGGGCTATGATCAGAGTTGTGTATTTGGTGACCGTGCATGTGATAGGGTGGAGCAGCCTGGAAGCAGGGAGACCCAAGCTGGGAGTTGCTGGAGTGAGAGACACTGGCAGCCTGAACCAGGCGCAGTTGCCTGGGTCACAAGTGGGAGACAGGTTTGGGAGGTTTGATGGGAGAAAGGGGAGGAGCCAGTAGGATGCCAAACTGAGGCTGAGGTGGTGACATTTCTGCTGTGGGCATCTACAGAGTTCCAACTGGCAGAACCCAGAGGACTGCCTGCAAGCACGCACTCACGCACACACAGGAGGGAAGGGAGCCACGAGGCCCACCGGAAGGAACGGGGAAACCAGGGTACAGGAGGGGAACGTCAGCAAGATGGCACATTGTCTTAGCGCAGAAGCCTGCTGGTGCTCTGCCCTTCCTTCTATCTTATCCCATGTGGTCCCTGCTCCTATGGGTTTTTTTAAATTGTGGCAAGATGCAGGTAACATCAGATTGACTGTGTGAACTATTGTAAGTGTACAGGTCAGTAGTGTTGAGTCCATGCACACTTTGTACAACCAGCCTCCAGGACTCATCTTGAAAAACTGAATCTGTCCCCGTTCCACAGCCTAGGGATCTCCCCTCTGGAACGCTTCATCCTGAGTGTCTTGGGAACCATTGCCATGGCAGGGCTTCCTGCTGCTAGCCTTGCTCCTCCAGCCAAGTTACCTTTCTGTTATGTCAAACCAGTCCCACCACCTCCATCTTTCAGTGCCTTCATAGCACCTTTGGCATAAAGGCCCGATGCCCAGATCCTTTGGGACATGACCGCTGTCTGGGTTGGGATCCTGGGTCTGTTACTGGCTAGTTGTGTGACCTCAGGTAAGTCACTTACTCTCTGAGCCTTTCCCCTTACTTGTAGAGCACGGATGAGGATACCTCTTTTGGGTGCTTCGTGTGAGGATTGAGGGCACTCAGGTCATGGTTGTGGTGTTGTGCCCAGTACATGGGGAACGTTTAATAAGTGGTAGTTGTTATTAGTATCACCCTGAGTAGTTAGAGTGCTTTGTGGGATTTTCCTACTCGTGTGGTAGGCTGTGCTGGCCCAAGTAGTGAGTGAGAGAAGGCCCAGTCTTGGCTTTCAAGGGTCTTATGTTCCAGGCTGGGCATGGGTAGTGGCAGAGTAGAGTGGGACAGAGGACAAAGACAAGAGCGGAGGATCAGGGAAGGTGTTCCTCAGGCAGAGGCTGAACAAGAGTTGGAGGCAGGCAAGCTGAGGTGTCCTCAGGGCCCCAGGCATCCAACTGGATGATGCTAGGGAGTTCTCAACCCAGGGCGGGCTGCTGGCTTGGTCGATGTAGAAAACACGAACACATGTAGAGGCAGAATAGAAGAGTTCCCTGTGAGTGTCATCCAGCTTTAGCAAAGAACATTGTCCAGACAGTTTCATTGTATCTACTCCCCCCGCTCCAGTCCCCATTATCCCCGGCTCTGTATTATTTTCAAGCAAATCCCAGGTATCACGTTTACAGGCAATATAATATTTTGGTTTATCGTTTTTGAAAAGAGAGGGACTTCTTTAAAAAGTTATAAGCACACTAACATCTCACCTACAAGAACTTCATAGTAACTCCTTAATACAAACTCATTCGTGCCTGCTCACATTGCTTTGATTACTTTGCAGGTTTTGCTTTTTTTTTTTAAATAATCTATTCATTTCAATTGATATCTAGATAAGGTAATTAGAGATTTTTAAAATCCCGGTGCTTGGGCCTCCCAAAAATAGTGGTTTAAGTGGAGGACCACTGCTGTAGAAGACCAGGATGACAGGCTTTTGGCCTTCAGTTCCACTTGATCCATCTGTCAGCTGCTGTCATTTTTTTAAGAATACAAATATAATAGCTCTTCAGATCTAGGCACTGGTAAGAGCCTTTTTGGTAAGTCCATTGAGTCTGATCCCCATCAAGCCAGACTTACCCCAGCTACAGCAGTGTGCCAGTGTCCTGTGTGTGCTGGATGAAGCGGGTCTGCAGTAAAGTGGGGGGAGTTCCCTATGAAGAGTCCAAGAAGGACCATCTGGCATGCATCAGAGTGAGCATCCACTTCTTTTAAAATACAGATTATCTGCTCAGCTACTTGATTTGGGCTGAAGAATTCCTCACACTCTAAAAACAAACAGTGAATGACCTCTTTTGGGGCTAGACGCCAAACAAGCAGGGCTTCCTTCTTCCTGATTCCAAGGTCATTAAAACCCTGCCATTCCAGGAAAGCCCTTTTCTCTCAGAGCCTGAGGACTCCAGCCTTTGCTGCCTAGAGACTGAGGGTGGGTGAGAGGGGTGTGGAAAGCAGGGCTCTTGATGGGAGGGGACCAGAGGGTTCCTCCAGCCTGACCCTGTCTGCGAGATGGAAACACTCTCACTGTAAGGAGTGTGGCTAGTATAACTGAGGAGCTGAATTTTCCCATTTAATGTTTAGTTCTAATTCATTTGAACGCAAAAGGCCACATTTGTGGCTGGTGGCCTCCACGTTGGATAGTGTAGCTGGAGTCACCTTTTGTCTTTTACTTCTTTCCCCATCCCTGGAGGCTCTGAGCAGGAGAGGTCATCTGCTGGAGGCACTGCCTTGTTTCCATTGGATTCTAGGACCATGTTGATATATCCAGGGGTTTAGCGCGCTCTCTCTCTCCCGCTGCCTTCAGGGTTAACTTCTCCAGTAGCCAGGTGGGCCACCAGCCTGTTTCAGTTGGAGTCAGCTAGTCTCACATTATCTTTGCTCAGGTGGTCTGACCTTCTTCAGTTGCTCTCTGCTTCCCCCCTCCCCCAGTTTACACAAAATCCTTTGGGTGGTTTCAAGAAGGAACATGACAGAAACAGCTTGCTCCTGCCCACTGGCTCTCTTCAGCTCAAGAGGGCAGAGGACAGGCACATACTGGGCAGGACCGGCTGCATGCCCCTGCCTCTTCGCACTCTAGCTTGCTTTGCTGTCTCAGGGTGGCCACCTGGGCGTTCAGCTGAAGTTGTCACAGGGACATTTCCCCTCCCTGTTCCTACCCCTTCTGTGTGCCCCAGGGCAGATAGGGAGGCCGAGCCCGGGGGTGTGCTCAGAAGTGCTAGGGCAGCCCTGCAGGAAGAGTGTCCCTGAATCTTTTCGAGTGAACTCTACTTTCTCTCTTTGCTGCCTTATTTTCATGACTCCAGGCCCATCAGGATGACAGTTTCCTGGGGCGGCTTCTGCCCTGTTACTACTCTCCGCCTGAAGCCTTTCCTGGGGCATCACCTGGCTTTTGGTTCCTGGCCAGGGCAGCTGCCTTCTGTGTTTTCCTGGACAGTTGGAGAGGGTCACCCGGAATCCACCGGCCGGGTAGAGAGCCCTGTCTGGGGCAGGACTTGTAGTCAGCCTGGAGAGTCAACAGGTGGCGCTGTAACACCAGCTTCCCACTTGTACAGGGGGAGTGGGATGAAGGGGAGCTGTGCCTACATGTCCTGCAGGAGGTCCTGAGAGCTGAGTGACTCAACTCAACCTGAGAGTATGGCACCTAGAAGATGCCTAGGAAGTACTTAGTAGGCAGGGTCAGCAACAGGGATAGGAGCCCACCCCAAGCATAAAATAGTTCAGTCGGGACTTAGGAGGACCTTTCCCCTTGCTCCTGCCCCACTTCCTGTTAAGCCTGTAGGAGGGAGACAGGAATGGTGCAAAGCATGTAGGAAGCACAACTCCCTCCCTTGATATGGTTGGCCCTGTTTCTTTAGTGTCCATAGAGAGATTCACATTCTCCTCCCTTGTTTATTCAACCTTTTATAAAAGCACAAGAGCCCCACTCTGTCCAAAAACATCTAACCAAGAAAGCCAAGTCGAATTCAGGTATTTGGGGATGACATTTGTCTGCCAAGAATACATCCGGAGTCTCTCAAGGTTCATGTGCTGGCTTCTCCCTCTTTCAATCCTGTACCCGTCAATTCTGACCTGTTGCCTAGAAGTGGGTGACCAAGAGCAGCTACCTGGGAAGTGGGACAGGAACAACGGGTGCTAACCATCACGAGAGGAAGAAGCTGTATCTCAGCCTTTGCTCCAGGCTGACGTCGCCTGAGCTGCTGAGACTTAGGGAGTCTGAAGCTCAGCCCTTCCCATTGTGGGCCCTATGGGGACTCAACACCGAGGGGACACACAAAGGGCATAGTGAAGTGACTGGGAGGGGCCGGGGGTGAGGGTCACGGGGAATGTTGGAGCTGGATCTTGGTGGATGAGTTGAGGGCAGGCGTAAGAGCACGGGGCCTGGTGCGTGAGGGACAGTGAGATGTTCTAGAAGGCTGGCTCCTGGGCAGGTCTAGTTGGCCTGCTAGGGAGTGCTGCTCTTGGCTTAGCCTGGTGCGCTCTGGATTTGGGCCTGGGCGCTGGGCTCTGCCTCCGGCTGGGGTGAGTGTTTCCCTGAGTGCTGCCTCAGCTACCGCCGCAGTCACAAGGCTGGCTTGCTCATCTACACGGGTCTGACACGGTGCCTTGCTACTGCTGTTTCCTATCACCCCATTGCTCGAATGGCAAGCTCCGTGTCTGCCTGTGTTCCCCCTGATGTGGCTGGGTTTGGGGAGAGCCAGGATCCCGGACCCGTATCCAGCCCTGGCCTACAGCGCAGTCTTACATGTGGGAGAGTGAGGTCACATCCAAGGCCTTGGGGATCTCGAGGTCAAAGGTGCAGTCCCTCACCTGGAGGTGTTGGTAGCTAGGCAGCCAGACAAGGAGCAAGTGGTAGAGGGATGATAAGGAAGAGAAAGGTGCAGCAGATGAGAGACAGGTGAGGGTCAGAAGAGCCTTTTTGGGGAGCAGATGCTGATTGAGCTGGGTCTTGAGTCATCAGCAGGAGTTCACAAACAGAAGGGAGGAGCCATTGTCGACTGCAGAGCTGAGTGCAGTGGCACAGAGACAAGGCATGTTCCAAGAAGGGCCAGTGGTGTGGTGTTACTGGAGCTGAGGGCCATGTGCCAGCCAAAGGCCAAGGGCGGGTGTTGGAGGGGTTGAAGCAGAGGGTGACATGATAAGATTGTCTTGAAGAAAGATTGCCTGGCTTTCCTCAGGGCATGGATTGTAAAGCTGCAGGATTGCAGGTTGCGGGTCGCGAGGAGACCAGTTAGCAGCTATTAAAACCACCCAGGAGAGGAGCGGTGAGAGCCCTCCCCATTGGTGATAGGGATGGCTGGGGATGGTCTGGGGGTGACATAGATAGAACTAGACCATGGCTTCAGGGGAGGAGGGAGAGGCCTAAGGTGGCGCACAGGCCCGAGAGCTGGGGGTATGCAGGGCCGGTGTGGCCCTCCCGGACAGGCTGAGCTGGGCGTGTCTCGGGGACAACCAGGGGCTGCCTTCTAGCATGCACTTGGGTATAAGGGTCCTGGCTGAGATAAACCCTGTCAGAGAGGGGATTGGCGGGCGGCCAGGGTTGCTTGAATTAAGGGCAGGGGAGGATTCCACAACAGAGACTTGTCAGCTGCTCTAAATGCTGCAGAGCGAGCACCTCTAGGACTCCAGAGCACTGCTTGGGTTGGGCGGTTATGGCACTGGTGAGCCTGTTGGTGGCTTGGCCAGGCTATGGTCTAGGAGGTTGACATAGGTTAAGGAATGGAGGAAGGAGGAGAAGAGGGGCTTGGGTAGGTAGGAGGGACAGCGGTGAAGAGAGGTTCCTGGAGGAAAGAATTGCCCAGAATCTTCCTGGGCTGGGTTGGAGGAGCAGGTCTAACACAAAGGGAGAGGACATGGATGGCACAAAAGACACATGGGGGCTGGGGGTGCCTGCCATCACCGAGGCGGACGCCCTCACTAATGAGGGCCGCGAGTTAGGGCAGGGAGCCTGCAGGCCAAGGCTTCAGGAAGGCCCAGGACTGCTCCTGTGCTGGGTTCCGTGTGTTTGCCCTGGCTCGTGTTGGCAGCTCTGGTGCTCCATAGCTGGGGACAGGCTGGGAGGGTAGTGAGGCAAGGTGGGCCCATTCTGTGCTGTTGCTGTCATTGCTGCCACCACTACCCTAGGCCCAACCTCCCTGGGTAACTGGGGTGACAGCCGTGGTCACTCACAGCCCTGCTGGAGTCCTGCCTGAGTCAGCTGCCTGCCCAGCTTTGTTGGGGGGTGTGTGGGAAGTGTCACCCTTGGGCTTGCCTCTCTGGGTCTGCTAGGTGGCACACGTGCCTTCCCCCCACTCCACTCCATCTGGGCATCGGCCCGAGCGCTCTGTGCTGGGAGGTTGGGGGATAGTCAGACTTGCCTTTCTTTCTGGACCCCTCCAATGACTTCCGCTACCTCTGCGAGTCAGGCGTGTTGCTTCTTTCTGGCTTCTGGGGTGCCTGGGAGCTCCCTCCACCTTCAAGGCTCCAGCCCAGTGGGGGCAGGCTGGTGGGCAGTCAGTGGCTGAGACAGGGAAACCTGAGCCCTGGGCCACGAGGTTGCGGCCGCTAATTTTAGAGAGCACATGTCACTGGAAACTCTTCCCTCCTGCCAGGAACCAGTGGCCTGGCTCTCCCTGTGTTGCTAGGGGTTCCTGGAACCTATCCCCAAACCAGGAAACATGGTGGGCATCTCGCAGCTCCTGAATCCTACTCTCCCCCTAAACTCTTGTTCCTGGTGGGTTCTGCCAGGGCCCAGGCTCCTCTGGCATGTCCAAGTCCTGATTTGAAAAGTGATGGGTTCTGGATCTTTGGGCCTGGGCATTTTGTCAGTGAGAGCTTGCCTTGTTTGCTTTCCTGTCCCTTTGGGCCCTCTGAGCAGCAGGCGTCCCCATGAAAGGCTGGCCGGTGCGGCCAGAGAGGATGACCTGGCCTGGGAGTGGGTCTGGACAAAGCAGAGCCTTTCTGTCTTCCCCAGGGCCCCTGCACATACCGTGCCTTCCTTCGAGCTGTGGCTGTCCTGGGCCCCTGTCCCAGGTGTGGGGAAAGTCATGCCGTCCGTCTCCACCCCTTGGTTTTGACCATTTGAGCTGCGGCTTTCTTGAGGGCGGCTCTCAGGAAATGGAGCAACGTGTGCCCCAGCTGCTGCCTGTTTGCCTGTCATGGCTGGTCTGGCCCCGATTCTTCGTTTCTGTCCCCCTATCCCCAGTGGACCTCAGTGTGGCAATGTTATCTAACAGATGTGTTCTGGAAGCTGCCTGCAGAATGCGTTTGGGAAGGGGGTGGGAAGAGGAGACTCATTTCCATCTCTCCGGGTTGGCCTGGGAGCAGGTCCCTGGCAATTTAGAACGTATAGTGGGGTTGGACAGACAGGAGGGGGATTCCGGCCACGTTCATTTCTGGCTCTTGACCTTGACCAGTTAATTCAGCCTGCTGAGTCTCACTTTCCTCTTTGTGAAGTGAGGATAGTGATTGCCCCTCCCTCACAAGATGGGTGCAAGGATTCGGCCGGTCTGTTGGAAGCACCGCCAGGCACTAGCTGCTCTTGTTTACCAGGGTGAGCCTGGCCTCGCAGTGAGAAACATGGTGCTGCTATGGCACGTTGAGGTCCTGACCTGGAAAGTGCCAGGTTCCGGGCCCTCAGGTCCTAGCTCCCCTGGCCTGCGTGTCCTGTCAGGCTCCTGCTTCCTGTGCCTGCCATTTGGGGGCAGTGTTAATCACTCTGGTGCAGAGGACAGCTCCTGGTCCCTTTCCCCTCATGTTGCCAGATCCAGGTCGGTGCGGCAGCGTCTCGCTCGGTTGCCCCTGCAATCCGAGAGGCAGGTCTAGGCTGGAGGCAGACGTGGGGTGGGAGCAATTAAGAGAAGTTCATTCGTGCCAGCCGTTTTTCCCTTTCTTTTGCTCACTTCTCGCTTCTTTTTATAAACAATCACAGTCTGCTTAGACGCCTGGTGACTCTCATCTCCCAGCAGGCCACTCTGTTGGCCTCCAATGAAGCCTTTAAAAAGCAGGCAGAGAGTGCTAGTGTGGCGGCCAAGAAGTACATGGAAGAGAATGACCAGCTGAAGAAGGTGAGTTTTGCCTGCCAGACCCCACCATGTGACATTCTTTGTGGGCCACAGTGGCCACTGTGAGCCTATCAGTGACATTGTGGTTGTTGGAAAAGCCAAGGAGTTAAGGGGAGGGGCGAAAGGGCAGTTCTCAGTAGGGGCCTGTACGGGAGGGCTCTGGGGACTGGGAGGGAGAGGCGGTGCCCTTGCTGCTCTCTCACCTCTACCTGCTATGTCCAGGCCAGACTCTTCCCTTATAAAACTGACTTCCTAGTGAGCCAAGCCCTGTGCTGTGACCTGTGGGCAAGTTAGCGTAGAAGAACATTGCTCTCAGTTGGGGACAGGCAGGGCCAGGGTGTGGTCAGTCCTAGAAGGCCTGTGAAAAGGGGTGAGGTGTGAGCCAAGCTGGGAAGGAGGCAGATAGGCTTGGATTCCAAGACAGGATAGAATTGGACAGGCAGGGCCGAGTTCAGGGCTCCTTGGGCAGAGTGAGCTGTCGATCCTGTGGGGAGTAAGGAGGGGCATTGGTCACTTGGGAGTGACTGGCAGCAATCCCCAGATGACAGCAAATTGAGCCATTGGATGGACTAGTAAACTCTGAGGAGCTGTTAAGAAAGGATGCAGGGCTGGGGGCCAGGGTGGGCAGGCTTTGTGCCCTGTGAGCTGTAGCAGGTGGCCCTCCTGGCCCTGGCCTTTGCCGGGTGGCTGGAAACAAGCAGTGTCCCAGTTCTGTGCTAACATTTCCCAAGGGGCAAGCACCCAGGGCAGCTTCAGGAATCACAGCTTAGTGGGAAGGACAGTGCTGGAGTGTCTCCCCCTGCTCTGCCTGCCCCTTGCTGCCTCCCTTCCTCCCTCCCTGCTCTCTCCCTCCCTCTCTTCCCTCCCTCCCAAGTAACCAGGCCCTTGGCATTCTTCCTAGGAGGCTGCTGTCGGTGGAGTTGAGTTGAGTGCCAGGGAGGTGAAGTTGGAGTTAGAGACCAGTAACCTGAAGGCCGATCTGAAGAAGCTGAAGGATGAGCTGGCAATAAACAAGCAAAGTGAGCATTGTCCTCTGGTGTCCCCTGACCCCCAAAAGTCCAGAGCCTCTGTTGGTGGTTATTACTGCTCTGTTGCTAAAGTATTAATAACGAACTCACCCTCGGATTCAGGAGCTGGGTGAAAACAAACAAATGGCACCCTGCTGGTCTGGCTCCAACATGGTGGGGCTCAGTGGTTTATCGATGCATGTGGGGTCCTGCCACGGAGGGCCCAGGGACCCCCAGAGGCCTATGGACTGACTCCAGAGCATCTCAGTGTCAGGAGCAACTTACCCAGTGCCAGGCATGGGGCACAGGCATCGTCACCAGGGGGCTTGTGGGTAGGGAAGAAAGAACTCGAGAGGGTAAATCAGAGCTGGTTGAGACGTTCCCAGAAACCCCACTGCGAGTTCCCAGACACTCCCTTCCTGAAGGCCTCTCCCAACACGCCTCTTGTTCTCAGCTTCCAGGTTCAGGTTCTGCTCCGTGCCTCCTGCTCTTACCCCAGGATTCTCAGAATGTTTGTCCCATGCCTTCAGACTCCCTGAACTCACCCCTGCCAGGAGCCCCTCGGGTCTCTTCATTAAAGGGGCTCGGTGGGTCTTTGGCATTACCCCACTTCTCCCAGCTTTGTTGGCCAGCTCCCACATTTGGGGGGCTCTCCCGGCAGAGGAGCTTTCTTAAGGGGAGTGATCTAGTGGGGACGGATTGAGAAGGCAGTATGCATCTGGTGTTTCCAGCAAGTGGGGTTTTTCTGCCTAATCTCTATCTTTTCATTTTCCTTTCTTCACTCGAATCATCCCCAGAACTAGAGAAAGCTGAAAACGAGGCTCTGGCCATGCGGAAGCAGTCTGAGGGCCTGACCAAGGAGTATGACCGCCTGCTGGAGGAGCACGCGAAGCTGCAGGTCAGCACACCTTGGCCTGCTCCATTGGGTGGCGGCCCCTCTCCCCCCCGCCCCCCCAACCTTCCCATGCGCTGGGGAGGCCGCCCCCTCCTGCTGCAGGCCCTTCAAGAAGGGGGCTGATCTGTCCCGCTCCTTCTTGCCTCCGTCGCTGCTGGATCTGAGTCTGAAGAACCTGCCCAGCATTGCAAGTCTGGGCCCAGCAGCCAGAACCCTCTCTTGGGCAGGAGAGGCGTGGCCTGGCGGATGACAGCCACTTACTAAGGTGGCCTTGGCAGTGGGGTTTGCCTCAGGCCCAGCATCGGTGCCCTTGAAAGGAGCTCCTTCCCTTACGTGGTCCCCGGTCCAAGTCCACTGAAGGGCCCTCCCTCAAGAACTGGACACATGCGGGGGGAGCTCCAGGAGCAGCTGCTGGCTTTCCCTCTGTAGGGGCTGCAGAGCGGTGAGGGGCAGAAAGCTTGAGGCATTGCAGGCCACCCCCACCCATAGCAGGTGCTAGTCACTGCCATCACCCATGTCCCCAGGCCTGGTCTCAGTCCTCAGATTAGCTACACCAGAAGCTCAGGTAGCCTGGAGTCAGATGCGAGGGCCAGGTAACACTCCTCAGTTCTGATAGCTTGTCTCAGCACTTGGTGGCCCAAGTTTGGGCACCACAGTAGGCGAAGTGGGAGGGCTTGGCCCCCAGAGGGGCCTGATGGCCTCAGTGTGGGGCTGGCTCAGCAGTGGGAACTATGAAGAGACGCGCAGAGTGGGAAGAGCCTGACCTGGGCCTCACAAGGGACTCAAAAGCCGAGGCTGTCATGGGTGTGGGGGTAGGGGTGGGTGGGGCCCAAGAGGGGTGTTGGTGCAGGGTCAGCTGGTGCTAGGGTCGAGGCCTTCGCTGGAGCGAGGCTGTTCCCACCCTCGCAGGCCGTTGGGTGCTGCCAGGGATGTGTACCTGGGCACCTGTCGAGGTAACGGTGCCATGCTGGGCCTCGGGTGGAGGGGCTAGAGGGTGAATGTGGGGAGTGTGCCAACCTAGTGCTTTGTGATTTCTATCCCCTTTTAGGTGGCAGTAGATGGTTCCTCAGACAAGAAGGAGGAGTGAGGGGCCCTCCCGCCCCTGGCCTGGCCTGAGCATGAGCTCGCCACTTTCCTGAGAGCCAGGCCTCTCTGGGCACTTGCACTTCCCACCCCTCACACCGCCTACAGTTCATTGTTCTCCCAGCGCTCCCCAGAGGACTGGACTCCCACCTACTCAGGATGCATTTGTCACCGGCCTGGCTATCCAGGAGTGAGGTGGGCCCCTGGAACCCTCATGATGGGTCTTGCTGGGCGGAGCCCCTTTTTGTGTTGCACGTTGATGTTCGGGCTCCAAGGCCCCTTTCCTCTGGTCCTGCAGGAGGGTGGGTGAAGCAGGCAGAGTTTCTCTTGGGGGCAATAAAGGTTATTATGATGTGTCGGTGGTGTGTGCATGCAACTGATGCTGGGAAGAGCCATCTTCCTCCCCCTCCCAGAGTGGCAGCCCTGACAGAGACCCCCAGCTTTTGTCCTTCTGGGTACTTTCTTTCAAATTGTTCTACCCCTAAAATCTCCCCATCCCAGACTGGGCCCAGGCTCGCACTTGCCCTCTCCGCCCCTCCACCTCCTGCTCCCCAGGCCAGGCTCTACTTTATGGCCACCGAGGCGTGTCTGTCCTGTCAGTCTCTGTGGGGTGGCCACTGGGCCCAGGGGAGCTTGGGAGACTAGGTTAAGTGGTGGGCTTCTGGGTGGCAGATTCGCCTGTCTCCTCTGAATCTTGTTTATCATAATTGTGTTAGAGTGCCACAGCCACTCCCTGCCTCGCCCCCAAGGTTTGCAGGATGACCTCTGAGTAATGCCGGCTCAGAGAGGAGACTCTCCCTTGGCAGTGACCTCCCAACTAGCCCAGGTCAGAGCTAGGCGGAGAAACTGGGCTCCAGATTGTCACGTACAGCCCTGAGAACGTGTTGGGCATGCCAGTCTGGAGAGCCTGCTCTTCCAGCCTGCCGCCCCTTGGTGTCCCCCTAGGCTGGCTTCGGCAGGCAGTGTTGCCACGCAGGGGCTAGTACTCAGGGTCAGCCTGAGGGCTGGGGCTGCGGCACCAAGGGCTGGGAAGAGGGCCAGGGGAACAGGAAGGGGCGTTTTCTTTTGGAATTAGGGGGTCTCCTGAAGATGGTGGTGCTGATGGGCAGCCTTGTGCTCCTGATTCTCCTGCCTGACTGGGTCTGCCAGGTGTTCCTACCTCTCCTGAGGTGGTGCCTGTGGGGGAGGGGCCGTGGGTGACACCCTCTGGTTGCTATGCCAAGGCTGAAGGCTGGTCCTGCTTTTCCAGGAACTGTTCCCTGTTGGCCTCGGCCTCCCTGAGCTCACCCATGTCCAAACTTCTAGAGGCCAGAGTCCAAACAGCATGCCTTTGGGTTCTTCCCTGGCCAACCCCGGGCAGCCTCTGAGCCCCCTCAGCATCAGGCCCTGGGCCAGGCAGAGAGGAGAGAGCTATCTAGCGGGGGGTGGGGGGTGAGATAGCGATGGGGGCAACAGGCTTTTAGAGGTGGAAAGCTCGGGGCCTGCCCAGCCCAGACTGGAGGGCCAGCTGCAGGAGCCAGCCCCTCGGGCCTGGCCTGCGTGCTGCTGCTCTCTAGCTGCGCTCTACTCTGAGGGAACTGCCCGCAGAGTCCCCGCCAGGCCTGCAGGCTGATCTGTTTCCTCCCTGTCTGCCACTTACATTGTCGGTCGCTGTGTCGTAAGCTCCTACTGCAGGGGCAGCTTCCTCAGTAAATGGTGCCTGGCCCCAGCCAAGAGGTCTAAACTCGGTCAAGTTCTCTTTTTACGATGTCGATGTTTTTTGAGTGTGGTAGCATTATCGCAGCTGGCTTAGAGGCCATTTGGTAGGCGGTGCCAAAGACCCAAGCTAAGGCATGGCCGCTGTTGGGGGAGTGGAGTACTTAAGGAGTTTGCATGAGACTGGGGTGAGGTGGAGAGCAGAGTGGGTCTGGGAGTGACACCAGGCTCTGTCCAGCTGGTAGGGAAGTCCCCCGGGTGCAGGGCTCAGAGGGCCTTCTCACCCCAGGAGAGCCAGCCAGGCTGGAGATTTGGGAGCTGCCAGCACATAGGGTTCTGGAAGTTGTGGGTGTGGCGAGAGCTGAGGGTTTGTAGAGTTAAGAAGCCTTTAAGAGAAGGGTGGGACGAGGGATGGGTTGGAAGAGAGGGTTGTCAGGCGTCCTTCAGGGACCCAGCTTGCTGTGGAGCCTGGGGAGGCGCCTCCCTGCATGCCAGCACAGGCTCTAAAGGCCTTCCCAAGCTCTGGGGAACTGTCCCCTGTCCAGGTTCTTGGTGACCATCGGGGTATGATGGCAACCACAAGCCAGAGCCTGCCCCTGGCTGTGTAGTTGAGGGCTAGAGCCCTTCCTCACTAGGAGTGTGCCTTCCCACCCCCTCCCATGCCCAGGCTGGCATCCAGGGTGAGTACCAGGCTCCTGGACCTTGTCCCCCACAGGCTTCCCACAGCTGGTGTCTGGGCTGGCCCTGACCACACCCTGCACCCACGCTTAATCCTGCCTGCCTTCCTGTGACTTCATGGAGCACCATGCTGTCACCTAAGGCCAAAGCCTCTTGTGCTTGAGGTCCTGCCCACAAGGACATGAAAGGACTCATTGTCTCCAGTTCTTCCCCCACCCCTTCTTTAAGTTGTGGTAAAAACCATGTAACCTAAAACTTCCGTTTTAACCATTTTTAAGGCTATAGTTCAGTGACATCAAGAACATTCACATCATTATGCATTCATCACCACTGTCCATTCCCGGATTGCAAAATTGAAAATCTGTCCCCATTCAGCACTTACCCCATCCTCCTCCCCCAGCCCCTGGCAACCAACCATTTTGTTCTCAGTCACTGTGAATCTGACTCCTCTAGGGACCTCATAGAATGGAATCATAACAGTGTCTTTTGTGTCTGGATTTGACTCAGCCTCATGTCCTTAAGGTTCATGTTGCAGTGTGTGTCACAATTTCCTTTATAAGGCTGCATAATATTCCACTGTATGGATAGGCCAGGCATTGTGTCCCTCCATTCCTGTGAGAGGAAACCGGGGTTGCTTCCACCCCTTCTTAATTCCACTCCAATCGCTTTTGCACAGCCCCACCCCCGCCTTGCCAAACTTCCCTCCTCCCTTGTCCTGGTCTCCATGATCTTGTCACCAGATCCAGCCAAAGTTCTCAGGGATGAGAGGCCTTCTCTTAACCAGCAGCAGCACCTGACAGCGCCGATCACCCCGACCCCCCGGAGCGGGGGCAGGTCCTCACATTCCAGGACCAGTTTGGCACCTTGGGGTCCCTTCCACCCCGCTGGCTGCCCCTCCTATCTCCGCTGCCTGTTCCCCTTCTCTGCTGCCTCTGGATGCCCTAGGACCCAGGGCTCAGTGCTTGGGCCACCCTTGCTGAGCTTGTCCAGCTGCAGAGATTTCAGGGCCATCGTCATTTGCTGAGGACTTTCTAAGCTCTTTTTTCCAGTCCAGACTCCTTGTCCAGCTGCCAGCTAGAGAGGTCTCCACTCAGGCGACACCACCATCCCCTCCAAAACCTTTTCCTTTTCTCCCCGGCATGGCCTGGGAATGCCACCTTTGAGGTGCTGAGGCTCAATTTCTTGGGGCCTCTCTGACTCGCCTCAGCTCTGCATCTCGGCCATCTCAAAGCCCTGTTGGCGCCACCTGGCAAGCTGGTCTCTAATCCAAAGACTTCTCCCTTGCCTCTGCTAGCATCTTGGTCCCAGTGAACCCCACCTTCCCCGGGCTCTGCCATAGCCTCCTCACACTTCCCCAGCTCTCAGCTCACCTACCTCTCGCTACCTCTATCTTGGAAAATCATCTCTTCGCTGTGGCATTTGGGCAACCTTTGGAAAAATCTCTGCTCTCGTAACTTCCCACTCACCTTCCACGACCTCGCGCCCACCTGCCTTGCTTGGCATGTTCCTCTTTTCCAAACTGTTAAACGCCCCCCATGGGGAAAAGACTCTGCCGGCTTCCTTCCCTGCTTCCTTCCCAGTTCCTGGAATGGTGTGGGGCGCTGAGGCTCTTAAAACAAATACTTGCTCAAGGAAGCAGCTCGAGGTGGGGAGGCCTCCCCTGAAACCTCCAGGCCCATACTCCTCCCCCCCCCCAAGACAAGCAGAGGTGGAGCAGGAACCAGCTTTGGAAAATGACATGTTTTTATTGCTATGTTTGCAGTGGCTTTTAGCACAGTAAGAATGTCCCCGTTGCCCCCCCCCGCCCAGCCCCACCCCTCCAGCTGATGTCAGGGTGTGGGGAAGGCTTTCTAGGTCCACTCTGCGGCTGTCTCGGGATCGGATGTGACGCCAAGGGGGTTAAGGGAAGCTGCGACACAGAAGACTGGACAGTGCATCAGCCTTAAGCTCGCAGGTGGGAGCCAAGCTGCATCCCTTCCCTGGCTGGTGCCCACCTCAGACCCCCCCAGGGGCGGGGTATGGGCAAGCCTGAGCGCGCCAGGTGAGCAGCCCTGGGATGGAACACCACATCTACTCACCCCAACACCTGTGGGCAGAGAGGCAGTGTGGGGACACCCCTCAAGGCCCCTACCGTGCACTTTCCCACCCTGCTGGGGCCGGGGACTACACATGCGTACCCACACGACAGACTCGCACACTCGACAGCTCGAAGCTCTTGTTTAACTATGAAAATTAGATCTATAAATTCACACTCCTTGGCTGGGGTTAGAGGAGTAAGGTAGGGCCGAAAGGGACAGGAGCGCAAGCAGGAGAGGGACCTCAGGGCTGTTTTCTCTTTAGAAATATACAAGCAGAAATCTCTCTCAAGTTTTTATAAATGTGCAAAATACAAGCCTCATTTGCCCACAGGCACAGTTTACACCTGGTATTCACCTTTGCTAAGAGATAGAGATCTATATATGCCCTACATACTCACGCACACATGCACTCACACACAAGCTCACAAAATTGATATTGGTGGCAATTGGCGCTGGAACCGGAAGGTTCCATTGCTGGCTGGCTCTCTAAGCTTCTAGAGTAGGAATGGGAGAGGGGTCTAGCCCGGTTGAAATACTCACCTTGGTTCTGCTGCCCCTCCCTCACCCTCCTCCCCTCCTGTTCCCCAAGCTGCCACTGCTGCCTCTGGGTGTGAGGGGCCACCCAAGGGTGTGTTGGACAGAGTCTGGAGAGGCAGGCAAGGCGGGCGTGTCGGGGCAGGGTGTGGCGTCAGCAGCGGGCACTAGGGGAGGGCAGGTGGCAGGGCCTGGGAAGCAGCGTGAGCACCAGCTTGGTTCGGGGGGGAGGCATCTATTTTTGGTGGGTTGTGATATTTTTGGCATTTTATTAAAAATGGAAAAAGTTATTTTAGTTATAAGCACTCTTGGTGCTTCCTCCCCTCCCCCCCAGGCAGACCCCGAAAGTGTTAGGGAAAGGCAAGCCCCTGGAGGGGTGGGGTGCTAAAGCAGGGGCTGCTATGGCTACAAGAGGGGAGAGCTGGCACAGGGAGCCAGCAGCCTGTCACATGACGCTCTCCACCACCACCACCTTGCTGCTCTCGGCCCCTGGGGTCAGGGTGGTCAGGCCCCTGACATCCGAGTCCTGAGCTCTGTACTCCAGGTGGTGGAGACCCCAGACAGGTTGAGTCAGGTGCTGCCAGCGCTGCAGGACAGAGGACATGGTGAGCGCCTGGGGAGGGGCACCTGCTTGTCCTTGGCCTCTTCCCACTCTTCCCACCTGCCACCCCCTCAGGGCCCAGGCAGGGCCGCTCCTCCCGGGACACTGACCAGGCCCCACTCCCTGCACGAGGAGACAGGATTGTGTGACTGTGAGACCGGAAACCAGCAACAGGTCTCTCCTCCCCCTTCTGCAAGCCAAGGCCCCGGAGGGCCAGCTTTCCTTCCACCCAGCCCCTGCCCAAGCTGGCCCTGAGGCTTCTGGCTCAATGGCCAGGTCTGGTGGGTGGAGAATGGGCAGTTTGGACATTAAGGCAGTGACCCAACAGAAGGGAGGGGTGGCATCAGGGAACTGACCTCAGCCATGGTCCCCTTGGCCGTGAGGAGGCAGCCCAGCAGGTGGAGGGCACACACAGCATGGAGGAGAGTGCAAGGCCCCCAGCCCATGGCCTCGCCCCACCACGGGTACACGTAGGTATTGTTGTAGACCAGTGGCTCGGAGTACACGGCGTTGAAGACAAAGATGCCCTGCGGAGGTCCGGGCTCAGCCGTTGGCCCCTGGCACCCCACCGGCCCAGCCCAGCCTGCCTGGCCCTTACCATGCAGACCAGCGGGGTGAAGAAAGACCAGCACCATTTCATCCAAGGGCAAGGCCGGTACCCAATCATGCAGGCCACATCATCCATGAAGCGGTCAGCTCCTGCGGTGAGGTGAGGCGGGAGGGCTGGAGCTGGAGACCCGCCGCCCCGCCCCGCCCCGCCCCATGCCATAGCCCCGCTTATCCCTCAGCCCAGACCTACCATACACCCAGGCGACCACCACGCACTCCCAGAAGGCCTGCCAGAGTAGGGTTGTGCCGCTGGCTGAGTAGTAGTCAAACAGCTGGAAGACGTACATCCCGCCCTGGGGACGACAGAGCCAGGTCAGGGCCAAGTGGCAGACAGCCGCTGGAGGCCAAGGGCAGTCCTTACCCTGCTCCCACTCACCTCGGTCACCATGGAGAGGTCGATGACAAAGCAGAGAGCACAGCATAGGGCCACGGAGATCTCCCTTTGGAAACGGAAGTAGTAGGAGGCCGGGAGGAGGTCGAGCAGGCCTGTGATGAAGCCTTCCACACCTACAAACTGTGGCCAGGCGCTCAGGCTGCGCCCCTTGCCCACCCGCAGGCCCTCCCCCAACCCCCTCAGTCCTGTCCCGCTTGCAAACCTGGCTGTCGAGGCCCAGCAGCAGCAGCATGAAGAAGAACAGGGCAGCCCAGAGTGGGGCGACAGGCATCAGCGTGACAGCCCGGGGGTAGGCAATGAAGGCCAGGCCAGGCCCTAGTGGGGAAAGGGCAGCATGTGGATACCTGCGGCCTGTGGCCACGCCCCACCCCCCATCCCTGCCCTGTGGTAGCGGAACAGTGGACCGTGCCAGGCACCTGTGGCCAAGGGCCTTTCCTCTTGTCAGGGCACCGCTGGGCTGCTTAAGCCCCTATGTATGCGCCATACCAGGGGCTGGAAGGCTCCCGCAGGCCCTTGGCAGACCTCCGCCCGTAAGAGTGGGGCATGTCATTTGTACTTCTGGTCACCACTGACCCCAGAAAGGCCTTCCTTTCCCTCTGCAAACACTCTGGCAAATGTGAGAACATACCCTGAGTCCCCTGGAGATGAATGGCTAGGGGCTTGAGGCTCCCCGCAAGGCTCCAGACCTGAGCTGGCTGGAACAGCTGTGCCTCGCAGCTGCTCATCCAGACCTGCCTCTGGCCCAGAGTGATGTGACAAGTTGAGTTTGAATTTTTCTCTTATTTCTCAGAATGTCTATTTCTGTGTGCGTTCATGTACATGGTTCGTTAGAACAGCAGCTGCTGCCCTGGAAGCCAGGCTGGAGCCCAGGAGGATTCTTTTTTACCTGACTCTGCCACCTTGGAGATATGCACGCCCTGCTCTGCGGCCATGAAACCCAGGATGGAAAAGACCACAAAGCCAGCAAAGAAGCTGGTCCCGCTGTTGATGAGCGCAAGGATGATGGCGTCCCTGGGGACAGAGAGGATGGAGGGGGCTGGTTAGGCTGCCTGTTTGCTGCCCGTGGGTGGGCAGAGAAGGGCAGGGCAGGGGTGCTTACTTGTAGCAGTTGTTGTTGAAGCGATTGTAGCTGCCCAGGGCCGTGAGGCCCCCAGGCCAATGGCGTAAGAGAAGAAAATCTGGGTCCCGGCATCTATCCATACCTGGAGATGGACCAGGAGAGAATAGGTGTGAGTGGTCCTGTTGGACTAGTTCCCCTATCTACGCCCCACCACCTCCACATACCTGAGGAGACCCCAGCTTAGACCAGTCAGGCTTGAGATAGTAGATGATGCCATCCAAGGCGCCAGGCAGCAGCACCCCACGCACCAGCAGCACGACGAGGACCACGTAGGGGAACGTAGCGGTGAAGTACACGATCTGGGGGACCAGGATGCTTAGAGGGGCCCTGCAGTACCTGCCACTCCCTTAGAGGCCCCCAGCCTGAGAGGAGCAGGCCACGGTCCCCCACCACAGGACACTGTGTACAGAGGTGAGGATGGAGGCCGGCCAGCAGCCCCCCTTCTAGGCCTCAGAGCCAAAGGAAGCCAGGCGCTCGTCTGAGGCACCGGCAACCCCACAGCAAGCACAGGCCAGCTGCAGAGGCAGGGCCGGCCTGGGCAGGGAGTGGGACATCAGCCTGGGGCAGGTCCCATGCCTCCTGTATGGGATTCCAGGTCATTTGCAGAGAGGCGGGGTCCTTGGTAGCTGGGATTAGTGGGCCGGCCAGAGACAGAGGCAAAAGTGGCTGGACAGCAAAGGCCTCTGCCTCCGTCCAAGCCGGGCTGCCAGCTCGGAAGAGGCTGCTCCGTGGACCCTGCTGGGAATGAGCCAGCCCTCCAGGGACCTGGCCATGTCCCACAGCCCTCAGCACACTGTCATTATGCGTCTGTTCGCACATTTGTCTCCAGAACCTGATGGGCAGCTTCTGGGGAAGGCAAGTGTCTAGACCCCCCTCTGGGCCAGACAGGGAAACAGACGGTGATAGAGCAGGTGCACCCAGACCCTCTGGACAGACTCAGATGGTGAGTGAGGAGTAGAGAGGAACTGGGAAGGGGCGGGGATGTGGACCCCGATGCGGGGAAGGGGCAGCTGCTGCCTGGGTCTGTGCCCCCACGAGGGAAGGTTACTGGGCCTGGAAGGGGAAGATGGGGAGGCGTCTGCAACCACGGGGTGGTGATCAAGCGGCCTGGACTGAGGTTTCTGTCCCACCCCTCTGACCCGAGCCTGGGCCTAAGCCCAGATGCTGGCCCGGGCACCTCCCCCGTGGGATCGGGGATCCTGGCACAGACCGAAACTGCCTCAGGAAATAACAGTTTGTGAGCCCTGCCATCATCCCCAGCCCTGCCCGCCTGCAGCTGTACCTTTCCTGTTGACTTGACCCCCTTCCAGACACAGAAGTAGACCAGCACCCAGCAGGCCAGCAGACACAGGGTCACCTCCCAGTTGAGGGCTCCTGGCACCTCCAGCCCCCCAGAGAGCCGTAAGACTTTGTTCCTGAGGAAGGGAGAGCCCATGAGGGCTGTGCCAGCAGAGGGCGAAGCGACTGGGAGCTGTCCCCGGGGTGGTGCTCCCTTGCTGCAGCCCTCCAGCCCGGCTGGTCCCTCCTGAGCACCTGGGGTGGCCCGGCCCCAAGCCTGCCTCCTGGAGGCATCGCAGTGAGTGCGCCTGGACCCCGGGAGGCCCTGGGCAGAGGCAGAAGGGCTGCTGACCTCTTCCCTCTCCCAGGCGGGCAGGCAGCACGGAGTGACAGTGCCGGAGTGAGAAATGGCACTGGAGGAGCGAAGCCCTTCCATCCGCGCTCCCCCAGGGACTGGGCTGGAGGGTCCCCGGGGTCAGGCAGGGCCCAGATGTGACTCCTGCTGGGAACCTCCCATGGCTGGGCCCTGCTGAACCCACACAGTCTCGGCCCATGTGTGTGGTGCCGAGAGAGGGACAGGGAGGTGTGTGACTCACTCCCAGAACTCGATGACAGGGGACCGGCGATCGGCAAGCTGGTCACACGTGAGGTTGGCCAGGCTGGCGTTGGCACAGTCTTCGTGGTGGAAGATCTCCACACAGTCGAGAGTGTTCCAGGGATGGCCGCACGTGGCCCAGGGCAGCGTGGTGGTGAAGGACTTCACCAGGTAGTAGAAGCCCCAGGCCAGCACCATGATGTAGTAGGTGTTGCAGTAGAAGACAATCACCATGGAAGCATAGCCCAGGCCTGAGAGGAGAGTGGCTTCTGTGCGGAGGCTGCTCTGGCCAGCTCCCCACGTCTGCCATCTTTCCCGCCCCACCAGCCATCCACCAGGGCCTTCTCTGTTGTGCTCCAGACCAAGCCCCTTGGACTGTTCCTTGGGCAAATGTTCCAGTGCTGGGTTAACTCCCCAATCTGTCCCAGGCCAAAACTCGGCCCCTGCAGCCTCCTCAGAGGCAAGGCAGAGCCCCTCCCTCCCATCCTGCCCCCATCTGAGCGTGAATTCCTGTGGATTCCCTAGCTTCACATAACTCCCCTGCTCTTGGGTCCCACTGCCACCACAGCAGTTGAGGAAGGGCCAAGCCTCCACCTGCCCTCCCCACAGTGGCCTTCAGTGCTATGCAGTCTTGGGGGCCTTCTCGTAACCTGGAGCGGTATGGGAGACAGTCACATTCTCAGCAGGCAACCTCAGCCAGTCACTTCACTTCTCTGTGTCTGTGCCTCCTTGGGGACAGTAATAGTAAAACCTACCTCCTAGGTAGGGCTTTGAGAGATGATGGGGGACACTATCCACACACAGAAAGGGCTCTAAGGTGACTTTTACCCTTACTTTTCCCTTCAGACACTGAACTTTTAATGGCTCGCATCCAAACTCCTGGGCCTGGCCCTCTGGCCTTGGGAAAGCTGATTCCAGTCACCTTCTCCAGCCATCCTCTCTTGTACCCAGCCACCGTCCACACCGGCCCCAGTGAGCCAAGTGTGATTGGCAGTGTCTGTCCCCAGCCCTGCTGGGCCTAGGCATCCTAGCCCTGGCGGAGAGGGGCCCGATTCCCCACTGTAGCCCCAGCGTGCCCAAGGTCACTGGATGTTCTCTGTGGTCTCCAGCTTCCGACTCAGGACTTGGGGGTCCACCAATGGGCCCAGGTCTGGAGCTCAGACAGGAAGGGTGCCAGCCTTGCCCCAGGGCTGCTCACCTTTGAACAGGGGGCAGATGTTCCAGACGTTGATGCTGCCGGCCTTCATGAACTGGCCCAGCGAGATCTCCAAGAAGAAAATGGGGATTCCTCCGACCATGGCGATCAGGACGTAGGGAATAAGGAACACACCTGAGGGAGGATGCGCAGATCAGGGACTTGACCCAAACCCCCCACCATGCTGTGCAGGCCTGTGGCCGGTCCAGCTTTCAGAAGCCCTGGGAGGCCGGGGTGGAGCCCCAGCTCAGGGCGCCACCCCAGCTCCATCATAACTTCCCACTGGGTGAATCAGTATAGCCGGGGGCCACTGACTCAGAAGCTCCAGGTGAATAGCCCGGGGAGGGGGAGATTTGGAGTGTCGATGGGGTGCTGTGGCTCAGTTCCCTGGACTGGAGGGGGCCCTATGCCCACAAGGCTTCTGCCTCCACCGTCACCTAGGGTGACCTAATGGGCTTGGAGGACACATGTGCTTGTTCAGACAAACCATCCCTCGTGTAAAGTTCTCCATTTGCCAGTCAGCACAAGGAAAGGCATGTGTGTGCATGTGCGTGCATGTGCGTGTATGCGCCATGGCTGCCTCTCAGGCCCCGGGAAGCTGCCTGGCTTGGGTGAGTGCAGGGAGCCCCTGCCGGCCCTGTCCCCACATATGCTCCTACAAGTGCAAAGGTCCAGGGAAGAGGGTGGGTGGGTGGCAGTCTTCTGCCAGTGGGTTTGGGGGGGACGTGCCTGAGGGTGTTAGCAAGGACAGAGGGAGACATTGTCAGAGAGGCCACTCAGCTCTTGAGGCGGTGTGCAGGGCAGGACCGGAGGCCTGGGGGGGAGGGGCTTGGGCCCCTGTAGCCCCTGTGCACCCCCCTCCTCTGCAGGCATCCTACCCTTGCCCCTGATTCAGCTCTCTCCACTACTCAGAAGCTGGGCTTCGCTGCAGCGTGCCTGGCTCCTGGTCCCAGCATCCTTCTTGTGTGACCTTGGGCAAAGGCCTTTGCTCTGGGCCTCAGTTTCCCACGCATCACCCAGTCGCCACGGCTTCCCACCACCTCGGGTGCTGCTTTGCAGTCACAGGACACGCGTGCCCATCGCTGTTGCTAAGCTGGGCTGGGGCCCGTCAGTGGGCATGGGGTGGGCATGCAGTGTGTCCAGCGGCGGCGCCAGACGGCCCAGGCCGCAGGCTTTCTGAGCCTGGCTCAGGCACCCAGTGTTCCAGGCCCAGGATAGAGGGGAGGGTGGGGAGGGGAGGGCAGGGGAGAGAGGGGAAGAGGAGAGAGGAGAAGGGAAGCGAGGGGAGGGGGAGGGACAGAGTGGCTCATTGTGTGTGTGTGTGTTCGTGTGTGCACACGTGGGGGGCCCACACAATGTGCCACTTGTGTGCCTGACCAGCGGGGGCAGCCAGGGCTCCTCACCTCTGGGAGCCCCCCAGGGACAAGCCTCGCCTTCCCACCTCAGTGGCCAATCCCTGAGCTCCGGGAGTCTGGGGGGGAAGCCCCGCGGCTCGGGCCGGAGGCTCGCCGGCTCCCTCCCCCACACACACTGCCAGGCACATGACCGGCCAGGGGGTGGACGCCGCCAGGCTGGGCCACCGAGCGGCGACGGCCGGCGAGGGGCGGCCCCCGGCCCCCAACCGCCCTAGGGGCTTTCCCCACCCCCTGGACTTCGCCCGTGCGCCCCGCTGAGGAGGGTGGGGGAGGGTCCATGGCGCGGAGGAGCGGGGGTGCTCACCTCCGCCGTTCTTGTAGCACAGGTAGGGGAAGCGCCACACGTTGCCCAGGCCCACGGCGAAGCCCACGCACGACATGATGAAGTCCATCTGGCGCGTCCAGGTCTCGCGCGGCGGCACGGCCAGGCGACCGCCGGGCGCCCCCAGGCCCGCGGGGCCATCGCCCTTGGCCGGGGCCCCGTCGGGCCCGGGTGCGATCAGGGGACCCTTCTTGTCGTCCCCGGACACGCTGTAGATGCCGTTCTCGGTGCTCTTCTTCGCCATGGCCCGAGCTGGAGGCGCGGCCGGGCCGGGGGACGGGCGGCGGGGGGCGCCGGCGGCTTGGGGACCCCGAAGGCGCGGGCCGGCCCGGGGCCGGGGGCGGCCGGGCCGGGGTCGGGGCGGCGGGCGGGCGGGCGGGGTGCGGGGTGGGCGCGCGGCGCGGTCAGAAGCAGTCCACGAAGCACTTGAAAGTGAGCCTGAAGAATCTCATGTGTGTCGGGGGCCCGGGGGCGCGCGGGCGGCTGTGGGGCCCGGCCGGGCGGCGGCGGCGGCTCCCGAAGCTCCTGCCCGCGGCTTGGGCGGCGGCGGCGGCGGCGGCTCGCCTGGCCCGAGGCTCAGCCTAGCGGGGCGCGGGCGGCATCGGGCGCCCACTGTCTGCAAGCGGTGGCCGGAGCAGGGGCTTGCGGCCCGCGCGCCCCCCGCCCGGCCCGGGCCCGCGCGACTGCCGGCTCGCCCGCGGCTCGGGCTCAGGCGGCTTCGGCTCCGGAGGCGGCGGCGACGGCGGTGGCCCCGGCGCGTTCGCCCCTCCTTCCCGGCGGCGGCGGCTCCAGCCGCTCTCGGGGCGCGGCGGGTTCAGCGACTCGCCACCGCGCTCCGACCGTCTCTCTCCTTCCCGGCCTGACCGGCTGCTGCTTAAGAACCGACTCCGGGGTGATGTCACTGTCGCCCCACCCCCACGACCAGGCTGTTCCCCCTCCCCCTCCTTCGTCCTCCCTACCACCCTCCCCGTCACTCCGCCCACCTCCTCCCGCCCTCCTCCCGAGGAGGAGACGCCGCTCCTGCGGGAAGCTGGATGGCTGCTACCTGGGGCGCCAGCCAGCATCCCCTCCCCAGGGGCCGAACCGCCCCTGACCCCAGGCTCACCCGGGCCCCCTGGCCCAGATCGCCCCTCCCAACCTGCCCTTTCCGGTTCTAGGAGAGCCGCTTCCCTGGCTGCCTTCCAGCCATCCTTGGCCCCCTTTCTCCTCCCCCATCCTTTACTGCCTGTCCCATCTCTGACCCGTCTTTGACTCCCAGCTGGGGGCTGGGCCGGTGTTGGGCACCAGAAGGAGTGCAGAGTGCTTTGCACCCCCCGAAGGGCCGGGTCAGGCTGGCCAGCTAGGGAAAGCCTGAGGGTGGGGATGTCCGCCTCCAGGTGTGCTGTTGGATTTTGCCACAGGTAGTAACTACCCTGCCTCCTCCTGGCATTCGGCCCTCCCCGGGGGGTGCAGCCCTGGAAGCTGGAAATCAAGGCCCCGACTCTTGGGGTGGCGAGGCTCTATGGATCTTCTAAGGGGATAAAGGGGATACTGCCTGGATGAGGGGCAAGGCTACTCTTTGTCACCAAGATGGGGGGGGGGTTGTAGGGACCCCTGCCACCCCCATCCCTGCCATACCCGCTGCAGACTTGGGCAGGAATTGAGTAAGGCTGCCCCCTGGTGCCTAGTGGGTGCACAGACCCTTCCCCAGAGGCCTCAGCTGGGAGGTCCCAGTTCCCTACTCTCGCCACTCCTCTCCCGGGGACTTCCAGGCCTCCCCAGCAAGAGCAAGGTTGTTCAGCTGCTTCTCCACTGGCAGCTGAGCAGCCTGTTTGGAATTTTCCAGGGCCGAGAGCAGCCACGGGGTAGGGAAGGAAGGGATCATCATCCTGGTCAGGTATGTGAAGTGTCCACTCCCTGCCCCGAGTTCCAGGCTCTCTGATTGCGGGCCTTCAGTCCCCAGATGGCTCATCCCGTTAAGCTCATCCCCTCTGCCATGCGGCTTTAGGAAGAAAAGCAGTTCCGGCCGGAGCCAGATTGAGCCTGCTAGGTGAGGGAGGGGCAGCATCTCCACCCAGGCTGGTGGGAGGAGTCTCAAGAGGCGTGAACAGGAGTTGTGCAGGACTTGGGGGTGGAGGTTAGGGACCTTCGGGGTGGCAAGGTCACACTGCTCATCAGAAGACCCTAACTTGAGTCTTCTCTGCCCAGTCTAGGGCTAAAACTGGTCTGGAGACAACAGAGTCGATAGAGAAGCACTAGCCCATGGATGGCCTGGAGGAGCAGGCCCTCCGGGCCAGCTGGATGAGGGTCGCTTCGATGGAGAGGTGGGGGCAGAGGCCAGACTGCACAGGGAGAAGCAGGAGGATGTGAGGACGGGTCTCGGTGCAGGCGACTCTTTCATGAACTGAAGACTGTGCTTGTCCAAAGAGCGCGGTGGGGAGAGAAAGTGGTGGCTGGGGAAGGACGTGGGTGAGCCGAAGGTGCTTTGGAGAAGTGGCCAAGGCTTCTGTGAAGGCAGGGGGTGTAGAGCGCAAGGCTGAACGCAGGGCAGGGACCCTCCCCCACTCTACCGGGAAGTGAAGCAGTGTCAAGGCTGTGGCAGGGATGCGAGGGAAGCTGCCACCCTTGCCCCTGTGGGGTCGAAGCTGCTGAGAGAGGGGGCGGGGCTGGAGAGGTGCAACGGGCCCCCAGACCAGACTCGACAGGACCACACCCTCCCACTCCAAGTCTTCAAGCAGGCAGTGACACCACCCCGGGGCCCTCCTGAACCCCACGGTGGCCTCATCCTTGAGGCCCAGACACTGCTTGCTTCTCAGCAGCCCCTCCTCATTTACTCTTCTTTGGGCTTTTCTTCAAACCAGAGATCAAGTTCAATTCCTCTCCAAGGCTTCAAGATCGGGCACCAGCTGGCCCACGGACTCCCCCGCACTCAAGAGCAGCCACCTCCCATGTTGCCCTCCCTGCCCTTGGCCCATGCCGGGACCCACTGCCTGGGGTGCCTCTTTGCTGACCTCCCTCTGATCCTGTAGGATTCAACTCAGCTGCCACCTGTCCCAGGAGGCGAAAGAAACGGGTGTGAGAGCCCTCTGACCCAAGCCTGAACCCGGGCCATGCTGCCTCCCTCCCTCGCCCAGCCAGGAAGCTGGGCCCTGCGGTTCATGAAGTTCACGAACTTGTCCTTGCCTTTGGCCAAATGATCCGGGTGGGAGTTTCCTAAAGTAGGACCTGGAGGCAGAAAGCTTGCCTCTGATATGCGGCCCCCCAGGCTGTGAAAACCTCCCAGCTGATAGGGACAACTACTGATAGGGATAGCTCCCATGCCCCTGGGGCCACACACACGGGGTGCTGGGCAGAGGAGCAAAGGCAGAAGCATTTCCAGCCCTCAGGTTCTCAGGATGTTCTCTAGGCTTTGCGAAGGTGTATCTTGCCATCCCCCACGGGAGGAGGCAGCAGCCACTGTTGAGAAGGGGTGGGGTAGATGCCCAGGAGCCCAGCTGAGGGCCAGGAGGCTCTCTGTCCCTACCAGCCCCTTCTAAGCCTCCACCTGCCCTTCCAGGTCCTTATGTTCACGGCCCTGCGAGACTGGCTCTGAGCAAGTGCAGGAGGGGTTGGGGTAGCCCTACCGCAGCTTCTGGGTGAGAAGCAAAGTGTTCCCCAGGCAGCAGCCATGGTGGGCGGCCGCTCAGAGGCCAGTTAGGAGGTAGGGGATGTTTGGAGTGAGAGCGAGGAGAGGAGGGGAGGAAGGGCTGCTGGAAGGATGGCTCCCTTGTCCAGAGAGGTCTGGGAATTAGACCCAGTGCCTGCAGCGACTGAGGCCGCAGGGGATTGGACTGGGCGGGAGGGTGCCCCTCCTGGAGCGACCAGTTAACCCGGAGGACCTCGGCAGCTGGAGGCGGGTGGGGGGCGCCTCCTCTGCTGGAGGCTGCGGGCACAAGGAGCTTTGGAATTAGAATTAGCTGGGAACAAAGGAAGGCTGCAGTCCACCTTGAAGGCCTTTGTGCTTGCCCACAGCTGGGGAGGGGAGGATGGCGCCAGGCCGCCCACGGGCTGGGGTCTGGGGGTATGAGGGGCAACCTGACCCCCCCCCCCCGCCACACACCACTCTTGGCATGGCACTCCTTGCCCTCCATAGCCCGCTGCTGCCGTGTTCTGCCTCATACTGACGCGGCTCATCCACACGGATCCCTGAAAGGATTTCGAAACTTGTTTTATGTTTTAAATAAACTTATAAAACATTTCTGCATCGTTTTATGTACAGATACTCTGCAGAGATAGCGCCGAGGTCCCACGCGTCCACACCTGACGTTCTGCATTGCTCTGGCCCATTTGTTGCAGTCGCCAACTAATATTGGACAGTGTCATTAACTCGTCTGTGATCTTACTCAGAGTTCCTTGGCTTTCCATTCGTCATCACGTCTCCTTACACTCCTCTTGGCTGTGACTGTCCTGTCAGACAGGGGGACTCCTCGGGGCTTGTCTGCTGTTTCCATCCTGAGTGGAGGGGTGAGGAATACTGAGAGGAGGACCACGGGGGTGAAGCACCCTTCCCATCACACCTTAGCAAGGCTCCATGCGTTCAACATGGCAACCTTGGTCACCCAGCTGAGGTCGTTTGCTCATCAGGTGTCCCCCTTTCAATGTAATTTCCTCCCTTCGCATCCTGTCTTCTTCGGACCAAAGTCACCGTGCGCAGCCACACTCCCTAGGATGGAGATAGGCTCACCCTCGGGGTTGAGAGAGTATCTGCATAAATTATTTGGAATTGTCTGATAACTGGATATTTATTTTACACTTTCGGTTATAAGCCAATGCTATCTATTTACTTTGTTGCTCAAATTGTTCTAGCATTGGCCATTAGGAGCTCTTTTAGTTGGGTTCTCTGTCCCTTTGGACAGAGGGAGGGGAGGGCACGCTCCCGTTCCAGCACTATGTGGCGCTTCGGGCTCATCTTGTCTGTTTCCTGCCCCAGCCCCAGAGTCAGCCATTTCTCCAGAGACCAGTATTGGCGGAAAATATCAGAAATCAAGGTCTGGTGCACTCATCGTTACTGGAGTATGTATCATTGCTGTAGGCCCATCCAGCTGACAGCAAGGAAATTTATGTGTATAAAACTATGCATATATACACATCTATAAACACTCATATACGTGTATGCAATCCGTAGATACAGATGGATATATCTTTATCTACATAGTAAGATACACGAGTTCATAGTGATGTCTCCAACTCCGATCCATCGCCCCATGGATTATTCTAGTACCTCCCCTTGCCTGTCCGTCTCTTCCCACCTCCACAGTGAGATACCTGGCTCCCTTCATCTGCCTTCCACTTACTTAATTGTCTAATTTCAGTGCACATGTAGAGTGGCTTCAGAATTATTGGCCTTTTACCCCCTCGGGGAACAACGTTGTCAACTAGAGAGTAATGCTCACATGCGGTTCCTTTTGCCTTTGGTCTTAACTGATTCCGCTCACTTCCAAAGTGACTTAGATGCACCTTTCCCTAGGCCCCCCTCAGTGAGGCACTTTCGTATATGTGTGATACACATAGATTCTTTGGTCACAGTCCTCATTCCTTCCTCGGATCCCCAACCTCCTGAAATATTATTTTTAATTTTCCATATGTTAAGATTCACTCTTTGTGCTATACAGTTCTTTGGGTTTTGACATATGCAGGCGCCATGGGTCCACCATTATAGCATCATGCAGAGTAGTTTCACGTCCCTAAACACCCCTGGGTTTCCCTTATTCAAACACTGCTCCCCCCCTCCCCCACCCCGCAAACCCATGGCAACCACTGATCTATTACTGTCTCTATAGATTTGCTTCTTTTTTCTGGAATGTTATATAAATGGAATCATACAGTATGTAGCCTTTTCCAGACTGGTTTCTTTCACTTAGCAATATGTATTTAAAATTCACTCATTTCTTTTCATGATTTCATAGCTCTTTCCTTGTTATCATTGAATAGTATTCCGTTCTCTGGATGGACCACAGTTTATTTATCCATTGACCCACCAAAGGACATTCTAGTTGCTTCCACCTTTTGCCAATTGTGAACAAAGCTGCAGTAAACGTCTGCGTACAGGTTTTTGTGTGGACAAAATTTTCAAACTCTTTGGGTAAATACCAAGGAGTGCCACTGCTGGATCATATTAAGAGTACGTTTAGTTTTGTAAGAAACCACCAAACTGTCCTCCACAGTGTCTGTACCAGTTTACATTCCCACCAGTGATGAATGAAAGTCCCTGTGGCTCCACATCCTCGCCAGCATTTAGTGTTGTCAGTGTTCGGATTTTGGCCATTCTCATGGGGACATAGTGGTATCTTGTGTTTTGTTCTAGAATTCCCTACTGACATATGACCTGGAGCATCTTTTCATATGCTTATTTGCTCTCTGAATTTATTCTCTAGTGAAGGGTCTGTTCAGATCTTTTGCCCATTTTTTTAATCGAGTTGTTTGTTTTCTTATTGTTGAGTTTTAAGAGTTTCATGTGTATGTTGGATAACAGTCCTTTATCGGATACGTTTTTTAAAATTCCCCCACCACCCCCAATTCCACCCCTGACCTACAAATATTGCCAACTCCTCTTAAGAACTGGATATCTGAAGGTGGGTCATCCCCTCCCATGCACTCCTGGCGCACACCCTGGGGACCTAGCACACCCTAGGCTTGGCACACCCGGCGGGCCTGACACACCTTGGGCCTGGCGCACCCAGGGTCCGGGCCATGGCTCTGCTGGGGCTCCAACCTAGGACCTCCTGTGTGTAAAGCAGGCGTGCTAACCACTACTCTGTGGAACCACCCCTCCGAAACATTTTTTTTTGCAAGGATTTTCCCCCAACCTGTGGCTTGTCTTGTCTTTTTCCTAGCAGTGTTGTTTGCAGAGCAAACATTTAAAATTTTGATACAGTCCAATTTATCATTTTTTCTTTCATGGCCCGTGGTTTCCATATTGTATCTAAAAACATATTTTCCCCCATGTTTTCTTCTATACTTTTGGCATTTTACGTTTAGGTCTATGATCTACTTTGAGTTAATTTTTTTCTGTATGGGGTCTCCTGAAATGATTTTGAAAAGGCCTTTATCCACCACCACCCAGCACATGTTTTTTTTTTTTGAAATTCACATCTACGTTGCAACAATTCTTTAAATAGTTGTGAAAGGTGTGATTCCAGCGTATTATACTGACTCAAAACAAAAACCGTGACATCACTTTTTACCTGAGGCCAATGACATTGGAATCACCTGGCGAATTGACACCTGCGTTCATCATAAACTCCGCATGCTGACTTTTCTTTCCCAGGTGCACCTCGGCAGTGAGCCCTTTTATTCCTGCCTCTTCAGCTTTTCACCTGCCGCCCTTCGCAGAGGTCTCTGTGTGCCATCTCTTTCTCCACGTGGGCAGTCTTGTTATTGCTCCTCCGAAACGCAAATGTATGTACGTTACATTTCTCGTTATAACATGGGACCATCGTGTTTCTTCTGGCATAATCATCAAACATGATAGGAAGATGGGCTCCAGTCTGAGTCCAATAGGACTTACTGCTAGTGTGAGATGGAGTTCATTGTCAGTCACATTCCTTTTCTTAGATGTAAGCCCGAGGAACCCCCGTTCACAGAGATGAGCAGTTGGGAGAGGGGCCCACGCTGCTGAGCTCTGGGGCCCTGGAGCCTTCTTGAATGAACTAGGAGGGGCAATTGGGAAAGGGCAGGGGGATGGGAACTGGAAGGGGCCTTCTCAGACTTATTGACTTTTGGACAGAGAACATGTGGGAGTTGAGGTTCAGAAAGATGATTTTTAAAAAACCTCTGCCTGAGATGTGGACCCTCTTAAAGACTCTCATACCAGGAGCCTACAGGACCTTGTGAAGATGGATTCAGGCAGGTCATTCCTGGACCCTGCGACTCCATTGAGCTCCTGTGACTCTGGCCTGTGTGGATGCGTTCCTGTCAACAGCTAGGACATCCGTCCCCATCACTGATGAAGACTGGACCACCCTGGGAGGGGTAGCAGAACGAATGGGAGTGAGTGGGAGGAATCCGCTAACTGGTGGATGAAGGATTGAATTTGGTCACCCAGCACTTATTTCCTGAGCAGTTCTCCTGGGCTAGGTCTGCAGAGACACTTTTTGGGAGCTAATGCTCTGGCGAAGGAAGGACATAGAAGGTGATTTTGCAGTGATGGATGTTCTGAAAACAGAGGGGAGCGGGGACAGGGGAGGCCTGTGTGAAGAAGTAACATTTGAGCTGAGACCTGATGGAGTGAGGGAGCAAGTGAAGCAGATATGTGGGAGAAGAGCATTCTAGGTAGAGATGCAGCGAGTGCAAAGGCCCTGGGGCAGGTGCATGTTTGCCTGTTTGAGGGTCATGTGTGGGACACGCCCCACGCATGGTGTGTTTGAGGGCCAGTCAGGAAGCCAGTGTGGCTGGAGTTGGCTGGAGCTGCTTGAGCAGTGGAGAGAGTGGGCGGAGAGGGGTCAGAGCAGTGATGGGGAAGGGCAGCTGTAAGACTTATGCTTTGGAATGTCATTGAAAGCCATGGGAGGGTTCGTAGCTGCGGGTGACATGATCTCAATAATTGGAATGCTCTGGCTTCTGGGTGGGGAAGACTGGGCTACGAGAGGTTAAGGGTGGGTTCGAAAGGCAGAGGGAGCCCAGTGAGAAGGCCGTGGCTGTCATCCAACTGAATGCTGATGGGGGCTCAAGCCAGCGTGGTGGAAGTGGCAGGGCTGGGCTAAGAAAGGAGGCTGTTTTAGAGCAAATGGCCTGGACTGAGCTGAGACCCCAAGGCATGCAGAGAGCCATGTCAACATGTGAATGAAGAGAACTCTGGACAGAGGACACTGGTGGTGCAAAGGCCCTGGGGCCAGCCCAGCCAGGCCACCAGAGGGCTGGAGACAGCGGGAACGGTCATGAATGACCGAGGAGGGCGGCAGCGGCGCGCGCCGGCTGATTGCCTTACAAGGCGCCTTGCAGCGCGGTGGCCACCGCGGGCTCGGCCGCCGGCACTCGGCGGGAGCGCGCGCAGAGTGGGCGGGGCCGGCGGGCCCCAGGCGGGGGGCTCCGCACAGCGGCCACTGCGCGGGGCGACGCTGCAGCTTCCGCTCCAGGTCCGCACCGGGCGGTCCCGAGCGCGTGAGCGCGCGTGCGGGGGCGTGCGGAGTCCCAGGCCCCCGCCGCCACAGCCCCGCGCACACCTGTCACGCCCGGCGCGCCCCCTGCCCGCATGCGCGCGGCCCCGCAGCTCGCGACGCGGGAGGCCCAGGCTGCGGAGTCCCTCCCGCCCCGGCGCCAAGGGCCGGGTGCGCCTAGGCGGCCGCGTGGGTGGCCATAGTCGTGGCAGGGGACTGTGCGCGGGGTCGCAGGTGCATCTCAGGCGGATTGGTGGCGTGCGCTTGTGGGAGCTGGGCCATGGGGCAAGTCTAGGCCTGGGGGCGGCGGGGGACCCTCTGAGCGCTGTGCATGGGGTGGGTCCGGAGGGGTCGGGGTGGGGGGTGCACGGAGCCTTCTGGAAGGCGGCTGATTGCGGCTGACTCGGTTGTGTGGCGGCAGAGAGTGGAGTCTGGGCGCTGATCGACGTCGGGGTGCCGGGGTGGGGGGTTGCTGGATCGCGGCTGTGTATCTAGGAGGGGGAGCAGTGTATGCGGTGGCCTCGGTGGGTGGTGTCCACCTGGGAGTGCCGACCTGGGCGGTGGGGGATGGGCGAGATGGACCTGGGCTGGGGGAGGGTGCACTGGACCATATGGGACCCGTGTTCTGGAGAGGGGCTGTCGCTGAGGGTGGCTGAGGCACTGCCAGGCCTGGGGTGGGAGACAGGGCTGCCCCTCGCCCGGCGGGCCTCCCTGCACCTCCTCCTTGCTCCTCAGACATGCTGCTGCTCAAGAAACAGACGGAAGACATCAGCAGCATCTATGAGATCCGGGAGAAGCTGGGCTCGTGAGTGTGTGTGAGTGTGCTACCGAATGTGTGTCAGTGAGCGTGATGCATGCGTGTGTGTCGGTGAGTGTGCGTGTGCGGGGAGGCGGGTGGCATGGGATGGACAGGGCCTCCCCATCTGCTTCAGTGAGTGGGGCCCTTCCCTCTCTCCACCTCTGCTCTCTCTCCCCTGCCCCTCTCCTCCTCTTCACCTTTCCCGCTCCCTTCCTGCGTCCCCCATCTTTGTGGCAGGGGCGCCTTCTCTGAGGTGGTGCTGGCCCAGGAGCGGGGCTCCTCACACCTTGTTGCTCTCAAGTGTATCCCCAAGAAGGCCCTTCGAGGCAAGGAGGCCCTGGTGGAGAATGAGATCGCAGTGCTCCGCAGGTATTTGCCTGTGCTCTGGCCAGGCTGCTAGCACTCAAGACCTTCAGGGCAGTGGCCTGGGCGGAGTCCCCTGCCTCCTCTGTGTCCCCAGCAAGGCCTGGACTGGGGCTCTGCCTTGCTGGATTGCGCAGGGGTGGCCTGTGGTAGGAAAGGGGGCAGAGGTAGGAGGAAGCACTGAGGCACAGAGGGGCCTGCAGCGGCCCATAAGGGCTTTTTCTTGCTGTGCAGGGTCAGCCACCCCAACATCGTGGCTCTGGAGGACGTCCACGAGAGCCCTTCCCATCTCTACCTGGCCATGGAGCTGTGAGGAGGGCAGGGACAGGCTGGGGGCTGGGCAGTGAGTGAGGGCCAAGGGGCCTGGATCCACTGAGCCCTGTCTTCCCTCAGGGTGACAGGGGGAGAGCTCTTTGACCGCATCATGGAACGTGGCTCCTACACAGAGAAGGATGCCAGCCACCTGGTGGGCCAGGTCCTTGGTGCTGTCTCCTACCTGCATAGCTTGGGCATCGTGCACCGAGACCTCAAGGTGCCTGCCCTCTTGCCCGCCTGCCTCCCTGTGCGCCAAAGGTCTGGGGGACTTGAGGGGGCACAGTCCCTGCAGTCTTCCCTGTCCTAGCCTAGGGGGACACACTGGGGCTGACCTGGTGCTTTCTCTGGCTGCTCCTGTGTCATAGCCTGAAAATCTCCTGTATGCCACGCCTTTCGAAGACTCCAAGATCATGGTCTCTGACTTTGGCCTCTCCAAAATCCAGGCTGGCAACATGCTGGGCACCGCTTGTGGGACCCCAGGATATGTGGGTAAGTGAAGGCGGTGCGCTGAGGCTTGCTGGAGGCCAGAGGGCTGGGGGACCCTGCAGGAGTTGAGGTGCCAGGGGCAGGGCAGGCGGTGGGCCATTCCTGGGGTCGGCTAGGCTGAGCCAGGCAGCACTGAAGGCTGGTGTGCACGTGCGCGGGTGTGCGTCTGTCTGTCTCTGGCCCCCAGCCCCGGAGCTCTTGGAGCAGAAACCCTACGGGAAGGCTGTAGATGTGTGGGCCCTGGGTGTCATCTCCTACATCCTGTGAGTGACCACTGGGAAGGCTCTTCTTCTGCCTGCCTGCCCCCTGCTGGGTTGGGGAGGGTTGGACAGCTGGGTGATTCATCTGTGGGTGCCAGGCTGTGTGGGTACCCCCCATTCTACGACGAGAGCGACCCCGAACTCTTCAGCCAGATCCTGAGGGCCAGCTACGAGTTTGACTCTCCCTTTTGGGATGACATCTCAGAATCAGGTGAACTTGAGGCTGGCCCTGAGCTCAGGGAAGGGAGGAGGGAGTGACCAGGGGCTGGGGATGGGTTGGGCTGACCTGGCCCCCCTGTTCCAGCCAAAGACTTTATCCGACACCTTCTGGAGCGAGACCCCCAGAAGAGGTTCACGTGCCAGCAGGCCTTACAGCATCTTTGGTGAGTGGGACCCCTGTCGAGCTGTCCTGGGACCAGGAGGAGGGACCACACCCTCAGAGACCCCCCTGGCCCCACTGACCCTCGGCCTCCCCTAGGATCTCTGGGGATGCAGCCTTTGACAGGGACATCCTGGGTTCAGTCAGTGAGCAGATCCAGAAGAACTTTGCTCGGACCCACTGGAAGGTCAGTGTGGGGCAGGACCCGTGGACCCATTCAGCTTCAACATGAACCCCTCCCATGCCTGCCCTGTCCCTCAGCCTCAGGGGCATGGTCTGGGCTGCCAGTGGTCTCTGTGGTTCTCGAAGTCTTGGGGCCAGGGCTGGGGCATGGCCTGACACCCCTATCTGCCGGCAGCGAGCGTTTAATGCTACCTCCTTCCTGCACCACATCCGAAAGCTGGGCAGAGCTCAGAGGGTGAGGAAGCCTCAGAGCGGAAGATGGTCCGCCACAGCCACCCGGGCCTCGGGGCTGGCCAGCCTCCCAAGTGGTGATGCCCAGGTGTGTGGGGGTGGGCCCTGTACCCCCTGAGAGGTGGCTCCTTGGTGAGCTTAGAGGGTGGTGAGCCATATGTGGCCAAGAGCTAAGCGGGGCAGACCCCGTAGAGCAGAGGGCTGAGGGCAGAGAGCACAGATGAAAGGGAGGAGCCAGGGTTCTGGGAGGAGCTGATGAGAGAGGGGCCAGCAGGGGCTGGTGACTGTGGGGACCGTAAGGATCTGAGAGGGGCCCAGTGACAGGGCCCAGTGGGCGCCGCTGCTGAGAGCCTTGACTGGGAGCAGGGGCAGAGGGCAGGCCTGGGTGCCTCCTGACTGTCCTCCTTCCCTGTGTACTTCTCTCCTCCACCCCCGGCAGGTGCTGAGGCCGAGAGCACTGACCCACAGATTCCCTTCCCAAGGACCCTTTCAGTCCCCTCCCCATGCCCCGTACCCTGTACCCCGGGGCTGGCCTCTGCTGGGCGCATGGCACTGGGGTGGGGGTGGGGCACCCTCCAGGCTCCGCCCTCACCCAGGGGCTGGCGGGGCATGTCCACAAGGGTTCCCTTTCCCCTGTCGCTGCCACAGCCACTCTAGAAGCTGAAGAGGCTCCAGAGGCTGTCCTTCTTGCACGCTGTTCTGCGCTTCGCTGACTGTGGGTGGTTCCGCTTGTGTCGTGGCCCTCCAGCCCCCTGCCCCCACTTTCCCCAAATCAATAAAGACAGACAGAGCAATGGGCCAGTGGTGAGCTGGAGGGAGGGCTAAGGGACAGGGATGGGGTATGAGTGTGGAGGGGATGGGTGTCACCTGTGGGAAGGAAACAAAGGAGGCAGAGCCACTGCCCATGGGACCCCGTTCTTTGACCTTGTCCACTGCCACCCAAACTCCTGGTCACTGCGATCATGGCAGACAAATTCCTTTTTGTATAAGAACTTCCTGTCCTTGCTCCACCCCAAAGTGCCCGCAAGAGGCAGCCTAACCGCCAGCTCTGCCACCTTCGAGTCTGGCCTGCGTGTGGCTCTGGCTTTCTGTTGGGCTGCCTGCAGAGGGGATGGCAGAGGCCAGGCCCCCAGGGATGGGATGCAGTGCCCCTGCTGTGCAAGGTCAGGTGGGGGCCTGTAGCCTGGAGGGCGACCAAAGTCCGGGCTGTCTCCTCCAACATCTCCCCCACTTCCCTTCCCTTGGCTGTGGCCTGACGGAGCGTTTCCAGCGCGCAGCTTCCTGTGCAGAAGGCTCATGTCAGAGGGCGGAGGTGGAGCCCCTTGGCCAGGAGAGGGCGCCACTGGGGCGCCAGCCGCTGTGCTGTGCTGCGGCTTCGGAACCCATGGACTCCAGGCCAGAGGGGAACGAACCCAGGCTGGGTTGGTTATGGCTACCGTTGTGAGGAGCAGTGGTCTGTCTTCTGGTCCATACAGCTCCTGCCACTCGCACCTCCATTTTTGAGGGGTGCAAACCTCTCCTGGCCCTGCTAGGCCTTTCTTCTGTGTCCATCAGGGGCCAATCCCTAGGGCCAATCCTCAGCCCTAGCAAGAGCACAGAGAGCACCCTCAAGAGATTTGTGTGAGCTGGTCACTCCTTCCTCCTTCCTGTGACCCCTGCCCCCTCTGCTCCCTGCCAGTTCTGATCGTGGAGTGTGATGAGGAACCTTCTCTTTGTTGACCTTTGGGACCTGAAGGGAGGCAGTCAGACCCAAGGTGGGGCTGGCCTGGGTCTCAGCATGGGGGCTGGGTCAGGGTTAGGTGTTGGAGCCAGGGGGCTTGGCTTCCACCGAGGAGAGCAGCCAGTGCACAGTACACCTCCGGATGGCTGGGAGTGGGCACGCCCGCCCACTGGTTCCCAGGCCTACAAGCCCCTCTTTGGCCTTCTTCCCTCCCAGCATCCCACAACCTCTTCCTTGAGCCACGTCGCCTCACGCACACCCCTCCACAGGCTCCTCATCCCGGGGCAAATCTGGATGTGGGTGGCAACTTTCCGCATTCTCATGGCCACTCCTGGGCCATCCTTTGCTCCAGGCTTTGGGGTCCCAGAATCCAGGGGACCGCAGACAGCCAGTGCCATGGCCAGGTCTCAACAACTTGACCTCCTCACTTCCAATGACCTGTCTTTCCTCCCCTTAGCCGCCCCCTCCCAACTTGGGGCCTTGTCATTTCCTGTCCCTCCGCCTCGGATATCTTCCCCAGCATCCCTTTGCTGGTCCCCTTTCTCCCCTTTCCAATTGTTCGCATTGTACCCCGCGACATCGACTGATTCTTGTTTTGTCCATCAGATAGTGATTGGGCCTCTGCTCTGTGCCAGGTGCTGGGTCTACCAGACAAGGTCCTGCTTCCACGGAGGAGATCCTGTGGTGGGGGCGGGGCTTACTGGGGTGATAGGAAGGGCCTCCGTGGGGAGAGCAGCATGTTGGCTGCTGGGGATGTCCTGAGCAGGACCGTTTGAGCCAGCCTTCCAGAAGGATCACACTCATTCAGAGAGGCGCTCTTCCAGCCCAGGCCTGTGGCCAGATTGTCTCTGTGGAGTTGGGGCCCCAGCTTCAGCTGCCCTGATACAGGGTGCAATTTGGCCTCTGGCCAGAAGGCGGCACCATGGTCACATGCATCAGCTACTCTTGCTCCTTCAGCACCTGGGGCAGCTGCTCAAAACCTTTTCTCTGTGCCACCACCTTATTCCCAAAATCCTACCCCAGAGAGAGGTCCTGCTCTACATTCTGGGAGCGGGAAGAGAGTGGGACCCCCAGTTGAGCCAGAGGCCACACCTTTCCTTTGTCCCTCCGAGCTCTTCCCATCTGAGGGGGCAGTTAGTGAGAGGAAAGCTTTGGGTGGGCTAGGCTGTGGGATGTAGCCTGGCAGAGAGGACTGGTTCAGCCAAAGGCAAGAGGGGAGGGGGTGGAGAGGGAGTGGAGAACATTTCACGCTCAGGGAGCAACAGGTGCTCAGGTGTGGAGGCTGGATGCTGCAGGGGCTGCAGCCTGGCAGAGTCAGAGTCAGGCCTTAGTCTCTGAGCAGTGGCGAGCCACAGTAGGGGTTGTAGCAGGGCACCCTTCTCCAATCTGGGGTAGATGCTGAGCTGGGGTGGCTGGGAAACTCATTATAGTTCAGGAGCAGGGTCCAGCAGCTGGCGGGCTTGGGCCTCGGGGACCAGACCAGAGGGCTTTGTGGGTGTCCCGAGAGGAAGCTTTCTCCCTTATTCTGGGCCACACAGAGTTGGTCACACACTCTGTCAACCCGAGGGATCACACTGGGTGGGAAATGAAGGAGAGGGGGCTCTGGGGTAGCCCATGTGTTTCTGGGTGGATTATGGAACCGTTCGCTTAGAGGGGTTCACCTGGGGTGCATTTCGGGATGAGACAATGAGATTGGTTTTGGACGTGGCAAGGTGGAGGTGCCTGAAGGGGAAGCAAAGCAAAAGAGACGTGTCCCTCACCCTCTTCTCTGCAAATATGGCTTTAGCTTTGCCTCTGGCTCCAAGGATTAGGTCACTGGGAACTCTTGTTGGGGACTCACTGTGTGCCAGGCCCTGTTCTGGAGAACTTTCCAGGTATTTGCTCAAACCTCAACTGCCAGGTATCCATTCTCATTCTCATTGGCACTCTGGGAAACTAGGGTACAGAGAGGCCAAGCAACTCAGCCAAGGCCACACGGCTTTGTGCTCCATCCTTCTGCCTGCCTCCGTGCAAGTGAGGAAGACTCGCTGATGACATGAGAGTCGTGTGGGGACTTGAGGAAAAGATGGGAGAGTTCTCCAGCCTTCTCTCTGTGTGTGCGAACTCAGTGTGAGGAAGAAGGAACACTAGGCTGGAAAAACTGCTTTGGATTTGAGTTTGGGCCTTGCGGGTGATTTTGTCACCTCTAATGTCTCTGTGCCTCGGTTTCATTTAATTAAATTTCCTGTGAAATGAGGACCTGAGAGGTCTTTCCACTGTAGCCAAAGTGGGGTGTGGAAGCTGAGCTCTGGAAAAGACCCCTGTGGAGTTCAGTGTGGGATGGATGGGAAGTGGGCCAGGGCTGGTGACGGGTACATGTGTGCGGGTCATGTGGCGGGGGGCAAGCCAAGAGATGTAGAGAGCCTGTGCCGAGGCAGTGGGAGTGGGACTGGGAACGTGGAGATGGGTCGTGCTGGGCTGAATGGGGGGCAGGGTGTGAAGGAGCAGAGGATGCCCCCTGCACTGCTCCAGAACTTGGGAGAGAAGCAGACCATTCTGGAGATGAAGGGGCCAAGCCACGCCTCCTGGCTCCACTCTAGACTGAGTTCCTTACCGCTGGCCACTTGGTGGGCGTGTGGCAGCCATGTTCTCTGGCCAACCCCAGCCTTGCCCAAGCACCGCTGTCTCCACCTTGTCTTCTCAGCCTGGAAAGTGAACTTTCTCAAGAGGGCACTGGGGAGCCACTGAGGGTTATAGACAGCAAGGTGACAGGATCAGATAATAAAATAACATGGGGTAGCACTAATAATACTTTTACCTTATTGTCTGCTTCGATAGTAACATAGCAACTATAACTTTCTTTTGCTTTGATATTTGCCTGGTACAGCTTGTTCACATCGTTTTCCTTTCAAACTTAATTTTTTTTATTGAGATATAATTCACATACCATACAATTTGCTGTTTAAAAACGGCAATGTATTGTTTTTGAATATATTTACAAAGCTGTGCAATCATCCCCATGATCTAACTACAGAATATTTTCATCACCCCAAAAGAAACCCCTGCACCCATTTACCAGTCACTTCCCACTCTCTCCACCTCTCTACCCCCAGTCCCTGGCAAGCGCTAAGCTACTTTCTGTCTCTGTGGGTTTTCCTATTTTGGGATTTCACATAAATAGAATCATACGATATGTGGCCTTTTGTGTCTGATTTCTTATGTCATGTGTATGTTTCGTCCACGTAGCGTGTGCCACTACTTCATTCCTTTTTACAGGTGAATAATGTTTCATTGTATGGATAGACCACGTTTTGTTTATCCATATCTCAATCGATGGACATTTGGGTTGTTTCCACCCTTTTGGCTATTGTGAATCATGCTGCTATAATAATTTCTGTGCAAGTTTTTGGGTGGACATATGTTTTTAGTTGTGTTATTGGATAGAATTCACCAGTAAAGAATTGGGCTTGGATTTTCTTCGTGGGAAGATTTTCAATTTCTAATTCAACTTATTTGCTTGTTATAAGTCTACTCAAATTTTTGGTTTCTTTTAAAATCAATTTTGATCATTGGTGTCTTTCTAGGAATTTGTCCATTTCATCTGAATTGTCTAATTTGTTGGCATAAAGTTGTTCAAAACATTGCCTTATAATCTTTTAAATTTCTATAGGTCAGTAGTAATGTCTCTCTTTTCATGATCAGTCTTAGTAATCTTTTTTCTTGACCAGTCTAGGTAAAATCAAAGACCCAACTTTTGTTGGAATTAATTTTTTCTTTTGTTTTTCTGTTTTCTATTTCATCCATTTCTGCACTAATCTTACCTCCACTGGCTTTGGATTTAGTTTACTTTTCTTTTTCCAGTTTATTAATCATTAGGCTATTGATTTGAGACCTTTCTTTTTTGCTGGTACAGCTGCTTTAGCTGTATCCCATAATTTGAATATGTTGTTTTCATTTTATTCTGTTCAAAGTATCTTTTAATTTCCCTTGTAATTTTTTCTTTGACCTCGGGTTATTTAGAATTTTGATGTTTGATTTCCAAATATTTTTGAATTTCCTAGATTTCTTTCTTTTGATTTTTAATTTAATTCTGTTGTGGTAAGAGAACAGACTTTATATTACTTTAATCCCTTTAGATGCATTGAAACTTATTTTATGGCCTACGTTATGTTCTTTCCTGGAGAGTGTTCCATGTGTATTTGAAAAGAGTATTTTGTATTTGTTGAGTAGAGTGTTCTACAGGTTCGTTAGGTCAAATTTGTTGTTAGTGTTATTCAAGTTTTCTGTATCCTTGATGTTTTTTAACACGTTTTATCAATTAGTGAAAGTGGAGTATTGAAATTTCTAACTATCATACTTGAGTTGTCTCTCCTTTCAATTCTGTCAGTTTCTGCTTCGTGTATTTTGGAGCTGTGTTGTTGGATGTGTATACATTTATACTTGTTATAGCTTCTTAACGAATTGACTCTTTCATCATTATGGAATTTTTTTCTCTAAGAACAGCTTTTGTCTTAAAGCCTATTTGTCTAATAGTAATATAGTCACTCTGGCTCTCTTATGGTTACTGTTTGCATGATATTTTTTTTTCTGTCTTTTTACTTTCGATCTATCTATGTCTTTGAATCTAAGGTTTGTGTCTCATAAGCAATATGTAATTTGCTGAATCTTGCTTTTTTGAATCTCGGACTTTTGGTTGGGGTTTAGACCATGCACATTTAGAGTAATGATTGATGCGGTTGGATTTACATTTGCCATTTTTGTTACTCATTTTCTATATATCTGCTGTCTTTTTGTTCCTCTTATCCCTGGACTACCTTCTCTTGTGTTAAATATTTTTAGTGGACCATTTAATTTTCTCTGTAGACTTTTTAAACTATATATATATAGATAAAAATTACAACGTATATAATCGCAATTACATTACAGTATGCATCTCGATTAATCACAATCTACTTCATATTAATACTCACTTAATTTTGATAAAATGTGGAGACTTAGCTCCAAGGTAGGTTCATCCCTTCCCTCCTCTTGTGTTATTAATGTTATGTATATTACATTTATATAGGTTATAAACTCTCCAATACACTGTTATACCTAATGCCTTATACACTCTTATGTCTTTTAAAGAAGTTAAAAGAAGAAATGAGGAAAATAGGAGAGACTCTTATATTAACTCACATATTAATCATCTTTCATGCTCGTTGTCTTCCTATGAATTCAAGTTACTAATTGGTGTCAGCCTGAAGTACTCTTTTAGTGCTTCTTGTACAGAAGTATACTAGCAACAAATTCTCTGTCTTTTTTTTCAACCTTCCATTTTTAAAGGATAGTTTTGCTAGATATAGAATTTTTGAATAATAGTATTTTTTCCCTTTCAGTTCTTTATCATTTCACTGTCTTTTGGCTTCCATTGTTTCTAATGAGAAGTTAATCGTTGATTTTCTTGTGGTTCCTTTCTACACGGGTAATTTTTCTCCTGTTGCTTTCAAAATTATCTACTTGTGGCTTTCCACAGTATAACTACGAAGTGTCTACAACTAGCCTTTCTGTGTTTGTCTTACTTGGGGTTCATTGAATGTCTTGGATCTGATGAATGCTTCTCATAAAAATTTGGACGTTTGTGCCACTATTTCTTAAAATATTTATTCTATCCCCTCCTCTGTCTTTTTCTCTTTAAAAGCTCCCATTACACACATTATAGTATGCTTGCTGTTGTGCCACAGGTCTCTGAGGTGCAATCATTTTTCTCTCTGTTCTTTGGATTGGATAATTTATATTGATCTCTTTTCAAGTTCCCTAATATGTTCTTTTGACATCTTGAACCTGCTCTTAAATACCTCTAGAAAAGTTTTCAGTTTTGTTAGCAAACTCTTCAACTCTATAATTTCCATTTAGTTATTTTTCATAATTTCTGTATTCTTATTGAAAATCTCTACTCATTGATTCATCATTGTTATACTTTCATTTAACTCTTTAAATATGGTTTTCTTCAGTACTTTGAACATATTTATAATAATGGCTTTGAAGTCTGCATCTGCTAATCCCAACATCTGGAAACACTCAGAGATAGTTTCTACTGACGGATTGTTTTCCTGAATGTGGGTCACTTTGCTGTTTCTTTGCATGTCTTGTAATTTTTTTTTGTTGGATATTGAACATGTTAGATAATATTTCCTAGTGACTCTGGATTCTGATATTCCCTTTCTCCCTAGAGGTTGTTATTTTTGCTGTGTGTGTACATGTGTGTCATAACTTGTTCGTTTCTTTGTTGTATAACTTTTCTGGACAAAATCTCTGAAATCTGTCTGCCTGCAGTGTATAGTCCTAGTGTCTCTGCTTAATTTTTAAAAACTATCCTAGTTTAAAATATTAAACCTGGTTTCCTAAGGGCTGCTCCTGTATCTGCCTAACTTAGTGCCTGGGCAATGATTGGACAGAAACTGTGCTCAAACATCTTGGGCTGGTAAGGCTTCTGTACTATGCTGATGGATCTGTGTGTGGGTAGGGGAGTTATTTCAATGTTTAGGCTATTTTAAGGTCAGCCTGGGTTTCTTTCCATTGGGCTCTTTTGAGTCTCCTATATACATGTACATAGCCTCAAGGCAGTCCGGGAGAGCTTGAATAGCTTGGGACCTCTCCATTCTCTGGGTAGCCAGGAATATGCTTGCCTCGACCACATTCACAACCTCATTCTAGCAGAGCTAAACTGTTGGTCCTCCCCTGCTGGTCTGCCTCTGAGAAGTCACTTCCACTGACAATGCCCCTGGGTGTTGGTATTGCCCACTACTTTAAATGGAGTTAACTCCCTAGGTAGAGAAGCTGCTTGTCTTCATGGCTGCCTTGCCCGGGCAGAACCTTCATCTCAACCAAGCTGGGAAGGATGGGAGCTGCCCTAGGTCAGAATGACACAGATTCCCAAAGTTCAGCTTCTTAGTTTATTGTATAAACTTTTGGTTTGTTTCCATACCATAAAGGTGGTTTTTGTCAAAATTTTCCAGCTCTATAGTTGCCTTTTTAGGGAGATTATTTGTCGATAAACTTACTTGGCCATAGCTGGAAGTCTTGCTCTTTCGATCTGTTTTTCTTTTTCTCCTATCATTTAGATGTATCTCTTATAAGCAGATTATAGCTGGATTTAAGAAAATTCTGTCTTTAACTGGAAAAGGCATTTATTTTGCTTAGTGATGTTTGGATTAATTTATAAAATCTTATTTTATACTTTCTACTTATTCCAATGTTTGCTTCTTTATTTTCCTCTTTTGAATTTTTTTTTGGATTGAGATTCTTTTCTCATTATTTGATGTTTTTCCTCTACTAGTCTGGAAGTAGCACACTCTATTCGTATTTATACTCTTTTAGTACTTACTATAAAAAATTTAGCATGCAGATTTATCTTAACAAAATTTAGATTTCAATAATGATGTGGCTCTGAGGGACTAGAGGGTCCAGAATTACCTTCCCATCACACACAACTGGAAAACTTGGCAAAATATGTGAATCAACTATTTTCGGATGGTGGGCAATAGTCAGTGAAGACCCTGTGGTGTCTGAAAGAAGGGAAACAAATTAGGTGAACTCCGCTACTCAGACTTTATGACTGAGGTAGAAGAAGCATAAAAATGTAACCCATAATGATAAAAATTAGCCAATCGAAACAGACCCAGGGGAGTTCCTGTTTCTGGTCTGGCACACAAGGAGCTTGGAAGTCATCACTCCATGTTAACAATGGGTGAAAAGCTGGACAAATGGAAAAATCAACAGCTCTTCTTAGATCTATCGGAGAATTGAGATTACAGAGCAAACTGCTGCCCCCAAACTGGAGAGACAGGTGAATACAGAGAATCACAACTTACCAGAGCAGAAACCCACAACTAGGAACAATGCTGGGGTAGGAACATCTGAACTGTAATTGGCGAATTGCTGGAGGCTTAGTGTGGACAAGACTAAGAGTTAACTCTGGGGAGCAGTCTTAGGTTTTCACATGTTTGTGAGTTTGACTTCTAGGAGCCCTACCAGGTCCCCACAGTGAAGATTGTAGAAAATCTTCTCATGATTCCGGCAGGGGGAGGGGACAAGTAGACATTTTGAAATATACCAGAGCACTCTGTTCTTAACAAGACAAACTATTATACCAGAGCCTGACCTATTGGGGTTTTTATCAGAGTCTAACAGACTTGCGGGAAGAGAAATATCCTACTCCTGCCCCCTCTAGTCACCCTATTCCACCTTAGGAGAGGAAACCTGAGAAACATTGTAAAGTTTACAGCACAGAAGCACAGGCTCACTGAAAGACTGAGACCTAATCATAGGTCTATAGAATGCTTCCTCCCCCGCACACCTCGCCACACACTACTAAAGGCCTATTTATCACAGTTTCTTTTACCCAGTTCATCATGTCCAGCTTTCAACAAAAAATCACATGGCATACTAAAGGCAAAAAACAATTTGAAGAGACAGAGCAAGCATTAGAACCAGACTGAAATATGGCAGGGTACTGGAACCATCAGACTGGCAATTTGAAATACTATGATTAATATGCTAGGACTCTAATGGAAGAAGCAGACAACAAGGAAGAACATGGCCACAATTAGCTGCAAAGGAGGATGTGAAGTCAAGTTTGTAGCTAGGAAGCCAGATGCACTAAACCTCTGGGTATTTTATTTCTGAAAGAAGGAATGGGAGAATGGAGACTGGCGGATGGTTAGCGTTCTCTTCCACAGTGTCTTTCTTCAATTTTGGAAAATTCTCAGCCATTGTTTTTTTTACTATCGCATATTCCTTATTCTTTTTTTTTATTACCTTTTTTGGTCTAGAAATCCAACTAAACATTTGTGTGACTTGAATCTCTTTGTCTCTGTGTGCCTCATTCTGGATAATTTCTTTAAATCCATCTTCTAGTTTACTAAGTCTCTGCTCAGCTATGTTTAACATGGTGTTTAACCTGTATCTTGAGTTTCTAATTTCAATTATTAAAATTTTAATTTCTAGAAGTTTTCTGTGGTCATCTTTCAAGTGTACCTGGTCCTTTCATAGTCTCTTGTTCTTTTGATACTTTTTTTATTTCGTTAAACATTGATCATACTTATTTTATATTTGTGTCATATAATTTAAAAATATATTTTGCAGGATAGGAACTTAAATGTATATGGTTTTCTCATGCATGATGGCTTATTTCCTTGTACATTTGTGATTGTCTTCATTATATGTTTTAGAATTTTCTATAGGAATTCTTTGAGGCCTATATTTAAAGGACGTTCCTGCACAGAGGATTTGTGCTTGCTTCTTCAGGCACTCTTGGACAATACTCCTTCTGGACCGCTTCATTTAGAACTTTTAAAAAATATATTTTTAAATTTTGCTATTTTTATTGGACTGTCAATAAAAATCTGTATGCAAGCTAATGAGATGAAGTTTCAAGACAAATCAAGGAGCTGTCCCTCCAACCAGACCACAGATTTATTATCTTACAGTTATGGAGGTCAGTAATCCAAAATAGATTTCACTGAGCTAAAATCGAGGTGTCGGCAGGGCTGCATTTTTTAAAGAGGCTCAGGAATCCATTGTCTTGACTTCTCTAGCATCCAGAGGCTGCCCACATTCCTTGGCTTGTGACCCCTTCATCCATCTTCTAGCCTGCAGTGGGGCATCTTCCACTCTCTCTCTGGCTCTGGCTCTCACTCTCTTACCTCCCTCTTTCCTTTATAAAGATGCATGTGACAGCATTTAGGGCCCACTCAGATAATCCAGGACAATCTCCCCATCTCAAGATCCTTGACTTAGTCACATCTGCGAAGTCTCTTTTGCCATGTAAGGTACCATATTCACAGGGTCCTGGGATTCGTATATTGCCATCTTTAGGAGACCACTATTCTTCCAGCCACTCCTATTGAGAATACTGTCCTTCAGTGTAAGGGGCGAGGTATTGTCTCCAGGCTCCCATGTGCGGTGTCTGGAAAGCTACGGGAAGAGGGTGTCCAAGGAGGAGGGGTGGTGGCCCTGGGCTCATGGCTCTTGGGTATAGATTCCCCTGGGATAGGTGCTAGCCTAGGAGTTGGCTCACTCCTCTGGATTCAAGTATCCTCAAGGCTTCTGACCTTGGAGGTTTTCTCTTATTTTCCTACCAGCTCAGCCATTCATGTCAACATGTTTTTAGATCTCATCCTACATTTTAGGGGTTCTGGACCAGGAAGCTTTCCCTGGACATACTGTCCAAATTGCTTATGAAGTCGCCGCTGCGTTTTCATACTGCACTTGTTTTTCTTATACTTCCTGTCTCTGTGGTTGGGAATCCTGGCTTTAGAAGGACTACTCCAGATGTGGTGTGCAGAAGGCACTGAGGCCAGGGAGGAGCCAGCTCCGTCTGTCACTTCAGGTGGCCCAGTGGCCGCTACAGTCTCTCCCTGCCTCCAGCCTTGGCCTTTTCGGTCCAAATTCCACACTTCATCTGCCAGAAGGACACGCACTTCGACATGTCCCTCCCCAGCTCATATCCTTCTGCGGCTCCCACCACCTTGTACCGAGGCTTGGGTCTGACTCTGCATGAAGTCTTGGGTGCGGCTGCCAACCCGCATGGTCACCTGCTCCCCTGCTCTCTCTGCCATACTGGACACCGGTGTCATTTACTGCTTCATAGGGTCTGTTGTTTAGGACCTTCCCTCCCCCTCCAGGAAGTTGGCTCCAAGTGGCAGGCCTCTTTGGCTCACTGCTTGGTCCTAGTCTTTAGCTGTGTGGGGTACAGATAGGGGCTCAGTGGGTGAAACCGCAACTCAGCCAGAGTTTGGACTGAAAGGCAATGTGGCGCCAGATGGGGAACGATGACATGGGGGTAGGGCAGCGTGTGAGTCCCTGACCAGCCCAGCAATCCCCCCCTTCCCAGGCACCCCTCCCCACCTTCCCCCGAACACTCCAAGGTGCTCAGAAAGCAGCCTGCCTCAGTTTAGTATCTTACATAAATCGTTTATTCAGGAACAGTTGAAGAAAGCAACCATGGGGTGGGTTCCCAAGGGTGAGATGGTCATTAGGCCAGGTGTGTAAGCAGACTAGGGTGCGTGTGTGAGCGCCAATGCACACATACACACGCACAGATGCACGCCCATTGCTCATGAGGATGTGTACTGGATTGAATGTGTGTGCTCATGTGCCCATGTAGCTTGGCCCCTTCCCTGCCCCCCAAAGTAACTGTGGCTGTGTGGGACCCGCAGCATTGCGATCCAGGTCGTCTTCTTCCCATCCCCATCCCAGCTCTTGCTCTGAGACCCCATCTCCTCCGGTGGCAGTTTGACCACCCTCAGTCACAAAGAGCCCCAGTGATCCCGTCAAGACATCTGGGGGAAGAGGAAAAAAAAGCATCTTTTCAAATGTCAAGTGGATAAACAGTCAGGGCGCCAGATGTGCGGCTGGGAACCCTCCCAACAGCTCCCAGGCCAGCGCTCTCCCCAGCGGTGCTGCCCAGCAAGGAGCCACCCAGAAAGGGGTTGTCCCCATGGTCGCTGGGTGGTTACTGCACCTCCGAGTCCACATCCCCTGGGAGGACCTCAGCAGAGAAGGAGGTGACTGCACTGGTGGTAGTGGTGAACCCCTCCCCATAAACAGCCTTTTGGGGATAGGGATGGGACTGGGAGCAGGTCCCTGTGGCAAATGAGGTGGCTGGAGCAGGCACACACCCTTCCTGAAGGGGGAAGCCACAGGGAGACTCAGGGCCCAGCTGGGCTGGCAGAGCACCCAGGGCCTGAGCCCGGGAACAGGCGGCCACCTGGAATGGTCCCTTGGAATGAGACCCCCACCCAAAGAAAGAAGTAACAGTCGCAGAAGAGGCAGGTTCTGGAGCGTGGTTCCGCCCCAAAGCGGCAAGGGACAGGCCGGTGGTCCCGGCTGGCCCATAGGCACATTTAATAGGATTCCCGCAGATGATTCAAGTGGGCAGGAGAGGTCTCCCCCATAGCCACCCTGAGGGGCTCCTGGCTCCTGCCTCTTCCCACAGCCCCTGCATGAGGTATTGCGCTCTCCCCCCACCCCACCCCCACCCCCCACCTATGGCTAACCCCTCCCTCTCCCCCCCAGCACATGGGTGGTCAGGAGCACCCATAGGGGGCAGGGCAGGGCCCTATGTGGGATCCAGCTCGAAGACACCATCGCTGGTGGGGGTGGTGAAGAAGGAAGGCGGGTCAGAGGCGGCAGACTCCTGCCCCCGCTGCTCCGCTCCCGGGCACGCCTCTCCTCCAGCCGCAGGCTCCGCTCGAAGTCCAGCAGCTGCCCCATGAAGTTGAAGTTGGGGGAGATGTTGGACTTCTTCCGCTTGACCAGGTCATAGGCATCATTGAGTGAGAGGTGGAGCTTCTGCATGAGGTAGGCCACGGTGACGGTGACGGAGCGGCTGACGCCCGCCAGGCAGTGGACGAGCACCCCGCAGTTCTGGGACAAGGCCTCGTCTAGGCGGGGGCAGAGTGGGGACCAGCATGAGGTGCGGGCCAATGGCCTTCCAGAGGGGCCCTTGCGGTCCCTTCTCTGCCCTCCAAGCCAGGTGGCCCTGGCCAGGTTCACCTGGGAGCCCTGCCCGGCCTAAGGAGTCCTGACACTTTCAGTAGTGGCCTCTGGGAGCTGGCCTCAGCACCGTCCGACCCCCGAAGTGCCATCTTGGCTTCAGGCTCTAAGATTGCAGCTAAGCCCGGGAGGAGCCATCGTCGGGGAGAGGGGGAAGAAATGGGAGAGGCCAGGAGCTTGGGCTGGGGGAGGAGGGAGAAAGTGGAGGGCAGGGTGGACTCACCAATGAATGCAATGGCCTCCGGAAAGAACTGGGACAAGTTCTGGCTCCAGTGGTCCGAGATGGGAATCTGCTTGTAGTGAAAGTCGCCATTCTTCTCAAAGAGGTTCGGGAGGTTGGGGTGACATTGAGGATGTAGCGGATACCCAACTTGGCCAAGCTCTCCACATTGGCCGAATCCCGAGCACTGCCCAGGTAGAGGTTGGGCATGATCTGCACAGGGAAGGATGGCAGCAGCCCCGATTGGGGGGGCGTGGCACCCTCCGAATCCAGGCCACAGCTCATGGAGTCGCGGTCAGGCTCTGACTCTGCATCGGAGCAGTCAGAGCCCAGGCACAGACCCCCCAGCCCTACTACTGGGCTGGGCACCATGGCTGTACTTGGCCCACCACGGCTGTTGAGGCTGGTCTCACACAGGTGAGGAAACTCGGCCTGGAATCTGCTGAAGCCACCTGGGAGGGGAGAGAAGGAGGGTCCCGCTGAGCTGGTCTCCTGGCAGCCAAGCACTCCTGGCTAGGGATAGGGAATCAACCCTAGATGGCCCCGATGGCTGAGGGGGGCTTGCAGATGTTACCGAAGGGAACTCAAAAGCCAGCAGCCTGAGCTATACTGGTGTCACTATGTGGTGTGCTATGGACAGCCCAGAACTGTTGGCTACTCCTCTGGACAGCAAGTATCCACTGTAGCTGCTGGGGATGCAAGACACTGAGCCCTGGCAGAGCCGCCCAAAAGGATCGTACAGCCCTTGGGCCTGGCCGAGGCAGGCACGAGGGCTCAACGGAGTCTAGATGTACTGCAAATCCTGGGGAGGACAGTGGCCATCAGTTAAAGAGGAGGAAAGGTTCCGATGTGCGTTCTCTGCCCAGGTGTCTCCCTATCCAGCTAGACCAGGAGCGCCCAGAAGGCAAGGGCTGGGCCACAGCCATCTCTGTGATCTCTTCAGGGATAAACTGGGAGCCCAGGAGGTGGGGAGCTTGAGAGAGTGCAACACTCCACCTGGATGGTTCCAAAGTTGCAAAAAGTGAGCATCTCTTTGGTCTACAGAAAACTGCTATTTCCGTGCGCTGGGGTGAGGGCCTGGAAACCCAACGCTTTCTATAGTTCTATATCCCTGTGCCTTCAGAATGGAGCAAGCGACCACAGTCCAATGACCCTCATCGATGGGGAGGTAGGGACAGCTAGCTCTGAAGGTTCATGGAAACCGTGTCCCTGCCCTGGACCCCTAGAGGGTGCCTGTGTGTGTTTGGCTGGGCAAGGAGCCAACAGGCTATATCGGCCACAGTCCCCTCCATCCCCCAGTCCTGCCATGACTACTGCGGGGGGGATGTCAAGTCCCTGCTTCTTCAGACTTCCTTCTGCCTTCACTGCTTCTCTCTCTCTCCTCCCCTGCTCCCTTTCCAGAGCCTTTGCAGAGCGGGATTTGTCCTGTGTCACCCACCCCTTTGCCCAGGGCTGAGCAGCTGCAGGAGGGGGAGATACCATCAGAGGGGGACAGGGACCCCTCACCTGGTGCTCCATTCTTGAGCCTCCCCGGGAGTCAGGTAGGGCCAACCCTATTCTTCCCATTTTCCAGATTTAGAAACTGATTCCCAAAGGTGAAGGACTGGCCCAAGATCATGCTCAGAGGAGGGTATCTCACCTCCACTTTAGGTAAAGTGAGGCAGGGCTTGCTGAAGGTCAGATGAATTCTGAATCCCCTCGGAAGATGGGGCCCTGTCCCTCAGGCAGGGGTCCTCCCCAAGCGGGCGCCCACCGTGCCACCAATCGCACCTACCCTGTAGGTAGTAGGCCAGGTAGCCTTCCTCCCGCAGCTTCTGCAGCAGGGTGCCCAGCACCGACTCGGCCTCCCACTCCTCGGCCTCGGCCTCCGCCTCCCCGCGCCGGTGCCGGCCCCCGCCCTGGTCGTACAGGAGCACGGGCGCGGGCGGAGGCGGCTGCAGCGGCGGCCCGGGGAGGAGCGCGCGCACCGACAGGCTCCCCCGCCGCAGGCGGCGCAGCAGGAGCGCGGGCAGCGCCACGCTCAGCGCTCCGCCGATGCGCGCCGACTCGTACAGCTCGCGGCTGCGGCAATCCAGAAGCAGCAGCTGCGGCCGCGGGGGCGACAGCTCTCGGCGCAGCCACAGGCACGAGCGACCCAGACCCTCCATGGGTTCGCGGCTCCTGGCACGTCGGGCTGCTGGCTCTGCGGAGAGAGGGAGGGCGCGCGGTGTGAGCCCCGGTCTTCCGCGCCCCGCCGCCCCGGGGCGCAGGCCCAGGGCTCAAGATGTGAAGCCAAACCCGCGTCCTGAAGGCAGGCGCCCAGGGTCCCGCGGGGACACCCCTTCTTCACCCGGTTCTCTCCTCGCGCCCCTCTCACAGTGAGGACACGCAGAAGGCGCCCCGTGTGCCCCAAGAAAAACACCCGAGGGAGCCATCCGGGCGCCCAGCCGCTGCTCCCCGCCCCGCTAAGGGAGGCGTGAGAGGTCCCCCAGAAGAAAAAGGCTGGGCGTCCAATGGCTCCTCCGAGAGCCGTGGGTCCCTCCCGGCCCCTCCTGGGGTGTCCCAAGCCCACGGCTCCCTTCTTCCCTTCACACCCCCTTCTGCGTCTCTAGCTCGGCCTGCCCGCAATCACTCCCCAAGTTCGAGCTTTCGACTTTGGGGGCGTGTGAGTGCGAGGGGGGTTCAAGGCCGAGATCTCCCCCACGGCGAGTGGGCCGGAGGAATCGAGGTGACGCCGAGGCGGTGTGCTTCAGCTGGACCTCTCGTCCGGCTTTGGTGCCCACCCCGGGAGGAGAAAACAAAAGGAGAGAGACCTGGGTGTGATCCGGCGGCAGGCAGCCGCGCGCGGACGTCCCGGCCACGGCCACCGGAGGACGCGGGGTGCGATCCCCGAGCAGGGTGTCCCGGGGCCCTCCGTTGGGAGGTGGGCGGTGAGGCCGAGCGGCGGGCGCGCACGTGGAAGTCGAGTCCTGCGCGGCTGTGCGCAGGCTGCTTCCTAGCAGCGAGACTCAGCTTCCACCTTAGAAGCGGAGGCCTTTGGACCTGGAGTTACCATTTAGAGGGGCGGGGCGGCGGGGGCGGGCTCAGGGGTCCAGCGAACCAACGGGTGCCAGCGAAAGCAGTCGGGTGGGCCCCCCGCAAGTGGCGCGCTGAGCTGGGGCTTCCACCCAAGCGGGACAGGGCTGGGGCAGAGGCCAAGGGCAGGTCAGGGGCCCAGCAGGGGACCAGCCACAGCTCCCCTGGCCGGCGCCAGTCAGGCCCCTGGAGGCAGGGGGAGGGGTGGGACAAGAGCCCAGTGCCCCTGCCCCAAAGGCTGCCTGGATCCCTCCTCACTTGGTGACCCTGAACCGTCATGCCCCCTCTCTGGATTTCAGGGGCCCCATCTATAGAGTAGGCTCATCATAGCCACCACCTCGGGTTACTGTGGGATGCCACTGAAACCGTGAGGGGAGGAGCAAGTAGGACCAGAAACCCACAGCCACCTTCTGGTCTAGAGCTCTGGAGGATTAGGCAGGCAGATGGCAGCTTCTGGGCACCCCCACTGCCTTCTTTCGCGCAGGCCTGGCCAAAGGCACCCAGGAGCTCTGAGCTCCTAGCCCTAAACTGGAGCGCCCTGCTCTAATCACGTTAACTGTTCCAGGGAGTCACCCTGGCTTCTCCCTCTGCCTCCTGCCTCATCAAGAGCCAAGCAGTTTCTTTCTACTTAAGTCTCTCTCACATCTGCACTCCCCCTCTGCCCACGCACTGGCCGAGGGGCTTGCATTCACCGGCTCTTGACCAGGTCACAGTCCCGGGTTCCAAAGCCCTCTCCCCGCCTCCACGCCTGTCTGCCTCAACCACCCTTTGCCCCTGCTCTGCACCAGAACATTTGTTCAGCAAAGGCTGGCGGCCTCCATACCTTCCATGGACACTGGATGATGAATAGGCAGGACACACAGGGTCTGCTTGCACAGAGCTCCCAGACTAGCAGGACAGGTCCGTAATAAACAGGGGACCGAACGAGATAATACCAGGTGTGATAAGTGCCCAGACAATGAAACGAGGTGGGGAGGTTTCTGAAAAGTCTGTCTGGTTCTATGTCCCTTTTCTGCTTAAAACCCATCTAAGGTAAATAACAGAGTTGAAGGGAAACGCACAGCAGATAAGATAAAGCGCATACAAATTAATCAAAAGGTTAAGACTCTGATAGATAAATGGGCAAGGACGCAGAAAAGACTGATGGAGGAGGAAACCCAACTGGGTACAAGACGTTTAGGGGAAGGTTCAACCTGAGACATGGAAGGAAAGCAAACTTAAAAAACAAGGCGATGACAACAGAAAACAAGGTAACACTTCCCACCTATTACATTAGTAAAATGCTCTCAAAATGAGAACCCCCCAGGACTGGCAAGGGTGCTGTGACACTGGCCTGCTGCTCTATTGCTGGTTGCCGGAGAATTCGCTACTGGGCCTTCTGGAAATTAATTTGGTAATATGCATCCAGAGGTAGGAAGAAATCCACATCCTCTGGCCACTTCGGGGAGTTACCCCAAGGAACTGAGTAAAAGAAGGCAGAGCTATGCATATAGGACAAGCACCATGAGACGTGTAACTAAGGAGTGAAGGGCTCAAAGGCACTAGAAGGCCTAAGTTTAGGCCAGTTAAGTCCAGTGGTGCTACTGAAGACTCCGCTCACGAACCAGAGTGAGATGAGAGAACTCGAAGGGAATGCTGGGGAGGATCGGGCTACCTCAAAGGGGCCCCTAGTCACCTCCTCCCTCCCTCCCTCTCTTTTCCTTCCCTCGCTGACCCAGTAGGTCGCCAGCCTGAGTCTTACAGCCAACCATGTCTTGGCCTCTGGGATGAGACCCACCGCCAGCACCCAGGGGCTGGTGTGTGTCTCCTTTCTCCCCAGCCCAGGCCTCTCTCTCGTCTGCAGCCTGTCCAGATTTTGCTCCTTCTTCAGGACCCCTCAACATGCCCTCCTCCAGGCAGCCTTCCTTTCCTGGGATGGCTTGTGGTCTCCCTCCTCCTTGCTTTAGATGTCAGTCCTCTGAGGCTGTAGTGCCCAAGAGCTGCAGCTTGGGAGGCAGGGGGCCAGATCAGGGCCCAATTCCCCCTGTCCCATGTGCTCTAGGGCAGGGACTCTGTCTTATTGTGGCTCCTATTCCTACACCCTAGGACCCAAAAGCAAAGGTGGGCAGCCACCTGGCCATGGGTTCCAAACTTAGGGGCTCCCTTTGGGCCCACTGCAGCTGTCGGCGGGACCCTGGGGTGTCCAGGGGTTGAAGGCACCAAGGGGTTCTGCAATGTGCCAGTGTGGGGTGCCTGGCTTGGCCACATTGCAGGCACTGGGGGTGGCAAGGTCCATCTGATAAGGAGGTAGAGAGACACATGGCCCCACCCACCCTGTCATGGGAGCTCAGCATGGTTGGAGAGAGAGGATGGCCAACCCCAAGGGAGGTAGGAGCTCCTGAGGTGCTCGAGCATGCCCCCCACCCCCAGGAGGAGATAGGAGCCTGGCTAGGAAGATGAGGATGTGGAAGGAACTTCTGCAATGGTGAAGCCAGAGGAAGTTAGACTCCAAGAAACCCCCGGGGTGGGGTTGTGCGGATGGACCTGTGTCTCCCAAGGCCCGAGGAGTGGTTTTCCTGCACCTTGCTCTCAACCCCGCCACCAAGCCCTCCAACCTGGAAAGCGAGTGCTCGGTGCCAGGCGCCAGTAGCGCCCGCTGTGCCAGCAGCAGGACAAACTGGAACCTGTTGCCACCTCCGCACTGCAGGGCTGAACGCAGCCAAGCCCCCCTCCCCCGACCCTCGCCGGGCCCGCCCCGCACTCGTCCCGGCAGCGCCTGCTCTGGGAGTCGGCCCCTCCCCGCACCCGCTCCCCGGGAGGGCTGGGCAGGGGGAGGCGGGCCACGCGCCAGAGCCTCGCCAGGCCCCCTCCGGCGGGCGGAGCCAGGCCGCGCGCGCTCGCTGCAGGGTGGGCGCTCCTCCCGCAACCCCAGCCCACGCCGGACACCCCTGGCCTCCGTCCTGCTCGGCCATTGCGTCTTGGAGGCCGCGGCGACGTTGCCGCCCGTAGGCCCCGTGCGCGCCGCGTGCGCCCTCTGGTCCCCAGAGCCTCCGGAAAACGACGCCCCGCCTCTCCCTCCATCCCCCCATTCCGAAATGCACGGTTCCCGCCGGGCCGAGGATTTCGGCTGTCGCGGCCCGGTCACATGGCTGGGAGCACAACTCCCAGCGACAGCGTTCCTGCCAAATCCAGTGTCTTTTCCACCAAATCCACTTTCTGCTGGGGATGGCTTTCTGCTTTTCCTGGTCGGTCTCCTCGCGGGACTGGGAGTTCCTCCAAGGCAGGAGCGGGTGTGTGCCCGGCTCCAAGCTGGCCCCAGCCCTCAGTGCAGGGCCTGGCACCAGCCTGGCGCTCACGGAAGAAATGCTCGTTAACAAAGAAGGCATGAATGAATGAAACCAATTGTTGCATGAGGGAGCCCAGGAGGGTGCTGCTTTTTCTCTCAGCAGGTCACACACTCCCCCCCCAGACACGCACGAGCACACGTGCATACACAGCCCTCCCCCCAACACATGCAGCCAGGCACACACACTGCGTGAATTCCTGTCCTCGTGGAACCGACCTACTACGTGCTGCCGCCGCCTCCATTTCAGTGCCAGCCTCTCTCTTCTTCCTCCCCCCCCTCCGGGCACCCCGACATCTAAGTACGGTACCTTGCGCCCCAAGTGCCTTCTTTATCCTAGGGAAGAGGCCAAGCCAGTCGCTGGGGAGACTCAAGGTCTGTTTAGGGAGGCACCTGGGGGCCCTCAGGATGGCAAGCCACTGCTGAAGGCGAGCCAGAGGTGCCTGGCAGAGATGTCACCAAATTACTGCAGCCTCCAGAGCCCTCGTGCCAGGTGTTGGGGGTGGTGGTGGGAGGGACTCAGGGATGTGCGGGGGGCTGCTGAGGGCTCTTTGCGATGGGGGCGGGGCAGGGTGCTGGAGAGCGGGAATCCAGCAGGTGTGCATACATGTTGGGGTGTCTGAGAGCGAGTGCTGGGGAGTGGGGAGTGTCGGCTGCTGGGGTGTGGGTTAGTGTTGGGGCTTCGCTTGGGGTGGGTGGATTGCAGTGTCTCTGGGCTGGAACGTGGGTGGGGTGTCTGTAATGAGCATATGGGGTGTCGGAGATGGTAGGGGCACGGTGAGGGGAGCTATGTTAGTGCAGAGAGCGCAGGGATGTGTCGGGAGTATGTGTGTGCCAGGGTGTGTACTGAGGCATGACAGGGTCTGGGATGGGTGCTGGCCTGAGTTGGGGACCGTGGTGGGTGGTGGGTTAGGGGCTGCTGGTGTTTGCACTGCGGGGACCTGGGTCCACGGCGCATGGGTTGTGCGCGCGAGTGTAAGTGACAGGGGGTGTGCGTGGCGGAGGACACAGGAGATGCACGGCGGGATGCGGGGGGTGTGCGGTGGAGGACCGAGCGTGTCTCACAGGGGCGCGTGTGTCGGCCCGTGGGGTGTGCGTTGGCAAGACTTTGTGGGTGCAGGGTGGAGGAGCGCACGTCGGAGGGCGGCCAGGCCGGGTGGGGGTGGGGGGGTGGGGGTGGGGTGGGGCGGGGATGGGTGCCCTGGCGCCGCGTGCTCCCTCACCTCTGCTCACCTCCGTTCTGCTCGGCTTCCTGCGCCGGCTCCGCGCGTGGCGGCCGGGAAGTTTCCGAAGCCCGGGCGGCGGGAAGCGCCGCCGCCACTGCCGCCCAGCGCCACCGGAGCCTCGGGCGGCGGCCTCGCCTGGAGCCGAGGGGCTGCCGCCGCCGCCGCTGCGGAGGGAAACTCCAAATCCCGCCTCCGCCGCCGCCTCCTCCCCTCCCGTCGCCGTCTTCTCCGCCCCCTGCCCAGGAGGGGCACCGTCGCTGGCGGCGCGCAGGGAGGGAGCGGGGAGGGGCCGCGGCCTGCCCGGCGTCTCCCTCCACCTCCGCCGCCCCCGCTCGCCTGCTTCCCACCTGCAAGCCTTTGCCCGCTCTGCCTGCCAAGGCCCCTGTCTGGATGCCCCTTGCAGCCCCGAACTCCAACGGCCCTGCTGTGTGGGGGCCCCGAGCGTGGGGAGCAGGAATGTGGTGGGGGGCCCTGACCTAGGCTGGGCCTAGGCTGGCGGAGGGTTGTACCGAAGAGTCTCCTCTGGCACCCCTGCTCCCCGCTAAAGAAGCAAAGGGGCCCATCGAGGGCCGGGCACAGCTTGGTCCCCGGGCCACTTCCTGCCGCCACAGGGGAGAGGGGTTTTAGGGTCCAGCTGACAGCGCTGCAAGCACCTCCAACCCCCAGGTCCCCCCTGCACTGTGTTCTCCCACTCGCACAGATCAGATTCTGGCTAATAGTAATAGCATTTGAGCCTTGGTGCCTGGAAGAGGTGGAGCCAGGACATGGGGGAGGGGTTGGGAGGGGGTGCTGTCATTAGGCCCAGTGTGCTTTCCTCAGCAGGAAGGGCCACAAGCACCCCCATCAAGGAATTCATCTTGTCCTTACACCAGTCTCAGAGTCAGAGGAGACCATTCCCATGTGATAGCTAGGGAAACTGAGGCAGTAGTTTCCTGGTAGTCACCCAATAATGTGTGGCAGAGCGGAAGTGTGGCTCGGATGTGCTGAGTTTCTGGAGCCTCGGTTGAGTGGGTGAACGAGAAGGCCCATCGGTTCCTGGATTCCTTGCTGCTGTGCGGGGAGGGAGGCAGGGGGAGCACTCAGGGACTCCCAGGCCAGTAGTCTGTGAGCCGGGGCTCAGCCCTGGAATGGGGCTGAGGGATGCTGAGAACCAGCATGAGGCTGTGGGCTGGCTTCTGGCTGGAGGTTCCCTTCTCAGCCCTGGGAAATGAGAATAAGGCAAGGCCAGGCTGGGATGACATCTCGAAGGAGGCGGGCAGAGCTGGGATGCCAGCCGCTCCATGGATGAGGGGCAGCCAAGGGAGGCCTGGCCGCCTGGCTCGTGTCTGCGGCAGCACTGGATTCCCCTGAGTCATTACTCCTGGAAAAGAGAAGAGAGAGACAGCTTTGTCCCTGGTCCCTCAGTTTCCTCATCTGTACATTTGGGGAGAGAGGAAGACCTCTTGATCTCCAAGAGCTGTCCTAGCATCTCAGCAGGTTTAACCCATGATGTGCGCAGCCACCAGGGCACATGCCTGCCTTGCCCCTTGCACCCTTCTGGCCTCAGCAGATGCCCACTCGGGCCTGGGGCCTTTCCGGGCTGCACCTGCCGGAGGGTGTGTCCGCCAGTTAGGTCCAGGGTGGTGCCCCCAGCGCATGGCTGTTCTTTCTCTTCTTCTTCAGCATCAGGACTCTGGGGTCCGATGTAAAGCTGAACTGCCGAAATGACACAACATAGGTGAGCAAATGAAACGGTGTGCGGGCCCTGCCATTGCACCCTGTGCTTCTCCGACAGCAATGTCAGCTGTCCTGACGTTCGGGGGCCTTTGCTAAGAACTCAACATAGGCTAAAAGCCGTGCCATACAGCAATAGGCCCATTTTGTCAGCCAAAACAGGAAAATACACACAGATCAAAAAAGATGGGGCTGACTTGCACCCCTTGATGGTCCTCCCATTTGAGGAAGACATGGTGGCCGTGCCCATGGCCCGAACACTCAGTTGGCCCCCGGCAAAGGCTTAGTGAGCTGACTCACAGAGGAGTTTCTGGAAAGATTGGATAACTAACTCCCCCCACCCCACCCCCAGAATCCTGTGCTTCGGTGACTCAGGGCTGAACGGCTGGAGGAGGAACATTTGGATTGAATGATGCTGCCCCCACCCCTGCAAAGCTCTCACCCTGGCCCTCCCACAGCGCCTCTGCTCTCCAGGCAACAAGAGCCACCAGCACTGGAGGAGCAGGGAGCTAACACAATGGCCAGGCCAGGCCCAGGGGCTGTAAAGGCACAGGCCTGTTCTGCCTCAGGAAATGAGACCTCCCTCCTCATCCCCAGAGACCGGTCTTGGCTAGCAAGGCCTGGCCTGTGCCCTGTTGAGGAATAACATGGAGAACCTTCTCAAAGAGGACTGGAGCACAAGGCTAACCGTGTCGAAATCCAGGTTGTTCTAAAGGCGCAGCTGGGCCTTCACCTCAGAAGTGCCCAAGCCCATGTGCTCAGGTCCTGCCTGCTTCTCACAGAAATCTCAGGGTGGGGCAGCCCCAGCCCTCACCCTCTCCTCTGTGGCCCTGCTTCCTTTCCCACTAGAACCCCAAGGCTCTCAGTCAGGCACCAGTAACTGCCAGTCCCAGTCCTTCCCAAGGTGGAGGGGCAGAGAGCTCGGCCTTGCCTGGGTACAGAGGTCTTCAACCTGGCTGTGACAACTGCCGGCCCAGCTTTGACACACGGCACTATGGCAGGCCTTTGGCTGAAGCAGGCTGAAGCATTGGCCTTTACCTGTTCAGGTGTACCCTTTCCAGGCCGAATTCTAGGCCACTTTACAAGTGAATAGAGCTTTGAGGAGAGGCCCACCCTGTCAGGCCCCAACTTGGAGACCCCTCTCCCATCTGGGGGCCCTGGCACTTGGGTGCACACACACCCAAGGCTTTATTTCTAGGCAACCATTTGGTCCTACAGAGAACAATATCTGCAGCTGAAGCCATTTGCTCACATGACAACCGCCCCCTAGGCCTCCATTGCTCCACCACTGTGTAACAGGCTTCACTCTGCCCCTCCCCCATCCGAGGAGCCTTAGCCAGCATCTTCTAGACATGACACCAGTGGCCATGCCTTCAGAAGCACATTCTAGACCCTGCTCTGGAGCACCCCACCTGCCTGCGGCAGCTCCCAACGGGGCTACATCAGGACATTTTAAATCCAATGGCCCTGTGACAGCTCCCAGAGCTGCACTAGCAGCTGAGGTGAAAGGGTGAGAGGCAGTGCCAGGCCAGAGCCTGAGGGAGCGAGAGGAGAGGAGGGAGGGGCGTCTGAGAGAGCTAGCCTGCACAGTGATTGATTTCCGAGGGGCTGGGTCCTCAGGAGCCATTAACACCCCCATTCCGGGAGGGCTCAAATTCAGGTTCAATAACCTGGTTATAAACCCCCTCCGGCCAGCTGCGCGGGCTCCCTCTCCTTGTCTTGTCCTCCCAAGCAGCGACGCGTGTGTCTGGATATACATTACAGATGATATAATCCCTGTACCAGGAGAGAGCCAGACGCCCACGCCCATTGGCTGGACAGGCAAAGGGAGGCAAGGGGGAAGAGGGAGGAGAGTGGGGAGCCCCTCCAGCCCCCACTCTGTGGAAGGGGAGGAGAGAGGGAAGCAGATGACTTCCTCGCTTGTCCGAGGGAAGTTGAGGGCTGAATGTGGAGAGAGGGGAGCCACTGAGGGTGGCAGGACAGAGCATCTGCAGACCCCAGTTGCTCTGAGAAAGGCCTCTCTGAGGGTCCCTGCCTTTCTGGCCACATCTCTCGTGCCCCCTCTAGGGAGGCGCCTCTCAGGTCAGGTCATCTCATCACGGGAAAGAAGCTAATACGTGAAACAGGCAGCGAGGCTGGGCCCAGGCTGCAGCTCATTCTGACCCCTTGCTCTGGCTCAGATACCTGCAAGGGGTGGGAAGGAAGGTCCTGCGCACGCTTCAGGCTTTCCTTACCACCTCACTCCTCAAGGATCTGTGCACCTCTATCATAGCACTGAGCGCCCAGTGTGGCTGCCTCCCCACACTGCTTCCTCTGCTGCTCCCCACACTGCAAGGCCCAGCCTGGGCCCCCTTTGGCTCCCTGCACCTGGACCAAGGCCCGATGCCAGACTGGGTCACGTGCTACTCTGGGGCCAGGCTGCACCAGCAACTCTCTGCATCTCGCCCCCACCGCTGGAGCCACCACTTCCCCTGGTCTGGGACCATCCCTGAGGCCTCAGCCCGGGCCTGGAAGCCCTAGTAAGTCCCTTATAGTGGCTGAAGTAAGTAAAGGCAGGAGGGAGCTCAGGCCCGGGGCAGCGAATTGCCCAAGGCCCTACAGTGTCACTGATAAACTTGGAGCCAGAACCCAGAGCTGCAGGTGGCAGGGACCACCTTCTAGAGCAGGAGTCAGTGAGTGACAAAGCAGGTAGGATGGCTGGGTGCCATCCCAGGACCTTTGGGTAATGAGAACTATAGCTCCTGGGCACTGTGCTGGGAATGAGGATGACAAACACGATGTTACTAAACCATCCTGGCTGTTCTTAATGAACTGTCAAGATGAAGAAACTGAGGCACAGAGAGACAAGGTTGAGGACCCTAGGCAGGCCACTGCCTCCATAGAGGGGACTGCCCCTGCTCTTGGGGGCTTGGGTCTGGACAGAGTCATTCTTTCTTGTAGGCTTGGGGCAGGCTGGAGGGGGGCTAGTGACCCAGCCAGAGCAAGGAAGGAGGCAGCTCCTGGTTGCAAGAGGGGTCCTGGTGAGCTGTCCTTGCCGTCTGCGTCAGCAAGGAACCAGCTATGAAGAGGGTGTGGTCCGCCTTTGATCCAGGCCAACCCCGCCATTGTGGCGTCCTAGGCTGTGGCTCCAGGGTGACAGATGGGCCCCTAGAGCAGGTGTGCCCCAGCTTAGATGAGGGCATTCTCCTCTGTCACCCTTTCTTGGCTCATCCTCTGTCCTCTGTGCAGCCCCCCAGTTCTTGCTGCCCCCTCCCCACTTTCCTGCTTGAGAGGCTTGCCACCAGGAAGGCTCAGGATATTTCTGCCAACTCTGTGGGGATTTTCCGTCTAAATTTAGAGGAGCTATTACCCCGGAGCGGGTACCTGCTTCCATATTGGTGACTCATTTGCATCCTGAGAGCACCCAGAGCAGATGCGGGGCCACGTGACCTGTTGCCCCTCGGTTCCAACCCCTGGGCAGAGAGAGGGCGAGAGGGGGTGGGGTAGGCTAGGACCCTGTGACAGGGAAGCTAGAGGGATCAATCTCATCACCTAGAGAGAGACTCCACCAATGGGTGGGAAGGGGACAGCCAAGGCTCTTGACACCAGCTTGCCCAATGGGGGCTGTAATGAGTCACTGAGCCCCTTACAGGGGTCCCCACTATTCTGTCTGTAGATGACTGTACATCATCAGTCACTGTATGCCTGGGCAGTGTGGTGAGTCAGCTCCTCAGTGTCTCCTGCCTCATCCTGACACCCGGCATGCAGTGAGTGGCTCAGCACCTGCCAGCTGGGTCCCCCCTCAGGTCCCCCTCTATCATTGTCAGTATCATTTCATTATCACAGAGAGAAAAGGCTGGGCCTTTGGAGGCTTTGAGAAGCATGGCTCAGCTCGGGTCGCTCTGGGGTCCCATTTGACTGCTACTATCAACCTGGAGCAGTGGCCTGAGACTGGTCTTCACCGTACCCCAGTGCGGGGCCAGCACGGAGTGTGACCATGGGTGTAACACACAGCCCAATTTGTCAACCTGACGTTGAAGAGCTGGCCAGAGCCACAGAGACTATGATAGTGACCTTAGCTTCCCTGTGGCATGCGGACGTGTACTGCCTGTGCCCCGCAGCTCCGGAAGAGGGAAAGGGGGTGTTGAGGATGGGGATCCCAAGGCTGTAAGCCTAGGAGGACTTCCCAATCATCAGAACAACGTCACTGTGGCTCAGATAAAAACTTGCTGTGCTCTGGCTCTTAGTCCTGTCCCCATCCACTGCAGCTGGCCTGTGCAGGCTCTGTAGGTTACAGAGGAGAGAAGTATCCAGAAATTGTCTCCAGGTAGGGAACTTGTGGTGCCTGGAATGCTGTCTCCTTCTTAGCCAAGCCTCACCTTCCCCCATAGCTCTCATCACCCTGTCCTCCCAGCCCCAGCCTGCCCCTACCCAAGTCCCTAAATCACTCTTTAAATCCTCTTGTGACTTCCCGTGCCTTCATAGCGGACACATCCCTGGGGCCTGGCTGTCTCCTAAGCTCTGGGTGCTGCGCTTTCTCCCGCAGCCACCACCCAAAGCCCATGGCTGGTCGGCATCACCTTGCTTCTCAAGGTGACTCAACTACCTTCCTGTCAAACTCCAGGGCCTTTGAGGCTCTTCTTTCCAGTCAGCCCTCAACCCTGGTTGCGAGTCCACTCCTGGGCCTTTACTTGGCTCACGGCCTCCATCCCGTCATGCCAGCCCTCATCCTCACGATGGCTCATCTGACGCCCTGCTTCTCAGTGCCTCCTTGGTGATGCTGCCCCATTTCCACTTAGAACTGCACTCTCCACCTGTAGAATCCCTTACTCTCTCCCGGCCACCTTCTTTCCCACATTCCTCGGCGGCCACTCCCAACCTTCACTAGTCTCCTAGACCCCCAACTCAGGCCAGTTTCTCTCAGTGGTCGCCTTTGCCACCCACATTATCCAGCACCTTCAGGCCAGTCAAGGTGAGAGTTTTTCTGAACTTTGTGACCTTCTTTGCTCAGAGCCCCCAGCAGTTGTAGTCCTGGTCACCCGGGGTCCAGGCTCAGAAGAGGCGGGGTCCTCGTCGCATGCCAGGCTGGCTTTTCCATTTGTGCCTCAACCGCTGCCCCAGGTGCTGCCGCTCAGGTGCGTGCCTCAGTCTCGCTCTCACTCAAACCCTCAGTGCCTCTTGCTGGAACACTCTCCCCCTCTGCCCTCCACAACCATCCACTCTGGCCAATTGTCCCATCTCTCCTGGCTCCACGGCCCTGGTTTGCTCTACATGTTCTCACTAGATGACCTCAGATGTTCTCCAGGGTGATGACTTTGACATCAGTGTCTCCTGGGGGCCACACTCACGGCTCCAATTGCCACCTGGCCATTGCCACCTGGATGCTCCATGGCCCTTCAGATGCGTGGTGTCCCACAGGTAACTCACTCTCTCCCCTCCAGTCACCCAAATCTCAACCTTCGGGTTCACACTCATTTTCTCTTTCTCTCCACTGTCCCTTTAGATTGCTGGTTACTGCTGAGTTTACCACCTAAAGAGCTTGCAAGTGCCTCACTTCCTATCCTTGGCCAGGCCCTGCCCCTTCCTCATTGTCTGAAGCATCCAGGCTCAGCCCTTCCAACAATTCCCCACATGGTAGACACAGTGATTGTCCCAAAGGCCATCAGGCACTCCCCTCAACACCCTTCAATGGCCCAGTCACTTCGAGGACAAAGTCCAAGAGCTGTGGCCAGCTCACACGGCCCTGTGTGACTGGTTCCTGTCATCTCTCCAGGCCTTCTTTCCCAGGTCACTCCTCCAGCTCTAGCTTACTGCCAGCAGCTGCCAGAATGTCCCAGGATGTTTTGTGTCCCTTTGCCTTATTCTAAATAAGCTCACATTGTGAGGTTCCAGGTGGATATATATTTTGTGGGTCCGATCCTCAGCCAGTACAGCCCACTCTGGCTCATGTGCAAAATGCATTCCTGACACCTGCCATCCCCCAACGTCTTCGCTTGTCATGCCTGTCACCTCTTATCATCCCAGTACCCCCATCTTCTTTTCCTTTGCTGGAACTACCTGGCACAGGCTGTCTTCCCAGCCCTGAACCACTGTGGCCCTTGGCTGAGGAGCCACCTCTTTGAGTTGACAGAATGTTTGGAAGAAAGGGCCCACATATTGTTGGCGTCTGTCTCCAGCACTTTGCACTCGGTCTAGCTCTGGGATGGAGCTCAAGCCATGTGTGTAGACCAAGGAGCAAATGAATCCAAGAACTTGTCTTGAATTGCTAGATAACTTCAACAGGAACATGGCCCTCCTGATTAAGAAACAGGAAAACAAAGCTGGCAACTGAGGAAGGGACAGGGAGATGCAGAGTCACTGGTGGCCGGCTCCATTCCTGCTGCTGGGGACTCAGAGGACAGGGCTTTGGTCTTTTTGCTTCCCTTTGGGAATCACGTTTGGCTTGAGTGAAGGTACACTCAAAAGAGCCACCGTGGTCACCTTTTGTCGCCTGGCCTGGGAATGTTGTCGGTGCCTGGACTATCCCAACGCTGGGCTCCCTACATGCCTGTTTTGATGCAAACCCTGAACTGGGGCTGAGGCCCGTGGAGCAGTGGGCTCTGCTGAACTGCCGTCCACGTGATCTCTGGTGCAGGCCCGGATGGTGGCACGGGGCACGACCACACCGGGAGGGCCCTTCCTCACAGAGGACCAGCCTGGCCAAAAGCTCCGGGTGCCCTCCGTGCCCAGTGTGGGGAATGGCACCTGCTTCTTGGGCGGCATTCACCCTCTGTCTGCCATGCCAGGCCCTGGGACCCTCCCTGACGCTTCCCCCCAGCAGGCCTCCAGCTCTTCCTGGAGGAACCTGGCTGAAAGGTCCTGTCCTGGTTTGGAGTCGCGGGCCTAGGAGGGATGCATGGGGCCCAGGGGCAGGCAGACTGGGCTCCTCAGGCTGCTGGGGTCCCTGAGCACCGCCTTGGGAGGGGGCGGCCCCTGCGGTCACGGGGAGGCTGCCACCTGATGTGGCCCAGTGCCTGCAGCACGACAGGAGGGGGGGCGCAGGCACCAGTGCCTTCTGGATGTCCCCCAACCCTGTGTGGTCTTTTTCTTCCATGGGCCCAGTGTCCCCCAGAGAGGCTGCGTGGCTGTGTCGATGGGTGGTATGGGGGTGGAAGGATCAGGACTCTTGGCTCCCCCATCCCAGAGCAGAAGGCAGCCCTCTCACGAAAGGTGGTGCCAGGCTCCCCAGTGTCCAGGCCTCAGTAGGCATCTGGTCATGAGTAGAGGGGTCAAGGACCTGGGGAGGTGCACTCTGATGGGTGAACTTGGATCTGATGTTGTCATTGAGGTGTCCTGACATAAGAGGGGCCTTCCTGCCTCTGCATGACCCCCGTCCTCCCTCCTGAAATCCTCGGGCCTGCACTGGGCCTGGTTCTTACCCTCACCAGGCTGCTCCTTGGCTTGGTGCTCTGGCACACAGGGTGTCCCATGCCTGCAGTGCCCTCCCTTCCTCCCCTTTGTCCCCACAGTTCGGAGCACATGCCTCAGGTGTCACGCTGCACCCCTCGCATGTGTTATAGGGCTTCCCCTTCTGTCTCTTTATATGCCCGGCCAGCTGGTGAGCCCAGGGACACTGTGGATGTCTCTGTGCTCCAGTGGACCTGGCATTGGGCCTGGGCACCGCAGGTGCTCCACAAATGTCTCCTGAATGAATGACGTTGAGTTGGGGCAGCTGTGCAACCCCACATAGACCTCCAGGGCCCCCACTCTGTGCCTGGCCCTGACCTAGCCCATTGAGACAAGGGAGGACAAGGAACACTGCCTGCCTCTGGGAGACCGCCACCCACACGTGGGACTCAGCACACATTCCACAGTCCCAGCACTGGCCTGCAGCTGTCTGGCCACCTGGCTGGCTCCTGTGGCTGCTGGCACTTGCCAGGGCCTTACCCTGCCTGGCGGCTGCCCTCCTCTGCCTCCTTCACTCTTGGCAAATGACATGCTGCCTCCTCATTCCTGTGGCCTTGTCCTGCCTCCAGGTGAGGACTCTGAATTCCTGGAGCAAGGCACACATAGCCACCTTGGAGTCCTTCCTTGACGCTCTGGTGTACCCACAGCCTACAGGCACCGTTGGATGGCCCGGATGCCCCGGTTGTCACAGGCACCCTCTTGCCTTCTCTCTCACTGCCCCTCACCTGCCCACCCCATCCCACTTCCGCTCCAGGAAGCCGGCTGGGGCCCATGGCTGCTCTCGTCTTCACCTTTGTTTCTGCTCAGATGGACAAGTGTGTGCTTTCCAAGGATGGGGCCGGCTGCCTCCTCTCTCCCTCTCAGCCCCAAGGTGCTTGCTGGGCATCTGCTGAGGAGGAAAGGTAGAGAGGGGTGAGAGGAGAGTGAGCTGCCATGTCATCCCGTTGGTGTTCCCCGGGACATCTCTGCTGCAGGTTCCATGACCAGTCAGCCTCAGGCCTCGGTTACTGGGGAAACCGAAGCCTCCCATGAGTGCTTGTCATCTGGGAGGAAGCAGACAAACAGAGCATGCCTCTGTGAGGGACAAAGAACGAGGTGTCTATGCGACTGCACGGAATTCTAATAGACAGATATAAACGTGCACACCGGGAGGCTGGCTGACTCCCAGGGTTGCAGGGACCTCAGGGTGGGATGGGGCTGTGCAAGCTGTAGGCTGAGCGGGAAGACTGGCTGAATCTGCTGGTCCCTTGAGTTGGCCCTAGAACTTGTGTTAGCTGGAAACGGGACACTTACACGGTGTCTACTCGTGGGCGAGCGCGAACCTTCGTGGGGCTTAAATCCACTTCTCGAGCCATCTATACAAACTCGCAGGAAGCTGCCTGCTAAGGTTGAGACACGTGCATGCGCAGGCACACGTACAAGCGTATATATATTTCCTAAGATTTAATTAGACCACATAAAAGGGACAATAATCAAAGAACCTCAAATGTTCTAATATAACATTAATATAGAGCTTGTTATGGTTTGAATTACGTTCCTCCCCCCGCTCCCCCAACCGTACATTGAAGTCTTAATCTTCCTGTACCTGTGAATATCACCTTATTTGGAAATAGGATCTTCGCAGATGTAATTAAGATGAGGTCATACCGGAGTGGGGTTGGGCCTCTAATCCAATCTGACTGGTGTCCTTATGAAAAGGTGAAAAGGGAACATTTGGACACAGACACACAGAGGGAGAACGCCACGTGAAGATGGACGTAGAGATGTATAAACCGAAGAAGGCCAAAGACCCCCAGCACGCCGCCAGAAGCTAGGGGACACACCTGGAGCAGATCCCTCCCTAGAGCCTTCAGAAGGAGCGCCGCCCCGCTGCCAGCTTGACCCCAGACTTCCAGTCTCCAGAACTGGAAGGCAATACACGCCTGTTGTTTTAAGCCCCCTCGTTTGTGGTCCTCTGTTATGGCAGTCTCAGAAAACTCATACAGAGCTTCACTGTTTCCTTTCTCATCTGTTATATCATTTAATGCGAAAATATCCCTATGAGGTAGATGCTCTTAGCATTTTACTAAGCTTCAGAATATTTGAATGACTTACTCAGAGTAATTCGGTCAGTTTGAGGTAAACCCAAGGCTCAGTGCAACTCTTTTGAATTTTAATCTACACCCAGTGAAATGTAAGAGCTCTAATACCTCCGCGTTTCCTGGTATCGATGGGTTTTAATATTATTTTAAAGTTTATATTTCTCAAGCTTTGGGCCCGACAGATACTGTTGATTAAGTCAACGCGAATCGCTCGCTCTTACTTTTGTACTGTGTTGTGATAAATCGATTCCCTAAGGAATAGATTCGATCCATCTTTCTTTTTTTTGCTATAAATGTCCCTCCTCAGCACTGCTTTAGCTGAATCTCACAAATTTTGCCATGTTGTAGTTTGATTTTCATTCATTTTGGTGTATTTTAAAATTTTTCTTTAGACTTCCTCTTTGCCCTGTGGATTATTTATCAGTGTGTTGTTTAGTTTCCTACTGTCTGGAGACTTTTCTGTTATCTTTTTGTTACTGATTTCTCATTTGGGTCTGTTGTGACTGGAGAACACATTCTGACTTATGTTATGGCACAGAATATGGTCTGTATTGGTGTGTGTACCCATAAACAATGGGTATGTGCTATTGTTTGGGTAAAGCATCCTATCAATGTCTGTTAGATCCTGTTTGTTTATAGTGTTGCTGAGTTCTTGATTTTCTCTCCAGTTGTTTTGTCAATTGCTGAAGGTGGAGTGTTGAAGTCCCCAACTCCTGCAATTGTGGATTTTTCTATTTCTCCTTTCAGTTCTACCAATTTTAGCTTCACATATTTTGTAGCTCTGTTGTTTGGTGAATGCACACTAGGGGTGCTATGTGTTCTTGGTGGAATGAGCTTTTATCACGATACATTTTTGTTGTCGAAATAAATTTTTCGATTTTTATGCAGATGAATTTTCTTTTTACTAGTTAGAGTTCTCGTGATGTAGGGAGCCCAGCAGCAGAAGAGGGTCTTGGAGGGAAAGGGAACTCAACTCAGGGGAGGCAGTTTTTGCTCTACTTGGTTTTCTAGACCCAGATTAAGGAAAAGGAAGGGCAGCCTCCACTCTCCTCTGCTCCTCACCATGATAAAGGGAAAAGTCACCAGTGAATGTTTCTATCTGCTCGGGGACTCCAACATAACAGAGGCATGGATGGGCTGGGGGCTTTGATAAAAAAAGTTCTTATCAAAGATGTTTGCTCATTCCACCTCAAAGACAGCCAGATTTAACAAGCAACAGCTGTTCATAGTTGACATTGAAACAAGGTCTTTAGTTCATTCTTAATTGATGGCGTTTCTTTCAACCCTGTTCTAAATTACAGCTTTTCCTAAATGTATATCACAACATAGTAATTGATGATTAGTTATGTTAACTAAGAGCTTATCTTTAGGGAGGAAGCATAATATAGTTGGCATCCAACACATGTCTGTGGAATGAATGGATTAACTGACTTGATTGGTTTCCAGGGATAATCTAGGTCTGGGGGTTGTTACTGACATGGTAGCTGAGGACTCAGGGGAAGTAACTGCCTTCAACGAGTGGCCCACAAAATTCACAGATAGGAGGACCAGAGAAAGCTCCACAGAGGGTGGGCTCTGGAATTGAGTCTTGAAATGGGAGTTCACCAGATAAAGCAGGTAAGGAAGTCATACCAGGCGAGGGGAGCGGCAATGGGTAAGAGGATGACAGCATAAAAATATTTTATCTGTTCAGTGACTTTCCCTGTGGCATGTGTCCATGTGTGTGTATTTGGGGTAAAAATGAGGCCGGAGGCATAGGAGAGCCACACTTACACAGCCACATGGCTGCCGCATCAGAGGAGGGGGCTTCAGGGTAGGGGAGAGAGCAGAGGCTGTCCCCTTTGTTCAAGGGCCTGAAGATACATCCTGAATGCAGGCTAGTCTCTGGAGTCTCTGGGACACACGCACGCACACACACACACACACACACACACACACACAGCCCTTTGGCTCCTCAGGCCAGTCAAGTAGAAAACAGACATGCTTGTCCTTGGAGGCGCCCCTCAGCACTCCCTCTCATTCCTGACATGGGCCCCTTTTAGCTGGCAGCCTAGGGCCAGCCCCTCCCCCTGCCCCCTCTTATGCAGGTTACTGGCTCTCTGGACCCTTCAAGGGCTGGGTGAGGGGAGGCCAGGCAAGGCAGAGCAGGGCCTAGCAGGCCTGGTCTGGATGGGATGGGGCGAGGCAGGCTTGCTACAGGAAGGAGAGAGGGAGGCTTCCACCGACCTGCAGCCAGGCCATAAATTCCCTGTGCCTGGTGTTGTTCCTACCAGCTCAGTCCTCACTCAGGAAGCCCACCTCTGGGACTGGCTGCCAACCCAGGCCACCAGGAGGGTGATTATTTGAGAGCCCCTTGGGGCAGTCCTCTTCCAAGATCTGGTTGTGCAGAGAGCCTCAGCGCTGCGGGCCTATTCTCCCTGCGTGCTTACAATGAGGATCAAATGATTTTTACCAATTATGTGCAAGGCACAGGCAGGTGTGTGTGTGTGTGTGTGTGTTGTTCTACCTTCACTAAGCCCCTCAAGGGACTGCTGAAGAGGAGGGGGCCAGGGCCTTCCAGAAACCCCCAAGCAGCCTGCATTTGTGTTAAAGGAAGCAGGGCCTTGGGTCACAATGGCCGTCGCCTGGCCTCCAGGAAGGAGACCTGAGTGAGTGTGTGCTCAAAGGAGGGAGTACAGAGACGAGAAGTGGACAGGCCTGGAAGGCATATGGAAGGAAGAGCAGCAATTGCACCTGCAACCGTGCTAGACTCGGGAAGGTGGAAGGGAGCCAGGCATCATGGGAGGGCTTAGGTGCTCAGCGAGAGTGCTTGGGTGGCAGAAGTAAGTGAAGGATCCGTGCAGGGAGGCAGGTCTGGGCTGGAAGATGTCAGGCCTTCCTGGAGCATCCTGTGAGATGCATGCTGTGGGAGGTTGGGTCACAGACCTAAGGCTCAGCTGCAAGCCTGGCCTGGGCACAGGGAGAGTCAGGAAGTGGGAGAGAGCGCCCCAGGCTCAGTGCCGGCTTCCTTCCTGCCTGCCCCTTGAGGCTCTTGGCCCCTGACCTCTCTGCTTCAGCTCTAGTCCCACCTGACCTTTGCACCGAATTGACACACATGCCTTCTCTTCTGATTGCAACTTTGCTTCCCCTTCACTCTGCCTCCCTGCATGAGCAAATGCTTGGGCGATTGCCATCTGAGCCTGCCTGTACCCCAGGACTCTGCTTCCCTCATCCGGCCCTTGCAGACACCTCCTACCTCCCAGGCTTTGACCTGTCCCATGGGGACCAGGGGCTGATTTGTGAGCTCAGAGCCCCTGGGAAGCTCCCCCAGCAGTCTGAGTCAAGCTTGGGGCATCCCCGTGTGTCACCGCAGCTAAATGGGCCAGCCGCCTGCCCTGACTGGTGCAGACATGGGCTGAGGTTCTGAATCTGTGCTTGTAGCCTTCAGGGCACCATCTCTGCCTGCAGCAGTGAGGCCACCTCTCTCAGAGAAGGTCCTAGGCCTCCTGCCACAATAAAGAGAGGGGGATAGAGAAGAGATGGAGCTGGATGGCCCTGTGTGGATGGCAGCTGACGGGTGCATCATGGACTTTCAGGGGAACCTTCACTCTTCTACCCTCCAAGCCCACATGGCACTCACCGTGGCCCTGGGGGAGGTGTCCACTTCCTGCAGGTGCTTCCTAGGCTCCTGCCCTTTGTAAAGTTGCCACATGACCTCCTTAGGCCTGGCCTCCCCACTGCCAGTTCATCCTGGACCCCTTCTTTAAACTCCTTCCCCATTAGATCTCAAACACCTACTGCAGAGCTGATGCCTTAGTGCCAACCTGCCCCAGGAGGAAGTCGCCTTTGGCCTGGCCAGTGCCCTGGCACCCCTGCTGTCTCCCTGTCTGTTCCGGAATAGCCTCGGACAAGGGAGAATGGAGCTGGGGATGGTCAGGCTGGTCAGATGGGGAGATGGCCAGCAGCCCATCCTTCCTCCCCAGCTTCTCCTCACCCTCTCCCCAACACCCCAGCTCCACCCTCAGGGGGAAGACCTCTGGTGGTGCCTGCCTCACCCCCTTGACTGGATTTAGGGTCAGCGAGGAGCCAGAGCAGGACTTGGGTGACATGTTCCCAACAGCCTCCAGACTCCAGGCTGTGTGGCTTTGGGCAGGATGCCTCTTGTCCCTGGGGCCCTGTCAGCCATGCCAGGGCCACCGCTCAAAGAGAAAGAGAGCACAACAGCCATGCCTTTGTGACAGTGGCCCATTGCAAGGGCTGCCCAGCCCACTCTCTGCTCCCTGCTCTTGCAGGGAGTATTGGGCTGCTTGATTCATCCATTCATTCATTCATTCATTCATTCATTCATTCATCAAATAGTGAAGCACCTATGACATGCTACTTGCTGTGCGAGGTACTGATACAAAAGTGAACAAAACCAAATGACTTGTCATGGCACTGACGACATTCAATCAGGGAAGTCAGATGGTAAACCAGATTAAGGAAAAGTTGCCCAGAGTGCAGGGTGCACCTGGGCCTAGGCACCCTCCCAGAGCCCCTGTAGCCAGTGTGGCTATGCCAGGTCCCCGACTCTCCAACCCTTGCCCTCTGGTGACTGGTGGGTCCTGGGCGTCAGCAGTCATGAGGACATCCTGCACCTGGAAGCTTTGGGTTCCTGACTTCATGGTGAGCCTGGGTCCCCATAGGCCTGCTTGCCTCCAAGGCAGGGCGCTAGGGCTCAGGCCAGCATACACCCCTCTGCAGCGCCCAACCCCCACATGGAACTCTCCCCTCCTTGTGCCTCCTTGTGCCTCGAATTGAATGAATGTTCTGTCTCTCTTGGCCACAACCTTCACTCCTCCTGCCCACAGTGCCATGCCCCCTGTCTTGACACACAGATCTCAGAGAACAGGCCTGTCAGGCGTTCCTGGGTCTCTCCTGCTCTCCTTTCCCCCATTCAAGGCCAGAGACTGTAGAGCTGGAGCTGAAGACAGATGAACAGATAGATAGGCTGTCAAGCCTGCAGAGGACAGTCATGGCAGGGAGAAAGGAAAGGGCTGAGGGCAAGCGCTGGAAATGGGCTGCTGGAAGGCCAGGCACCACAAAGACTGAGCTGTGGCCACCAGGTTTAGTGACATAGAGGGCACTGGTGGCCTTGGCCAGAGCAGGGTCACAGTGAGTAGCAATCAAATGGGTGGAGGCCTGTTAGCGAGAGAGACGGTATCTAGAGGAGTTCCCATGTGCCCCTGTCCCTCCTTCTCTCTGGCACAGCCCTCACAGTCAGTGAGGATGGGCTGGGCACTTATCAAGTGAAGGCTGGTGGCTCTTGTCCCTCAGGTCAGGAGAAGCACCCCATGGCCCTGGCCTCTATGGGTCAGGCTGGGAGCTGGGGAGCTAGGATCCCTACTGTGAGGCTTGCTGTGGCCAGTGGCCCTCACCCTCCCTGCACATTAAGGGGATTTTTGTCACATCCCCATTTCCCCCATTGTAGGAGTGTCCTGGGCTGTCCTAATAGATTACTATGATGGGGGTGCTTAAAACGACATAAATATCTCCTCTCGCAGCTCCAGAGGCCAGACATCTGAAACCAAGGTGTTGAAGGGCCTCATGAGACTCTACAGGAGCGTCCTTCCTGAGTCCTCCAGCTCCTGGGGGACTCTAGGCATCCCTTGGCTTATAGACACCACTCCATTCTCTGTCTCCACCTTCACATGACCTTCTTTCTGTTTCTCTTTTGTCTCTTACAAGGACACTAGTCATTGGACTTAGAGCCCACTGTGGTCATCTGGGATCAGCTTATCTTCAGAGCCTTAACTTCAGCATATCTGCAAAGTCCCTTTGTCTGAATAAGCCACATTCCCAGGGTCCAAAGTAAGGACTTACATGTTGGGGGCCACAATTCACCCCACCACACCCCCTGTGAATCATAATTTCAGGCACCCCAATTCTGAGGACAATGACTCTTGGGGGTTCCTGGCTGGCCCAGCTGTGCCAGAGATGCGGACCACACCATGGCTGTGTTCTGCTCCATGGGGTGGCTGTTCTTAGCTGAAGGTGTGAAAGGGCTGACCACCAAAGCCACATGCTCTGCAGCCCTTTTCTGCTGCAGCTCTGGGGGGCTGAATGTCCTCTTTCTTCCTGTCACTTAGCCATTATCCAGCACAAAGCAACAGGAGTCTTCTTCAGAGTAGCCTGGGTGTGTCTGACTGGGCATGTTGCACAGGTTGGTGTTTGAGGTCTCTGTGCAACAGAGAGGGGTAGGCATTGGGGGACCAAATCCTTGATTGGCATGGGCCAATAAGGAGGAGGCTGGTGCCCCTGCAGGGAAGTTGGCTTCAGGTAGGAGTAAAGACAGGCCATTGAGGGGGACAGGAGGAAGTGAGGGGCAAGAGGCACACGTGGGGCGTTGGGTTCTGTTTTCTCAGGAAAATATGGAGCCAGGGGGTTGGCAGGGGTTGGTGGCGAGGCGCATGAAGAAACGATCCTTTGAGCCCCTGAGTATTTGGAAGAGGGACCAGCCACATCTTGCAAACCTACTTGTCGGCTTCCCTCTGTCCTGCCCCCAGACCTTAGCTCACAAGGTTGCCCTACCCGCAGGCTGGTGCCCTTACCACCCCAGCCCGCTTCAGTGCTTCCTCTACAAGATGAGGGTTCTGTTTCTCCCCACCCCCTCCTATCCCCCCATCCTTGAAAATTATGCAGCCACGTAAAGGCCATTCACAGTTAAGCCATGCAAGCCACGGTTACTTTTCTTCTCTGCACAGCATTTTGTTTTCCCAGGAGTTAATAATTGTCCTTTGGCTGGCTGTTTGCTTAGCTTCCCATGCACTTATCACTAATTCAACCCCGGAGTCGTCCCCATGTGTAAATGTTCTCTCAAGACGTTCAAATACACCGGGCATTCTAGTGATTTCATCTTGAACAAAATCTCCATGAGTGTCTTGCCCCTGTCCGTGGGCACGGCCGGCATCCTAGATCTCCCTTTGCCATTTCCCCGGGGAACCTCCACCCCCAGGTTGGAGTCCTCAGTTTCTCCCACCCTTCCTTGGAGCCCTCAGTTTATGGTCTTTTTTTTTAAACAAAAGTATGTGTTTACGTAATGCTTGTGTAAAGTTTAAAAATTATATTTAAAAGAGCTAAACTGGAGATCAAGAGCCCCGGGTTTGACGCCTGGATTGGCCCCTGCTATTCAGTGTGGCCTTGAGCAGGCCTCTCCCTCCCTAAGTCTTGCTTCTATTATCTATAGAACCACAGGTTTAGACTGGGGTTATTCATTAATCTTTCATTTATTCATTCAACTTACATTGGGTTAGCAGTGCCTCTTAAGAAAACTGTTTATCATGGAAAATGTCAACCCTAAACAAAGGTAGAGAGAATCGTTAATGAAGCCCTGGGGACTGATCGGCCAGAGTCAACAATTATCAACAATTCGCTTATAATTTTAATTTATACCCTTCTTTTATTTCCTGGAGTAGTTTTTGGAATTTCTTATTTTGACATACTGGAATTAGGGTCACAGGAAGTTGCAAATAAATGGGGAGGAGGCTGGTGCCCCTCTTTCCAGTTACCCAGCATCAGTATCTTGCATGTCGGGCAGATGAGGCCTGATGTCAAGCCGGGGTGGCTTGCGGCTGCTCTTGCGCATGCATGGCCTTCGGCCATTTCAGCACTGCAATCGAAACGCAGTCCTGTGCCATCACCACACACATCCTTGTGCTACCTTTTATAGGTGTGTAGTTTGATAAGAAACTGCTAAACTGTTTTTTCACAGTAGCCACCCATTTTCTGCACTTGTCCCTCCATGTCCTTGCCCGCCCTTGCTATTGTCCCTACCTTTGACTTCAGCCCTTTGGGTAGGTGTAGAATGACATTGCACTGGGTTCTGACCTGCATTTCCCTGATGGCTGATGATGTCAAGCAGCTTCTCCTGTGCCCATTTGCCACTCACATGCATCTTTGGCGAAATGACTTTTGTGCATTTTCCGAGTGGGTTGTTTGCGTTTTTACTGTTGAGTTTTGCCCATCCTTTTAATTGATTCTCTCCCCCTTTCTTCTGGAATATTTTTTTAAAAAATGAAGTTTTGACTGTGGAATAATTTTAGTTTTACAGAAAACTTGCAAAGAGAGTACAGACTTCCAATGTACACCTCCCACAGTCCCTCCTGATGTTAGCACCTGCCCTGAACACGGCGTGCTTGTCAAAACTAGGAAATGAATGTTGGTACAATATTAGTAATTCAACCCCAGACTTCATTCAGATTTCACCAGTTTTTTCTCCTAATGTCCTTTTTCTGTTCCAGGATCCCATCCAGGACCCCACATTGCTTTTAGTCTGGAGTATTTAAAAATAAATGCTAGACATCATGTCATTTCACACAGAAATACTTACCTATGGATTTCTAACAGATAAGGGCTTCTAAAACCCCCACAATATCATTATCACGCCCAGTGATCCATATGAAAAATAAGCCCTTAATGTCACCTAATATCTACTGTCTTCGATTGTCTCAAAGATGCCTTTTTATAAATGGTTTAATCAGATACGAATGCTGGCAAGGTGCATACTTAGCATGGGGTCGATAAGCCTCTTATTTCTTTTAAAATCTAGAACAGCTCCTCCCCGTCTTTCCCTGCCATCTATTTATTGAAAAAGCCAAGTCTTTTGTCCCGGAGTATTTCTCACAATTTGGATGTGGCTGGTGGTAAACTTGTGGTGTCTACCATGTTCTTTTATCTCCTGCATTTCCTATCAACTGATAGAACAAGAGGCATGATCGGATGCAAGTTAAATTGTTTTTGTCAGGGTGACTCCCCAGATGGAGCCGAGCACTTCTTATCCTATGATGCCAGGAGATACATCTTGTCTGGTCACCCACTTTCAATGCTGCTCAGATAGATTGGTAGATTCAGGTGGCATCAGTCTGATTTAGCCTTAATAAAATTCCCCAGCAACTTTACACCCAATGGTTTTAGTAGCCATTGCTGATCTCCATCTAGGTCTCTTTTAAGGTTGCAAAAGGGTGATGATCTTCAGATTCTGTAATTCTTCCTGCATTTCTTAGTTGGAATTCTGTAATGGAAGAACTTTTCCTCATCAACTTTTTGGTTATTGTGAAATATAAGTAATCCAGGGGGGAAAAATTCATGCATGAGCCTTCTTTCTATTTATTACCCTTCAGAGTAATGATGTGGCTCCCTAGCAACTTCCAGAATGAGCGGTCATTAAGACTGTTGAATATGCTTTAGCCATTGCTGTAATTCTTCTTTTTGATGTTGAGATGGTCTCATCTTTGGCCTATGGAAGCTCTTTTGAGGTGGCTCCTGTGTCCTCCTGGCTCATTCCTAGTGATCTGAGGGCTTCCTTACTTCCTGCTAGAGCAGGATGTTCTAGGTACATCTTGTACATTTTCTACTTCGGACTTGGATTGTGATATTTCTTCAAGGAATCCCACCTAGTTCCTTTTAGAAAGAAATGATATCCAGAGAGATCACATATGGGCACTGCTGAATATAGTTTAAAAGTTTCTTGCAGTTCTTTTTATCCTTAAGATATATCTCATTAGGTACGTGCAATCAAAATAACGTGTTTTCAAGACACTTGAAATACTTCTTAGTATGGTTATGCCACCAACTTTTGTATGGTTCCATTAATTTCTTTCTGTTTGCTTTTGATGCTCAGGGATTACTTTGGTTTTCTTTTTGCTTTTTTAAATGATAGAAAAGGTTTTTCATGAAACAATACCTATATATTTCTATCCCCCCAGTTATTATACTAAAGAAAACATATCATGCTTCGCCTGGCTTTCGGATGTGTCATTATGTCCTGGAGAAATTCTGGTGGGTTGCAAAGTGCTTCCTCATCCCTTTATCCAGCTGCATAGCTCTCTAAGACACAGGCCTGGAACAGTCGGCACAGCCAGGCTTGAGTGATAGATGGTTGTTTCTAGTTGTTTGCTATTACTGATAAGTACCAACTCTTGATGGGCCTGTGAGACTCCCTGTCCCCTTCCCTCCTTCACTATTTTAACACATTTCAGAGTGCTGGCTGTGTGCTAGATAATGTGATTATGGTGGAGACTGCTGGTTGCTTCCTCATTCTTCCCTGTGACAGAGCCTAAGTTGTACCCATAGCTGCCTGAATAAAGTCTACCCTTCTGAGCCTCTTTTACAGATAGGTGTGGCCACGTTACCACTTCTGACCAGTGAGATTTAACTGGAAGTCTCGTATAGCACTTTCTGGGACACTCCTTGTTCTCCTTGTTCACCCCTTCCTCTGCTCTCTTCCTCATCTCCATTCTGGTGTGATGGTGGAGCTCTAACTGTCATTTTAGATCAAGGCAATGAAGGACACAGCCTAGTGATTACGAAGCAGTGAGTTAAGAGTACTCTGGAAGCATCCTTGATTTTGTGGAATATCCATACTAGCCCTGAACATTTTTATCTCTGAACTTCATTAATGCACAAGACGAATAAATGTCTACTTTGGTTAAGCCACCATTTTTACGAGTTTTTATCATATATATACCTGAACTTAATCCTTACTGACAGAAGAGAAAACAAAACTGATGCAGTACCTGTTATTATCTAGAGGGGGGACAGCCATTTGGTGACACATCTAATAAGTAAGCATGCAATTATTGTTGCAAAAATATCTGCAATGGGAAAATACAAAGCTTCCCCTCAACAAAAAAACAAGACAGAAACAGAGACGCATCTTAGATGAATGTTTGGCAATCAGAAAACTAGGAGGGAAGATGTTTTATGTCAACATGCATGTAAGTTTTGTGACATTTCCAAAGGTACAGCTGATTTGTTTCCCTCAGTATTGTCTGAGGTCATGCTCCTAATGACTTCTGATGAAAACAGCAAAAAATCTGCTTATGAAATATTTTTTTTGCTTAACAAAAGATTTAAAAATCACCTTTAAAAATGCTCCAATGAAATGATGAAAAAGTAAGGCATCTCAAAGTCCAAAAATTAAGTCAAGACAGGAACCCAGAGAGGTAAACAGAACAGGAGGCCAACCTTCACCCTGAGGGCATTTGTGGACCCTGGTGACCTTGAGTTTCAGTTTTCATGGCCTCATGGATTGTGGAGACAGACCACAAAGCCCAGGGCTTGCAAAACAGGATGTGTAATAGGAAACAACCCCTCCCCCGCACTGCATGAAGGTGGGACATAAAAGGTATGTCATGATTGGAATGGTGAACTAGATATACCACTCCTTTGCCTATTAGTCCTCAAAAAGAATGGCTTATTTCCAAACATGGCACAAGAAAGAGGGGAAAGTGTCTGCTCTGTGCATTTTAATCACAAGCACCACGTAAATTCACAGGTGGAGTTACAACAGCATAAACTCTTCAAACTGAGAAATTAGTGTAAAATGGCTCTGGGTTGGAGTACTCCCAGAAAATTGTCAGAAGCCAATGCAAATCCTCTCTGGAGGAACCCACCTTCAATTTAGGTTTCCAGGCATTCCCACTATGAAGTTCTAAGAAATAAAAATGAAAAGGAACCAAATAATACTTCTAAAAGTGAAAAATTAAATAATCAAATTAAAAAATTCAATGGAGGCCTTTCATTTTTGCTAAGGATACATTTAAATTAATTAATAGCTACCTCCTGACGAGGGCAATTAGAAAAGCCAGAAAAAATATAGAAATCACCTGCTTGAAGGCATAGTTGAGGAAAAGAATGAAGAATTTCCAGGCAAGGGTACAGGGAAGGACAGGAACTGAGGGAAGCAGGACCAGTTTTTGGAACTGATAACCCCTGCGTAGTCTAGAATGGGTAGGCTGGAGACTGTAGAGGACTGTTGACAACTACAGGGGCCTGGAAGGACAGGCATTACAGCCCGAGGCCTGACAAGGGAGCATCCTCGTGAATCTCCCTCATTTTAGTCGAGACCCTGAAGAGCTGCTCCCTAGGATTAAGATGATCCAGAAATAGAGACTCCCAGGACTTTAGCTAGCTTTTTATCCTCTCAAGCCCTGAAACTGGATTAGAATGACCCTATATTTCTAGCATCCTCAGAAGCTTTCAAAGCTAAGTGGAATCTTCTCTGGAGGAAGTTAAAATCATTCTCATCCTCGAATTATTGCTACAAAAATATGTGCAATTACGATGTTCAGCAAACAATAAGAATAACTAGGTATATGAGAAGAGAAGGCAACATGAATGAAAAGCAACAGAAATAACAGACAATACAAAAGAACCACAGTGGCTCCAGTCATTGGAATGATCAAATGTAAACTTTAAAATAACTAAGCATACACCATCCAAAGATATAAATGATGATATTGGTAATGATGGCAGAGAAATGAAACTTGTAAAGAAGTTCTTTGAAAATTCTAGGACAAAAAATGACAGTAACCAAAATTAAGAGATGAATGATGGACATAAGAGAAGAATATGTGCTGCCAAAGAGAGTGTCAGTGGACTGGAAACTAAGCCAGAAGAAACTACCCAGAATAAGGAATGGAGAGACAAAGGGATGGAAAATTTAAAAAAATGGAGAGACGGAGACAGAGAGGATACAGCGAGATCTGAAATTTGTGTAATTGGAGTCCCAGAGGAAGGGGAAAGTATGGATCATAAAAATGTTAAAAGACACTGTGGCCGACAACTTTCCAAAATGGCGGAGGGGGGGGGCAAGGTAAATCTCAAACCACAGATTAAGGAGGGCTTAGAAACTCCATGCAGAATAAAGATAAATGCATGCCACGGGCCATCAAGGTAAAATAGCTAAAAACCAAATTACTTGATTGTGAAATGTTGAAAGCTTTACATTTGAGATCAAGTACAAGATAAGTTTACTGTCTAACACCAATTCTATTTGACATTCTGCTTGAGTTCCTGGCCAGTGCAGTAAATTAAAAGAAAAAAAAGAAATTATTTGCAAATGATATGATAGTTGATGTAAAAAACCTGAAGAATCTACAGATTAATTATTCAAATTAATAAGAAAATTGAGCACATTGTCTGGATACAAAAGTCAATACATAAAAATAAACAGAGCCAGTATTTATAAATAAAAGAAAGAAAACAGTCACAATAGCATAGGTATGTATAAGACTATCTGGGAATAAATCTAATAAAAACATTAGATACAAGAACCTTCTGTAAAAATGCATAATAGTTTGAAAGGCATTGGAGGAAAGATAAAAAACAATAGAAATATATTCTATGTTCATGGATTGGAATGCATATTTTTTCCTTTTAACTTTTTAAAATAATTTCAATTTCAAATTTATAGAAAGTTTAGAAGAATAGTAGAAATAAATAGAAAAGAACATCTTCAACCTGGTAAAGGGCATGTATAAAATAACCACAGCTAATATTATACTTAATGGTGATAGAATGAAAATTTTCCCATAAGGTTGAGAACAAGACAAAGATGTCTGCTCTCGTCACTTCCAGCCAACATTGTACTGGAGGTTGTAGCCAGGGAAATTATACAAGAAAAACAAATAAAAGGCACCCAGATCGGAGAGGAAGAAGTAAAACTATCTCTATTCACAGATGACATGATCTTGTATATAGAAAATCCTAAGGAACTCACTAAAAAACTACTAGAACTAATAAATGAGTTTAGCAAGGTGGCAGGCTGTTAGGTCAATGTACAAAAATCTATACACGGTAATGAACCATCCAAACAGAATTAAGAAAACAGTTCTATTTATAAAGCATCAAAAAGAATATAATACTTGGAATAAATTTAAAAACAAAATTAAGTTATACAACAGTATATTGTTGAAGGACAATAATGAACATTTAAATAGGTAAAAAGACATCCCATGTTCATTAATCAGTGAATTAATATTAAGATTACTATGCTCTCCAAATCCATCAACAGAGTCAGTGTAATGCCTATCAAAATACTAGCTGGTGTTTTTACAGAAATTAACAAGCCAATTCTAAAATTCACATGGAAATGCAAGGCACCCTGAATAGCCAAAACAATCCCGAAAAAGAACAAAGTTGGAAGACTCACATTTCTCTATTTGAAAACTTACTACAAAGCTACAGAAATCAAGACTGTTGGTACTGGCATAAGGACTGACTTATAAATTAATGTAATAGAACTGGGAGTCCAGAAATAAATCCTTATATTTAAGGTCAATTAAGTTTTCAACAAGGGTGCCAAGACAATTCAATAAAGAAAGAATAGTCTTTTCAACAAATGATGCTCAGACAACTGGATATCCACATGCATAAAAATGAAGTTGGACCCTTTACTTCACACCATACACAAAAGTAACTCAAAATGTATTGGAGACTTAAATGTAAGAGGTAAGACTATAAAATTCTTCAAAGAAAACATAGGTGTAAATCTTCATGACCTTGGATCAGGCAATGGTTTCTTAGATATGACACCAAAAGCACAAGTGAAAAAAGATAAAATAGATAAATCGGACTTCATTAAAATAGTTCTCAGCTGCAAATGATACCATCGAGAAAGTGAAAAGACAATCCACAGAATAGGGGGAAATATTTGCAAATCATATGTTGGATAAGAGACTTGTGTCTAGAATATACAAAGAAACCTTATAACTCTCCACAACAAAAGGCCAAAGGACTCAATTCTAGAAATGGGCCAGGGATTCAAATAGATATTTCTCCAAAGAAAATGCACAAGTGGCCAATGAGCACATGAAAATATGCTCAACATCATTAGTCATTAGGGAAACGCAAATCAAAATCATCATGAGGTACCACTCCACACCCACTGGAATGGCTGGAATCAAAAAGATGGACAATCCATGTTGGTGAGGATATAGAGAGACTGAAATCCTCATACTTTGCTGATGGAAATGTAAAGCAGTGCAGCTGCTTAGAAAAGTTCGGCAGTTTCTCAGAGTGTTAAACAGAGTTACCGTATGACCCAGCAATTCCACTTCTAGGTATAGTCCCAATAGGTAAATTGAATGGCATGTGAAATTTTTTTATAAAGTATCAATATAGCTGTTAGATAAAGAATTGTAGATTTCTTCTATATTCTTCATATAGATTCTCCAAATGTTGACATTTTACTATGTTTGCTTTATTCTTGCATCTATATGCTACACACACACATGCATGCACTCACACAATTATTTTCTGAATATTTCAAATCAATTGAGACATTTTCCTCCTTTATCTTTGAATACTTCATTGTGCGTTTCCTAAAAACAAGGGATATTCTCTTATCTAACCACAATACAGTTGGCAAAATCAAGAAATTAACGATATGACACTACAGTCTACAGCCCTTATCCAGAGTTTGCCAATTGTCCCAATAATGCCCTTTCTAGACAAAGAGCATCTGTGATCATGCGCTGACTTCACTTGTCATATCTCTTTAGTCTCCTTTAATCTGGAGCAGTTCTTCGGTCATTATGTTTTATGGCATTGCCGTTTTTTCAAGGGCACAGGCTAGTTATTTTGTAGAATGCCCCTCTGTTTGGTTTTATCTGATGTCTCTTCACTATTAGATCCAGGGTTTTCACTTTTAGTAGGAATGTCAGAGAAATGATGTGTCGTTCTCAGTGCATCAGACCTGGAGGCACACTGGTGCGCTGGCCCATTACTGGTGATGATAACTTTGAACATTTGGTTAAGGTTGTGTCTGCCAGGTTTCTCCACCGTCAAGTTGCTATTCTTTTTCATTTGTGGGGAGACATTTTGAGACTATTCCTCATGAAACCTTCACCTACTAGTTTCTGTCATCCATTGATCATTTTTGCTTGACTCAATCATTACTACAATGGTGGCCAAATGGTGATTTTCCAGTTCCATCATTCCTTCTATGTTAATTATTTGGCTTTCTACTACACAGAACAGCTTCCCTTATCCCCATTTACTTATTTATTTATATATATCAACATGGACTCGGGGATTCCTTATCTTCTGGGAGAACGAGATGTTCTAAGCTCCTCCAGACTTTCTCTGCCCACCATTCCTAGAATCAGCCATCTATCCTAGGATCCCTAATTCATTTTGAATGGATACTTGCCCTTAGAAACCTATTGGAAAATCACACACACACACACACACACACACGCTACATACAGATGTATATGCAGGCATGCACATATGTAGATATATATACACATATATGTAGATACACTTCCACACTGTATTTATCACCTATCTATCTGTCGTCTAATGTCTATTTTTATATCTATCATCTATTAATTATCTATCCATCCATCTGTCTATTTCCATGAGTTCATACTGACACTTTTAATTCCAGGTTCATTTTAGCCTTCTTCCCTCTTGCTTATTTGTAACTTCTTTTTCTGTTACTGTTATGTATTTGCTCAGCCCTAGAATTCTCAGGAGTTTCAGAATTGTCCACTCACGTCTTCGCAAAAAAAAAAAAAAAAAAAAACCTACTCCGTAGAGCTCAATATTTGTTTAGTTCCTTTGTCTTTAGCCTGAGGGCATAGTTCAAGGACTGTGCTAGAAAAGTCCTTGGGTTATTTCTTCTCTTCCCCTCCAGGTGGTAACAATATTGTATGGTGTATGGTTTTTAATGGTAGTTTTATTAATGGTAGTTTATAATAGTAGTTATTAATGTAAGTCCATTTGTTTCTGTTTGTATTTCATTTTAGGACATCTCCACTATCCTTGTGATTTTATTTATCTGGGATAATTTGAAGTTCAGATGCTCTCTGTCTTCTAGTTATGCTCAGAGCAGGGTTTTATGTCGTTTTATTTGTTCTTGTTTTTTTTTAAATTGATTTTTATTTGGAAGCTATGTAGAGAGTTCCAGTTTTACTTGGCTGCCATTATCTTGGCTACCCAGAATTCTCAAAAAAAAAAGAATCAATGTTTTAAACATGCCAATTCTTTCCAATTTGATTTATAAATTGAATGCATTTATAATTTAAAGGCCATTTTTAAAATGGGGCTGGACAAGGTGGTTCTTCAATTTACATGGAAGAGCAAATGGCCAAGAATAGCTGAGAGACTGCTAAAGAAGGGGGTGGAGGGAGTTGCCTTAGCAAATTCTAAGAATTATTCTAAAGGTACTGAATTTCAGACAGTATGGTATTAGCAAAAAGGTAGACAAGTAGACCAATGGGACAGAAGAGAGAATTTGGAAGCAGACAAGCCACATGTAGAAACCCAATTTATGACAAAGCTGGCATTGTAGGCCAAAGGGGGAAGGAGATTTTTAAAAATAAATAATGCTGGAAATAAAAAAGGAATACTAACTAACTAACTAACTAATGCTGAAATAATTAGTTATCTGTATGGAAAATAAAGTCTGACAACAGCTTTTGGCAAGCCTGGAGAAGTGTAGGAAAACTTAGATACTGCAGGTGAGCCTGGGAATTGATAAAATCGCTGTGTTATAAGTGCAGTTCCTTAGCAAAATGGAGGATGCACATCTCCTGTGGCCTAGGGAGTTCTCCCTGGATGTGATCACTAGAGAAATTTGGTCCTGGTATCAGGGTGCCCGTCCACGAACGAATGTGCAGAGCCACCCCGTTTGTTAACAGCGCAGAAAGTGCAAACGACCCAACCATCCATCAAGCTGACAAGGGGACCAGACAGATGGAGATTAGTTCTGCAATTGAGCAGAAGGCTCAGAGGACTGACTGATGGATTCCAGCTCTTATGGAGCAGTATGGACGAGTCTTGAGAATCCCATGTTCATTGTAAAAGCAGTTTGCAGAAGAATACAAACAGCATGATTCCCTTTATATTAAGTTCGAATTAGGCAAAATGAAACAATATATTGTTTGGGATTGCATACAAAGGCAGTGAAACTATAAAGAAAAACCCAGGAGTGGTAAATGCAAAATTCAATAAAGAGTTCACCTCGGAATTGGGAAGGGGGACCTGTGGGGGAGGGGGACGAGAAGGGACACCCAAGGACCTTCACAGGTAATGCTACCTTTCTTTTTTACATGCCGGTGGTGAGTACGCAGGGGCTCATGGCATCGTTCTTTTTAGTCACACATATTTGCAAATGTTCTTTTGTGTCTTCTCAATATCTAATAGAAACAATTTTAAACCCTGAGAGTTCTGCTTAGTTACCTAGGGAGAGGCACCGTGAGCCTGTCATAGCTAAGAATCTCAGGAGTTGCCCTTGGGAGCACAGGCCGGTGCTCTGACCCTGCAGCCTTGTTCACAGCGGCTGGTACCCTGGCCAGGGTGGTACTATGGTTGAAGTACTCAAGTGCTTCTGCACCCGTTGCTAAATTGCAGCTCTACTGCTCCCCGTCTGCTGACTGCCCCAGCCTCCCCTTCAGGGCTTCCTGCCCCCATCCTGATCCTGTAACTAGCAGCTCACGCGGGGCCCAGTGGAGGCCCCCTGAGACCCTGCTCAGGGCCCCCTGAGCAGCCTTCGTGCTGGGCCACCGGGGTCAAGTGCAAGGAACATTTGCGCTGACTCCTGGGGCCTCTGCTCTGCAGCAAGGCTCAGAACCCCCCCGCTCTTGGAGGAAAGACTCAAGGTTACGTCCGCCCACCGGATCCATTTGCCACCCCGTCCACCCACAGCCAGTTTTGCCTAACGACCAGTTCGCCTAATTACCAGGTCACCTCCAGGCCCGGATTTGGAATTCAAATGAAGGAGCTTATTTTCACCTTTTATTCTAACAGTGGCTCCAGCTTAATCAGTTCTCTAATGATCAATTTGCCTAATTAAAAAAAATGAAGCATTTTGAAACCAATTCAGCAAAGGCCCTTCTGTCTCAACGGTGTGTTTCCAAGGACTGCTTCGTCGGTGGGTTAGGGGTTGCTTGCTCTCCTGCAGGCTCTTTTCTTCTTGTTTCAAAAGTAGATGCCTCTAGCTGTAAACATGTCTCTGCTTTACAGCATTTTCGAGAGCTGCCCATTCGCCTTGGCCTTGGCATTGCCTTCCTCTGGCTCTGTCTGGTGAAGGACCACTGGGCAGACTTGCATTCTATGTCTTATATCGAATTCACAAAGAAAAGTGGGATTGGGAGGCACAAAATGATGTACGACAGATCTTAATAAAATATACTATGCATGGAACAAAGCAATCTTAGGAAAAGATCTTTATACCAAGAGGCAAAAAAAGTCTTTTAAGGATTGCAGAGAGGAGGAAATAGAAAAAGATAAGAGGAAGATGTCGCAAATTTGCTCTGTGACCTCGTGGCTCCTTTTGGCCTCTGGACCCAACAACTTTGCTGTTCGAGGCCCTTCTTGACCCTGGGCAGGTCACGCCAGCCTCCTCTTACGTAAAATGGGGCAAGAATGGTGTGTCCTTCAGATAGTTGCAAGAGTAAGCCTGTTAATCCATGTACTGTTTACTGTGGAGCCGGCCTGGAGATCCATGTTAACTACTATAGAAAAACAGATTAAAGCAAGCTGCCCTGAGAGGAATGCTTTGTTTTCTTTTGTTGGTTTTTTTTAAAAAAATCATTAAAATGCCAAAGATTTGGGAGAAAATAAGGCCCCGGTATAGATGCAGATCTAGCCCGCTGCACCTGGAGGCTTCCAAATGTAACCGCACTGCCTCCTGTGACTTGTTCATGTTCTTTCCTCAGTCTAGGTCTCTAGATCCTTCTCTCTCTCCAGAACCATTCCCTGGAAGCCTTTCTTGAGCGTCCCCCAACACCATGCCTGTGAGCTTCCGCCATCTTTGCAGGGCAAGGCTTGTGCCCCTCATCCTGCTTCCCCCGCTGTCCCTCACACAGAAGCTGTTAATAGTTTAATGGATAGAGCAGTAATCCCAACCCCACGAGATGGTGATTCAAAGACTCTCATCTGGGGAGAAGGACCCCTTGCTCTCTCCTGGGAAGCCCAATTCCAGGCTGCCTTCCAAGAAGGAAGTGAGGTGTGGGGTGCGAGATCTGGGGAGAGTTGGGAGTGTTGCCCAGGGAATGGGGTTGCACGCTGGACTCGCTGCTGGTACCTGTCTGTCTGCTGGGCTTTCTGGAGGCAGCAGCCTTGCTGGAGGAGCTGCCCAGCTGAGCCAGGAGAAACTGAGGGTATGTGGTAGGAAAGAAATGATGGGGCACCCATACCCCAGATCCCCCCTGCCCTGGGAGCAGGAAGCATGGAGACCAGAGGGCCGAGGTTGGGAGGGCTGCCTAGGCAGCTGACCTTGCAGGAGTAGGCCACCTGGAGAGGGGACTGAGCAATTCCTTAGCAAGGAGGGGGCTGAGACCACCCTGAGAAAGGGGTGACCTCCTTTGGCAGAAGTCACAGGCAAAGATGGAGCACCCTCCTCCCCTCGACCTTGGGCTGGTGCCCGAGGAGAGGGGTTGGAAGTGGAGGGGAGGGGAGGTCAGAGTACCTTGTCTCCATTCCGGTCCATTCCAGTCCTGGGGATGGGGAGGGGGAGCTTCCAGTGGGATGTAAGTCTGGGCTGAATTTTAATTGCCCCAAAGGACCAGAAAAGTTAATGGTTGGGGGTGAGGGGTGAGGGTGGGGGGAGGTGCCAGAACATACCGTGACTGGCATAAACAAACCCTATTGTGAGTTACACTAGTGGGAAAGGTCTGGAATAACTAGTGGAGCCCCAGGAAGTGCCGGAGGGGCTGCAGGTCCAGGTCTGATCCCTGTTCCGGGGCTCTGACTACCCAGCCACACCGCCAGTCCTTGGAGTGGCCTCCTCACCCTTCCCCTCCAGACTGGGCCAGCGGGTGGGTCTCCACTGGGGTTGTCACATGGGCAGAGCAGGGAGCAGCAGCTGAGCACATGGGCAAGGGGCCTTCCCCAGGAGGGAGTAAGGACAGGGATCCTGGGAAGGGAGGGCAGCTCCCCAATGGGCCCTCTACTTTTCTAAAGTTGAGCTAGGTTGACTTTCGGCCTCTTCCTACCCCATAACATTTCCCATAACTGAGGCTTTGGGGGCAGGCTGACGAGAGACTTGGTGTAGACAGAAAACCACCCAGCTATGGTTTGAGGACAAACAGCAGGGCAGAGGTGAGAGGGTCTCTGAGTCCGCACTGTGGTAACCTACAGGCTTGGGGAACAAGGGAACCCTTTTTCTTGCCTGCTTTCTTGAGAGGGTAGGGGGCTGCCAGGTGATCCCTGAAGGTAATCCCTGGTCCAGTGAAGAGCAGACAGTGCCCAATAGGGAAGCTACAGCCCATGGGGTCCCCAGCTCAGACCTACTAGCAATTTCCCAGGCTTCAAACATCAGGACACAAAAGAACGGGACCTCAGAGTCTGTTGTGCTGTGCAGACTGGGGACCCCCCAAGACACCTCTCTGTGGAGAGCACGTCCAAGGAGCTCTCCTCCTCACTGTATTTCTATGGTCAGAAAAGAAGATGGGCTCTCCATCCCAAGAACCCGAGTCCAGTACCCAATTCAACAGTGTGTTCTACTCAAGCACGTGTTGAATTTCACATTTTTCGATTTTTTTCTATATAGTCTCTCTTCAAGCCCTCTTGATCTGTGAGCTCAAGGAGTATGCAATGCCCTGACATTTACTCTCTGGCTGGAGGGATGTCTGGGACCAGTTTTTTTTTTTCCATCCGTCTCTCTTTGGCTGCCACCAGCTGCACATCCAGGCAGCTCCAGCATCCCATTGCGGTAAATGGCTTCCACCGCACAGGCTGCCTGGTAGCTGAGTGGAAACCATGGCAACAGGAAGCGGGGAGGATCTTCTCATCACCCCGTAGAAAGGGCAGCCTATTTCTGGGACCTGAGCCCAGTTATTCACTAGTTCTGCATTTTGCTGTGAATTTCAATTCTGGTGAGCTGGCTTAGAGGGTGCTGGGCCTGAGTTGGGAGGGCCGAATAAGTGACCTGCTCCCCTTCTGTCTCGACCTTTATGGCTGTTCCTGCTGTCAGTGTCTAGCTCCCGATCGGATCCCTTCTTCAGCCAGACAGGGGGAGATGGGTGCTTTCGGGATGACTGCGGTGAGAACGGGTCCCACCAGGGGCTCCCCCTCACTGTGTGTGACATCTTCCTATTCTAAGAGCGTGCCTCCATGTTTCCAGTAGAGGGGACCCTTTGAGCCCACCTGGCAGGGGAGGAGGCTTTGACATGGTGGAGGGAGTGAGTCACGTTCTTTCATTCAGCGACGAGCACGCCCTAATACACGTGCGCGCGCACACGCACACACACACACACACACTCTCACGAGCGCGCGCCCAGGAACACACGCACACCGACGGATACTCCAGCAGAGCGGCTTTGGTGTAGACGACACTGCCCCCTAGCGGCAGACTTTGGCCAGGGCGCTGGGCTCAGAGAGGCGGGCTGCCGCCTGGACTCACTGATATTCTTTCCAGCCTTGACTTCAGGGAAGGGTCTTTGGAGATGAAGGAGACAGACAGAAGACTGGTCCTCCGATGCTGGGTCCAAGGAGAAAACCACAGGCTAAATTTGGGGCGGGAGAGTGTAAAGAGCATCCCAGAGAGTGAAGAAAGCAGCTGCCCCCTGCCTAGCTGTTCTTTCTACTTGCCACCCTTTCCTTGGGCAACATGATAGCGGCTCTTCTCATGGATGCACATGCCTTTCCTTTCAGGCTGCCCCAAACTAGGGACAACTCCTTGATGCTCCCCTTTTTCTCTTTCCCAACACCCAACTCCTTACCCATCCTCGGGGGGAGGGTTTACGTCCCAAATAGATTTTTAATACTTTACTTGTGGTAGGCAGAATTTTGGCCTCTGTGACTTTTGCTCTCTGATGTCAAACCCCTAAATATGTTACATTGCATGTCCTTTACAGATGTAATTGAGGCTTACTAACCGACTGATCTGAACATAGGGAATTTAGCCTGGATTATCGCCTGGGTCCAATATTGTCACAGGAGGCCTTACAAGCAGAGCTTCACTGACTGAGGCCAGAGAGGACTCAGAAAGATTCAAACATAATGAGAAGGACCTCATCCGCCATCGCTGGCCTGAGATGAAGGGGCCTTGTGTCAAGGAAACTTCGATCTCAGTCCTACAGCCTCAAGGAACTGGATTCTGCAAACAACCTGCATTAACTTAGAAGCAGAATCTTCCAGAACCTCCAGATAAGAGGACAGCCCATCTGACATCTTTTGTTTGTTTTGTTTTTATTTTGAAATTATTATAGAGCCACAGGAAGTTCCAAAGACAGTATAGGGAGATCCTGTGTACCCTTACCCAGCTTACCCCAAATGCGGCATCTTATATAACTATAGTACAATATCAAGCCTGGCCTCTGGGGTCATTGTCTGGCACCCTCACACAGTGCTTCTGAGACCTGGGCTGTGGCCTTCACTCAGGGCAACCTCCTTTACCTTCCAGCTAGAGTTGTCCCAGGGCACTAACAATTTAAGGGTTCCCTTCTGGCTTTCATTTTATAGCATACATCTTCATTGAGATAAACTTCACATGCTAATTCATCCATTTAAATTATACGATTAACCTGTTTTTAGAATATTCACCAGTATCACCAAATTTTTGTGCAAGCATCACCACTGTCATATTATAGAGCATTTTCATCACCCCAAAAAGAAAGCCCATACCCACTAAGTGGTTACTCCTCATTCCCCAACCCACCCCCAGCCTTTGGCAATCATGAATCTGCTTTCTGTCTCTATGCATTTGCCTGTTTTGACCTTTCACATAAATGGAACCGTACAATAGTAACCTTTTGTGTTTGGCTTCTTTGAATTAGTATAATGTTTTCGAAGTTCATCCATGTTGTAGAATGTATCAGTATTTCATTCCTTTTTATAGCCTAATAATATTTTGTTTATCCATTCATCTGTGACGGACATTGAGGTCGATTCCACTTTTTTGGCTATCATAAAAAAATCTGCTACGAGCATTCATGTACAAGATTTTGTGTGGCCATATGCTCTCATTTCTCTCTGGTCTATACCCAGGAATGGAACTGCTGTGTCATATGGTAACTCCGTGTTTAACATTTTGAAGAACCGCCAAACTTTTCGATAGCGGCTGCATCATTTTACATTCCCAGCAGCGATGTGCGAGGATTCCAATTTCTCCACATTCTTCACAACATTCGTTATTACCTCTTTTTAATTATAGCTACCCTAGTGGGTATGAAGTGGTATCTCATGGTTTTGATTTGCATTTTCCTGATGTCTAGTGATGTTGAACATCTTTAGATAAACTCAGGGCACATTGTATACAGTCCTCAGAGAAATGTCTATCCAGACCCTTTGCCCCTTCGTATTTGGGTTATTTGTCTTGTTATCGAGTGGTAATGGTTCACGATATATCCTAGATACAAGTCACTTATCAGCTGAATGACAATTTGCATTGTCCATTCACTTTCTTTGTGGTGTCCTTTGAAGCATAGAACTATTTAATTTTGATGAAGTCCGGTTTATCTATTTTTTCTTTTGTTGCTTTTGTAATTGGTATCACATCTAAGAAACCATTGCCTCATCCAAGGTCACAAAAACTGCCTATGTTTTTAAAAAAGTTTTATAATTTTAGCTCTTACATTTAGGTTTATAATCTACTTTGAGTTAATTTTCTTATTTGCGTGAGGAACGGGGTCCAACTTTATTCTTTTGCATGTGACTAACCAGTTTTCCCAGCATGATTTGTTGAAGACATCCCATTGAATGTCTATCCCCCTTGTCAAAAATCAGTTGACCATAGTAGTGTGGGTGTATTTCATGTCTCTCAATTCTATTCCACTGATTTCTTTGTAACAGTACTACATCATCTTGAATCCTGTAGCTTTATGGTAAGTTTTAACATCAGGAAGTGTAAGTCTTCCAACTTCAGGGTTTTTTTTTTTCCAAAATTGTTTTGGCTATCCTGGGTCCCTTGCATTTCCATACGAAGTTTAGGATTGGCTTGCCAATTTCTGCAAAAAAGGCAGCTGGAATTTTGATATGGATTGCATTGACGTTGTAGGTCAATTTGGAGAGTATTGCCATGTTAACAATATTAAAGCTTTTGACCCATGAACATGGAATGTCTCTTTTTTTCTTTTTTTTTTTTTTAGGTATTCTCTAATGTCCTTCTTTCATCAAATTTATTCCTAGGTATTTTATTCTTTTTGATGCTATTACAAATAGAATTGTTTTCTTTTTTAAAAAAAAATATTATTTTATGGTGACATTGGTTAATGAAATCCAGTAAGTTTCATCTGTACATTTTAACAGTAAGGCGTGTGTGTGTGTGTGTGTATTTACCTCCTATAGTTAGATTTCTTTCTGTCACCACATATTTGAACCCCTTTACCCCGACTACCTCCCCCTTCCTCGCCAAACCCCTACCCTCTGGTAATCACCCATCTATTGTCCACGTCCATGAATCTCTGTTTGTTTGTCCTGTTCATTTGTTGCTTTTAGGTTTATATCCTGCATATAAGTGATATCATGTAGTTTTCAACTTTTTCTCTCTGGCTTACTTCGCTTAGCATGATTATCTTGAGGTCCATCACGTTGTTACAAATGGCAGCATTTCATCTCTTCTTATGGCTGAGGAATATTCCACTGTATATATGTACCACAGCTCCTTTAGCCAGTCATCTATCATAGGACACTTTGGTTGCTTCCATGTCCTGGCCACTGTGAATCATGCTGCTCTGGACATCGGTGTGCACATATCTTTTCAGATATGAGCTTTCGAGACTTTTAGAATTGTTTTCTTAATCTCATTTTGGATTGCTCATTGGTAGTGTATAAAAATACAATTGATTTTTGTATGTTGATCTTGTATCCTGCAGCTCTGCTGAACTCATTTACTAGCTCTAAAAGGGGTTCTTTTTTTATTCCTTAGATTGTGTCATCTGTGAGTAAAGATAGTTTTTTTCCCCATTTCCAGTCTTGACTCGTTTTGTTTTTATTTCATTTGCTTATCTTCACCTTAATATTGTAACCTCTTGATAGTTGTCTCCATATCAGCAGACATCTGGCTTCCAAAGCTATTTATTCATTTGACAATTTTGACCATTTCTTTTGACTGCTTGCCAAGTGAACAAGTAGCAAAGATAAGATCTCTGACTGACCTTCTGCATCCTTTTCCCTGAATCCCTGTCTAGGTGTATGGGGGCAGCGCACAAAGCATGACACCTGAGGCGATATGCTCACGTGGCCTTAGAATGGCTCTGCCAAATGAGTGTCCCTGGGTTCCTGGACTGGCATGGCCAGTCACTGCTTCCTTCTCTACATTCCTTTCCACAGGAACCTGTATATACAATGGACCACCCCACCAGCTGACTTCACCAAAGGAGGCTTCCTGTTTCAGAGTAATGTCTTCATAAACTAGGTTCATCCAGTCAGATTCTCCCTCTGAGACAGAGTTGATCAAATGATCTGGGCACATGAGAGAAAGTCTAGGCTATGCTGGCCCCATTACCAAAGAAATAAGAGTAGAGAAGACAGCAGGAGGGTGGGGAAGGCAGTGGTCTGGCCCCAAGCCTCAGTGATCCCAACCCCACCACACCAAATCCAAGGAGCCTTGTGTTTCAGAACTGACATGGTTAGCCCCATGTCAGGACTCCGAGGATACACTCCACCCCCATGCGTCCTTGCTGCCCTTCCCTGAACTCCCTGTCTTCTTTCTTTCCAGAGTCCCTAGGCCACCCTCACTGCAGCTCTACTACTGCTGATGTCCCAGGGCTTCTTGACTTCTCCATGGGTCTGTCAGTTCACTTGGCTACATAGAGCCTTAAGTCTCTGAAGAAATCCCTGGCTCCATAAACATCTTGTGGTCCCTCCACCAGCACTGCTCTGCCTTTCTTTGCTGGCCTGTCTTCTAATTGTTTATGAACCCCTTTTGCCCCATGAGAGGGTTTTGTCCCTGATGGCATGATCGTCCCTGGTAACTTTTAAAATAACAGCTTTATTGAGATATTATTCAACTATCATAAAATTTACTCATTTAACCTATACAATGCAATGGTTTTTAGTATATTCAGAGTTGTGCAATCATGTCCACAATCTAATTCCAGAACACTTTCATCACCCCCTCCAAAGAAACCCCATCCCCATTAGCAGTTACCCAATATTCCAGCTGCCCATCCTCTGGCATCCACGAAGCCATTTTCTGTCTCTGGATTTGTAGCAGCTCCTTGTGCATATCTCTTGTGGGTTTTCTGACCCCTCGTGCCAACTCTAAGGCTGTTTCCTGGGGCCCAACTTAGTCACAAATAAGATCTTGTGGGTGCTCAGCGCTCACTCCATTTTTTTCTCTCTGGAGCCTGTTTTTACTCAAAACTCTGAAAAAGGAAATAATCTCAGGCAGTAAATTAACAAAGAAGTATAATCCCACCAGTGTCCTCACTTGTAAGGAAACTCCCACCTTCTTTAATAAAACTGAACCCTGACCTACCAGGTAAATGGAGCTGTATTCTGGCAGCTGGTCAGACTCCTGCGTGCTCGTAGAGGGAAGGGCCCTGATCAGACTTCAGTTTTACAAAGATTGCTCTGTCTAGAGCACAGGGGGTGGGGGAGGAGGGCAAAGCTACTGAAGGGAGACCCTGTCTGCTTTGTCCCAGCACCAGGCCTGAGCCTGGCCCCCGTGGGTACTCAGTCAATGAGGGAGGGAGGAGGGGAGGCAGGATAGCGGGTCGGGATCCACAAGGGGCAAGTGTTTGGGGTAGGAGGGAGTGTGTTGTGGTCGCTCTGGAAACAGGATGGACCTCCACCCCAGATTTGGTTTGGATGTGGAAACTGATGATGCCACACTCACCCAGAGGTTATGAAAAGGTTCCTTACTCACGTACTGAGGCTTTCTGGGGGAGAGCAGAGCAGGTCCCCAAGCTGGTAGGAAAATCGCTTGAGAGCACCTAGAGTGGGGTTCTTTGTCACGGTTGGGGCTGGGGCCAGGGTGAAGGTCCTGTGTGTGGGCTCCAAAGGAGAGAACACCCAGGCTTTCTCATCAGCCCAGATGCGGGCTCAAGTGGATGGGGGTGGGGAGGCTGAGCCTCACAGAAGTCAGTAGTCAGGCATCAGAGTTCGGAGTCAGACTCTGTCTTACAGAGTTGTCAACTGTAACGAGTGCTGCTGGGAGGGGGCTGTTCGGAGGTGGCATATGACCTTGGCATGGACTACGGTCTGAACGTGTGTGTCCCCCCTGCCAAACTCATATGGTGAAATCCTAACCCCCAAAGAGACGGTATGGGGAGGTGGGGCCTTTGGGAGGTGATCAGGTTATGAGGGCGGAGCCCTCGAGACTGGAATTATGAGGTTCCAGAGGGTTCCCTTGCCTCTTCCAGCATGTGAGGACACAGAAAGAAGATGACTATCTGGTAAGGACCCAGAAGAGGGTTCTTACCAGAACCTAATCACGCTGGCACCCTGATCGTGGACTTCAGCCTCCAGAGCGGTGAGAAATAAATTTGGATTGTTTATAAGCCACCAGTCTGTGGTATTTTGTTATGGCAGCCCCAACGGACTAAGATGAGGATGGTGGGGAAACGGTCTCATGCATTAGGGGCCGGATGTGGGTGCAGAGCAAGTGGGAGGCCATGGAGTCAGGGGACACGAGTGGCTTCAGAGATGTGGAGTTGAGAAGGTTGGGTTGGCAGGGGTGGGTGAAGACCTAGAGTGAGGCTGCTGGTTTTGCTGATGGGTGGTAGGGAGGAGGCTCGAGCAGCTGCCCACACTGGCCCAGGAGGTGCTGGAGATGGAGAGAGGTAGGAAAGAAGAGGGGACAGTGGTGCTTGGTTCTCAGGTGTCGAGAAGGTTCCAAGTACAAGTGGCAGGACTGCACTCGGACAAGGCTGCTCTTCAACTGACTGCTCCTCAGATGAAGGCCCCTGGGGAAGAGGTGGGCAGCTGGAAATTCTCTCCTGCCTTTAAAGACCTCCCAGGTTTTCCAGAGGCCCTGCCTGGGCACAGCTTTTCTTCTGCACCCTGAATGCCTCTCCCCGCTTCTCTGCCTCCTTTGAGCTCCAGCCTGAGCCCCTCCCTCCATCTCTTGTTCCCACCCTCCGTCTTCATCTTCATCTAGCCTAGAGCACCACGATACCACATACCACGTGAGGAGGAAGCTGCGGCTTACTCAGCATGGAGGCACGCAGTAACGGTTTAGATAAGGAAGCATGGCAAATATCCTAGAGTTCTCTTCTGAATACTATTGTTCGCCCCACCTTTTATTGACCATCTTTTCTATTCTGGGCCTGGAGATGATCCCCAGGCAAGGCCAGAGGTCTAGGGTGTGGGGTGAGATGGGAGATGCCACATTTGGGAGTGGTGACAGGTGGCCAGGAAGGGAGGGCCCCTCAGGTGGGTGTGGCTTGCTGGTGGGGGAGGAGGTGCTGCCTAGAGGTTTTCTGGTTTTCTGGGTCCCATTGGTGGCTACTGAATTATTCATTTATCAACCACTGCACCCAGGCTGCCTGCCAGGAGGGCACCCTGTGACCCAGGGCTTTAAAAATTAATGTGTTCATTGAGTCATTCCCTCGACTCACATTCATAGGCACCTATTACTTGCTGAGACCAGATTTCACACCACAAAAGGCTCAGGGGAGAAGGAGTTCAAGCTCTACTGTTTAACTGGCAAACACAGTGGGTGAGGAGATGACAGGAAGGGGCCAGAGGAAGAGGGCTATGATTGGGGTGTGTGCATGTGTTTGTGTGTGAGTGCATGGAGAGTGTGCATAGTGTGCACAGATGTGGGATGCTGGGAAGCAGTGGCCTGATCCCTCAAGACCTACGGCCCTTTTAGGTAGGTGCTCTAGGCACTCTGGGTTTCAGCCTTGAGCTGGGAGAGGGTGGCTCCGCTTTTGGTCCAGGAACAGCCACCAGTGATAGAGCGCTCAAGGCATGACAGGGACCAGCAGTACAGGGGCTGGGGGCCTTTAGCGCTTCCGCACACCATATAGGTGATTCATGTGCATGTGAATATACCCAGGTATTCAGCTCAGAGGGCCTGAGCCTAGTCTCAGACAGGGAGCTGGGGAGAAGGATTTGGGGCAGGAATTCCTTCAATGGGCAGAGCATGTACAAAGACCGTGAAGTGGGGGTCCAAAACTTTCGGGAAGCTTCCCAAGGCCCTTGCCATGAGTGGCAAAGTGGTGTGAGACCTGAGGCTGGCCAGTCGACAGGGTGACTCCACAAGGGCCTTGAGCTTTCTCCTGAGGTAAAGGGGCCCCAAAGGATGTCAGCCTCACATTTTAGGAGGCTCACTCTGGCAGCTGATGTTGTGAGCTGAATGGCAGCCCCCAAAAGATGTGCCCACATCCTCATCCTGGACCCAGTAAATGTAACCTTATTTGGCAAAAGAGTCTTTGCAGATGTGATGAGGTTAAAGATTTGAGATGAGATCATCCTGGGTTACCCTGGTAGGCTCCAAATACAATGACAGGTGTCCTCATAAGAGACAGAAGAGAGACACAGACACAGGGAGAAAGGCATGTGAAGGGGAGGCAGAGATGAGAATAATATGGCCACAAGCCAAGGGACACTTGGGGCCACCAGAAGCTGGAAGAGGCAAAGAGACGTGTCCTCCCCTGGAGCTTCTGGAGGGAGCATAGCCCTGAAGGCACTTTGATTTTGGACTTCTGGTCTCTAGAACTGGAAGAGGATGAATTCCTCTTGTTTTCAGGCCTCCCTCCTCTCCTCCCCCTCCTGATTGTGGTCGTTTGTCTCAGCAGCCACAGGAAACTAACCCAGCTGGTGTGGAGAGGACTGGTGGGAGCTGGGTGGGGTCTGAGGGAGGAGATCAAGGCTGGATCATGGGGGGTGGGGTGGAGGCGGAGACACTGGAATCCTCACTGGGTTCCAGTCACCCAGGAGCAGTGGCTTTTTTCTTCTCAACTTTCCAGCTCTCTCAAATCAGCAACGATCCAACTCACTAGCTTGGGAGTCCCTTTGGTGCTCTGCATACATCCCTAATGCCTGGTGCACAATTTCCTGTTTGTGTAACACACAAATGAAACGTGGGATGGCCTTTGAATTGGATATTCCACAACATTCATTCAGCAAGCATGCATTAAGCTTGTACTGTGTGCCAGGATATGAAAGTGAACAGTAACCAGATCCCCAAGGGATGCAGGGCTGCTGTAAAACCCAGAGACAAACGCCCCTGATGTCCTCATTCTGTGAATGGCCATTTCTTTGGGGCTCATCTGCACGTCTGGGCGCTCCAGCAAGCCTGAGTTCCGGTTTTAGGAGCACTGACATTGGATGACATGCCATCTCCTGTCTCGACCGGCCGACACCTCAGCGTGAACTCCATAAGCGCCTCTCGCCCAAGGCTTGGCAGGCGTCAGCTCTCCCGGTCCTTAAACTACTTTGGGCCACCAGCCCAGAGCGTCACCTGAATCGGACCCCAGCTCAAGTGCCTGGGGGTGCCTTTGTACCCTGGCTCTAAGTCCGTGACCTCGCTATGCGCTCGGGGGGGCGGGCAGGAAGGGGATTTGGCGTGTGGCTCCCTAAGGCGAGGCATCTGGTCTTTGGGAAACAGGTAGAAGGCTCCCGGGGGCGGAACGTGGGTCTCTCGCCACGGGCGGAACGTGGGTCTCCCGCCACGGGCGGGGCATCGGCTCTCAAGGGCGGTGCACGAGGCGTCCAGAGCGCTGTGGGCAGCAACCGTGGTGGGGTGAGGGTGCAAGCCATTCATCTGACAGCATCTGTCTCTGCGCCTGCGTCTACGCCTGGGCCGCGCCTGCGCGCTCATCCCGTACCGCCTTTTGCGCGCCGCCGCGCGCGCCCTCGGGGGGTGGGGGTTCGGGGAGGGCGGGGTGGGGGCGGGCCGGCCGTGCCGGGCGGGGCGGGACAGGTGGGCCCCGGCGGGCCAGGGCGGCCGCGCCCGCGGCGAGAAGCCCGGGAGCTGGCCGCCGCGTGCTGGGGAACACTTGTCCTTCCAGCCGGGGTTCTGGGGCGCGGGGGGCGGAACCCCATTGGAGGCCATTGGCCAGGACAGCTGCGGAGGAGTGGAACGCGGCGCGGGCTCCGTGGGGCGACCGGCACCCGAGGCAAGGGTACACTTCGAGTGACGAGGTTCATCATGGAGGCAGGTAACCTTGGCAGAGAATAACTCGGGCCTTGCGTGGACGGGACGTGGAGGCCAGGGGCCGCGGTGCTGAGCCTTCACTGACCGGCCCTGGCCCGTCTGGGGGGCAAGCCGCGAGCCACGGGCGACATTGGGGGTTCGCTTCCCGGAGGAGGGGACTCGCAGGACACGAGCTGGCGCGGCTGGGCAGAGGGGAGACACTGGGCCTGAAACGGATCTCAGCCTTTCCGCCACGCCCTGTGTACTGTGCTTTGAGTGGCGAGGCAGACGCGGTCATTGTCACTTCACGACTGCACGCGCAGGCCCAAAGAGAGGACGTGGAAAGGAACGGCCCGCCGGAAAGGCCACCGTGTCAGGGCGCCTGTAGGTTGGTTGAGTGTACAGCGCCTTTAGCCACGCCTGCTCCCAGTCCGTGGGACACTGTATGGCACTTGTCTCACCCGAGCCTTTTGGAGCACGTGTTGGTGGGGTTCTTGACAAGCCGTGTTTGAGAGGTCCCTGTCACACGGAGGACCGAAGGTATAGCTGACGTTTTAAAACTCCTGTCAGGGCGCCCACAGTGGCAAGGCGAGGCAATGAAACAATCGGATTCCCGTAGAAAACATTGTTTCTCTGTCAACTGTATCTTCTTTAACCGGTAGCTCGTTAACTTTCTATCTTTGTTACTTTGGTGTACACTCTGAGAGGGAAGGGGTTGGGTGAGTCTGCTTTCAAGTCAAGGTGAAGTGATGCAGGACCATTAATCCCAGTAATCTGTACTTTTTAATTTCTAAGAAGAGTTGCAAAGTGTATCAGGAAGCATGGCAGTGTCCCCTCAGGATGCTCCGTGCATCTGCTGGGAGGGTCCATTGAAAGCCAGGGAAGCGAATTTGCTGTGTAGAACAAGACCTGAGGGGTATGTGCAGCAATACCCTCTTACTGACATCTCTGGGTGCGAGGGTCTCATGTGGGAACTGTTGATGTAACATTTCCTTGAAATGCTAAAAGCTCTTTCGGTATCACTTTTGAGGACTTCTTTTATAAAACGTATTGCATACTCCTTTGCCCTCTGTGTGAAGCTGAAAAATTGGTCCTCCAGAGATTTCCCATCCTCGTTCTCAGAAACGGTGCTGTCACCTCATGTAGCAAAAGATGTTTGGCAGACGGGCTTAAGCATCTTGATGGCAGCAAACTGTTCTAGATTACCAGGCGGGCCTGATATAATCGTACCCATCTTCAAAGAGAGGGAGAGAGAGGCAGGAAGAGTGACAGGCAGAGAAGGCCATGTGATGATGGAAGCAGAGTTAAGAGCTGCTGCATTGCTGGCTTTGAAGATGGAGGAAGGGGCTATGAGCCAAAGACTGCAGATGCCTCCAGAAGCTGGAAAGGGCAAAGAAATGTCTCCTCTGGAGCTTCTGGAAGGAACCAGCCCTGCTCACACTTTCATCTGAGCCCCCCCAGATTCATTTCAGAATTCTGACCACAGGACTGTAAGATTTAAAAAAAATGTTTTGTTTTAAGCCACTGAGTTGTTTGGTAATTCGTTTGGTGTAGCCTAGGGAACTAATACACCTAGGAGCAGATCTTAATGATTGATGATTGGTCTCCACCTTCTTTTAGTCTATTTGATGTCATTTAATCTGTTATTCACTTGTGAATTTGGTTTGTCTGTGATCCAGTGCAGTGATTTCCTTAGGAGCTGCCCCGAGGTGGAGTAAGGGGTGGGCCTTAACTCCTTAAATCAAACTACCATGCTCAGGTTTTTGAATTTTGTCCTTTTTCAGTGTGTGGGTCTTCTCTTGGGCTTGGGCCTGGCTGTGGGCATAGATATTGCTTTTCTCCGGTTCTGCCTGTGGTTATCTTTGGCAGTACCCTGTTGCCTTTTTTTTTTTCTTTGCCTTTCTAACCTGCATAGTAGAAAACCAGTTCTGGGGTTATATCTTTGACCGGAACCTCAGGACTTGTGGTGTCTGATGCTGAGGCCTTTTTCTCACCCTGTCATTCTTGGTTAGGCGAGGAATAGACGTGGTGCTTATTTCCAGTTAACTACTTGCCAAAGGTGAAAACAGATACACAACAGCGTGTGGTTTCTTCCTAAGATGTTGTACAGAAGCCAAGACTCCAGGTGCTAACTGAACAGCAGTCTGAAGCTTGGCGAGTGTAATTGCAGATCTGTAGCTCAGGTATGGACCTGGGGGCTTGATGGAAGATTGGATCTGAAGAGCTACTTAAGCGTTTGTTACAAGCCTCAGGGGCTCGTTAGTCCTTTAGAGTCTGAAAAGCCAGGCTGTGCACCCTTAGGGTCTAACCGGATACTTTCTCCACAGGTCAGCAGGAAGTGAGGATCAGTGGATTGACATTTCTCATTCCTACTTTCTCTTGACAGGTGTCAAGCTGGGATGCATTCCATTCCCATTGCCACCGCCTGTTACCATTTACCATAAATTTCTCTGCGAGATCAACCTGGATGCCTATGACCCCTACTTAGTTGCCATGTCTTCCCTTTACTTGGCTGGGAAAAGTAGAAGAACAGCACTTACGTACTCGTGACATTATCAACGTGTCCAACAGGTAACAAACAACTTCTGTGCCCCAGGCATTTGGGAGGACTTCCTGTTGGTATCTACCCGAATGGGAGGGCAGAGAAGGATCCCACTAGGCCCTGCCCTCTAGGTGCTAGTAGTCAAGCTCAGAAGGAAACATCTGGGTGGCCTTAAACCGGGCTGGAAGCACTAGCAGCAAAGGAGGGAAAGAGCCTGGTGTCAGAAGCCCGGGGGTAGGGGTCTGTGGGGAAGAAGCTTGGATAAGATTATGGGAAGCCTCAAAGACCAGATGGAGTGGGTAGGGGTGGGTGTGAGAGTCCTCAGTGTTCACGGTGTGTGTGTGAGGGGCATGGCTGGAGCACAGGGATCTTGGAAAGATGTGTCAAAGCAGATTCATCTGGAGTCTTCGACAGGACAGAGTGAACCAGTTAGGTTCTGTGGGCTCAAGAGATCGGGCCCATCATACAGGCAAGGGCATGGACCCAGCTGGGGCCCTCATTATTTAAATGCATGAGGGAAACACAGTCAGGGTTGCTAAGGAGCCTCTCTGGCCTATTGTGGGCACGGTGGTCAGTGGGGGTGGCATCTCTGGGCCCAAGAACCATGTTCCTTTTGGGGAGGCTGTAGGGGTCCCTCCAGCTAGGCAGGCTGTGCTCAGGCCTGTGGGCCTGAGAGAGAGGGATTATGGAAAGTTACTGACTGGCCAGTGCATCACAACCTTTCAGGAACTCTAATCATTAGGAAAGAAAAACTATTTTGGGCTGTTTTCTCTTTAATAAACAAGCAGCGGACAAAACGCTCCCCCACCCTAAGTTGACAGGTTCACGGTGTACCCCAAAAGACTAAGAGAAAAAACATGAGAGGGAAGCGAGGGAGGGCAGTTGGAGTCCATCCGTAATTGCCAGGTCCCCAGCATGGAGGACTGACAGAAGGGAATATTGTATGGATCGCTAATTAGACGTGGGCCCCCTGGGTGGGGTTCTCTGGGAAATTGGAAAACAAGTGAGGAGCTAGGAAGGATGAGTCATCGACAGAGAGTTTGGTTGCTTGAGTGTGAATCCTTTTCTCGTACATCTTGGTGTTCATGCGTAGGTGGGAGCTGTGCTGTGGACGTATACGGTTGTCAAAAAGTATAGAAAGATCTGGAAAGAAGGAAAGATAATCTGAGAAATATAAAGCTGACATACATTTCCTCTTCTGAATACATCATCCCCGTGATATGTTTAAAGACCTTCCTTGGCCCAGAGTGAGAGCCGCGGGCATCGCCATCCCAGGCGATAAAGACCGTCCCCGATGCCAGGCTGACTGTGACAGGAAGCACAGCCGACTTGGCCTGCTAGAGCTTTCAGCCCCTCTGGAGCAAATTGCAAAGAGCCCATCTTTATACTTGACATCTCGCTGAGGGATTGAGACAGCCCACTGGAGCTAAAACTAGACACTGGCTTCTTTCTCTCATCGGTTACTCTTTTTATCCTGTATATGACGCACGTAGATGAAGAATGATTTATAAAAAAATATATAAGTACAATGGCAGTATGTTGATCTATGGCAGAGGACATTGGAGTTTGTATCTGGACATCATGTGGCTTCAGGGGCCCCTCAGAGCCACTTTCCTGGCTGCCATAACCATTGTCACTTCTCTGCTAGGTACTTTAACCCCGGCAGCGAACCCTTGGAGTTGGACGCTCACTTCTGGGCGCTGCGGGACAGCATTGTGCAGTGTGAGCTTCCTCGTCCTGAGGGTTCTACGTTTTCAAGTCTCCTTTCAGCACCCCCACAAGGTATGACCTTTTGTCCTTTATACCGAAGGCGTTTATACCTTCCAATCCTTCATTGCACTTGGGGGACGTAGGGAGAGCAGGGCCACAGCTGGGCACTGGGGCTTCTGACCGCACACAGTGACTGGCTCAGGTGGCCCTTCCTGTTCCCATTCTTGGGGTTTTCTAAGGATCCGCCTTTTTGCCTGCTTGGCTGTGGCCACAAGCCCAGATCTATGTGACCCTCTGAAGCCCTTACAGGATTCCATGACCCATGTAGATTATGTGCTCAGTGAGCCACGGGGAAACAGGGTTGGTTTCGTGACCCATCAGAGTCCCTGTTCCTGAGAGCTGCTGCTTAGAAACCCAGGAGAAAAGCTGAGTCACTGAAGTGAAGTGACACACTTTTGACTGCTAGGAACACGTAAGTCTCAATGCAAGAACTGTTTCAAATGGCAGCAAAAGGGACACACGAAACCCTTAGGACCCTTGGAAGGGTGGCCTTCAGAGAGAGATGGGTGGGAGGGGGGGCGTGTAAGTCGCGACGTGGGGCTCTGTGCCAGGATTTCTTTTTAATTGAAACTTTTATTGAGGTAAGTACAGATTGACAAGCGGTCGGAGGAAACAACACAGAGATCCCGTTTGGGGCGGAGACTTCTCCCAGTCTCCCCGAATGAAACCATTTGAGTGGAACCATTTTGTAAGACTAATTAATGCAAGGTAGGAGTCAGGGTGTCGGTGTTGCCACGGCTCCCTGTTCTCGGTGTTACCTGGTCTCACACTGCACTAGTGCTACGTGATATATTTTTATCACTTGTGTACCTTGATGTATTCGCCACCCCAGTTAGATACAAAACAACTCCATCCCCACACTGGTCCCCTCGTGTTACCCTTTTTACAACCCTACCCCCCCTTCCAAACTGCCTCCCTGCTCCTGGAGACCCCCGGCGGCGATTTTGAAGCAGTTGTTTTGGTATCATTGTGGTCGGCTTCATCGAGGCAAGGCAGGCGCGCCCTGGCCCTGTGGGGCAGTCACAGAGCTGAGTCTGGAGAGCGAGCCCTGGTGTGACCCTCTGGCCTCGGCCTTCCCCTTCCATCCGGGTTAGGGCAGGCGGAAAGTGGCGAGGGAATCCCCGCCAACGAGTGTGCTGGAGGCCCACGCACGTGTGTTTCACGCATGTCGAGCGGGAGGTTCAGGCCAAAGCAGCTGTCTTCCAGAGCGGGTAGCTGACAGCTCAGCTGGGAGGTTATTCATGAAGAGTTTACAGCCATTGGCACTGCTGCAGAGTGCAGTCACCTGTCTCCAGTCCCCTGAATACAGGCATCCTGTCACCAGCTGGCCCCTAGCCTCAGGCGGGACACATAGTCACCATGTTTCTGTTCTGCAGATGAGGATGTTGTCTCTGGAGCGTATGTTCGAGTGGGGCAAGGGGATGGGCAGAGCGATTGCTGATGGTGACCGGAGCAGGCCAGTGATGGGAGGGATTTCGATGGGGGTGGTCATCGAGAGTGGCCTAGGCGGATTTCAGGAGCTGGTTCTGGAGAATGAGAATGGGTGGGCATGTGAGGATAGATGGCAGGGTGGAGGTGATTTCAGGCAGAGGGAGCAGAGCGCCGGGCCCTGAGGTGGAGCGCACCTGGTTCGGTCAAAACATGGCAGGACAGTGGGGGCGTGGGAGATGAGGCTGAGAAGGAGGGGAGGCTGGGCTTGGAGGCCAGTGGAAGGCACTGGGGCTTTTTCTCTAAGTGGTACAGGGAGCCATTAGAGGGTTTGAACAGGGAAGGGACTCAATGCGATCTATGTTTTATGCACATTCAGGACGGGGAGAGTGGCTGGCAGACAGAGGGCCGCAGTGTCTCACAGTGCCCCGAAAGCCAACTGGCTGACTGGCGTTATCTTTGCAGTACCTGCTCCACTACCTGATTTCCCTCAAGAACTGGCTGAATCGTTACAGCTGGCAGCGGACCCCCATCTCCGTCACTGCCTGGGCCCTGCTGCGGGACAGCTACCATGGGGGCTGTGCCTCCGGTTCCGGGCTCAGCACATGCCGTGGCAGTGCTCCACCTGCCCTGCAGGCCTATGGGTCGAGGTGCCCGCCGAGGCCGAGGCGGAGAAGCCGTGGTGGCAGGTGAGGTGACTGCTCAGTGCACTTGGCATGTGTCCCTCTTTCCTTTGTTTAAGGACTTTCAGAAGTCTGTGTACTGGGTGTTCATGTTTCTTTGTAGTAGTTGTCCACGGAGAGAGATGCGGGCTACCTGAGAATACTGAAGCTTGAAAATACCCTGCCATTTCTAAATCTAAGGCAGACATTCTCCTTCTTGGCACTGCAGACATTTGGGGCCAGATCCTCCTCTGTGGTGGGGCATCCTGGGGCACACTGTAGGATTTTGAGCAGCATCACTGGCCTCCGCCTACTTAATGCAAGGGGCATCCTCCCCACCAGTCATGGACAACCAAGAATGTCTTCCAGACATTGTCGAGTGTCCCAGGGTAGGGGTTGGCCCCAGTTCACAACCACTGAGCTCAGCCAGGCACTTTTAACGAGTTTGAGTGGAGCCTGTTTGTATATCAGAGGTTAATAAATCTGGCCTCACATTGGAAGTATAGGGGGTGCTCTAAAAAGTGGATAGATACTAGATAGGTAGATAGATGGCGGAGACAATAGATGAGAGAGAGAGAGAAGTAGATAGGTAGATGGTAGATGGTAGATAGATGGATGGGTGAATAGATGATAGAATTATAATAGATGATAGATAGGTAGGTAGAGAGAAGGCTGATGCTTCATGGATCTCCCTGCCCCTGCGAGACCCAGGAATCCATAGTGCTATTTGTAGAGAGCGAGTTGAATCTGCCCATTGGAAGGGCTGTGCTCAGGGACTTTCTGCAGTCCTGTCTGATTTTTCCCAGAGTAGTCCCACTGTTTCAAAATGGAATTTTGACATCATTTTCTGTTTTTCCTTTCCCATACTGGAAGTCTGCTGTTCCTTTTTTTTGGTAATACCTCATTGATTGGCCTGGTCCTAGACTGAGGTTCTATGTAGCAGAGTTTGAGGAAACTGAAGGTTTCTTCCTTTTTTTGTGCACCAGCCCTCCCTCACAAACCCACAGTGGCAGAAATCTAAAATGTGTCATCTGTTTCCTGCAGAGAAGGTGCCCGTTGGGTGCCTCCCTGGCCTGCTCCTGGCCCCTCCTCCCCTCCTGCAGTTCTTGGCTGAAATGATGCCTCCCCTGCTTCCTGACACTGCCTCCTCCTTGGCCTGCTTTGCCCTACATGGGAGACCACAGCTTTTCCTGCTCTCCGCTCTGCTGGCCTCGTTGTCTGTCTAATCCCCCTGCCACACGGCAGTCTGTAAGCGCCTGGAGGCTAGAGATCTTAGCTGCTTTATCGCCTGCCCTGTGCCCAGTGCCTAGACCTGCACACAGTAGGTGTCCACATGTCTGAGAAAACACATCTGTAGCCTGGTCTTGGGCCAGACTCACTCTGCGGCAGCAGGGGGATGAAAGGGTTTCTGTTGGATCGAAAGGGTTGCTCATGCTGGGCTTCTCAGAGAGTTCAGATCATGTGCCTGCAGTGTCCCCGGCTCTGCTGGAATCCGGTGGGGGCAGAGGGGCTGGCCCGTTCCTGGCCCCTGCTTTCTGAGCGCATCTGGTAGGCCTGGCAGCCCTAGTTTCCTCGGCTGCTTGGATCTGAGATGTCATCACTGGTTTCTCATTGTCTCTGCTGGGTTTCCTCTCCTGGACTTCACTGAGCGCCAGTGTACTGCCTCTGCTTTGCACGCCACACCCTCGTGAGAGAAGAGTGCTGGGAAGTAGTTTCTACCATGAGCCTGTTTTCTGGCACCATGGACTCACCCGGTAATTATTACAGCTGTGAAGAGGTGGCTCTTGGGGCAGCACGCTCACGTTCACCCAGCAATTCTTTTTTCTGGACGCCTCCTGGCCTTTAGGCTTGTGATCTGTGAGGGCGGCTCCCAATGGCACCCCGTCTTGCCAGTCCTGGGACACACTTCCGTTTGATTCGGAGACACTTCTTGCTCGCATGCTCTCCGCCGCCACTTCTTGTAGCAACCCGTCTTTCTGTTACACGTGTCTGCTGTGGGCTGGGGCTTCGCCGCGCTGGGCAGGAAACAGCAGAGCTGTACGCGCTTCGCCGCCAGAAGCCTGCCTCCACTCGACTGTTCTAGTGGCGGCAGGCCTTTGTGCTAAGCGGGGGCCTCTGGGTACGTGAGGCACTGCAGTCGCATGTTGTGGCACGTGTCAGAGTTTCCGTCCTCTTTTAAAGCCGAATACTGGTTCATGGTCTGGATGGACCACATTTGTTTTGTCCAGCCCGCCATGGAGGGGCACTTGCGTTCCTTCCACTTTTTGGCCCTAGAATATTTTTGAACTTCTCGCCTTGGGGTCTCCAGGAGCACATAGGGAGTGGACCCTGATGAGGCAGGCCCGTCTTTCTGAAGTATTTTTTTCCATCTAGAGGCCAGGGTGAGGTGGCCTCTTCCTGAGCCAGGGCCCGGGGTGTCTCCCAGGCACTGTTTTCCGCCTTTTGAGGACCCGCGTGGCTGTGGAGGGGGTGGACTCAGGTCCAGTTTTTGTCCTGGCTCGGCCCAAGGCCTGACCCTCATGGCACCTTGGCTCCCCAGGCAGCAACCCTGTGGCCCAGAGTGACAGCTTCCAGGTCCCCTGCCAGCAGAGTCATGCAGACAGGACAGTTTCTCCCAGCAACGGTGTGTGACAACTTCACGGAGTGCTGCCACCAGGGAAGCCCCCTGAGCAGTTGGTGTCCAGAGACTTTACTAGGGCTCCGTCCCGTAGGCCTGGAGCAGCCACGGGCTGACCCTGGTCCCTCAGTCTCCAGTTCCTGGAAGTTGAGCTCCCCGCAGAAAGCGCTGTCAGCAGAGACGGACTGCAGGGCCCACAGCCCGGGGAAACCAAAACCGTCTCATTAGGCAGGATGTGCCAGGGGCCCAGAGGTCCCCTCCCAGGAAGCCAGGCAAGACTTCCTTGAAGAATGTGCGAGTTAGCCCCGAGCTGCACATCCGTCTTGGTTTGGCTCCTGTGGACTCACCTTATAGTTTTACACACTCTCTGGCACAGTTCAAGGGGATGTGTGGTCCAGGTTATATAGAGCAGGGCCAGGGTTCCCTAGGGGCCAGCCTATGGTGGAGCGGAGTCCAGGTGATCTAGCCTGCTTGTTTCTGGAAATGGATTCCGCCCTTCCTCTATTAAGATCCCCAGAGGACCCCCTCCTGAGAGACCTGGGAGTGGAGTGGGAGGAATCCACTCCTGGCCCAGCTCCATTAGCAGCTGCCTGTGTAACCTAGGACAAGTCCCCTCTTTTATCTGGGTCAGATGATCACCCAGGCCTCTTCCATCTGGAATGTTCTCTGTTTTGTGGACCAGCCTTGGCAGGCTGAACTAAACTAGCTATGCAGAAAGCCACCATTATTTCCAATAGCCAAGTACCCTCGCCGCTCGCCCCCGCCATACATTGTGACTCTGCACTTAGTGGCAGGTGCCTTATTTAACCAGAGAGAGTCTAATCAGAACCTATTTTCCTTCTCCTTTCTAGGTGTTAGTGACGACCTTACCAAGCCAGTCATTGATAACATTGTGTTGATCTCATTCAGATTTTATTACCATGGACACAGAGATCCCCTAAGGCCCCGGTCCAGGCCTGCCCAAAGAGAAGCCTGGGACGCTCGGTTGCCAGGGGACGGCGCCACACATCGCCGTGACGGCTGGTCCCCAGAGGACTGGCTGGGAGGACTGGTTTTGTGCTGCAGGAGACGGGCTGGCGAAGGCAATGACATGCTGCCACTTTGATTATCATGCTTTGACTGTCCCTGGCAGCTGTGGTCCAGACAGTGACAGGAGCCATGCCTCCAGCAGCAGGAATGCGCTGTGTGGGGTGGCCCCAAGGCGTCCGAGTCTGCTTTTGTCCTTTGAAAGGACACCGACTTACAGTCGAGGAGTAGTGTCATTGGACGAAAAATCGAAGAACGATGGAAATGTGCCCCCACAGATTTTTTAAGAGTCAGATTTATAGAAAGTATGAATGTGCAACAGATGGGATTTTATTTTGTGTAATAAAAAGATTATACAAATCAACAGAGACACCCTGTCTTTTCTCTGTGGCCCATGCTGCCCTGGTGTGATGGGTGCTGTCCAGATTCAGTTTCCCCTCAAAATGCCTCTGCTGTCTAGGTGGGATCGCCCCTGGTGCTCTCTGACAGCTTCCTGGGATGGCCCTCCATCACTTCCTGAGGGCGTGATGTCACAGCGTGTGCCCATGTCATGGCAGCGTCCCCTAACGGAGCCCGCATGGGACATTTGTAGGGCTGACAATCATCTGCTTTGTGAGCAAGCATCAATTTTGGAATGAAGGAGTATCATTTGGATTAAAAAAACTCAGATTCTGACCAAAATGTAACTAGGAAGTAATACCTGGGGTTTTCTTAATGTCAAGATAACGGATCTAGATGGAGTGTCTAGAGAATCTTGGCCGGGTACCCTTCTGACTCCCACTCAAAACGCACTTCATGAACGAGTGCTCTTGGGTGCATTATAGAAACAGAGCAAGCCTGGGAACCCACTGGGCTTGACGCACACTGGTGGGACCGTCTAGTCAACACATGATGGCGAGGGGCTGGAGACTGTCCCAGCACTTCCCTGCATTTAGGAGGTTGTTACCAGGGGACGTGGCTGTGGGACGTGGCTGTGCACACTAGCTGCCATGAGCTATGGCACCGAAGGGTGCGAAGGGTGGCTAGAATCCCTGGAGTCCACCAGGACACTTTGGAGTTCTCTCTGCTGGGCCACAGGGAAGGGTCACACAATGGTGACAAGTCAAGAAGTAAGGCTTGTTTGATTTTGTAAAGTGGCTTATTTGTCTTCAGGGTGAGGGACCTAAGTAAATGTCCTCTTTTCCACTATGTCCTTTCCACAACTATACACTCAGCTCAACTGGAGTCCTTGGAGGACGGGGTCAGCACCCAGACATCAGGACCTGGAGCTGGGACTCTGAGCGTAGAAGGTAGCAGGTGAGTGGCCTAACCTTGGCAGGCCTCTGAGGGTAGCTTTGGTGCTCTCACCGGTCCTTTTTGGCCTTTTGCTGTTTATTTTACTTTTTTTAAATTAAGTTTATTAGGGTAACATTGGTCAATACGATTTATATGATTTTCAGGTGTACATTATCATTTGACATCTGTATATTCTACTGTGTGTTCACCACCCGAAGTCCGGTTTCCTTCAGCTACCACATATTTGATCCCCTTTACCCACTTCACCCTCCCCCTAAACCCTGTATCTGACCTTTACCCCATCTACCATCTCCCTCCCCCCACCTCACCAGTAACCACTAGTCTATAGTCCATGTCCATGAGTCTCTGTTTGTTTGTCCTGTTCCTTTGTTGCTATTAGGTTTACATCCCACATATAAGTGATATCATGTGATTGTCAACTTTTTCTGTGGCTTATTTCGCTTAGCACGATTATCTCGAGCTACATCCATGTTGTTGCAAATAGCAGTATTCTTCTTATGGCTGAGTGATATTGCATTGTATATATGTACCACAGCTTCTTTAGCCAGTCATCTATCGTAGGATACTTCGGTTGCTTCCGTATCCCGGCCACTGTGAATAATGCTGCTATGAACATCGATGTGCAAATATATATTTGGATATGGGTTTGCCTTCTGCTGTTTAAAAGCACCTCCCCTCTGTCATACCCTTCTTCCTTGAAAACCAGGCATAGCCACTCCTGACTCCCTGGCTCCCGGGCCTTGACTGTACTGTGGTGACTGGGCACTGCTTATTGGCCACCACTTATTGCTGATTTGAATGGAACTAAGAGACGGATGTTTCATATTAGGATTCTCTGTCATCTCTGCCCCAACGAGATCACAAGCTCCTATAGAAACTTCCATTTCTTTGGGTTTCCTCAGGTTCAGTCTCCAGTGAGGCGGCTGGCCCCATGCACTTGACGTGAGGCTGTGTTCTCAGCTCTCAGAAGGTGAAAATACCTACTGTGGATGAATCAGGCACGAGGGAGATGCTTTGATAAAGCTCCATAAGGATTCAATGAGCGTCCCTACCCCCGGCTGACAGCCAGTGCGCTGAACCAGGAAAGCATAGCCCAGAAAGTTCTGATTTGCTGGGGCTAACACCGTCTCTGTGGAGATTCTGTGGGTCTAGTTTTCCTTTTCTGATGACTGAATACTAGACAAGTGGCTTTTGCTCTATGGGACTCAGTTTCCCACTTTATACATTGAGCAGGTCAGACCGAGTTATATCAGACTGTGATTGCTATTTTTAAATCCCTTGACTTGCTTGTATGCCTGTCACACTGCCCTAGGGAGTTGCTGGTTTTCTGTACTGGCCTCTGGGCCTGTCACCTGGGCTCTTGACACTCTGTGTTTTCCTGATGTGCAGGGGCTGGAAGCTTAATCTGCAATGTGTGTTGTCATTGGAATAGAGATGAAGGAAAGGTATTGGGGCATATTTGACACTGTCTGGGAATATGTGACACACTGGCCCTGCTTTGTAAGGATACTTTGGCCATCGGGTATAAATTAAAGTCAGTGGTACAGGGGTGGTTTTTGTTTGTTCATTTTGGCTTCTTGTTACTGAGGCTTTTTGTGAAAAATAATGGGGGTTAAAGATATACAACCTTCCATCTCCTTTATTTTAGATTTAAAAAAAAGTGAGCATGAGAGAGTGAAATTTGTAGAACTGAAGCTTCTAAGGGCTTTTTTAGTCTCGAACACGCCTTAATCACTGTAAAGTGATGAATAGCTGAGCCTTACCTGGCCTCTCGACCTGGTAGAAGGAGGAGGACAAAACAGGTCCTATGAGGGACTCAGCCCATCTAGCTGTGATGGACAGAATTACGTCCCCCAGAAGATGTGTCCATGTCCTAACCACTAGGGAGGGTACTTATTTGGAAACAGGGTCTTTGTAGATGTCGTCAGGGCAATATGAGATCCTACAGGCGTGGGAGGCCCTAATTCGATATGATTGGTGTCCTTAGAAGAAGAGACACATATAGAGGGAGAAGGGCATGTGACGATGGAGGCAGGGACGAGTGGTGTGGCCATGAGCCAAGGAATGCCAAGAAATGCAGGCCACCACTAGAAGCAGGAAGAGGCGAGGAAGGACCCATCCCTAAAGCGTTGGAGGGAGCATGGCCCCTCCCACTCCTCCATGTCAGCCTGTGGCCTCCAGCACCAGGGGAGGATAAATGTCTCTTTTGAAACTCCCCAGTTTGTTACAGAAACTCCAGGACACACCTACATGGGCCTACCCCAGACTCACGGCATGCACCCTTGTTTCCAGGGTGCTTCTGGGGGATGAGGATGGTATCAGCTTTGTGGAGGGATGGGTGTTGTAGTGTTGTTTTGCCCTGAGCTATTTGGCTAAGTACCAACGTTTTTCCCCATGAGAAAAGTGTTATATTTTGATAGCGTGAGTCAGTGGAAGAGAGAATGCACATACGCAATTCTTTTGGGGGAGCACAATCTCTCTCCATAAAGTGCCAGTTATCATGATATGGCATTTGGCCCAATCCAGACCTTATGGTTCAAGGTAGATTTGTACATCAGTGAAGAAGCAAGGGCTCTTTGTTAGTTGTTTGTCTGCTGTTTTCAGCTATTTGTCTTTTTGCCTTTTTTAGAAGTATAGACTCCAGTGGTTGGGAGGGAACTGAGAAACCATTTTTCTCCTTTCTTGGCATCTTTCCTGGAAAATGCGTCCTCTGGCACTGCCAAGTCTAGGAGGGTGGTGTGTGGAGTAAAGAACTAGAAACACGAGGAAACGAGATGTGGGGAGTCTTGGCACCGTCACTGCTGTCGTCACTTGCAAGTCTCGTGCCAACTGCCTTTGTGGCTCCACTGGTGAAACAGACGGGCTAGGTCACAGAGCACAGATGTCCCCACGCGTAGGTGTTTAAAGACTTCTGGTGAGGGAAGGAGTGAATGAGGGAATGGCCCACAGAGCAAGTGAATAAATGAAATAATGGGTTTTCTTTCCATGGCTTTGGGTTAAAGAGGAAGTCTCTGGTTGGAACCCTTGCACACTGCTTGGGGGTGGGGAACAGGGTAGAAAACGGTGGACATGCTGTGGGAAACAGTTTGGCAGTTCCTCAAAAAGTCTAACAGCGTCACCATATGATTTGGCAATTCCACTTCTGGGTATGTACCCAGAAGGATTGAAAGCCGGGTCTCAGAAATTTATACCCTTGTGTTTCACAGCAGAAGTACTCACAGTAGCCAGAAGGTGGCAGCAAACCAAGTGTCACTTTCGGATGAATGAATGAATGACCAACCATGGTTTATCCATGCAATGGAATGTTACTAAGCCTTGAAAAGGAAGGACATTTTGATACATGTTTCGAGATGGATGAACCTTGAAGACATTATGCTAAGTGAAATAAGCCAGTCACAAAAGGACAGATAGTGTGTGATTCCATTCTGTGAGGTTCCTGGAGGAGTCAAACTCACAGATACACAAAGTAGGGTGGTTTGGTGCCAGGGCCTGAGGATGGGGAGTTAGTATCTAATGGAGACCAATTTCAGTTGGGAACATGAAAAAGTTCTAGAAATAGTTGCATAATAGTGGGAATGTGCTTAATGCCGCTGAATGTACACTTAAAAATGGTTCAGATGGTAACTTTTATATTGTGTATATTTTACAATTTTGAAAAAGGAGGGAGACTTCATGTGTGCCAGGGTTCTGGTGTCAAATTGGTGTGATTGTGACACAGGGAGGGAAAATGGCGTAGATGATAGAGGCTCTGTTCATCCCTCTTGCAACCAAATCAAAGTTGTGTCAGAGACACGGAGCAAACAGCAAGGAGAGTCACCTGGGATCTAGATGAACAGAAGCCCTACAACTGGGGACAGAAATAAGAAATCCTCCTGCAATGGGAGGAGGTAGGAGGGGGCAAGGACGCGAGGCTGCCTGATCCCATGCAGCTGAGTGGGACAGAGGCTGTGGCTGTGGCAGCCGGCAGTGACAGATGCCCCTTACAGGGGCTGTGTCTGCTCCCTCTGAGTACCAGCAGTGGGTCAGCTGCTCAGGGGGCACCAGGGACTTACAGGGGAACAGTGAGTTGTTGGAGTGAGGGCCGAGGTGAGACTCGCTCTGTACAGAAGTGCGGGCGGTATCCATTGTTCCTCTGTTGAGCCCTCCCCACTTCCAGTGCACGTGGACACAGCACTGCATTAGCCCTGACATCATCAGACTGGATAACAGAGGTAGCTCCGCCCAGAGGAGTCTCTGAACCCTGCCTCCCCCAACTCTTGGCCCCACCCAAGCCACATCCAGTGTGTCCTCGGCCAGTCAAGTGCCCCTTGCTGAGCAGTGCCATGACTCACACTGGAGGCAGCTGGCCTCGGTTTCTGGCATGGCCTTTTGAGGCAACTATAAGCTCAGCATCTGTGGATTGCTTGCTGAATCTTAACAGGTGCCTGGAGGGCACAGGCTGGGGCTAACCTTGGCCTGCAGCTGAACCTCTCAGGACTGTGCCACTGGACACCTACTACACGAAATCACACCAAGAAGATCGGAAGACTTAGGGACTTTGCTTAGTACATAGAAGCAGACACAGAAAGGCAGCCAAAATGGGAAGACAAAGAAGCAGAAACCACATGAGAGAACAGAACAGAGATCCAGGAATAATGGAGTCAAGCAATCTAACAGATGCAGAGTTCAAAACACTGGTTATAAAGATGCTCAATGAACTTAGGAGAAGAGTAAATGAACTCAGTGAGAACTTTACAAAGAGAGAAAAACATAAAAATAAAATGGAAATTATAAAAAAGAACCAGTCAGAAATGAAGAACACATTATCTGAGGTGAAGAGTATATTAAATGGGAAAACAGAGTGAATAAAGAAGAGGATCAACTGTCATATAGAGAATGGGGAAGCCAAGGACACAATCAGAATGGCAAGAAAAAAGAAGCCAAGACTATAATAATTTAAGGAGCTATGGGACACTATTAATGTAAAAAACATCTGTGTCATAGGGGTACCTGAAGGAAAACAAGGCATTGAAGAGCTTTTGAAGAAACATGATGGAAAACTCCCTAACCCGGTGAAGGAAATAGATATATAACCCAGGAAGCTCCAAGAATCCCAAAAAAGAGGAACCCAAAGAGGCCCACACCATGACACATCAAAATGCCAAAGCTTAAATACAAAGAGAGACTCTTAAAAGTAGCGAGAGAAAAACAGTTATCTATAAGGGAGGCACCCATAAGCCTGGAAGCTGGTTTCTCAAAAGAAACTATGCAGAACAGAGGGACTTGGCACAAAATATTCAAAGTGTTGAAAACCCTGGATCTACTATGAATACTTTATCCAGCAAAACTATCATTTAGAGTTGAAGGACAGCTATAAAGCTTCCAGACAAAAATAAACTAAAGGAATTCATCAGCACCAAGCCAGTGGTACAGGAAATGTCAGAGGGACTTCTTTAACAAGAAAAAACATGTATCAAAACAGGAATAAAGAATGGCAATAACTAGATTCCTATCAACAACTACCTCAAATGGAAAAGAATGAAGTGCTCCAACCAAAAGATAGAGTGGCTGAATGGATAGGAAAACAAGACCCCTACATATGCTGCCTGCAAGAGACTCACTTCCGGTTAAAAGACACACAGAGACTAAAAGGAAGGGGATGGAGAAAGATATTGCCTTGATGGGCTTAGAGGGTGTTGCATTGAATGAAATGGGTCAGATAGAGAAAGACAAATACCACATGATTTCATGTACATGTGGAACCTAAAGAAGAAACTAAACAACAACAGCAAAAGTGGAAACAAGCTCATAGATACAGAGACTATTTTGAAGGCTACTAGATGGGAGGGGGTTCTAAGGGGGACGGCAAAAAAAGGCAAAGGGATTAAGAAGTACAAACGGATAATTGCAGAATAGACGTGGAGATGTAGAGTGTAGCGTGGGGAAGATGGTTAATAGTGTTGTAGTAAATACGCAAGGGGAAGAGGGGTACTAGATTTAGTGGAGCGATCACTTGGCGAGTTATGTGGATCTCTGATCACTGTGCTATACAACTGAAGTTGGCATATGATCATATGCCAACTATAACTGAAAAAAACCTCATTGAATTATACAATGTAAATATGAGCAACCAATTGTCTATCGTTTCAATAAAGCAGAAAAAAAAGAATAAAATTGTGATCATCTTGAGTCCCCCACCTCCACCCTCCTCTGAGGACTCACCAGGGTGGACATTTAGGCCAGGTCTTTCCAGGTCAAGATAGTTAGAGAACCACCATGTGAACCTCCTCCAGAAACACCTGTAATCCCACAGGGCAGGTGAGCTCTTTCCTCCTTCATAAGGGTTGGAGAGGTGGCCGCACGCTCAGGGGAATTCCACCACTCCCAGGGCTTGGCCCAGCTGGGCGAAGCAGATGAAGACACTCTCGTTCATTCCAGATGAGAAGTCACCAAATAATAAATCACACACATTATCCAGACCAGGATTGTAGGAGCCTTTCATTTTTTTTATACACATAAATTTTGGTCTATTCTTTAAATTAGGAAATTCAACTACAGACTTTAAATTATTATGCATCTGTGGTCTTCCTCATTAAGATAGTTTTTGTTCATCTTTATAACAGGCAGATAAAAATGTAAAACATATTTAATAACTGAACACAGTTGACCAAGCCATTCCATATAATATAATGCTTTATAGAGAGGGGTTCCCTGATGAGACAGGTCCCTCTGCCTGAAGACGACAGAAACCAGAGAAATGATCCGAGGTCACGGTGCCCCTTTTCTGAACCCCACACCCCGCTGAAAGGCAACCTAGGGATTAAACAATCGACATGTACAATAGGCAACTTTGTACAGCAGCAGCGAGGGTTGTTTTAAATATACATGGACCATTTGTTCTATGAATGTGTCTACAACAGAGAATGAAAAGAAGCCCATGAGTGTAGCATTATCTCTTCAATTTAAACATTTCCAATTTTATTTCTTGTTTAAGAACACACAGACCCTCAACAAGTTGAGTTGCCCTTTTTGTTGTGGTTGTTTAAACAAGGACACGGGGAACAATTTACAAATGGGTAACATTCTCAATGTGCCCTTTGGAAAAAAGGGATGGCTTTAAGTTATCCGTAGCTGGCATTTTAAGTGGGATTTTCTTTTCTAACCAAAATTCCTTTGCCCCAAATTTGACTATTCCTGCTCAGTGGTGACATGGCATTCATGTTAACGGTGGAGCCTGAGCATGTTTTGGCTGCCTGCGTGGATGCTCACAGATGCAGGTGGAAGTGAGACAAACCCCCGCCGGTGGGTGCAGGATGGGGGTGCGTGATGGGTGGACCAGCCTGCCACCAGTCCAGCTGCTCTGCTGCTCAACTGCTGAGTGTGCCCGTCTGCACCTGCAGTTTCCATTCTGACCCTATGTCCCTAAGCTACCAGCTGTCCCTCAGTGGCTCAGTCCCAGGCCCAGGTGACAGGCACATGGATGAGTTGTGGTGAGACCCAACCACCTCTCTGCAAAACATGAGACAGATGAATTCAGATGGTAAAAGAACCTCTGCTTTTTCTGCATTTCCCTCCCTGGCTAGGGTGCATTCGGGGGAAACTGAGGCTTGGCACACTGGGTGCCCATCCTGCAAGGAGAGGCTCCCGAGGGAACCGTCTGGGGAGCCCAGGCCCAGCTCTCCCCACCTGCAGACCAGGTGTTCGGCCAATGTGGTGAAGCTGACCTCCTCAGCCTTCCGGACTCACAAGAAAGAGCCACAGGTGTGATTAAAGCAACAGCTACGAAGTGCCATTGTGCCAGGGGATTTGCCTCAGCATCTGTTTCCTTGATGTCACCATAGGTGGCTGCACACACAAATCCATGCAGTCGTGGGTCATAGTTGTCCTTGAACGAGAAGACAGGGGTCAAAAGAGTGCTTTGGCGGGTGGCGGGTGGGCATCTCAGCAACAACTTTTTGGCATTTGCCAAAGCAAAGAGTGGGGGTCCAGTTGGAGGCGCCAAGGTGGCTGGGATCTGCACTGCGGCCCCATCAGCTCATTTTGGGTTTGGATGGTACCTCTTCCTCCGCTGCTTTCTGTCTGACTCTTGCCACTCGTCCCTGCCCCACCCCCCCAATTCTGGGGTCTCCCGTGGGGTCAGAGATGACAGGAGGCAGAGCTTCATGGTTTTGAAGTTGGGGCATGGACAAAGAAAGCCCACCAGCTAGAATTCAGCACTTAGAATTGGAGTCGGAACCAAAGGAAATGGAAAGCAAAATTCCCCTTCTACCTGCTGGAGGGGACCATTCTCGTCAATGCTTTGGTATTTTCCTTTGAAATTAAAAATTCCATCAAAAGGATTTTTTCCTCTATAGGCAGGGGGTCTCAAAGTGCAAATGTTCCAACTGTAACCACTTCAACCTCTACCTCGCCCTTCCCTACCCCACGTTCTACTTGAAGATCTCAATGGTGACATTGCCAGGAACTGTGCCAGGAGGAGGGAGGACGGACGGGAGGGGCGGGGAGCAGTGGGGTGGGAGGAAAGCCACCAAAAAGAGAGTTCTTGCAGTCTAGTTCTCTGAAAAATAAAACCTTGCTACAATAAATAATGCGATTTCAAAATGAAAACACCTGGTAAGAGGAATGGAAAGATCATGCTGATAAATAGTTCCTTACTCTTTAAATATGCATCTAGTCATATGTGTAAGTATATGTCTATACATACATACACGCACACACAGACTTGCACGTGTCCCGGGGACAGGGTGCTTGGCGGTGCGGGTACTTTTGTAGGCGTCTCCCGCGGGCGGGCTGTCTGGGCAGGGGCACCCTTCCCAGCCCTGCGAAGCAGTGCTGGTCTGTTTTCTTTTGCATGAATCTGTCAATCCAATTGCTCTCCAGTGGGTGCAACAAAGCTCCCCGTATACTGAAACCAGTCCCCTGCCCCACAGCACAGCCCAAACGACAAACATCTGGTGGCATTGTAGTGTTCATTTAAAAAAGCTTTGATAGAAAAAAAGGGGGAACACAGCTCTTCGTGCTCTCTAGTTTTTCCTCCCCCTCCTCTTCCTCCTCAACTCCTCCAATTCCTGCTCCTCCAACTCCTTGTCCCAGGAGAGAAGCCTTGAATGGATTGGCTTCTTGCAAGTGCCCTGTGTGAAGCGTCTTCAGTCGCCTTGGCCATGCCCTCCTTGCTGGCCTGTGCATCCCACCCAGGTGCGCGTGTGTGCAGGGGTGCGTGTGCTGAGAGCAGTTCTGCTTAGAGGGATGTCTCCACGCTGTGGATCGGACTCCCGGGTCTGGAAGAAAACACTGACGAGGTAGCTGACTTGGTGCCGTGCGTGGTCAGGTAGATGCCGCTGTCTATGGCGTTGTTGTTCTGGTTGGGGGATGGGGGGAGGGGCGCGCAGGCGCTCCTCGTTCTCATCCACGTCCGTGTCATCTATGAGTGGGATGTTGTGGGTGTAGTCATTGATCAGAAACTCAGGCGTTGCCATGAAGTTATGGATGGAGGTCTTGGATTCCGGTTTCTCCAGGCCTTCATAGAGTGAGCTACGGAATGCTTTCACCACCCGGATCTGGAGACGGAGGTGGAAGGACAGAGGTGGAGGGATGGGGCCCGAGATATGAGCGGGAGGGGAGGGAGCAAGGAAGGAAGGAAGGAAATAAGAAAGGAGACAATCAATGACATGTTGATGCTGGCAAGTTCCACCCACATCAATGGCAGGGGGTCGCTGCATGACAAATGTTCATCCATTGGAATGGAACACTTGGGGTAGCTCTGCCTGGCTGTGGACAGGGTTTTCAGGTTTGGGCCTCAGTCTTGTCAACTTATCTACATGCAAGACAGGTGGTGGTGGCTTTCTCTCGGCTGACCTGGGCAGGTATTCTGGAGCTCAAGAGTGACAGAAGCCCTGTATTCTTGGCTGCTACCTCCACTTTCCCTGCCCTGGGGGAGGACTGGCTTAGCTGGTCCCTTGGCTCTCCGCCAAATCTGAATTCCAATTTGATAGAACAGAAAGATGATTTCGAGAAGGGAGAATGCTGGAGAGTGGGCTCCCCACTTTCTCTTACCGAAAAGTCTGAAGAACACTGGTAAGAAAAAGTCCCCAGCCTATGGGTGCATTGCCAACCTTTCTTGAGTGGGTCCCCTTCCCTGGTTTCTCTAGGGACCTCTGCCTGGCCGCCACCTGCAGCTCTGCCGGCCATGGCCAGCACCCACCATGCTCAGAACCGTCTGGTCATCAGTCTCCTTGTTAAGTCCAGCAGCCATTTCTGTGCTTCTATCTTATTTGATCCCTCAGGAGCACTCAACACAGCCAACTGTCCCCCTTTCTGGAAACTTCTCCTGGCTTCCCTGACATTTCCCCCTGCCTGGCCCTCCTCATACCTCACCAGCTACTTTGGTCCCCTGCCTCTATTGTTCCTTCCCCTGTCCCAGGGTGCCCCAGAGCCCTGGCCTGGCCCTGTCACTCCTCCTTTCTGTCTGCACTCTGAGGACCACCCCCTAGCCCTGCCCATGGCTCTGGGGCTCATCTGGTTAGGACCAGGCACTGTGGCTCAGGCCCTTCCTCAGAGCTCCAGGCTCAAGAGCTTTCCAGGCCCCCACTTGGAGGCATACAAGACTGAAAGTGGCCCCACTTTTGATTTGCACCCAGGAAGCCCACTCAGATGCCCTGATCCACTGTAATAATTCCTCGTGTCTCCTTATAGCTCCTTGACCAACAGTTGGGTGCATCTGATTGAGTCACCATTTCCCTTCAAGATCCTTTTTCATCTATATGTCTCCTACCACCAGAGGCCTTTTGCAGTCTGGCGCTGCCTGCCCATCCAGCCTTTCTCAGGTTGTGCTCACTTCCTCCTCTTCAGTCTCTAAGCCAGGCAGCTCCTTTTTGTTCCTCCACTCAGGCTTTTCTACACCTTATTCCCTGGCTACCCCGTTAGCATCTGCAGAACGCAAATCAGAATAATACCTCACTCGAAGGAACTTCCCATAATGCCCCGCTCATGGCCACTGTAGCTCTCTGACCCCTGCACCTCCTGCCAGACCCTGCTCCCAGAATTAGCCCCTTTGTCCCTCTGACCCCTCCATCCAGTGACTCTCCACCTTCATTTACTCGTATGCTCAAGTCTCATTGGGCTTACAAGCCACAGAGTTCCTGCCCATCTTTGCTCACTTTCTGGCCACCCAGCCTGGGCTTCATCCTGCTTCTAGAAGCCAGAGTTAACAGGAAGGCCTTTGCTGGGTCCTCTTGAGCCAGACAGCGTTATGCCGAGATGGGAAAGCCAGCCCCTCTCTATGTGACTGAGTGGACACAACATGATTTCCAAAGTCATTCCAGGTCCAAAGTTATAGGATGTTGGTTTTCTTGGTTTAGACAACGTATAGGCAAACCATAGGTCAAGGGCTAATTCTGGCCCTCAGACTGGTTTCGTAAGTTAAATTTTATTGGCATACATCTACACCCATTGGTTTATGCATTGTCTATGGCTGTCTTCGAGATCCAAGGGCAGAGTTATGTACTTGGGACAGAGACTTGGTCAGCAAATCCCTTTTTAGGAGAAATTTGCTTGTTGCTCCCTAATTTAGACCATGAATCACCTTGCTGACAACGAGTCCTTTCAACCCTTTAGCATCTGGACCCCGGGCATTGCTCAGCCAAGCACAGCACTCCTACATCAGTTTAAACCAGGCGAACTTCAGTGTAAACACGTGAGCCACAAAATTAGAATTTTCTACCTCCATATCTTAAATCCAGTTAGGATTTGTCTCTGAATTTGGTGAAGCCACATCTTTTGGATCGCAGATGGCTAACTGTTTGTACTCCGTTTCTTAATTTCCTCAAACTGGTTTCAGAGATAGGGGTAACAGAAATTAAGAATCATTTGACATTTTTAATGACAAGAAACAGAGTGCACTTTTTGTAGCCGTGGCAGATATGGCTCCATTATCTGGGTCTTTTCTGTGGCAGCATTGTGGGGGGACATCCACCGTGGCTGCTTGGTGGTGGTGGAGTAACTATTCCAGCTGTTGGCCATACCCCTGAAGTCACAGAAATGAGAGCAAGCTGCATGCTGCTGCCCTTGAGCCTGGCCTTTGTGGTGGTTTTGCCAGCAATGATCAGGTGACTCTGATTACACCTTTCCCCTTGCTGAACTGGTCCCCTCACTTGGACCTGGGTCACGTGATCAAGCCAGGCTTCTGCTCAAACACAGCCAACAGGACTCCCTGCACCTGGATGAACCCCAAAGCCTTCGCCTGAAAAGGGCAGCCAGCTAGCCTTTCCGTCCATGTTGTCTGCTGCTCTGGCCTGAAACTTTGCTTCGTGTTGCTCCTTCTGGGTGTAATCAAAGACTCACTTTATTATGTGTCTTCTCACTGGCTTCTGGGGAGAGACTGTCTGCCTGTTCGATGCCTGTTGATAGAGCCTAGCACAGAGCAGTTGCTCAATCACCAGCAGGGGGTTCCAGGGCCACCTGCTCAAACAATCCACTGGTCGGGGCTCTTAGTTGGGCTTGTACCATCCTGAGAACCTCTTACACCTTCTGGTTCCATTTCCCCGCATTCAAATCTCGGGCTGTTAATAAAGGGCTTGGCGTTGTTCTTGTGATGGGGTGTTTTCAGGCCACTCAACACTGAAGGGCATGGTCAATTCTTGGGACACTGGCTTGGTGAGAAGTGGCAAACATTTCTAAGAGATGCCATCCCTGGAAGACCGGGCTTGCACACGGGGCCTGGGGACCTCACTGGCCTCAAAGCTGCCTACATCCCACAGACTGCCTTGATGTTGTATATACACTACCTCCACACCACCTCCTCCTGTGTCTGCAGCCAGGGCTCACGCCATCCTGGTATAATAGACTTATGTACCTGCTGCTCTTTCACCTCCCCTGAGATGGCTAATGGGCCCTTGGAGAAAGCCGAGGAGCACCCTTGGCACCTCTGCTCCTCTTCTGCTTCATTGTCTCCCCAACATGGCTCACCTTCAAACACCTCACACATCCCACTACTCTCTTCTCTGTCTTTTCTCACTGGAACATAGTGACCCTGAGGGCAAGGGTCTGTCTGTCTGGTTCACTGATGTCCCCAGCACCCAACCTGACACCTGAACCCAGCAGGGGCTCAGTGGGTGAGTGCTGAAAGTGGGAGTCCACACAACATAGCATGTGTCTACCATCATGGCTTCACCCAACCAGTGGCTCTTCATGCACTTTGCTCTAACCAGCTATCCTGCATCTCCCTTGGGGCCATTATACCTGCCCTTGCGCCTGCAGAGGCTGATCATCCCGATGCTGACCTTTTCTCCTTATTTGGAGCTCAGCTCACATATCCAGCCTCTCAGAGGCTGTCCCAGATAACCTTTATCCAAAATAATGCCCTAATATTTCTCTTCCTCTGCTTTCTTCCTTTGGAGGCTGTGGACCATCTGCACTTAGTGTGAGCTTGCTTCTCTGCTTGTGTTTTCTGCCTGACCCCTGCCCCTGCATGTAAGTCCTGGCCTGTCTTCACTTCAACTGCAAGCTCTGTTAGTGAAGATGGCGGGGGCGATGTCCAGAGTCGCAGGACTACCCCAGGCACATCAAACTGAAGCAAAAGGATGCTCGTGTCAGATTCTGCAAGGTGACCCTGCTACCACCGGATGATTGGGGCTCAAGCAGAGGTTTTGAAGGTCATGGCTAAAAGTGGAGGTGCCCTGTTTTTGTTTTGACCTCCAATCACTTGAGTTTGCAATGCAGGTGGGAGTTGGGATGGAGAAAGGATGTAAAAGCCAGGAAGCAAGCCAAGGACTGAGGGAATACCCACCTCATTAAAGGAATGCAAAAAGAGAACAAAAAGAAAAGAAGAGAAAAATAAAAGCAGAGGCTCCTGAACAACTGGACAACAGTAACAACAGAGACTTTGCCCGACACCTTCTGGGCTTTTCTCCTCTGTGCTGTGGGACATGCAGGCTCTGGGGGGGTCGTCATGCTCTTCGCCCTCTGCTCCTGTCTCACTGCTGAGGCTCACAGAACTCAGAATTCTTCTGTCCTACTCCTTCCCTCTCTGTCTACTGCTTCCTGAAAGCCCCCACGCACTTGGTGAACATGCCTTTCTGTACCAACCACTAATCCAGAACCTGCGGGAGGAAGGGACCTGTCACCTCCCCTGGAATCTGGGCTTTGGATTCAGAGCAAGTTCTGGGCACAACGGCCAGGGAGAGCCATGGGAACTGTTTACCAGGAACTTTGGGATTCCCAGGTCCCAAAACCTCCCTGTAGGCATGAGCGTGAATCATGACTTGAAAGTGACACAAAGAGGTCGTGAGGTGATGTGTCCACAGTAGAAGAGGCAGCAAGGGGAAGGTTCCCTTTCTTCACTGTGAAATTAGGAAATATGAAAATGCAAACTCCAGAGCTGGCCCTTTCACTGAGGGATTAAACCCAAACCAAATTAAACACACAGCTTTGTGTATGCTGTCAAGCCAAAATGCTAATGGCTGGTGAGTTTTGTGCAGATTGCCTCCCATCCTGTGTGCAGGCTTGTGTGCGCAGGACCGGAAGAGCCCCGACTCATGCTGACAATGTCAAGAGGACATCACACTAAGCTGACTCAGGCACAGTGAGTCCTGCACTTTTCAGGGAGTTGGCCTTTGCCTTTTATCCTGGTTGTGTCCAGCTGTAGGGCCTCAAACAATCTCCTGAGCTCCCTGGACCCTGGCTCCCAGCCCTGGGAGTCAACCTGGAAATGCCTATTGGGGACGGCTCTGAACAGGGCATCTGGGGTCCACTCTAGGCTGTCAGATGCCATGTGCTTTAGGAATTGCCTGGAAGACCCTTCCCTGGGGTAGGGCCCATGGTTGCAGGAAGGCTCGGACAGGGCAGGGCTGATACTGTTCCTACTGTTGAGACGCTGTGCACAACATGAAATAGCTGAGAAAAAATGTAAATACACTATTCCCAGAATCCCAAGTGGGTAACTTTGGCTCTAAATCAGTGAATGTCCTGAGAAAGGAACAAACAAGACTGCTTTAACTTTGCAGGGTTCCTTCCTCCCTGGGGCTGCCGTAATGATGGGTATTGCTGTCCTGGGAGCGAGTGGTGAACACGTCCCTCCACCTCTGGGCTCTGGAAGGACGCATCTAAGAAAATCGTGGGGCTCACCTGGCCTGGATTTGCCAAGTTGGATGAAGGTTTTCACGTTGCGAAAGCCAATTAAAATAAAGCAGCTGCTGTGATCTGGTTCTGACATGGTTAATTGGAACTAAACATCCCCGAGGGAGCCCTCCTGGCCACAGCTGACCAAATTCACCACCGGCTCCTGCCCCTTTTGCTGGACTGGGCCAGGAGTCCTCTCAAGAACCACTGTCACAGTAAACGTTCGAGTACAGAGGCCCAGCATTGCTGCAGGAAGGGTCGGGCCGGGCTTGGTTGCCTGTTTGAATGGGGAACAGGCTTTGCATGTGTGGCCACGGAGGGGCTGCAGTGTGTTTGTGTGTCCCCATTTGCACCTGAAGGCGTCCATCCAGCACCCTGGACTTGCTACTCATATTGGGCCACACCTTGGGGATGCTGACACCCAGCCAGGGAGTATGATTGGGGCAGGAACGGGGGCGACTGACATACCAAGAGGGGATAGGATTTTGTACCCCCTTGGTTTTGAAAAGACTGAAAATGGTTATTAAAGAACACTCTTTCCTGAGCTACTCAGATGGGCGGGCCTCAAGGCCACGGCTGAGGTCCCGTGAAATGAGGTGGTGACCAAGAAGGCAAAAGTGCTACACCCTGGACTGAGAATGAAATGGCCATGATGGGGGCTGGCCGCCACTCTATTCGGGATGGAGAAATGCCTGAGTGAGCAGAAAGGAGGCAGCCAAGGCCATCTGGAGCTGGGAGGCCTTTGTCTTCGACCAAGGGTGTGGGGACGATGTTGGGACTCCCAAGTCCCGAAGTGGCAAAGACATATACGTGCATGGGAGTTCAACGGTCAGCTACAAAGGGTAGGCAGATGTAGATGTGGACACACTCAGCCCCAAGAATCATGGCTTCTCTGGCTCTCCTTGGTCACCCCTCTGGGGGGTGCTCCTCTCCCTCTGGCTCTGAGGACATTCTCTAGACATTTCCAGCATTGGTGCTATGGGCTGGTGCCTGTACTGGTGAACGAGATCACCTGTCCCTCAGGCCCTCAGGCTCCTTGTCCACCTGGGCCTTGGGCTTTCCACCTGGAGAGCCTGAGGTTCTCACTGGAAGTCACCTCAGCCTGGAGGTCCTGGTGTGCTGGAGACTTGCCCCAGAATGCAGGATGAGGGACAGACTGGTCAGGAAGTAGGCAAGGAAGATAGGAACCTTCCTGTAAGAGCTGGGGTTTTCCTTAGGAAACCTTGTGATCCGTGGCCTCTGCACTTCCTACAATGCTGCCTCTCAGCTGTGCTGGGAGCTCTGTCATGGCTGGCACCCTGCCTTCCTTCTGACAAGTTCCAAGGGAGGACGAGGGTCTGGGGCTAGCCCCGACTCTGCCAGGCCTTCCCCTGATGAGGGTGGTGGGCTTGGTGATTTCTTGGGGTCCTTGCAGCTTGGACTGGGGGCTGGTTCGGCGTTCCAAACCAATCTGCCACACGGTGATGATGGCAGGAAGTAGTTTTGGTCGGCAGCTTCCGGAAGCAGGCACGTCCCCCGGTGTTGCCCGGTCGTCCAACCAGCATCTGTTTCCACCATGGGGTTCTTTCTGAGGTGCTGCTACTCAACTGGATGAGCCTTTTAGACTGGACATTTTGAGCCAGGACATTGGACACCCTTGCTGTCACACCAGCGCCCTCAGACAGAAGGTGCTCAGCTTCTCACTGGGTACCTGCTACCTGCTCCTTGCTCAGCGGCATGTGGTGAGGAAGGGACTATGCCCCTTCTTTTGGCCAGACACTAGTTAGTACCTCCCGAAGTGCCCTGCTGGGCTCCTGGAAGTGGGAAGGTGGGGCTACTGTGGAAGAGATGGCTGCAGAAGGAAGGAAGGTGCTAGAAGCTGAGAAAGAGAGGAGAGAATCTGCCTCCAGGGAGAAAGCCCAAGGAATTCAGAGAGGGAGCCAAGAGCTAGCAGGCCTCACTGGGAGCACACAGAGCTGGCCTGGGCTGGCCCTGGAGTGGAACAAGGCCAGAGCTATGGAGAAGGTCTTAGGGGCATGTGGAGCGGGTTCCATGTTGGCCGCGTTCTTCTCAAGTCAACATATAGGCAGATGGACAGACAGGAGATGCAGAGAGAGATGGCAAAGGGACACTTGAAGGAAGGAAGTCAAGGAGGGAAGAACAGGAGCAAGTCAGCATGTGCCCTTGCACAAAACTGTACCCCGTCTTGTCCCTTTATACCTAGGAAGGAAGGTGCTGTTGACCAGCTGGGCCCTGGCTGAGGTGCCTGGGAGGCTGTGCACCATGTCTGTTCTTAACTGACTGTGGCCGAGCTTCCTGTAGATCTCTCTGGGTACAGTGCTAGCAAGGCCCCCATGGGACAAGGCCAGAGCTTTCCAGCCCACCTATGACATCTGTCAGCCAGTAGTTGTGGTCCAGTGAGTGTGTGAGGGAGATGGAGGTATGTGTGGCCTGTGGTTTCGAGAAGGTGTGTTTGTGTGTATGTGTGTGTGTGCGTGCATGTGCGTGCATATGTCTGTGTGTGTGCATGCACACTGTTTCTGAAGGGGACAAGGTGGCCCAGCGGGGACCCTTCCTTATCGGGCAGAGTGGCCTTAAAATGACAGCTTAAACAAGAAGAGGGATGCCCCCCACCGGGGACCTCTCACCAGTTCCTAAAAGAAAAGAAAAGAAAAAAGGACAAGACGAGACAAAAGAAAAAAGGAACAGAGAAGAAATCAAGCAAAAGAAAATCCCAGGGTCTGGTGGGGGAAACAGCATGGTTAACGACTCCCGTCTGTGGGGAAGTGGTGTGTTCACCGAGGTGAAAGCTGGCAGGTCTCACTGGAAGGAAAGGAAAGAGGGTAGCATCGAACCGTCCCGGTAGGGGCTCTGGGCTCATACTTGAAGGTTTACTGTTTAATTCTTGAAATCTCAAGTTTGTTATGAGAAGCAGGTTGCCCTGGGTGGGAGCAGGGGGCCTACACCCTTCTCTGGGCTGGCGGGTTCCACGGTCTAGTGGCTCGCCCTTTGTCTTTGTGAAAAGATGTGAGCAATCATGGAGGTTCAACTCTTTAGGACAGCCCCTGGGTTCTCTTTCAAATGTGACCAACGTGGCGGGAACTTTTCATTGGAGTATATAGAAGGGAATTGATTTCTTCCAGCTTCTCTGAGGAAGGAGGAGAGAAGGTGGACCAGATCAGGTTAAGACCTTCCAATGCCAAGGCTTCTTTGGAAAGAGAGAAGGTCTTTGGGGAACAAATGGAAATGTAGCAGAGTGCAAGCTCGGGGTGTGAGGATGGCTCCAGCTTGTGAGACACCTTGGATACCTCTAACACCCGGTGGCTCAGAGCAAGGGCCTATGAGGCATGTAGCACCTGAGCAGGAGCTGTCCACCACCGAGCCACCTGGTGACATGTGACAGCAGTCTCCTGAAGCTCACTTCGGCTCTACTGCCTTTGGAAATCACCTCAAGGAAAGTTCTAGAAGCTGCCACTTTAGTCCCAAGTAGATAGACTAGATTCTTCCGCTGCACATGATGCCAAAAAGGCACTTGCCTTCTCGTCCCCACCCCGCCCAGCCCTGGAAGGTGGCCCTGAGCCTCCGTGCCTCCCTTTCGCTGCCCCGTCAAACACCGACCCAGGCCCCACCCTGACACCAGACACCGCCAGAAGTGGCCCAAGTTCATGAAGAACCATCGGCAAATGCAGACAACTTCAAGAAAAAAACAAACAAACAAAACAAAACCAATGACAGAAGGAGCACTAAATGAAAACTAAAAAACCAAACAAAGAAAATGACAGAAGGTCCAGCAGTGCCATGGACTCAGTACATTTCGTAAGAGAATATGTCTTTGTAGAGACACACCGTCTGGGCGGGAAGGACTGGACAGGGCAATAAAGAAAGAACGGAAAAGCCACGGTGAGCGGAGGATGCAAGACTGGAAAAAAGAGAAGGAAGAGTTGGGGAGGCTTTTTCTCCCCCAGAGATGCCATTTATGAGAGAAAAGGGGACTCAAGACTCACTCCCAGCGGCACTGGTGGGATTGGCAGCAGAGAGAATTACGTGAGTAGGGGTAGAAAGATTGGTTACGTCATGGAGCTGGCTGAGGACCGAAGACCGCCGGCGCATGGCACCCTGAAATGAACCGCTTCTCTTGAAGGTACTCACTACCTCCATCTGTGGGAGAGAAAATGAGATAAAGTTTGGCTTGCACTGTTGTCCCGGCTACAGCACGGGGGTGGGGCTGGGCGAGGACAGGGGCCACGCTAAGCACATATCCTGACAGCAAAGCCTCATCTAGGTCGCCCTGCTCCCTGAGAGCTGACAGTGCTCTGACAGGGCCGTGGCCATGGCTGAGGCCAGCCTCTGTGTTGTCCACCAAGAGAGGGTTTGCTGAGCAAATGATTAGCGCTCAGAAGACTGGGAGGGCGGGTGGTTAACAACCGGCACACTGAACACATTTAGTCATTTGCATTCACGGTATACCCATGGCAAGCCACTCGTCAATAAGTACCTGTGTCTGGCAACACTTCGTTATCCTAGGTCAGTGGTTCTCAACCATTTTTTCCGCCCCAACACACCTGAGGGATATGACATGCTCCCATTAGAAACGAGGTTCCCTGTGGCAGCGCTCCTCGATAGCTTCACCTGGGCACTGGGGCCCTTCCCTGGGCCTGTCCTTCCTTGATACTGCACCTCACCCTGCCAGCCTGCCTTGCCCTGCTGGGAGGTGTGACAATCACTCTCTTTCTGCGGTTCATCCAAATGATTTCAGGGTACCCAGGGGGTAGCCTCAGTGGAAGAACAGATTTAAAAAGAGAGGGAGGAGGCGACAGGCATGGCAGGAGAGAGAGCAGAGAGCCTGGGCTCTGGGTAGCAGATATAGCTTTTGCTTTGTCCCCCACCCTTTGAGCTTCTTAGGAGTCAAAAGGGAAGCGCGTGTTTGGGAAATGAGAACCATGTGAATGAACTTGCTGGAAGGTGCAGTGACTTTGGACTTCCTGACTTTGCCTTGAACTGGATGGGGGCCGGGGGGTGGATCTGACCCAGGTGTGGGGTCGCAAGGAACTACAGGCTAAGTGCCCACAGTGACTGTCCCGCCATTGTGAGACCATGTGCCTAGATTCTAGGAGGCCAGCTCAGTGTGACACACTTTTGGCTGCCTCTTTTGGGAGTGCCCTCAGTGGGATGGGGGTGGGGGAATTTTGGGCTTTAGAAGGTGGATCTAGTTTCTGGAAAGTGCTCTATAGTTCATTGGATGATGTGAGCAGCAAAGCAAGTATGTATTTCTGGAGCCCAGAGTGCACTGGCTACCTGCTTTGGGACCAAGGCGAGGGGCCCCAATACACCCCAAGCCCTGTAGTAGGTACACGGAATGTCTGGCACAGGGCCAGACTTCTTGGAAGAAAGCAGCTTGGGTGCACAGACTCCCTCTACCCCAACCAAAATAAACATGTCCATCATCTCAACCTCTGGGTGCGCTGCGGCCAGCAGCCGAGAGCCCTTTCTGCCCAGCACATCCCCCTCTTGAGCAGGGGATCCTCATGGCCAGGACCAAGACCCGTGAGTGAGGCATACTATGCACCCACAGGGAGGGGGGCTGGCACAATACCAAGTGTGCCTCAAAGCATTGAAGGAAGATGACCCAAGCCATAATGTCGCCATCTCTTTGGGGACCAGCTCCTCCCTAGATTGAACAGATGTTTCTAAGGCTATGGAGACAGGTCTGTCTCAAGAGGGAACTCTTACTGCGGCGAAGGTGACAAGGGTATGGAGAGATGACTTTCCTGCCTCTGACATGGCCTCTGCTGGTGTCCTGATGGGATGATGGTATCAGTTAAAATACTGCAAAAGTGTCACCCATTCCCCAACCCCGGAAGCCCAGTTGCTGCTGAAGCTTCTTACTGGTTTATAATGGAATGTGAAATAGACTGCATCATGAGCGCTTTGAAAAGCTCCGTGTTCTGGGTTTTGAGGACTCTCTTTTGTTGTGGAATGACATTCTAGCTGTCTGGTGCATTCATATGTTAGTACGGAATGATGGTGAGAGCAGGTAGCAGGTTAGAAATGCCTTCACTTAGCGACATAAAAAGTGGTGCCGGCCTCTGAAATCTGGGGAACAATTTTGTGGTTCACGAAATTCAGAAAATCTAGGGCCAGCTGCCTGGAGAATGTTTCTCTTTCTTGGGGTATACGTACAACCTGGAGGGGGCCTTTATTTCTGTTTTTCAAGGAGGTATTTTGAATAAAAAAGAACAGACTCTGTTAAAAAATGAGCTAAAGTAACCCATTGCTCCAGCATTGTTGAGAAGCGTGGTGAATCTGGTGTGACAAAGTCAAGATCTCCTGGAGGAATAAGTGGTTCTATGGAGGGGACATGGAGTGCACTAGGGGGATGAGGGGATGGAGACTTAAGCGCTGCTGGCCCACACGCATACTGGATGACCTTGGATACGTTCCTTCTCTCTAGGCCCCATTTCCTCAAGTGTAAAGCAAGGACCTGACCAGCCAGTGTCTCCATGGACACTGACAGTTGGAACAGCCTGGAACTCCAAGACTCCAACTTCAGGGACTTGCTCTACTAGCCAGGTAGCAGTTGCAGGCCCAAGAATCCACAGGCACACAGAAGACAGACACACATCGGCCAAGGCACCACTGACCTCCACCCAGACGCCTCAGATTGGGGCAGAGCTGCTGTCTCAGCGGCTACAAAAGCCAGGCTCACCAACTTAGGCTTATTGTCGGAAGTGAAATAGGCTGACCAGGGGAACAAGGTGACGTTGCACTCCACCCACCCCTTCCAAGGTCCAAGCCAGCTTCCAGCTTTGTAAGACAGACGGACAAGAGCCCGTCAGGGCCAGGACAGGGTGGGTAGGTGGGGACTCACAGCTGAGTGGTCAGACGGCAATGGGGAGGCCTGGTCGCCTGGCTACAAAGGCTACTCCCATTCTCCTACTGGGCACTTGGTGTTCTGCTGGACCTGAGACATTCTTCCCTGGCCACACTGGCTTAGGCATGCAGCATGGCAAGAGGAATGAGCCAGAGACCTGGCCTCTCACTTCTCCATGGCCCCTAGGGAGTTCCTTAAACATGGAATTCTTTGGTGCCACATCACCCAGCCCCATAGGATCATCAGCTCTGGGGGTGGCCCTGGACTCCACAGTCTTGGAAAATTCCCTGGGACATTCTGCTCCTCACTGATTCCAGTGCCCAGACTGAGTGCACAGATGGCTGGTCACGGGGAGAAATAACTGCTGTAGGTGTTTGTGCCTCAGGTCCACAAGGATCCACGGTGGCAGAAGGGAGTGAAGTCTGTGAGGTTTCGCAAGGTAGCAGCCTTTGAGTGGGCTGCTGCAGGATGAGTAGGGGCCCCGAGGGGCCACAGCAGGAGCTGGGGAGGCCTGGAGGCCAGACAGTGGCCAGCATGGAGGCATAGCGACGCGGGTGAGCAGAGCGTACATCTGGAAAGGCAGCAGGGATTACAGGGGTGCAGGGTATTTGGGGTGATGCTAAGAGTCAGAGGCTTGAAGGCCATGGTCTGGACCCTGGACTTCACCCTTAGGATGGGGACAGAGGCTACATAAGCGACGGCGTGGAGAGTGGTGCCGGCAGGGCCGAGCTGAGCAAAGGCTGGAGGAGTAGGTAGAAGGCTGGGAGCCTGTGGCCAGAACTGAGGCTGAGGCCTGGGAAAGAGAGGAGGAGTGCCCTGAGGCTGAGCCCCATGAGCCCGCCCCCGCCAGGGCTGTGCAGGAGCAGCTGGTGAGCCGTGTACACTGAGAGGGAGCATCACACCCAGAGTGGGGCAGGCACAGGCTGCCAAGGGAGGGCACTTTTGGGATAAGCCTGTGGCGATGTGTGACAGGCTGGAGGCAGACAGTGGGGAGAGGTGTGGTCTCAGGTTCAGCCCCAGGCCGAGGACCCACACTGGGAATTTGCCTAAATAGACTCTGGAGAAAGGCCAGGCCAGGTGCACAATGCTGTCTTCCCTCTGGTGAGACCCTGGGGCTGGCTGGCGGTCTTGGACTGGAGGGGCAGGAAGTGACTGGTGTCACCAGGTGGCTATGCTTAGAGGAGGCTTTGGGGGCCCGGGTGGCAGCAGGGAGCCTCAATCTAGGCAGAGAGGCTGGCGGCTGTGCCAGGAGGATGGGGTAGGGGCAGAGGGTGACTGGATTGGACGTGCGCATTTGAGGAAGCAGAACTGAGCTAATGACCCAATGAGACATGTCGACGTACCAGATGTTCAGGGAGACAGGAAGAGGGTCTGGGACAGCTCTGGGGCTCTCGAGCCATTGTTCAGGAGCTGGGGCTTGGAGGAGGTGGGCTCAGGGTGGCGGGGCCTGTGGTCTGGGCTGAGCACAATGTGGGTGCTGCGCGGCATCTTGGTGCAGGTGTGGCACTCCAGGGTTTTTGGCTGGGTGGAGGAGAAGGTGGTGAGTGAGGGACATTGGAATTGTCCTGGGAGAGACCAGCTTCCCTGGGGCCTAGTGGGGCAGGTTGGCAAGGCCTAAAGGAGAAGGTGTACGAAGTGGGCTTCAGGTGATGCAGTGGGGCTGAGGGCAGGATCCCCCACAGGTGGGGCAGCTCTCACCTGCTCCTCTTTCCTTCCCTACTAGGTCTGGCTCCCCCAGGTCCACGGGATTTTCAACACTTGAAGGCCACAGCTGGGTGGACCGATGTCTCAGCGGTAAGCGGGGTGCCAAGCAAGCGAGGTTGAGGAGCAGAGAGCGAGGTGGAGAGGGGATAGGAAGCCACCAGTGAGAGCAGCGCTGATGGCACTTCCGGAAGAAGCCTCGAAGCAAGAAGGAAGGAGGGACAGCCAGACCCCGAGAGCTGGGAGGACGCCTTGCAGACCTTGGCAAGAACCTCTGGGACGCTGAGGGCATAAGCTAGGCTGCAATGGGATCACAAGCAAGTGTGTAGGAAAAACGTGGAGAGGCAGCAAGTATGGAACATTCTGGAAAGAAGGCTGGCCAAGAAGAGTTGGGGGCGGAAAGCAGGGCTGGCTCTGGCAGGCAGGCTCTCCTGAATCTTTGGCAAGTGCCCATGGCTGGGTGACTTTATAGAGGAATGCCCTGATACTTGGAGGGTGAGGACCGACTTTGTAGCCAGAGTCCACTTCCCAAAAGTTGTCTTTTCACAGAATTCACAGCATAACCCAATAAAGCTCACCAAGAGCTACTTGAAATGGGCATCTAGCTTATCCCCAGAATGTCACTCTCCTGTGACTGGGGAAGTTCCCACCAAATAAGATGAGGCCTAGCACCTACACAGAGACCCCAGAGAGACAGCCTATTATAGGGAGGGCCACCTGGGCTCTGAGGGGGGTGATGGGGACAGGCCATCTCAATGCCACAATTGCTGGCGGCCATGTTCGGGGATGGCATATGGACACTAGCAACTGCCCTTGTGATGGTAGCTGCAACACCCAAGGGTTTCCCTGTCAGTCTCGGGTTCACCTCGCTCACGCTCTGCCTCTTTCTTGCTTTCACCCCCTCAAGGCAGGAAAGCTAGAATAGCCACATGGCATGGCAGCTTACCTGAGTCTGGATCCGGTTGAGGCCCCGGAACCAGAGGATCTGGCCTCTGCGGAGCTCCCGCTCGGCGTGGTCAATCTCTTCCTCCCCCTCGGCCAGCTCCTCGTCGGTCATCTCATCCTTCCCAGGCCCGTGCCCTGCCTCTTTCAGGCACTTGAGCTGGCTGGTGGGAATGGTGGCAATGACCTGGGGGGTCAGATGTGAGGGGCGGCAGGTAGAGGTGCCATCAGAGCAAGGCTGAGCCTTTCAGGGTGGGAGCTCTGCTGGGGCCCAGAAGGGACTCAGACTGCTCACCCCTTCTGACACTAGCTGAGGCCGGCGTCTCTGTCTCTCCCCACCGCCACCACCGCAGGACTGGACATCCTTTCATTGTCTGTGAGGCTGCGTGCTGGGGCCACTTTTGGTGCCAAATGCCACTCTCCAGAGGGCAAGCCAGCCTATTTCTTCTGGAGAACATTGTTTTCCATGTTTAATAAAAAACAGCAGACCCAGAGCCGTCCCTGGGGAGTTGGGCGTGCAGCTTTTCCCAGAGAAGGGGCAGTGATGTGGCTGGAGCCCAGGGCCCCGGGCGGAGGGCCTGCAGCCCCCCAGTGTGCATGCTTGTGGCTCCTTTGTACTCTCTCCCAGCCAGCTAGAGGCCCAGAGGGGCAGCCAATGCAACCTTCCCGCATAATATGTGCATTAAGGTAGGGGTCCCCAGCCCCTAGGCAGCAGACCGGTACTAGTCTGTGGCCTGTTAGGAACCGGGCCGCACAGCAGGAGGTGAGCGGTGGGCCAGCGAGTGCAGCTCCATCTGTATCTGCAGCCGCTCCCCAGCGCCAGCATCACCGCCTCAGCTCCGCCTCAGACCATCAGGCATTAGATTCTTGTAGGAGCCCTGGTCCCTAATGCCAGAGAGGTTGGGGACCGCTGCATTAAGGGATTCACTTTACCAGAGGGAGCTGTGGCCTTGGCCCCCATCTCCTGGGAGGGGACCTCTGGGCCACTGGGTCATCCTGCCTAATGAGACGGTCTTGGTTTGCCTGAGCTGTGGGCCCTGCAGGCCGTCTCTGCTGACAGTGCTTTCTGCGGGGGCTCAACTTCCAGGAACTGGCTGCTCCAGGCCTACAGGACGGAGCCCTAGTAAAGTCTCTGGACACACTGCTCAGGGGGCTTCCCTGGTGGCAGCACTCCGTGAGTTGTCACACACCGTTGCTGGGAGAAACTGTCCTTTCTGCATGACTCCGCTGGCAGGGGACCTGGAAGCTCTCACCTGGTCTGTCCTGGGCCCTCCCTATGTACGCTTGATCTTGGACTTCCAGCCTTTAGAGCTATGAGAGAATAATCTGTGCTGTTTAAGCTGCCTAGGCTGTGGCATTTGTGGTGGGGGGCTGAGGTGACTAAGACTTGGAACAAAATAGACCCTGGACTCAGCATCCTACGCCAGTGTTGTGGACCTCCTGAGAAATGCTTTCAGAGGCCCATGATTCCCCAGTGTCATGCCCATCACCGGTGCCGTTTGTAGAGCAGATGGGAAGGGGACAGGACTGGAAAGCTGACAAGGCAGACACTCACCTGTCCCCAGACCAGCTCCCCAACGCCAACAAATAGGCACCAAAGCCACTGCTCCGTGGACAGGGGGGAGCAGCTGAAGGGCTTTCCACCAAACTGGACGATGACAATCTGCAGGAGAGGGGTGGAGGAGGTGGGTCCAGCCGGCACAGCTATTGATGCCATGTTACTCCTCTAGCATTCAGGGCCCACCCTGCCCTCCAGGCTGGCCCTGCCACCCTGCTCAGAGACTCAGATGGGCTGCTGGTTCTCCCAGGCAGATGGGCCTCTTGCTGGGGCTCAGTGAATTAGCCACATTCCAAGTTCTGTAAACCTGATACTTTAACACGTACTCTGCAGGCATATGCTGCACATGTCTTGTTTTGGATGCCCTGGTGACACACCTGAGCCACCTCGCCTGGGCCTCTTGCTCCCTCACTGTTGCCTCTGTGAGAAGAAGCTTCTACTCAGAGGTGAGCATTTTAAATACAGACCAACTACCTTCTGGATTACTGGACTCTCACACTCTGCGTCACTGTCTGTCACCCTAATTACCCGGGGCCAGGTTCCAGACAACCAGGTATAGCCCTCTGCCCCAGCACCCTGAAAATCACTCACACTACTGAGTCCTCAGGTTGCTCACCCCGCCTCATAGTTCTTCCCCCGAAACTGAAGTAAAGGCTCTTTCTTGCTCACGGTTCCCCATTCTCCCTCAGCCTCCTGACTGATCCAAGGGCTTCCCTGGGTGGTCTCCCACAGTGTGGCAGGCCCCTTCCTCTGAGAACTCTGAAGAATAAAGCATTCTGGCCTGTGAGACTCACGATACCTAATGTTTTCTATTACTATGCTGTGTTCAAATGTTTGGCCCCTGCCGAGAGCTGACTGACCAGCCTGTCCACTGTGGCAGGCAGAGGCCTGTGGGTCAGCACAGGGGACAGAGCATCTCTAAAAGAACCTTCTGGAGTTATGGTTGCCTCCCACCAAGGAATCGAGTGCTAGCGATGGCAGCGACAGACCTGAGGGACCTGTGAGAAGGTCGGTTCTGAGGAAGGCGCACTGAGCCCCGTTGGACCCCAGCAGATGGACTCAGGGTGAGGCCTGCTGTGATGTGCACAGAGGCCGGTAGCGGGGCACATGGTTCCTCGCTCTCCCACCTTTTCCAAGAGTGTAGCCGCCCCTCTTACCTGAATTGCAAAGGTGCCCAGGACAATGGTGCAGAAGATGGGGTTGCCAAAGATGCCATGGAAGACATTGCGTTCACCGTGGACCTTGCGGGCGTTGACCTCGTTGAAGAGCTGCATCATGACAAATGTGTTGAAGATGATGGTGTAGTGCTCCGAGGGCGGCGAGTGCAGGGGCGCGTTCCTCCCGCTGTCGATGTCAAAGAAGAGCTCCCCTACAAGCCAAGGGGCGTGTGAGGGGGTAGGGCCTTGAGCCAGATGCAGCGAGACCACTGTCAGGAGACTGTAAGGGGTGCCCCACCCATGGGGTGACAGTCGAGGCTGGGGCTGGGCCTCAGAGGTGAAGGTCTGGCACTCCTCTGCCCTGCCCCTACGACAGTGCAGCTAGGCTGGGCCCTGGGGCAGGCCATCAGAGCTTTCTGCTCCCAAGAAATCAAAGAAGGACCCCCTAGAAGTTCCCCAGATACTGACATTTGGGGTCCCCCCATCATGACTCCTGCACACTGATCTTCGAATCTGCTGCCAGGAATGTGTGCTGAAGGCGGAGCCTCACTAGGCTCTGGAGGACAGTGATGGTGACCCAGGGCAGCACACCATCCCGGATCGGCAGACACACAGAGAGCGCCCCAGTGTAAAGGAGAGAGACCACAAACAGACAAACCAACAAGCCCACCCCTGACATAAACAAAGGAATCTGTTCAATGGATCCTGCCAGATACAGAAGACAATTCCGAGGATGACAGAACAGCTGCCACTGGTGCCAGGCTTCCAAGAACCAGCCAGTGTGCTTGAGCAGCGGTCCCCAACCTTTCTGGCCCCAGGGACCGGGGCTCCTATGAGAATCTAATGCCTGATGATCTGAGGTGGAGCTGAGGTGCTGATGCTAGTGTTGGGGAGAGCCTGTAGATGCAGATGAAGCTTCACTCACTTGCCCACCACTCACCTCCTGCTGTGCGGCCCAGTTCCTAACAGGCCACAGACTGGTACCAGTACCAGTCCACAGATACAGAACTGAGGACTCCTCTGTTAGAGATCTCGGTGCCCTCCGTGTCCGGGCCACAAACAAGGCCAGTAGCTGGGGGCCCATGGATTTTGTCCTGAGTGACCTCAGAGCAGACTCTCCCACCAGTATTTCATTCTGCTGTCCACACTCTGCCCTCTGCCTTCTCTCCGCTTCCCTGCTCTCCCCGTTCTTCATTCCTGACTCTCTTCCCCCTCCTTCCCTTCCCTTCCCCTTCCACTTCCCTTTCTGCTCTCCCTCCCCCTCTCTATACTTCTTCTCCTTCCTTCTTTCCCTCTTCTCCTTTTCTCTCTTCCTCTTCTCTTTCCCTCCTTCTCTTCTCTGCTTCCCCTCCTCTATCCCCTCCCTCCCCCCGCTCCTCCCTCTTCTTCTCTCTCCTTCTCTCCCCTATGGCCTGGTCCTTTGCCTTCCACAACTTCCAGCAAAGTGCTCTGGTCATTGTCCCCTGGAGAAATAAATAGTCATGGGGTGAGTGGACAGGTGGGTTAGTGAGCTGGGTCTCAGTATATGATGAGACATGCCACGTGCTCTAAGGAGCAGTCGACAGTTTCTCACCTGCTCAGGGGCTGTGATGCCTGGGTGGGGCACACACATGGAGGGACAGCAGGCAGGTGAGCACCTAGGGGTCCTCACTGGAAATTGAGGCCCCATGTGGTCATCTGTGCCTTCCACACTAGAGGGAGTCAGAGCCTGTAGGTCCAGTAAAAACAGTGCAATGTGCCCCGGGGCGGACCTACCCACAAATAGCAGTGTGAAGATGATGGTGAGCTGGTAGACTGCATGGCCCAGGATGTTCTTCATCATGGTTCGGGATATCAGGGGCTTGTCCCGGCCATATGGCTTCCGCAGCAGCAGTGACTCAGTGGGCGGCTCTGTTGCCAGTGCCAGAGAAGCAAACGTGTCCATGATCAAGTTCACCCACAACATCTGCACGGCTTTGAGAGGAGAGTCCTGTGGAAAGGAGGCAGTCACCTGAATATGGGGCTGTAAACCCTACCAGCCCCCGACTCCTGAGAAGAAATTCAGCTTGGAGTCAACATCACTGGATTTCATTCCAGAGAAAATGCAACAAATCCAGCTTTGCCATAAAACGTGACATCCCTATGTTTTCTTAAGGTTAGCAGAGAGTTTTCACTGGGCTTTTGGATTCCTGCTCTTAAAATGTTGCCAGTCTCCCTTCTTCTCTCACCTGGTGGCAGTGAACTAGAAGGTGTGGTCCAAATTGTTAGTAGGAGGTTGAAAACCCCCATCAGTTGCCTCAGACTGTGAAAGAGATGGGGGGTCTCCTGGTCTGCCACGCCCAAGGGGGAGGAAGGGGCAGAAGCTGCATCAGACCTTCCTTCTCCTCATCGCCTCTGAGTTGTTTAAAAACCAGACTCACAGAAGCCGGACACCAAGGACCACATACTGTATGATTCCATTCCTATGAAACTTCCAGAACTGACGGATCCACAGAGACAGAAAGCAGATGAATGGGTGCCAGGGTCTGGGGAAGGGGAGAGTGGGGATCGCTAGCTAGGGTGATGAAAAACTTCTGGAAACTTCTGGAATGAGATAGTGATGATTGTGTAACAGCACAAATTACTAAAATCCACTGAATTGCACACTTTAAAATGGTTAAAATAGTTATTATGGTATAATTTATATTATGGGAATTTTATCTCAATAAAAAGACCTTTGAAAAGACGACAAATTCCGGACAGTCACTAATGGGGAGAATTGGACTATTGAAAAAGAGAAGAGGCTCCTTCAAAGGTTAAATATAGAGCTCCCGGCAGAATCACCACTTCCACTCATAGAACTAGACCCAGGAGAAGTAAAACGTCGGTCCACACAAAGCATCGTTGTGCGTGTGCACAACAGCGTTATTCACAGCAGCCAAAAGGCACACACAGTCCAAATACTCATGGACAGAGGAGCGGATACATGTGTTCTGTAGCCATATGCGATGGAACATTATTTCTCCATCAAAAAGAATGAAGTATCAATCCCTGCTAGAACGTGGACCTCAAAAAACATTGTGCTAAGTGAAAGGAGCCCGACGCAAAACCCACATATTATTTAATTCTATTTATATGAAATGTCCAGAACAGGCACTTCTGTAGAGAGAGAAAGTGGATTGGTGGGGGCAGAGGTGGGGGGAGGGGGAGTGGGAAGTGATTGCTAATGGGGATGGGGCTTCCTTTTGGGGTGATGGAAACATTGTGGAGCTAGATAGGTGATAATTGCACGACAAACACCGTGAATGTACTAAGTGACACTGAATTGTACACTGTCAAGTGGTGATTTTTGATACGTGAGTTTTATCTCAATAAAAATATATCTACAGCAAAGAAAACACTTGGCTCCCCAACTGGGCCCTCAGCGGGGGCTTTCAGCCTGTGCACCTGCCAGAGGCTCTCTGCGCTGGGGTCGGACATATGGGGCAGGCAGGGTCTGGGAGGCTGGCTGCCTCCTGCAGGCCCCATGGGTCTTCCTTGAGCAAAGTGGTCCCCCGTGCCCACCTGAGTAATGCAGGCGCCTGTGAAGGCCACGATCACGGCCACCACATTGACCGTCAGCTGGAATTGCAGGAACTTGGAGATGCTGTCATAGACATTGCGGCCCCACATGACCGCCTTGACAATGCTGGTGAAGTTGTCATCAGTCAGGATGATGTCCGAGGCCTCCTTGGCTACATCAGTCCCTGCGATGCCCTGGGGGACACACACGCAGTATCCATGGGCCCCTTCCCCATCTCCCATCAACCACCCATCCCATCTGGGCTGATTCCCTGCCTTTCATTACTAAAGGGGCTCCCCACCAGCTGGTAGCAATTCTCATTTCATCCAATACATCCTTGTACTAGGAAGGGCAGGTTGTCGCGTGGCTTTGCTCATAAACAAAGAGGGTGCCGCCGCCATGTGGCCACCAATGGGTCTTCTGTCCACCATTAGCATGCTAGAGCAGCTACGTAAGGAGCTGCTGAGTCCTGGATGGGGACACGTTTGGCAGAGCAGTTACATGTTCTCCTGGCGCACACAGGGATGTTTGGAAAAGGACTCCAGTTCCTGCTGCTCAAAGGCTCTCACAGGGACAGCTTGGTTCTCGCAGTGCCCAGGGGCTGGGGCTTAGTCCTTCCCTGGGTCTTGGGTTCTGGGGAGGACTGGCTCATGCCCCAGTGCCTGCCCACGGTGGACCACGTTGAATGTGGCAGAGTAAAGGGCACTCCTTCTCAGTAGGGTGGGGAGAGGGACTTGCTGGGTTTCTGCCTTCAGCAGCCAAGCACAGCTCCTTGCAGAAGGCCGTGATGCTAGGGCTGGCCACCTGGGCCGTTCCACCCTGTCTCCTTGCTTGGCAGGGCCAGGGTTTTACAGAAAGAACTAGCTCCATATAAGCAACAGCAGAGACGTGCAGAAGAAAAGTTTGTTTGGGGACTCTGCTGCTCACACTTGGGGCAGAGGTCATTGAGACAGGGCTAGGAATGGGTAAGGTGGGTGCACAACTGACGAGCCCCCTCCCAGACCCTCGGTAGTGTGGCCAGTCCCCACTGTCACCTCGGGCATCATCACACAAAAATGCGTTTAAACAAATGACACCTGTGTCCCTTAACTGGCAGAGCCCATGGAGGCCCAATTGCCCAGAATGTGAGAGAAGCTTCTGGCACTCTGCAACTTGCCTTAACACTAACTCCCAGCTTCTTGCACAAAGGTAATGTCTTTGAAATACAAAGCCCTGCCTGGCGTGGTGAGGCAGGCTTGGCACTGGGCAGCTTACCATGGCGAAGCCCACATCTGCCTTTTTGAGGGCTGGCCCGTCATTGGTTGCCATCCCCGGTCACGGCCACCACCTGCCGCTGCTCACCGGTGGTACTGTCAATAATCCCTGGAACACAGAATGGGGCTTTGTGTGACCAGCCCTGGAACTTTTGAAGAAAACCCTCTGAGGTTTCAACTGTTCCTATGGCCCCCAGTCCTCTGTGCTCCCTGTCATCTTCAGGATCAAGTTCTGTACCTTGACTGGGAGCCCCATCCCCCTCTTGCCATGCAGGCCATCACCCAGTGAGATGATACAGGGTGGCATGACTTGATAGAAGGAAGGGCCCAGCATTGTGTGACTTGGATAAATGCCTCCCTTTCCTGGGCCTCAGTTTCCCCATCTGTTATGATGAGGGGCCAGGCTAAACTGGTATCTTCCATTCATGTTAGTCCAGAGAAATGAAAGGTGAGCTTTGCCATTCAGCCCTTTGAAGGGGTCTCAATTATACGCCTATTTCCCAATGAATAAACAGGTTCGGGAGGGGGGTGCAGTGACTTTCTCTGAGACACAAGCCAACTCTCTAGCAGTGAAGGGTCTGGGAGCTGAGGACCCCACTTCTTTGTCAGGCCCTGGAGACCCATTTGGGAGCTGGGCTTTCGGTGTATGGGACCAGAAAACATGCTGGGGTGATGGCCACACCCAGGTAATGTCATGTTCCCTCTGAAAAAGGTAGGGGCAGGGGTAAGCAGGAGTGAACTCACTCTATTACCTTTGACCAGAGTGTGCTTGTCTGTGGGAGATGATCGGGCGAGGACTCTCAGCTTGGGCCACACCTTGTCCAGACGCTCCTGTTCTATCTGGGAGGGGGAAGCACATAGCAGCTGCAGGGCCTGGGTGGGCAGGCAGGCAGGGCTGAGCATGGTGGCGGTGAGTATGGACAGCTAGCTAGGACCTTGGACGAAGCCAGGCAGGCCCGCCGCGGGAGGGCACGTGGGCTGGGCCTACCTCGCCTTTCTCATTGCGGATCCTCCGGTTGAACTCCTTCCCCTCCAGGCACAGGAAGTCCCCCAGGCTGGATGATGCCACACTTGGCCGCGATAGCCCGAGCTGTGTTGATGTTGTCCCCGGTCACCATGCGGACTGTAATGCCAGCACGCTGGCATTTTCTGATAGCTTCGGGACCTGGAAAAGATAATAGAGGTGGGCGGGGCCATCAAGCAAGACATACTTGTGTCCAGGCTGTACCGTTTCCTCCATCCAAATCTGTAGCGCCCTCACCACCCCTGTGGCACTGAGGAAGGGCCTCTGCAGATGGGTGTGCCCTCTGGAGGCCTGGAGAATAACAGCCTGCCTGTTTTGCCGCCGCCACCAGCCTAGAGAGGCAGTGAGCAGGGCGCTGTCCTCGGTCCCTCAGCCCCCAGGGTGCTTCCTTCACTGTGCTTCCTTTACTGTGCTGGGCCCCAGACACTAGCAGTGACTCAGATTCAAGCTCTGACACCACAAGCAAGGCTAGGAGAAGCCACTAGAGCTATTATTCTGCTGAGGGGCACTGTTCCGAGTCGTTGTCTGGACAGGTGACTGTTAGAAATCACCCAGCACTGTCACCTCATTTTCCACTGCAATATGGGGACCCCCAGAAGCTGCCGAGCCAGGGTCAGCCCCAGTTACCAGGCCAGCTGGCCATGGCGGCTGTTGTCAGCTCTGGAAGGATGAAAAAGGAACTTCTGTCTCCAGCCACCCTGCCAGATGGCAGGGCCCACTGTGGGCATGTCCCTTTGGGGCCTGACTCAGGGCAGGCTGCCAGCCGTCAGCTGGCTTGTGGTCAAACTCTGGGCACCCCCTCACTTTTGTTTTACAAAATAAAAGTTAAAAGATTTAGAGTCACAGGTTTTATGTGATAAGGTATTCTTAGTACTCATTAGGGGAAATGGAACATATCTTGGTTGCATAGTACACATTTCCATTTTCCAAATATAACATTAGATTCTGAAAAAGGGGAAGAAAAAGAGATCTCCGTGGTGCTGAGTAGAAAACAGGCCCAAGGGAGTTGAGACCAGCCAGGAGGTGGTGGCATGTCCCAGAGAGTAGAGCTCAAGCCTGGACGCTGGGGAGTGGAGGGCTGGGAGGAGCTGGGGTATTTCAGATACGGAGGTCAGAGGTCAGGCTAGACTTGTGAGATACTCAGAAATGGCCCTGGCAAGGGGTGCAGCCTGGGGACCTGGGTCCCTGCTCTGTCCGATGTGCCCAGTGTGCCCACCTGATGGATGCTCACTGCTCCAGCTGAGGCGGAGGCCCTGGGGACAGTCTGTGCCCAAGGGAGAGTTTGAGACCACAGTGTACTGGATGTGGCTCAGCCACCAGGCCTGGGAGCCTGGGGACAGGGGTGACCTGGGCCACCAGGTGGTGGGGGTGGGGCAGGGCAGACAGGAGACCCCAGGGGAAGTGGGCAGCAGGTGAGGATGGGTGGGTTCAGGTGGATGCTGACCTGGGAGGTCCCACATGCTGATTGACCCAAGGAGTCATGGCGGGGGGTGGTGGTGGCTGTGATCTCAGCCAGGGAGAGAGTGGGCCTGAGAAGGAGAAGGAGGGCCTGGGGCTCGGTCAGAGGGGCCCTCACTTTAGGGCTGTGACAGAGTGAGTGACCTGATGATCCCTGAAGCAAGTACTGCCAAGTGGCCCAGAAGCTGAGACCCAGGAAGGGGGCTTGCCTCCCAGACACCTGGTAGTGTGCGTTAGGGACACTGTCTGCTCTTCGAGACTCTTGGAAGGTTGGATAAGGAGCTATAGGGAGATGCTCCTCTTCTAAGGAGCTCCCTCTTGCCCCTGAAGCATCTGGAAGCCACCCCTCTGCTGCCACCCAAGTGGCCGTGATGAGCCTGAGACCTGGGAGCCCTGCACCTGGGCCTTGTTTGCCTGCTGCATGTGGGTAGAAGGAAGGCCCCCCTCCTCCAAGGGTGCCCTCTCCTTTATGGGGCGGCTTGTCCTCCCTGTGGCCCAGCTCTGGCTCGGCCTGTTCACCATTCATACGACTTGCCTTCAAGGCCCCTGCGCGCCCCCAGGGAGGAGAGCTCTGAGCCCTCCTCTGCTGTTGCTGTCTAGGCCTCCAAGGTTTAACAGAGTCCCACCACCGACCCGCTCGCATCAGCACCCAGCACTCTGCTGGGCCCTCGGTGCTCCCTCCTTGGCTCCCACCCAGCTGGCTGGTCTCCGTGGGGTCTGCCTGGCCTCCCAGCCTGGCTGTGTGGGTGGCATCTGCTGTGCAACTCTCACTCGGCCACTCTTGAGCCCGAGAGAAGCTGTCCCTTTCCCTGGGCCCTGCCACCAAGGCCAGTTTCCGGATTTTAAACAAGCAGCCATCTCTGGCCTCAAGCTTCCCCTGCCCCATGTTTCTGCCCACCGGCAGCCGCTGCAGCTGGGCCTTCATTATATAGCCTTCGAGGGCCTTGTGTCTGTGTCGCACATTTCCTAAGATGAAGACTTCCAAAAAAATAATAAAGTCCCAGTGTGCAGGGCTGGGCCTCACAGCACCCATATGCAGCCATTCTGCACAGTTTCATCTGCCCCCATCACCCCCAGTCTGGTGTCATTGCCATTTCCGTAAAAGAGCCAACTCGGACCAGAAGATCTGCGAATACATCTAAGGCCTCCAGCCTTCTATCTGGTCAGCTTTGGTTCATTTAACAAATATTTCTACCAGAAATTAGGGCTCTTTGGACCAGGGAATCAGGCCAGAAGGGCTCCTTCATGCTTCATGCCTCTGTCCGGGCAAGTGGCTGAGGTGGGAGGGGACGGCGGGCTGCTTGTGATGCTGCTAAAATGGCCTTGGCCAGGGCCTTGGGAGTCCAGGAACGTCACCTTCCTGGGTCTGTGACATACTCCAAAGGAACTTTAGCCTTCCGGCAGCGTCACACAGCCCTAGCACAAGCTGGGTGGAAAAGTCTAGAGCTGCCACGGTAGACACCTCCCAGGAAGTAAGGAGGGGACACCCACCACCCTGGGAGCATCACTGAACATCAGCTACAGGCCTGCGGCCATGCCGAGGGTGTGGGGAAATGTTCCATTCAGAAGGAGAAGGCTATCAGGTCTGTGCAAGGGCAACACAGCTTTATGGCTCAGCTTTGCTGTGTGGACACAACACTCTTCCCCTCTGTGCCTCAGTTTCTCCCTGGTCTGATGAAAAGAAAGGTCTGGCTCCCATGTCTTCGGAGTTGGCCCTGCCACCCTCAGCAGTCACCTCTCCTTCTGTTGTCTCAGGCTGCTCCTCCCGCTGTCCCTTTCTCTGGGCCTGTTCCTCTGTCTGGAAGTCTCTCCCCTCCCCTCCGCCACTGCCTGCTTCTTCCCAGGCCAGCCTCCAGGCGTCTCCCCTCTGCACACGTCTCCTTGGAATTCCGGGACATGCCATCACTGATGACCCACAGCCGGAGTTTAGATGTGGCAAGTACTGACTTCTGAATCGTGGGTCTTTCACACATGATCTAGTGTGTAAATGCTTGTCTCCTGGAGGACAGGCCAGAAGCTTTTCCTCCCTCGTCTTAGCACCCCCCAGGGCCGCTGGTACACATACATGTGGTCAGGCCAATCGGCGGGATCAAAGTGGCTCTGCTTCTGACATGAGGTGAGCATCACGGGAAAGGCCCTGAGAGGAGAGAAAGGGTCCCTCCCTGCCTCTGGCAACCTGCACCCCCTGTGCCTCGCACATTCCCTCTAATGCTTCATGTGTTACAGCTGCCACTGACACCCCACTCCAGGACCAGCCCTGGAGGCTCTCCCTCCCTAGAAGATCTCTTATCTTTAAGGACCAACAACTCTCCCCATTGGTCCTTCACTCTCCACCATATCCAGCCTCTGCCTTGTTTCTCTCCAGAAAAGGCATTGGCAGTCGTCTGTGCGTGCTGGTTCCTTGCATTGTCATCCTGCAGAACCTGCTCAGGTCGAGGTCTCCAATGACCTCCCAATGTTGAGGGCCTGCATCTGCTGTGACTGAGCTAAGCTGCCTCTTGCTTCAGCTACATGGCCCTCGCGGCTTCCCCTCCCTGCTTGGCCCCTTCCTTTGAGTCTCCTTCGAAGACTCTTCCCACCTCTGTTTCAGCTGCACTGCCTCCCCAAGACGTTACTCATATAAAGATGCTTCTGGAATCTCTCTCCTGCTAGAACCATTGCTTTGAGCTATCTACTCTTACAGCCACTTGCCCACTTGACATTGCCACAGAATTGTCCTGATCCTGCTTGGCCCCACCCAAACCTCGACTGACAACTGCCTTACTCTGCCCCTCAAACCTGTGTTCCTTTGGGCTTCCCAGCCCAGCGATGACAGTGCCATCCACTCCACTTCTCCATACCAGAGCCCCAGGATTCGTGCTGACTCCTCCCTCTCCCTCCATCGATCCTGCGGGTGTCACAGCTGTCAAAGTTCTAACTGCCACCCTCTTTCACTTGGTGGAGGCAGAGCCTGAGCCAGGCCTGCAGATCAAGTAGAAGGGGGTCTTCCAGCGGGCAGGACAGACCCTCCATGTGGGTGCGAAGGTGAGAGGACAAGGAGCGTCAAGTGTGTTGTGGAGGGTCTGTCTGGGCTGCAGTGGCCATGCTCCTTAGAGGACCTGAGGCTCTGCCATTGCTCACCTTTCCAGACTCCTATGGGCATCCAGTTTACTCTACCTGTCATTATGGCAGGAAGTGGTGTGACAGCTGGGAAGACAGAGATAAGGGGCCATTCTCTCCTTCCATTTATGTCCAAAAGCCACGCCATGGAGGCCAAATAGGAATAAGCACTGCCCCTCCCACATTCCCAACAACCTGGGTTACTCCCAGAGGGGCCGGTGGCTACCTCAGGCCGCACGGGGTCCTCGATGCCCACAACGGCTATGCAGGTGAGGTCGCCCACAACTTCATTCTCGTTGTCCCAGTCAGGCTCCTGGGTGGCAGAGAAGTCCCGGTAGGCGATGCAGATGGTGCGGAGGCCATCACAAGCCATCGGCTCGATGATCTTCTTCACCATGTCGTCCCGGTCCCGAGGGCGGAAGCCGCGTAGTTCGCCATTGTTGTTTAAGATGTTGGTGCACCTGGGGTGGGGACAGAGCAAGGGGAGTTTGGCCAGCTGAGAGTCTGGACAGGCTTGGGTCTGACCTTCCATCTGACACAGCAGAGGTTTCTCCAAGAAGGGAGATGCTCTGCTTGTGTGGGGCCGAATACCGTGTCTTCCCAAATTCATGTTCTTCCCAGAACCTTGGAATATGACCTGATTTGGAAAATAGGGCGGTTGCAGAGTTAAGATGAGGTCACACTGGATTAAAGTGGGCCCTCAATCCAATGACTGGTGTCCTTATAAAAACAGAAGGGGACACATGGAGACACACACACACAAGGATGAGGCCATGTGACAATGGAGACAGAGAGTGGAGTGACGCATCTACAAGCCAAGGAACACCAAATCCTGACAGGAAGGGCTCTTCCCTGCAAGCTTCGGAGGGAGTGCAGCCCTTCCCACGCCTTGATTTCAGACTTCTGGCCTCCAGAACTGGGACAAACGGATTTCTGTTGCTTTAAGCCCTTAGGTTTATGGTCTTTTGTTGTGGCAGCCCCAGGAGCTGGACACTCATAGACTGGTGTAGGGTAGCAGACCAATGGGAGGCTGGAGCACAGGACTCATCATAGCTCCTCCCAGACTCCACAGGAGCTGGAGTTCATCACTCCCGCCTTGCTGCGCTTTAGGGCAAGAGTGTGGCACCCGGGCAAAAACTGCAAGCCGCAAAGGGGGCCGTGACAAGGCAGCAACCACAGCATGAGCTCTGGTGACCCTCAAAGCTTCTCAGAAGGGCCCAGGAAAACGGCAGGCTGGCAGGAATCGGGTGAGGAAGAGGAAGGAGCAAAAGAGCCAAGGGCTCCAGAGGCGGGCGTGTGGGGAGAGGTGAAAAATGAAAGAATGAGCCTGGAGGCGCAATCACCTCAAGTCTTAGAAGGCTCTGTAGTAAGTGATTTGCCAAATGGGCAGGGGAGGGTGCGTGGAGATGGAGAAAGAGAGAAGCCAAAGCCAAGGGGAGGTGTGGAGGCTGATCGAGCTAAGGGGGTGGGGAGGTTGGGGCACTTGTAGGCAGAGCTGCATGCTCCCCGCTGTTTTTCTAAGAGCTTTATTGAGATATAATTCCCAAACCACACAATTCACCATTTTAAAATGTACAAGTCAATGGTTTTTAGTATAGTCACACAGTTGTGCAACCATCACCAAAGTCAAGTTTAGAACATTTCCATCACCTGTAAAAGAAACCCTGCACAGGAAACAAAAGGAAAAAAAAAAGAAAAACTGGACTTCACAGTTGAAAACCATTTGTGCATCCAAGGATGAATCAAGAGTGAAAAGAAAAAATCTATCAAGAGAGTGAAAAGACAGCCCACAAAATGGACGAAATATTTACAAATCAGATATGTCAAAGTTCTAGTTTCCAGAATATATTGAGAATTCTTACAGCTCAACAACAAAAGGAGAAACAAATCAAAGATGGGCAAAGGACTTGAATAGACATTTCTCCAAGGAAGATGTGCATATGGCCAGCGAGCACATGAGTAGGCGCCAATATTACCAGTCATCAGGGAAATGCCAATCAAAACCACCATGAGACTCCCTTTCACATCCACTAGGATGGCAATGATAATAATAATGATGATGATAATGTAACACATGTTGGCAAGCGTGAGAAGTCGGAACCCCCATGCATTGCTGCTGGACATGTAAAATGGTGCAGCTGCTGGAGAAAAATGATGTCAGTTCCTCAGTAAGTTAGTCACAGAATTACCATATGACCCAGCAATTCCGTTCCTAGGAATATATACAAGAGAACTGAAAAGTCGTAGTCAAACAAAAAGGTGCATAAGAATGTTCATAGCAGCATGATTCACAGTAGCCAAAAGATGGAAACCACCCAAATGTCGTCGGTGGATTTGTGGATAAAGTAAATGTGGTCTATCCATGCAATGGAATATTATTCAGTCGTAATAAGTGGTAATGCACCAATCCACACTACTACATGGATGGACGTTGAAAATATTATGCTGAGTGAAAGGAACCAGACAGAAAAGGCCACATATTGTAAGATTCCATTTATATGAAATGCCCAGATTAGGCAAATCTGTTGAGCCAGAAAGATTAGTGGTTGCCAGGGGGCTGAGAGGGGGTATGGGAGCGACAGCTTAATGGGCACAGGGTTTCCTTTGGGGGCGATGACAATGTTCTTCAACTGGACAGAGGTGATGGTGCACATCGTGAATGTACTTAATGCCACTGAACTGTATGAGGTAAAGTGATGAAAATGGCCACTTTTATGCTGTGTGTATTTTAGCACAATAGTAATACCACAAAGCCTGAATCCGTCAGCTAGACCCCAGCCCCTGGTGTCCCCAGCCCTGGGCCCACTCCTGTGGCCAACTCACTTTTTCAGCAGGATCTCCGAGGCACCCTTGCTGAAGAGGCGGAAACCGCCATCGGGCATGCGGATGACCGTGCTCATGGACTTGCGGACCGAGTTGAAGGTGTACACTTTGTAAAGCTTATCTTCTGGAATCTGTTCCCGCACAGGCTGGAAGTCCCGCTTCAGGTCCAGGACGAAGCCCAGCAGAGCGCACTCCGTCTTGTTACCCACTTGGCGCGGGAGGGCACCTTCCTTCTCTGGAGGCTGTGAGGTGAGGCATACACCAGCATGGAGCTGGGGTCCCAAGTCCACCCTCCTTGCTACCCCTGGGGTCCCAGCTTGGCTATGGTCACCCCGTATTTACAGTGTGGTGGCAGAGAGCTGGGAAGGGCCTCCAGTGTGGATTAGACAGGCAGGTTTCCCACCATTCACTGGGCTTGGAAGGGGCTTCCAGAACCAGCAGCTAAGGCAGGAGTATTGGGGCCAGGGATGAGGGGAGGGCGACCAGCACCCCAGAGACCATCACAGCTCTGGCCAAAAGTTCTTAAGAGAGCCTAGTGAGCCCTTGGCGACAGCTCATGCTGCACTCCCGGCCAGGCCCCTTCCCTCGTCCCAGCTCCACTCTCGGCTCACTAGTATTTTGGTGGTGTAGGCACTGTTGATGGAGATGGCGTGGACCAGGAGGTCGAGGATCTTGGGGTTTAGGGCGCTGGGGGCCGGAATCTCTTTGTAGTGGGTGTCCCCGAGGTAGGACTGGACCACGGTCATACGATTGGTGGTGAGCGTGCCCGTCTTGTCTGAGCAAATGGCTGTGGCGTTGCCCATCGTCTCACAGGCGTCCAGGTGGCGGACCAGGTTGTTGTCCTTCATCATTTTCTGTAAAGTGCACAGACGTCATGTATGACTCTGTTCTGCCCAACCAGCTTTCCATGCGGCGCTAATAGCCCAGGGGCCTCTGTCAGCAGGCACCCTCACCACTGCGCTGACAACAGTGCCCGAAGGCACAGCTTGGAGTGGCTGCAGGGTGGTGGTCAAGCCCTCATTGGACAGGCCGAGCAGCTGACTCTGGGCCACCACTTTCTCCAGAGATCGCATGGTTCCTTTCTGCTGCCCAGGACCACTCCCCTGCTCACAGTGTCCTGTTGGGTCACCCTGCTGGCCCTGTAGCATCTCCCCCATCTCCGCTATGCTCTGCCCACTGTCTCCCAGAAGGCCTTCTCCTGATCACCTCCCTCCTGTCTCCACTTCCGTAAGCAGCACCAGTTTCCCCAATTCCTGGTCCCTCTGTGCCCTCTGCCCTCATCCTGCAGATGCCAGATCTATCCCACTGTCCCCCTGCTTTCTGCCGGGTGCGGATGGATGGCCGAGTTCAGCTCTGGGTCCCAGCTCAGCCTCCCTGCTCTTGCCCTGAGTGATGGATACGGAGTTTTCTCCAGTCCTCACTGCCTGCAAAGTGCCTATCGGCTTCACATTCCAGTTTTGGGGTTTGTATCCTGGTATCATACATTCTTAGTGCTGTGTTTTGTATTATTACCTTGACAGAGTAAGCTAAGGAGATGGTGACAGCAAGAGGCAGGCCCTCCGGGACAGCCACAACCAGCACAGTGACACCGATGATGAAAAACTTCACAAAGTACTGCACGTAGACTGGCGTGCACTCTGCTAGCCACACCCGGCCATCGATGACGAAGGTCTCGATCACAAAGTAGAGGACCAGGATGATGACGGTGATGGCGGACATCACCAGCCCTGCCCAGCCACAGCAGAGGCCATAGAGGGTAGGAGTAGGAAGGCAGTCGGCAGGGATAAGAGAAAGACAAAGCAAGAGGAAAGAAGTAAGGGATGCTGCAGCCAGGGCCAGCTTGAGTCAAGTCGGGGGAGGCGCTCCCTGTCCCAGGCTTCATGGAGGGTTTAGAATCCATGCTCACCAGAGCGGGGCTGGACCAGTCCATGATGGCCATCGCTCACCCCTGTCCTGTCCGCCTGCTGCCTAGCGTACATCACCTGCCACATCCATCTCCCACTTGCTCTCCACAGTCCCGCCCCATGTCCAGGAAACCCAGTGTCCTCTCCGCCCGACAGGGTCCCTGGCCACCCCTCTGCAGCCCCCACCTGCTTTCCCGATCTGCACAGCCAGTTTGGTGAGCTTGCCCTGCAGGACCGACTTCTCCTTCTTGGGCACGCTGGCTTTCTTCTTCTCCCGCTCCTCCATCTCTCCACCCTCTGCGCTCTTCAGGGGCTGCATTTCCATGGCAACTGCCCCATCTTGCTTCTTAGCTGCACACAGAAGAACCCCACAGCCAAAGTTAGGGCCCAGCAGCTGGGGTGACAGCTACCAGGGGCTTTCATATGGAAAGATATGCCACAGCATATGAGAGGACATAGTTTTAGGGGGTTTCTTTGCTTTCTGAGTGCAACACTACACGGGGACTATCTCGTTTACCATCTCTGTCCTTGGCAGCCCAGCCCCTCCCAGGTGGGACAAAGATGATTCTCTCGAGGCCTCACAGAAGAAGGGAGGACATACAGAAGCACAAGTAACTGGGGCACACAGATAGGACAGCCAGTCCTGGCATACCCCAAATCTCAATACCTGAAAACAGAGGCCTGAGGCCCAAGGAATGTTCCAGAACTGTAAGCTTAATGATTCATCAGTCCACTGGTGTCCAAGCCACCTCCCTGCTCCCCTCAGGGAGGCTCAGGAGCCCCTGCACTCTCCCGTCATGCTCCCTGCTCAGGCTGTCTCTTTTCCTGCCAGTTCCTGGCTTCCACCAGGGCCCCAGCTCGCCATGAGCGCTTCCCTCAGTCCACACCCTGGCTGCTGGAGGCCATTGCCTGAAGAGCTGCCCTGGGCAAGCCTCACGTCTCTCTCTCTTCCTGGAATTTCTCCTTTGATACTCTCCTCCAGCCACTTGTCTGACCCTGGTCCTCTGGGTCCCTGGGTCCCACGTTGCACTTGAGTTCTGCCTCCGGGTCTATCTCTCTAGACTGTGACCTTCCTGAAGGCTGGCATGGTGCTTTTGACCACCTTTGCACCTTCTGTGCCCATGACTGACCACTGACAAGCCTTTATCCCAGCCACAGAGGCTCGGCTCTCGCCAGGCATTTGGACTGAGAGGATAGAGGGCCTCTGCTCCTTGGATGGCTGCCCAGCAGAAAGGCAGCTAAACTGGGAAACCCACAGGACTGGTTAGACTTTGTGCAAGTCGCTCTTTCTGAGCCACAGTTTCCTCACCAGGTTGCCTGCTCACAGGTGATCTTTACATACTTCTGATGGGATCTGCAGAAGGGCCACCTTGCCCCACTCACGTGATCTCTAGCTGCTGCTCCTGCAACTGAGGTGGCTGACCCCCACACTGTGCCTCACCCTTTATCCCCCCCCCCACCCCCAGCACGGGGCTCGCATTACCTTTGGTCTGGCTACTCTCCATCGCCCCATCCTGCTGCTTGCCTACAATGGAAAAGGAATGACAGACACAGAGACTTGAGAACATCTACGTGGCCCTGGCACATACACACAGGACAGCAGGTCACAGACAGTGTAGCAGTGAGCACAGGGGAAAGATGGGAAAGAAGGGAGGAGGGCCCTGTCTTCTCCAGGCTCATGCTGATGCCCTCTTGCCACCTCCTGGTGCGTGGGCACCGTGAACACTTGGGCTTCCGCGAGATCCCTAGCCATGGCTCGCTTCTGGGCCTTGACCCCAGCCCTCCAGTGAACTCCCAAATCCAGTCCCTGGTTGGACCCTCAGTCACATGTGACTGGCACTATAGGAGGTTCCTGGAAGGGCTGTCACCATGGGGAGTGAGAGCTGCCAATTGTCTGGTCCCAGCTCTGTCACCTTGAGCAGGGTCTCCAGAACCAGCATGAGGAGTTTACCTAGAAAGTTCTCTACTGGCCTAGAGATCATCTTTCTCTGCAGCGTGGCCCACAGTCAGCTCTATGTGTACTTTGGAGTGACAAACGAGAGAGACTCCAGGAATTTGCCAGGGTTGGGCACTGGGCTGTGCGTTGGGCAACTAGCAATGGAGGGACCAACAGGGACATGGGATGACTGGCGCCCCAGGTGGACCTGTGCCGGGGGTCAGTGGTGGACACATCGAAGGCGAGGACCCAGCCTGCCTCCTCCATAGCCCCTGCAGCCAGCAGCTGCTACACAAATGCAGCAGCTCCCTGAACGTGCTCTGCAACCACGAAGCCTACAGCGGGATGTTAGGGACTGTGCAGTGATTGACTTCCCAAGGCCAAGGTAAACAGTGCTGGCCGCACCATTGGTTTCCAAGAGCAGGAGGGGCTGCAACTCTGGAAGAGCCCAGGAGACCTGACAGGTGAGGCGACTGTGGCAGGGAGCCCGCTGCTGTGCTTGGGGCCCGGCTCCGTACCTCAGCTGCTTCTGGGGCCATGCATGAGCTGGCAGGATCCAGGGACAGGAAGACAGGAGGAGCTTGTGGGATGACCTGTCAGCCACCACCCAATAGCTCATGTCACTGAGGATCCATGAACCCAGATAGGGTGCTACGGTAGCTCCCAGGCAGTGGGGTCTGGTCTGGGGGCCCCAGGGAGGACAGAGAGGCTCCCTGCAGGGCAGGGTGGAGTCTGGGTTGGACCCTTTGTGCCCAGGACCTCTGAAGGGGTGCAAGGAGGTTCAGACATGAAAGAGACCTCTGCGGGGAGCGGAGACACCTGTCGGCACATAGTGACAATACGGCACAATGAGCAGGTGTTGCCAGAAGCCCTGAGGCTGCGGAGGACCAGAAGAAGGATGGATCCAGAGGACCCAGGCTGCAGACAGGGCCAGGGGAGGCCCGTGGAGGAGGGAGGGAGGTTTGGGATGAGCACTACAGGAAGAGGAGGACTGTGCTGGCCTGAAGAAGGACAGGAGTCAAGGGAGGGAAGGAGGGGAAGGACGGCACCTCAAAGAGAAGGGCGAGTAGGAATCAAAGCCAAAAGGCAAGAAATACGTGTGTGGGGGAGGCAGCAGGTGGACAGGGACTGTTGTACCGATAGATAGGGTTAGGGTGCAGAGAGGTTGAGGGGGAGGCGCTGGGCGTGGCCACTTTCCTGTCTCCGCAGTGGTCCAGGCCTTGGACTGAGACCTTGGTGTGAGCTCGTAGGTGCTGCTGCCCCTTTCCCTGAGCCTGAACACATCTGCTCCAGGGCCCCGTCAGGGTTCCCCTCTTCCAGGAACCTGGCTGGTGGAGGTGCCCCCTATGACTCCTAAATAGCCCAGCCTGAGGTGCTGGAGAAGGGCGAGGGGAGAGGATCTGGGTTGGGGAGGGATCTGGGGTAGGCAAAAGGAGGGCCTAGGAAGGAGTGTAGAAGGGGTGCCCTGCCAACTAGCTGGGCGGTCAAGGGCTGGGACATTATCATGTCTTTCCTATGCTGGGTCTGCACAGACCAATCCTGCCTGCTCTTCGGGCCCAGCAGCTTTGACTAACTGAGGTGGGGCAGGTGACTGGTACCCCTCTGTCCCTTGCCCAGCTCACCCGCCACAGCATCTCACTAATCTTAGGGGCCCTGGATACAGGCTTCTGGCACATGCTCTTCCCACATGTGTGCAGTTTCTTTGTACTTTTAGTGGGCCCTGGTAGATTCTCTAAGAGGGGAGGCACACATAGAAAATTCCAATCACCACTTGGTTGACTACAGGAGAGGCCTGAAGGGGACCCAGGTCAGAGCAAGATGAGTCATGAGCAGGTGCAGGCCTGTGTCACAAACGGTCATGGGGTTCTGACCAGAGGGATTGGGACAGGGGTGTGGAAGCTGAGGGCAGTTCTGTAGCATTATAAGCCCTGTTCTGAGGACTGGAGGAAACACTGGCCATGCCTGGAGCTCAGAGCACAGGCAACAGAAAACAGCAGGAAGGCCAGGGTGGCTACAGAGTTGGGCTCTCTGAAGACATCTGTCCCTTGACACTTCTTTCCCTTGGGGTATTAGCTCCTGCCCATCCCAGGTACCTCTGGCCCTGGGCATCTTTGGGCGTTCCTTCTGCTTGGGAGCCCTCCACCTCTGGCTGCGTGACCTGCATTCCCCAGCTGCCATGTTGGCCTGGACTTCAGCACTTCACTGGAGCAGTTGCACACTCCTGAGGGTAGGCACAAGCCCCTGGCAGCATTCTCCCAAGTGAGGGTGGCTGGCCCCTGTAACTCAGATCCAATCCCTACCTCGGTACACATATCCCAAAGCCTTTGGGGACTAGCCATCTGAGAGAAGCTGTCCTTACAGAGAGCTGAGGGGCCCCTGACCTGCTGGTTCCGGGGCAAAGATCCCACAAAAGCGGTCCCTGAAAGGAATCAGAAGTGAGGGTATGGCCTCCAGGCCTGGGGGCTGGCTCTACCAGAGCCAGAGCCAGAGCTGGAGCCAGCAACTGGCCCAGTGGGGGACCGTCAGTAGCAGGCAAAGAAGAAACAGCGAACTCATAGAAGTGGGGTCAGCCCTCATCGGCTCCAGCAACTGGAGGTCAAGGTGGCCTTACTTTTCTTATCCTTCTTCTCATCCTCCTCTCCACCAGCTCCAAGCAAGGTAAAGATGATGCCTGTCTGGGAGTTCACACCAACGGCAGTCACCACCATTCTTCCAGAACCTTCCATGACATGAGTGCCTGGCACAGTCAATACAGAGACACAGACACAGAGATTCGCACCACTGTCCCAGGAATCCCAGAAGCAAGGGCTCAGCTTCTGGAGGCCCCTGGAGGCTGTGTTGGACCCTAAGTCTAGGCTGAAGGCTCACCCCTGGCCTGGAGAAGCGACTTGCCAACAGCCACAGAGTGAGCAGTTCACAGAGCTCGTCTGGGGCCTCCAGCCTCTCAGTCTTGCTTTATACTGCATTTGCCACTGCTATAAACACTAGGCTAAGCCAGAACCTTCTGGAAAGGGAACACCGTCCCCACTGGCTCTTCTTGAGGGTCTGGATTAGGGAAGAGGACAGCACTATGCTGACCCAGAGCCAGCCCCCACCTCTGAGGGCTTCCCTCAGGACACCGGGTGCCCTCAGGGGCTGGGAGGGCCTCTGCCTTTCTCCGAGGATGAAGTGGTCACCACCATGCCTCACACGGACTGCTCTGGCTTTGCAGATGGTGAAGTCTTCAGACCCTTTAACCTGAAGGGCAACCCAGGGTGACCCTGGTTGGGGGAGTTGCTGGGCCAAATGGCTTCCGAGGGTGCTGGGCTGGTCCAGAGGTCAGAGTCATCCCCAAGGTCTGGGCCAACGCCCCGAGGGCTCACCTGAGAGCAGCATGGGGTCTCTGTCAGCGGACTTGCGCACGTGGTCCGACTCCCCAGTCAGGGAGCTCTCATCAATCTTCAGGTCATTGCCCTGGATGAGCACGCCGTCGGCAGGCAGCAGGTCCCCTAAGGCCAGCGAGGCAGCCAGAACCACAAGCTATGGGTCCAGGCGGCCTTCCTCCCACTGCTTCCTGCCTCACTAGGAGGAGGTCCCGTCGGATGTGGGGCCCTCTTCCTTTGGTGTCCTCCTTTCTGGGGAGATCTACATACCCCTCGCCCTATGGTCCAGCTTGCCAGGGAGTGGGGACGACAGAAGCATTCTGCAGTGGCGGGGAAGCCCTTGACAGGCTGTGGGGGCAGCTTGTTTCCTGGGACCTGTGACACATACTCCCTACCTCCAACCTCCCGCTGTTGAGGGCGCACATGTCCCTGGGGAGAAGGCTTGCACTTGGGGTCTCTTCCAGCCCATGCTCTCCCCAAAATCGGAGCCGAGCATCCTCCACAGATAGGCACACTCACCATACTTGACCTGGGCAATGTCCCCTACTACCAGCGCGGCCACAGGGACCTGGAAAAGCTGCCCGTTCCGGATGACTGTGAACTTCTGCTCCTGCTCGATACGGCTCTGCAGGCCTCGGAACTGCTTCTCCTTGCTCCAGTCATTGAAAGCCGTGACCAGCACCACACAGATGACAGACAGCAGGATGGCTGCCCCCTCGATCCAGCCAGCCTCGGCCTCACCTTCATCTTCTGCCCCAGCAGACACATTCCCGCACACTGTGTCCGAGGACAGAGTGAAGTTCAGAGGTGGCAGAGGAAACATTCCTGCTGGCTCCTTCCTGCCGCTGAGCTAGGGACATCCTGTGACCCTCCCTCAATCTCAGGATCAATCCCTTCCCTCTTGCCATCACGACTGCACCGCTGTCCTTGTCCAACCCCTTCCTGCCAGATCCTTCCTCGCCATCCCTCTGGCCTCTGCTCCTCACCTTCGCTCTCCTCTCCGGGCGGCGCATAGAATGAGAGGCCTAGGGAGACGATGGCGGCCACTTCCAGGATGATAAGCGTGACGTCCTGCAGGGCTTCCCACACCAGCTGCAGGAAGGTCTTGGGCTGCTTGGGAGGGATGAAGTTCTGCCCGTAGATCTGCCTGCGCTTCTCCAAGTCGCTGGCATTGTCGGCTAGGCCTGCATGGTGCCCGGATGGACAGCAGAGGCACAGAGGAGACGATGGGAAAGGCAGCCCCCACCCTATCCCACACCTTCCCCCATGCATACCTGTCTCTCCATCTGGACTGAAAACATCCGGAAGTTGGGAACTGCACTGACCTGGCTGACCGTGGGACGTGTGTGTGGGAGTGCCTGTGCTGCCCCTCCAGCTGCCCGGATAGCGCAGGCATGGCATCAAGCGAGAATGAGGAGCCCCTAGCATGAGGAAGGGCAGGCCTATCCTCCCGATATGCCCGGTAAGGTCTAGGGACTACGGTGGGTCCCTCCAAAGGGATCTCGTCGGCTTTGCTCACTCTGTCAATCAATGACCTGGCACCCATGATGCCCAGGAGGTGCACAGGGACTGCTCCCAGCCCTGTGCTCTCATGGCCCACCAGAAACAGCTGCCTCTTTCCTAATGCCTTCTCCAGACCCTGGTGCAGTGCCAACCCCCATCCCTGAGCTGTGGGTCACAGTGAAGGACTGGAGGGGACATGGGCTCCTCGCCCTGTCCACAGGACCCCACTGCAGCTGCACACGTGACAGTTGCTGAACATCTGTAAAGCTAATATGATTGTCAATGGTTAATGCTCGTGCCACGGTGTCCTCAGGCCACCAGGCAGAAGACAAGGAGAGTGAAAGCTGGGGAAACTAATCCCAGTGGGGAAGCCCCTGTGACATGGGGCTGAAGAGTTGAGAGGGGCCTGACCCGATGGTTCTAGAGCCCTGGGAAGCCCGTCCACATCCTGGACAGCCTGCGGTGTGTGCGCCGGGAGGGAGGGCAGGCCTGGTTGATGTAGGGGCTGAGGATCAAAGGCCACAAAGGCGCTAGCCTGGCATTCGGAAGACAGGCCCTTACTTTTCTTCTTGGGAAAACCCACTTCCTACACAGGATTGTGCTGAGGCATCTGGGTCTCTGCTCTAGAACGTGAGTCTCCTTAAGCCCATGCCTGACGTATCGAAGGCTTTCATATGGGACTAGCACTCAGGTCACTGCCTTTCAAGGCCAAACACCCATCTGGCCACCTCCCCAAAGGCAGGCAGATGGAACCTTGCAGTCCCCTGTCCCCACCCTCAGCCTTTAGGATTTTGCTTCCTTCCAGGTTCATCTGTCCACAGCCTTTCTCGCTTCTCTGATGCCAAGCGCCCAGCCCCACACTGACACCTGGTGGACCGATGGTGACTTGCAGTTTCCAGGCCTGAGTAGCTGCCAATCCCACGGCCTCCTTCAGAGACAGGGGACCACCAGAAGGGCCTAGGTCCCAGCCCATGTTATGCTCCCAGCTGGCTTGAGAAAGCACACAAGACCGGGCCCCAGAGGATTCGAGAACAAGGAAGTGCTAAATGTGATGCCAAAGGAATCAGAAGGAAGGAGGGTGGGTGTGCACTGGGCATGGAAAGACGGCTTCTAGGGAGGGGCAGGGAGGGTCTGGTCCAAGGTGGAAGAACTGGCAAGAGCAAAAGCTCACAGCCAGCATAGCCTTGGCATGTCCCCAGAGCTAGGCGATGACCACAAGCCGTCCTCCCCATCCATTAGAGCGGCAGCTGTCCCTGCCCTTCTGCCCCTGGCTTCATCCTGCCTAGCTGCCTGTGGCTCAGGTTTCTAGAGTCTGCAGCTTCCCAGTTGGGTGTCTGGGAGAGACTCAAGACTTAAGTGCCTAAGGGCTGAGGACCCAGTTGAGGGCCTGTGCCGCACTCCTGATTGAGGCCTGTGTTCTTGAGGTAGAGGAGATGTGGAAGGTGTGGTCAGGACTAGGGAGGCACTTCAACAGAACCCTGGGGCTCCCCTCCCCCTGCCCTGGGAAAAGGCACTGATATGGAGCCCTCAAGAGGGACAGTTCCCCCAAAGAGCTCATGTGAATCTGCATTCTGCCTGCTCCACCCCACATAGCCAGCTTGCCCCAAAGGAAGCTGAGCCCTTAGGGACCTCCCTCCCAGGAGTTTACTCCCTCCCTCCCTCCCTTTCTTCCTCCATCAGCTTGTCCCTTGGCTTTGGTTTCCTCTTGAAGCTACAGCAACGCTTCTCTCCCTTGTCCTAGACCAGCAGTAGGACTTGGCCTTCCTGTGGGCTGAAGGCTCCTGACAACTGCCACCACTGAAGCACTCATTTGGTGGCGGGGGGCGGGGGAGGCAGCTGCAGCCCCTCTGGTTCCTGAGCATGCAAGCGTGCAGGCTGGCCCAGCCGGACCCTTGAGAGCAGCCCAAGTACAGGGTGCTGCGGGCAGGGGCCGCCGGTTGGCATGGACACAGATGGGCGCCCTGCCCAGAGCAGAGGCCAGATGCCATTGGAATTGAATTAGGACCACATTGTGTGGCTCCTGGCTAATCTTCCCCCTCCTTTCCATGACTGCTGGTGGAGACCAGACAAGGGAAGGGCAGGGACCCAGGTCTTCCAAGTGGGACTACCATTGAGCTTGGCCTAAGACCCAGGTTCCCTGGCCTCTGGAATCCTTGTGGATTGCTACAAAGTCCCCCACCCAATGCACCACGTACTTCCCCACCCTTTCCAAAACATTATTCTGCTGGCAACCCCAGTCTGCCCACCTTGCCAGGGGGTTGGTGTGAGGCCTGGGGTATAGCTAAGCTGGCTCCTCCCATGAGCTCAGGTCATCGTGTTTCAGCAGGAGTGACTGGGGGCGGGGATGTGGGTGGGAAATCTGGGACCAAGTCAGCAGGTATGTGAGAACCCCACACTTGCTAGGGTTGGACCTTGAGGGCTCTCCAGGGTCAGAGAGGGGAGGGGCGGTCCTTGCACTTCTCATTCTTCGGGATGCAGACCAGGCCTGGCTGGCTCCCTCTGTTGGGGCCGGGCCACCCACCTAGGCACCTGCCCTTCTCCATGGCTGCCCCTCCACAGGCACCGGGCACACTCCAGAGCTGTTGTGGCAGAATCGGGCAGGTTCCCAGGGGCCTTGACATTTTAAATATTTAACAAAGCCTGACAGGCAGAGGAAAGAGCTGCCAGCTGAAGCCCATCTGCTTCCTTTTATCTGGGGGAGACCAGAGCTCTTGTGGCTAAATGGCCCCAAATCATGGGGGAGGGCAAGGAGGAGGGAAGGAGAGAGATCCTCTGGCCCTGAGCCAGACCATCTGCCCCCGCGACACACCCTCTCAGCCCAGGTCCCTTTAGAGTGCGAAGCAAGAGAATCCAAGGAAGCCCAAGGAAGTCCACCCACCTCGGAGTTCCTGACCTGGATAGGTGGAAATCTCTCGCCTAACCCTTGGGCCTGCCTCCACCTTAGTAAGCCATCTCCACTCCCCACTCCAGCCCATGAGCCACCCGCAGACAGATGGGGCCAAGGAGCAGGAGATAAGGCAATGGCTAGGGCCCTGGGTGGGTGAAGGTATGATGGCTGAGAGCGGAGCTGATGAGATCAACCAGCACTGGCCCAGAACAGGCCTGGCACCAGCTTGGGACAGCTCCAGCAGCCCTGACAGGGAGATGCCAGCTGGGCCAGAAGACACTCCAGCTCCTGGAATCTGGAGCCAAGCCTGGTTCCTGGTGGTCCTGGCCTCTCAGGAGACCCAGCAAGAGGGACTGGGGAAGGCTGGTACAGGGCAGGGCAGGGGCTTGCCTCTGGATCAAGGCCACAGAACTGAGGTGAGGACCCAAGATGATAGTCAGGCCTACATTCCTAGAACCTTCTCGAGGTTGTACCCCCACCCCCGCCGGCTCTCTAGAGGCTCCCTGCAACAGATCTGCCCCTAACTATACTGCCTCAAGCTTGTATTTCTTTGGGACAGCCTGCCACCAGTGCCACTGCCACTCGATACCCTGGGTACCACCCCGTCAGGCCGCACCATCCCCAAGCCACTCCGTCCCTTGTCAGAGAGGCTCCAGAGGGCTCACACGCTGTACTCTTTCCTCCTCTTCCCATGCTTTGAAATTGGACACAGGGCTGAGAACACGTGGCACCCAGAACATGCAGACAGGGGCCACCCTGTCTCCTCCCCTGTCTCCTCCCTTCCTCTTCTCTGTCGCTCAATTTCTATTTATTCCAAAGAAGAGATGAGAGCAAAGAGCTGCTGAATTTGGAAGTATGGGTGCAGGGGTCATGACACAGTTCCTTGAGGGCCACAGGTTGCCCAGAGGGTGACCTTCTCGCCCCATGCAGACCGTGTTCTGCTCATGGGTAAATGGCTGCCCAAGGGGGACATGATCAGGGTTAACAGTGGTGCTACGAAGCTGCTGCAGCAACACCATGCAGCCCTCCACATGGCCTGCCCTGGGGGTAGGGAATGCCCCTGGATGGCCCAGAGTCCCCTTCACACGTGTGGACACGCTCGAGCTCTGCTGGCAGACTTACCCTCTGTGGGTGAGGTCTTCAGCCTCCTGCAGAGCCCACTGACATCCCCATAGGCTTCCTGGATCTTCTGCAGGGCCTCGGCCCCTCGGAGCTCCATGAGGGAGCGCAGCTCAGCCAGCGTGCACCCAAAGCCGCCTGCATGTGGGCTTCCCGCTGCTGCTGGGGCTTCGGGTGGAACTCGATGGAACTGTTGGCCATGTCGCCCATCCTGCCTGTTGCACTGGGAGGAGAGGGTGCTGGGCCTTCTCACAGGTGCAGCCTCAGCTAGCGGAGGTGGTGGCAGTGGGGAAGTGGCCAAGCGCAGATACCTGGGGAGAAGAAGGTGAGAAAAAGCTAGAGGTACAGATGAGACAAAACCGAGGCCCGTTCTTCTAGAATGTTCGCTGCAAATCTGCTCTCAGTCCAAGTCATGACTCACTGAGTGAAAAATTCACCTCCCAGGCTGGGCCAGTGGCCCTCACGCCCTGCCAGGCCCACCTGTCAGGCCACCCACTAGTCTTGCCCACCGTGAGCACCCTAGCCTGGAGGGCCGGGATTGATTAGTGACGGTCTTGCCCTGGCGTGGGTGGGTTAACTGTGCCATGGTCTCCCATGGCCATGCCCCTCTAGCGAATCATCAGCTCCATCACCTCCAGCTCTTGCCTGATTAAGGCTCGCCCTGTGAGGCCGGCATGCTATAAATCCGGGTGGTGAGACAGTCGTTTGGCACGGCCTCTTGCTTGCTCACAGCTTACAGTTTCAGGCTCGGTGCCGCGCAGGGGTCCAGATAGCAGGCCAAGCCATGGACAGGGCCAGCTGGGTGCCAGGTCAGGGTGTCTCTGCTGCCCTGAGGGTACCTGGGGAGGGGGTGGGAACAAAGAAGAGAGGAGGCCCAGAGAAAGGGGGAAGGGAGAGAGGGAAAGAGAGGGAGAGACAGGGAAGGACCAGAGACACGGATAGGGGGAGGAGGGGAGGGAGGGAAGGAGGCGATAAAGGGAATGGAAGGGGAGGGGTGGAGGACAGTGTACACAGGAGAAAGAGGAAAGCAGCCATGGGTCACTGGCGACTTCTCTGTTGTCCTGCCCCACTGTGCTGGTGCCGCCCACTCCCCACAACACTGAGAGCAGCCAGCTGACTCAGGCCACATCACCTTCGCCACCCTCACTCCTCTGCAGAGTTCATGAACTTTCATTCCTCTGACTGTCCCCATACCCTGCCACCACTGCCCACACCTGCCCAAGGAACCGCTGGAGACTGAGCTGCCCTACCCTCAGCCTTCACAGAGTCTGGTGGTGTGTACCACAGGGGCTCTTTGCCTGGGCTCTTTGCTTCTCCTGCTGGTCTTTCCCCATCTCTCCTTCCCAGCCTGCAGCCTGTGCATGAGTAGAAGCATCCCCCAAGGCCATGAGCTAAGCTCCTAGGACTGAACTAGTCTCAGCGCACATGGCCTTGGCCTTCACACCAGCAAAGAGGCCTCCTGGTAACATGGCTCAGTTGGGCCTGATCTCCTGCCTTTAGGGAGGCTCTTTACTCAGAAGGATCCTCTTGAACACAGAATTTGGCCACCAATCCAGATTTCTGATCTGTCCATAGAAGCACCATAGCCCAGAGCCTGGTGGCCTGTTGCTCTCAGGAGAGCCCCCACCTGTCACTCAGAGCCTAGTGAATGCCAGGAGTAGGTATGCACCCTCAGGGGGGCTCGAAGTATTGGTGGGTGCCTCAGTTACTCTGGACACTGTCCCTACACTGTCAAGAACACGCTTGTGTACCTAAGGCATTGCTTGCCTGTGAGGTCTGGGATGCAGAGATGTGCCTCAGAAAATGGCCATCCACGTTTTAAAAGTGTGGGCACCTCAGTGTTAACTTCCTAGACACCTTCCACACAGAGCCGCCTTCACTGCGAAAACATGTGGGAACCCAGTGGCAGACCTGCAAATGCCAGTTCTCTCCCACACCCACGCATCTCCCGACCGCCCTCCTTCCAGTTCGCCATCTGACAAATCTTTACTGAGCATCTACCACATGCCAGCGCTGCGGACAGAAGGGTGGACAGCACTGAATGGATCCCTGTGCTCTCTGTCTGGCTAGGAGGTGGGTACCTACCGGGTCCAGCTTGTGAGAAACAGCCATCAGAGCAGTGGAGGTGGTTTCATTTAGGGACAGGGGTCAGAGAAGGCCTCTCAGAAGGGGCACATTTGAGAAAAGGCTAGAACAAGGTGAAGGAGTGAGTCATTCTCCTGGAGGGAAGGGTGTTCTGACATCCAGAAGGTGGCAGGTACTGGGACAGGTAGGTGGGGGAAAGATGCTGCAGATTCTATGGGGTCATGAGTGACGTGAACCACCACCAAGCAGAGGACTCCTGGCTGAGCACAGACTGAAGAAGCAGAAGCCGGGAGATGAGGGCAAGGGGCTGCAGTCCAGTTGTTCTACCTGACCAGGTGAGGGCAAGGGCAGTCGGGGTAAGCCCTGAACTTGGGAATACGCAAGACGGCAGAGCACCTGGACTTGAAGAAAGCAAAGCCTTCATGGTGTGTGTAGCAGGGTGGGCTCCTTCTGGAGTGCTACATGAATGCATCCTGCCCACCCAGGTGGGTGCGGCAGGAATTACTCTCTCATTCGCCAGCACAGGAAACCGAGGCTTGGCCAGGTGAGGCAGCGGAGCCATGAGGACACCCAGTCTTCCTGCCTCTAACCACAGGCCTCAGCAGGGCATTTTAAGAACCACTGGAGACAGTGATGGCAGCTTTCAATTGTCACCTGCACTCCTTAGTCTTCTCCAGATAGCTCTGCATGGAGCCTCCTCCCACGCTTTTTCCCCTGCCAGCTTCCTACACTTCTCCAGAACTTTGCTTAGCCTGTTGGCTGCTGGAGGGAAAGGACGGAGTCAAGGTCTGGTTCATCAATGTAGGCATTGGCTTCAGCCAGCATCGGGCCCACTAACCCCTCTGTGAGTCAGTTGGCTTCCTGGGGTCAGCTGTGCTCCAAGCTCCAGGCAGGCAGGGCTGCTAGGACAGGACCAACTAATGGGTCCTGTGAATGCCAGGACCAGTGGTGGGACACCCAGCATAAACGTGAGTCAACTGTCCCTGAACAGAGTCCCCAGGCCACACCAGCCCTGGCAGAAGGCTCTCCTCCCAGGCTGATGGGAGTGATAGGTACTCACCCCAGGCTCTGATGCCACTGGCCTGTATTCTAAGACCTTCCACACTGAGCCACCTAGGGAGTCCATAGGGGCTCTTTCTAAAAGGGTAGCAGATGGATGATTTCGATCCTTTGTAATCATTTATCTTTTCGGACTATACACTCACTTGGAGAAGACCTGGTTGGAAAGTGCCTGGCTCCTGCCACATGGCACTGGTGGGCTCCAGGCGGGGTGACAGAGTGAATGGCATGTAGTTGGGCAGAAATGCCCATTCCTCAGAGAAGGGCACCCTGCAGGCTGGCGGCACGGCGTCCCTACCTCCCCACCCAAGGCCAGCTCTGTCCTCCCCCAGACATTCCCTGCCCCTGCCCCACAGTGTGACTCTGCCTTCAATTAAGCAACAGCAGCCCAGGCAGAGCCATGATGGGTCCTTGAGCTGCTCCTAACTGGTGACTTGTCATTGTTGTGGGCAAATGAGCCCATGGTGACTCATAAGAGGATTGGGTGGGGAGGTGAGGCCTGGCCTTCTGCCAGGGCAGAAAGCATTTCTGTCCCTTGCCACAGCCCCCAGGCTGGCCCTGTGTTCCTCCACACTACAGTATCCCCTGGCACCCTGCCTGCAGCCATGGTCTGATACTTCTCCCTCATCCCCCACCAAGCGGGCTCCACATCCCATTTACCACCTAATAGGTCTCCCTCCAGTTGGGTGGCTTGTAACCACCCGGCTCTGGGTTACCAACTTCTCTGGTTCAGGTGCTGTCACTCTCTCTGCCTCCAAGCTGCACTGGCCTCCAAGAAGCCACATCCTCTGTTTCAGTCCCCTCCCCCCTCCTCCCATCAAGCAAAAGGCCACATTCCTTCAAAGGACCTTCCAGCTCCTCTCCTGTTCCAGCAGTTCAGCCATGCCCCACACTGGTCTGCCCACTGCACTGCTCGCCCTGACACAATAACAGCCTCGCCTGCACACCCTCTGTCCCATCTCTACCTGAGGACCTCCGACAAATTCAAGTGTAACGTTCTACAGAAAGCATCTGCCCAAATTAATTGCTATAGAGTCTACAATCCCATTATTGTTCCTCGTTTGCTCTGCTTGGCATTGCAGCGACCTGGGAGCATGTCTCTCCCACTCTTGGGGTCGTAAGCTCTTTGAGACATGTGCTCCTCGAGTTGGTGGGAAGTGCATTGTGTGGTCAGCCCTGGGTGAGGACAGGAGCCTGGAGAAGTGAGTGAGTGGGGTCCTGGCCAGCCGAGGAAGATCTGGGAACCTTGGGAGGGGAGATCACCGTCCTGGGGAACACAAGGGTAGGGTGCAGGGACAAAGGACAGGGAGGCCCACAGCCCCCAGCAAGGCACTCTCAGAGTGCTCAGGGGCCGTGTTCCAGGTCTTGAGGCTCCTCAAGTCCAAGACTGTGCTCGTGCCTAACCCTCCTCATCTTCATTAACTCCACCGGCCACCGGGCAGGAGCCATCAGTTAAATCAAGTTCTATGTCGAGTGACTATTGGCTGCTGTAGAAACCAAATGGCGTATACGCTTGTTTTCCTCAGTTCACTGTAAATCTGGGCAATGGTCTCCCTTGTCTAAATAAGCACAGCAGCCATCACTGACATGGCCAAGAACAGAAGTGACCAGGCCTATCAGTTCTGCAGGCCTGACAGAGACGTTCCGTCCTGGGCTGGCTGCCTAGAACGGTTTGTAGGCACCCAAAGGGCAGGGAATGTACCGTTTCTGTACTCTTTCATCTTTCAGACCTTAATTGGCTTAATTGAATTGAAAACCTCCATAGAGGGGGACTGGGACCTTCTGGCATTTGCTCCATCTGGCACAAATTGGTCAGCATGGTGGGGTGGCCAGAGCAGAGACCTGCTATGGTTCCCTGGCCTGCCTTACCCTCGCTGTCACTTTCAACAGGCTGCTACCTCAGAGGGTTGCCGGAGCACTGCAAGGGATCGCCTGAGTTCAGGCTTGTCCCCCAATTGCCTTTTGTACCTTTCCCTCCGGCAGGGTCTGGATATCCTGACGTCTCCCGGCCGTAGGTCTGGTGGCTCGTGTCTATCCAAGTAGAAATCCAGGAATCTTCTCCTCATCCCTGGTTACCTCTATGCAGGTTTCAGGGGCTCTCCCAGGACCTCTGACTTAATCTGCCTAGATCCCCTACTTGAATTCTCCCTGCCCTGGTCCTGGAGCTTCCTGAACGAGAGGGGGACACTTCTGTTCCCAGAGTTCACTCTCTTGGGACCCCAAGACCAGAATCTGCCCTTATTTCACCCCTCAAACACCTGGGGAGGGCTGACGGAGGTTCAATGATCAGACCTCCCAGCCATCTTCTTGAGAACAGTCACGATGCCCAGAGCAGCTCAGTCCCTTGGCTGCCAGGAGACAGGACCTTTCTGCTTCCTCAGCTCTGTATGGGGTTGCCCAGCCTCGCATTTATAGAAGGAGTAAAGAATGGAGGACAGAATTCCACCGCTGTCCTCAGAGTTAGAGGCTGCAATGCATTAGAATACACCTACTTTCAATTGTGGAAACACAGTCCCGTTGTGGCCCCTGTCCACTGCCAGTGTGCAGTTACTGGGGTCCAAGAGGGCGTCTATCCCCACGTTGACGGTGGGGCATTTGCTGCCTCTCCAGGGTGGACAGAGCCCGGCCGGCGGCACCAGCTAGAAACCAGGCAGACCCAGTTCCCGGTTTCCCTCCCAAGTCACTGTGCAAGTCCAGTTGGCCAATGGCTGAAGGAAAGGGCTGAGCTCTGCAACCCAGGAGGCTTCCACAGGCCCAGGACACCATGCTCGGAGGCAAGAAGAGAGCCTAACCCAGCACAGCCAAGCCCAAGGTCTAAGGTGCCTTCTCCCCACCCCAGGCTTGTGGCCTCCATTGCCACCCTCCTTGAGGCACACTGCCACAATTCCACCAAGCAGGGGCTCACCTTCCAGAACAACCCATGGCTCAGCATCGTGACTCATTGTGAGGATTCCTTGAAATAATGGTCCCCTGCTCTTTCCACCTCCAGGCACCCGGGATCTGGGCCAAGCCCCTCCAAACTGAGAGCAGGAGGTCCCAGAAGCCAGCCTGGGCCTCCCGTACAACTGCATGCACCGGTGGGGCTCTGTCAAGCCTGCTGGCAGCAGGCAGGGAGGGAGCAGGCAGGGGAATAGGTGCAGAGGCCCTCAGGGAACCTCACTTGCCCTGCCCTCTTCTGGGACTGGTTTGATCTGGGCAGGTGAAGAAGGAGGCCCAAGGGGTTCCTTTAACTTTTGACTTCCCATAATGCCCCCTCCCAGCCAGGACCTAGTGCTTCTCCCACGCCTCTTGCCCCCCCCCTTCTGCTTGATGCACCTGGGTGACCACCCAATAGGGAAGGGAGGGCTCCAAGGACGAGGCCTGCACTCAGCTAGGGAGGGAGGGGGGCAGAGGAAGGAGCTGAGGCAGAGAACAGCCTCATTAATATTTCAGAGGCACCATCACTGCAGCTCTCGGGCCCTCACAGCCCCGCCGCTTGTGTGGTGGAGGGAGGAGGATGGGAAAAGAGAAGGAAATAAAACAGAGAAAACAGATTTAAAGGGACAGCCCCCACTTCGTTCTTTCCTCCCCCTTGTTCCTGGTACAATCTGTGCACACATCAAGTGGCTCTCCCAGGGAGCAGCTTTAGGCAAAACAATAACAGCAAAAAACGGTCAATCACCACCAAGGTACCCTCTCCCCAAACTCATGCGCATACCTTCCACCGCTGCAGGGCTGTCCTTAGGGGAGGACCTGTTATGCTGTGACCAGGGCAGCAGGGCCACCTCAGGGACCCACTGGGGGCTTCCACAGAGACACGAGGATGCTTCCCATCTAGCACCCAGTCCAGACTCAAAGGACCATCTCAGGCCAGCAGAAAGACAGATGCACAGAGTCCAGGCTAATTAGAGTCCAGCCAAGGAGGATTCTAGACCCCGGAGAAACCTAACAAGTGTAGTTTCCTGGAGGTGGCAGGGACCTAGGTTGGCAAACCTCTATAGTATCTCTCGCAAACCAGTGTCTCAATGCTTTAGTCTAATCCAGAGTGGCAGATGCCAGACCTGGAGGGGGACTTTAAAAATACTTGGTCCCACTTGGAGCTTCACAGTCGGAATTGAGGTGGCACTGAGACTCTGTAAAGCCCCCCAGGGGATCCTGAGGCTCAGCCAGGTTTGAACCACACAGTTACCTGCCTTCAGAGGCTTCAAGGAAGGCCCAGAATTATCCAGTTAAGACAAGCCCCAACGGAGGATGTGAAGTGGTGTGGCCGCTATGGAGAACGGTATGGCAGTTCCTCAAAAAATTAAGTATACAATTACCATAGGATCTAGCAATTTTGCAGTCGAGTATGTACCCCAAAGAGTGGAAGCAGTGTTTCTAAGGGATGTGCACACCCGTGTTCACAGCAGCAGTACTCACAGGAGCCAAAAGGTGGAAGCGACCCAAGTGTCCATCAACAGAAGAATGAATGGATGCTGGTCTATTCATATACAGTGGAATATTCTTCAGCCTTACAAAGGAAGGAAATCCTGACACATGCTACGACATGGATGAACCTTGAGGACATGATGCCAAATGAAATAAGCCAGACACAAAAGGGTAAAATAGTGTACGATACCACTTATATGAGGTCCTTAGAGTAGGAACATTCATAGGGTCAGAACATAGAATGGTGAGTGCCAGGGGCTTGGAGAAGGAAATGGGGAGTTAATGTTTAACGAGGATGAGTTTCACTCTGGGAAGATGGAAAGTTCTGGGGATGGATGGTGGCGATGGCTGTGCAACAGCGTGAATGCACTTAATGCTGCTGAACTATACACTTAAAAATGATCGAGATGGTAAATTCTATATTATGCATATTTCACTGCATTTCAAAAACCAAACAGGCCCCTGCAGTCCAGAGCAGGCTCTTGTGCTGCCCTGGGCAATACAGTGATAGCAAGAATTGCACTGTCTTGACCACCGATCAACTGATAATTTTGCCCACATGGATTTTAACTTTCAGTAGCATCCCCTACCTAAAACGGAGACCTAAGCAGACCATTCCATATGTGCTCTACCCACTACCCTTCAGCCTCAGTGACCTTTGACACCACCTACATTCTGCCTCAGCTGGCTGGTTGCCTATAAGGTGGTGGAGAAGTAGATGAACTGAGAGGCCAGGCTTGCTGGTGGACACTGCTACCACCCTTCCCATCCTCCATGCCTCCTCTTTCCTTGATGTTCATATGCATTTCCTCAGGGGCACTGACCCCACCCTGTCCTCAGAAGGGACCAGAAGGGATGGCCAGAATCCTTGGGGAAGGCCTGGCCTCCAGACCACAGGTTCTGTTAATACAATATGGCACTAACAAATCCCCAGGAGATTATGGCAGAGACTTGCTAGACATCCCCCAATTTCTATTTCCTTCTTCCCGTGTTGTATTTTAATTTTTAGCAATGTGTCTTTTCATTCTGCTAATGACCATACCACCCCAACTCTGGTGCAGCCATATACAACCATATGACTATGTCCTGGTTAATGGGATTTGAATAAAAGGGACAGGGAAACACCTTACTCATAGATAGCACTAGGGGTTCTCAGCATATGGGGAAAAATAAGATAAGGCCAATTTCAAGTTGTGTCCTTAAAGGGAAGGAATGTGATCTTTCCTGTCCCTCTCGTCCTCTCTGTCTGCTAGAATGCTGATGTGAAGACAGGAGCAGAAGCAGTTATCTTAGTCTGTCTGGCACACTGCATGTTGAGAATGGCACCACCACTGAAGGAGCCTGGGTCCCTGGTAGTCAAGTAGCTGACGTACCAGCCCTAGGTTGCCTACTTAGATTTTTATGTGTGAAAGAAATCAACTTCTCCCTCATCTATGCCTCCATTAAGCTGGGTCTCCATTAAAGAGGTCGAATCCATCTCCTAGTTGATTCAGGTGTGCAGGGAGGAGCCCAGCCTCAAACCACAGGTACCATTCTTGCCTTTCCTCTACGCCCAAATCCAGCTCTGGTTCTAGGAGAGCCAAGAGGCCTCCCCCGAAGTCTCCACGACCTACCAAATCTCCAGACTTCCATGGGCTCACAGGGACATGTGATGATCCAGAGCTGAGCTCCTTGTCACCTGTGCCCTTTGATATTATCTTAGAGGTTCCAGCCAAAGCAGGGGGAGACAGAATCATGAGAGTATCAAAGAGAGAGACAGAATGACAATCTTGTCATAGGCACTGCAGAGCACCTAGGCTGTGTGGGGCCCTCTTCTCCATGCTTGGGCAGAATGGCACATTCCCTCTGTGCTATAAGCCTCCAAGATGGGGAGACTGATTATTCCCAGTTTAGAACTGAAGCTGCTGAGGCACAGAGAGGTTAACTAGCTCACTCAAGAGGCCACAGCCTCTTTTATGTTTTTGTTGCTTTGTTTTTAACATCTGTACTTTGCACACATGAAAAAAAAGAAGAGCTCCCTCAAGGTCACATAGCCAGCGAGGAACACAGACCAACGTGAACTCAGGTGGTCTGGCACCAGAGAATTTTACATTGTTCCTCTGCCAAGTGACTGCTTAGAAAACCCCAGAAAAGCAACGAACACATGATTAAAACCAATTAAGAGTTCAACAAAGTGACCAGACAGGAAATCTGTCCTTGGAAATCTAAGAGCTTGGGAGCGCAGGTGCTGGAGTCAGGCCTGGTTGTGTGAGCCAGCACAAGTTACTCAACCTCTCTGGATCTCCACTTTTGAATCTGGGAAATGGGTCCTTGTTCCTCCTGGCTCGGTTGGTATGCACTTGTAGGACAGGCTGTCCTGCACACATTATCTAGGACGGTCCCCAGGGGGCTCATTTCCCTGGAGGGGTTTTTTCTCCAGGATGATGAGAGACAGGAATGCTTCTTGTTGAGTCAGTCCAGCTGCCACACCCGCCCTCCCTCAGCCTGCCCTGAAGCCCTGAGTTCTCTCTGAGCCCATCTGGACCCCAGAATTCATAGGTCAGGACTAGTCTCCTCCAGCGAGGCCAGAACGTTCCGTTTGGCCAGGGGGTGACCCCATCTGTCTCTGGGATGGTTCTCAAGTCTGCTGGCTCTAAATCCCTCCTGGAGAGTGCTAGGTACTTTAGGGGCAACTGGCTCCACAAGACGCTTCTGGAAAGAAGCCCACACTGTCACATGGTGGTCCTCACAGCACCCGCTGTTCCTGGGTCCCAGAGGGAATTTGGAAGCTCTTTTCTGGCTGGAGCCTTGAAGTGTCGTTAAGGAATTCACGACTCTACCCTGAGTAAGGGGCAGCCATTTATCTCCTGCCAGAGAAGGCAAGAGAGCTGGAGAAGGAGAGCTGGAGAGAGCAGGAGAGTGAGAAGCGATGGGCAGGAAGCATAATGACACTAATTATCCAATTACAGCAGCTGTGGCCGAGAGAGCTGCATTGCAGCAGGGAGCTGGAGCTAGCCGCCCCCTCCCCACACTCACGGTTTGGCCCACTCTGCCTCATGCCCCTCCTGCTTTAGCCCATGAACAGTTGGCAGGCAGTGAGGTCCCAAGCCTGCTCCTCAGAGTGTGGCCTGGCCTGTGGTCTCTGGAGTAGTGGGGTGGAGGAACCCAGAAATGCTGGCCTCTGGGGCATGCCTCCAGCCTGCAAGGGGCAGAAAACACATACCCAGGGTCTGGGAGATAGCAGGTCCTTGTCCTCCAGGACTTCGCAACCAGAGAACACATGGACAGAATAAGGGTCCCCAGTCCCAATCCTCCTGCAAGTCTCCCCAGCTCTGTCCATGGTACCAGGCTGCCCGCCCTGCCAACTTCCAATCCCAAAGCCAGCTCCAAGCCACCAGAAGCAGCCTAGGCCTAAACAGGTAATTAAGGAAATTACAGACAGCTGGAGGTCTTGGGACACTGAAAGCCCAGGATTGACTAGATAAAGAGACTGCCAGGACACACATGTGTCTTCCTAGGGACAGGTTCCAGGGAGGCCACGTTGTGGGTCTTGGTGGGGAAAGGTTTCTGGAAACAAGCTCAGGGCCTCAGGAAGACAGGCTTGGGGGGACTCATTGGTTCAAGGTCAAAGGCCAGGCGGACTGTCAAAGAAGGAGAACCACTTCTCTGTGGCCAATAAAAGAGTCTGGAAGATCAGACCCCAAATGGGGGACCAGAGATGTGTGGGCTATTGGGCTCTACCCAGAGGTCTCTGGTCACTGGCAAAGTAGGCCCCCTTGGACCTTATAGGACCCAGCTTGGCTGGAGGTTAGAGCCAACTCAACATGGAGAAAAAGATCATGAGGACTGTCACCATACAGGAACCTTGGGCACAGGTCACTCTGAGCACTTAGAAAAGACCTTGACCTTGAGCAGGGGTTCCTGGGGGAGCAGAAAAGATGTGTGCAGGCTAAAGATGGGAGTCAAGTCTAGTTGGCCTTCTGTGACCCACACAGAAGAAACTAGCACACCATAGCATTTGTGTCACCTTTCCAGGCTGGCCACGCAGGGACACCTACTGCCAAATGCACCGACAGAGGAGAGAGTGGATGACAGTACCTCCCCAGAGGACATCTTAGAAGTTGCAGCCCAAGGCTTCCAGGCTCTGCACCAGCACCCTTACTAACCCCAACAGGAGGCGATGTCAGGACCTGAAAGTCACCAAGGGCCAGCTGCCATTCAGATCACACAGATGGAGCCCTCCCGTCCCCTGAGAGGCTAGTTTTGACAGAGGACACAGGTAAAAAATCCATAAATATTTCCAACAAAGCCCCTGAGAGGACACCACAAAGCTTCTGCAGGCCCGAGTGGTGCCAAGAGAAAGTGGGAGATCCTGCACAGGCAGGTGGGCCCCTCTGATGTGACGCCTCAATGATGACAACTTGGGGTCTGAGTCTCTCCCCTCCACGTGTTGAACACCATGGCCCATCTGCTGAGGAGGAGTGAGGGGACATGGGAAAGAGAGCAGATGGGGTGGGGGTGCCCAGGAGGCGCTGGTGCCTGCGCCCCTCCCTCCTGTCGTGCTGCAGGCACTGGGCCACATCAGGTGGCAGCCTCCCGTGACCGCAGGGGCCGCCCCCTCCCAAGGCGGTGCTCAGGGACCCCAGCAGCCTGAGGAGCCCAGTCTGCCTGCCCCTGGGCCCCGTGCATCCCTCCGAGGCCCACAACTCCAAACCGGGACAGGACCTTTCAGCCAGGTTCCTCCAGGAAGAGCTGGAGGCCTGCTGGGGGAAGCGTCAGGGAGGGTCCCAGGGCCTGGCATGGCAGGCGGAGGGTGAATGCCGCCCACGAAGCAGGTGCCATTCCCCACACTGGGCACGGAGGGCACCCGGAGCTTTTGGCCAGGCTGGTCCTCTGTGAGGAAGGGCCCTCCCGGTGTGGTTGTGCCCCGTGCCACCATCCGGGCCTGCGCCAGAGATCACGTGGATGGCAGTTCAGCAGAGCCCACTGCTCCACGGGCCTCAGCCCCAGTTCAGGGTTTGCATGAAAACAGGCATGTAGGGAGCCCAGCGTTGGGATAGTCCAGGCACCGACAACATTCCCAGGCCAGGCGACAAAAGGTGACCACGGTGGCTCGTTTGAGCGTACCTTCACTCAAGCCAAACGTGATTCCCAAAGGGAAGCAAAAAGACCAAAGCCCTGTCCTCTGAGTCCCCAGCAGCAGGAATGGAGCCGGCCACCAGTGACTCTGCATGTCCCTGTCCCTTCCTCAGTTGCCAGCTTTGTTTTCCTGTTTCTTAATCAGGAGTGTCTGGTGTTCTTGAGCCGTCTGGCCATCCTCAGCTGTGGGCCTTTGCTTCTGATCACGCTCTCCTGCCCACACCCGCCTCCCCTGCGTACCTCCGGAAGGAAAACCTGCAGCATCTGCGGAGAGCCAGACGCCACAGAGTCGGTGGGGAAGTACCGCTGCTCCGCTGCTGCTCCAAACTCTAAAGAGGTCCAAAGAACGCATGGCTCAATGCTTGATTTTGGGGGGAGGGACGAAGGGGATTCACCAAATTGTTTAAACGTTCAGCGGACAAAGAGCAAAGGAGTTTTGTTTTTGCTTCAGGATTACTGAGCTGGGACCTGAAGGTCAGACATTAAAAGGTACAAGGTTCAAGAGGTAAAAATATGTTAATGGCACTGGAGCCCGCTGATGAGTCCACAGAATGAGGCAGACAGCCCAGAAACAGTCCCTCCCTATTACACATCAGAATCTGTGCTGAAGGAGGCATCACACACAAGTCAGGGGACAAATGATCTAATAAAAGAAATGGGGACGATGCACTAGCACTCGGAAAAACGGTGTACCTTGGATCCACACCTCATACTATTCCTCAAGACAAATTTCCTTTGGATTAAACAGGGTTCCACGAACATGGCCCAAGGGCCAAAGCTGGCAGCCAAGTGGTTTTGTGAATAAAGTTTTATTGGCACACAGCCACGCCCATTCATTTCTGTCATGTCTGCATTTGTGCTTCAGTGCAGAGTTGAACAGTCAGGACAGAGACCGTGTGGCCCGCAAAGTTGAAAATATTTAGTATCTGACCCTTTGCAGAAAAAGGTACACCTCCCCCCACAATTAAAGAGTTAAACACGTTAAAAATGCACCCCTCCACACACAAATGGGTCTCAGATTTCTGTAAGGGATTTTGTAAGCCTAGAAGCAATGGAAGAAATCACAAAGAAATCATGAGACAGAGAGTATTTACCTTTTGCATAAGAAAAATGAAACAGCAAAGAACAAAGAAGCTTTAACATTATTTTCAACAAGCATGCAAAACTGTCACTACCTTTCATGTATAAAGTTTATTCAAACCCACAAGAGAAACACTAGGACCTCAATAAATAAAGGTGAGGAACAGACAAATCACTAAAAAAAACACAAACAGACAACTACTAAACAAGTAGGAATATTTTACCTTCATGAGCAATTAAAGAAACAAACTAAAGCAGATATTTTGAACCAAGATATTTATGCTAGGTTTTTTTTGATTATGATACCCTTGTAAGTTCGGGGTGAGCCAGTCCTTGGGACATACTGAAAAGCCCTTCTGGTGAACAATTTGGCAGAATGAACTTCTGTCTGGGCACCTCCGTTGGACAGAATGAGCATTACCCACCAAGGTGCTCGGCAGAGCCTCATGTACGAGAGCAAAATGAATCCGACTGCATGGATCTCTACAATAGCCAAATAATTAAGCGAATTACACTCTCTTGAGAGAATATTATTCATCCATTAAAAATTGTAATTACAGCCCTGAGGACCGCCCTGATACATCCTGGGTGCTTGATAAATAGCTGTTGAATGAGCGAATGATCATTTGTAGTTCCTTTTTTACATCGTTCAAGTTTTTTTCTTTATTTTTGCAATAAGCACTCGCTGTTTTTACGATCTTAAAAAAATTAAACTATATTCATTTTGAAAAAAAATTCATTTAGGAAGGGATTATATTAATAAAGAAAATGCTTATGTGAAGTAAAAAATAGATTACACAATTACGCCCATGGTATAATTACAGTAATGTGAAAATAAATAGCCTATGTAAAGAAAACGGAGCGGAAACAAGTCCAATGAAATGGAAGCACTGGCTTGCATTTTGAGAATAGGATGGAGGGGAGTTCCTATGTCTTTGACTTCTCCGTGTTTTCTGAATTTTCTATAAAGAGCATACAAGTTAACAGCATTATTTTTAAATGGAAAGAAATAAATGTTATTTAAAAAGAAACCAAGAGCCTCGCCCATCTGTGCAGAGCCACCCAGTTCCCTCCAGCATGCCCCAGTGAGCCAGCCTGAGCACAAGGCTGGGGCCTCATCAGAAAGGAGCATGGCCGGATGCAGGTTTGTCCTAAGGTGGTGTGCCAGGTCCAGTGGAGTCGGCATGCTGCCGGACCGGGCCAGGCATCCCCACCTCACGGGCGGGCTGCTCTCACCTCACTCTCCCACATGTGTAGAGGCACGTAGGCTGGACTTGGGGAGTGGGGCAAAGGCCCCCGGACTGTCCAGGGGCCACACCGGCTGCCCTGAGTCATCCACACCTGCTTGATCCACTCCTTTTCCAGCACCCATGGCAGGTAGGCATGGAAGAGGCCTCGGGGTCTGTGCAGGGACTCAGGTCTGCATTGGGTTTCAAGTGGTACCATGTCACAGAACCTTCTGGAGTGACAGGAACGTTCTCTGCACCATCCAATGCAGTAGTTACTAGTCACAGGTGGCTAACGAGCACTTGAAATGTGGCTAGTTTGACCAAGAAACTGAATTTTAAATTTTACTTAAATCACCACTTGTGGCTACTGGTTACTGCATCGGACCGTGCAGCTCTAGAAAGTGCCTCGAGGCTGTGGCTGCAGGAAAAAACTTCCCATTTGAATATAAAGGTTCCCTTTTACTGAAGGACCCATGTACAGAACACCAAATTAGGCTCACAATCCTTCAAATAAGACACTCCCAAGGACACTGACCATAGCGTCTCTTTGGCACAACTCTAATTTAAACCCAAATCTCCGGAAACCTCTTATGCTCCTAGCCCCCTGCCAGTCCTCGAGGTGGGGACTCAGGACAAACCTCCAGCCCTTTCCTCCACCTCAGCCCATGGTTCTGGTTCAGGTTCTGCCACTACTCAGCCATATGACCTTGACCTCGTCCCCTCCCAACCGTTCTGGTGGTGACGTGTGGGCTCAGATCCTGCTCTCCAGGCGGCACTCCCAGGCCCACTTCCAGTACCTCCCACCCAACAGAAGGTGCACAGGCAGGGGAGGGCTTTCCAGCCAGGCACCACTTGGCCTGGCTTCCGCCAGCTCAGCCAGGGCGGGGAAGAGAGGAACAGTGAGGAGCTCAGGCTGCAGCTAAAGAAGTGGCCTTCTGAGAAATGACACGGGGCAGGGAGAAGACATGTGCATCTCCCAGGTCTCTGCCTGTCGTGCCCAGGAAAGTTACAACCAGAGCCCGGCGTCTGGGCCCATCTCAGAGACGGCACTGGTGAGGCTCCCGGGTAGCAAGCCCTTGGTTAGATGTAAATGTCTTCCTTTGGTGCCACAGCCCAGGGCCCCAACTATCAGCTGCCGTTCACAGTCACACCGAGACTGCCCTTTGTAGAGGTGCGCTGGAGGGGCCATGCAAAAGATTTACGGAACTCTGAATTATTCCCCAACCTGCTTTGCACTGATATAAATCCATGGTTTGTTCATTTTTCTCAGTGGGAATATGGGGGACACAGGTGGCTCAGCTTCTGAGCTTTGGGGTCTTTCCAGGGCCGGAGGTTCCCTCGACAATCAGCTCCATGCACAACACTCCATTCTGCTGAGTTCAGCACAGACTTCTAGAGACTACGGAACTAGTGGCTACATGCACGGACCAGGCTCAGGAGCCTGAGGGCCTGCCTTCCAATCCTGATTTTACCATCCACTGGATCTGTGACCCTGGGTAAGTTGTTGCCTAACCTGTCTGGGCCTCAATCTTCTCATCTGAAAAATGGGGCTATAACAGCCGTTACCACATTTGGTTGTTGTTTGAATAAGAGAGGCCATATGTGTGAAGTACCGAGAATGGTGTGTGGCACAAAACGACTGCAGTTATATTATTGCTTTCATTACCGACATTTTTAATGTGCTAGTAACCTCTGCTAGAGACAGCGGCCATCAGTTAAATACATACACTCTCAGTTTAAAATCGGAAGGGAGCGCAATGGGCTTAGCCCACATCCGTGCTGACAACTCACTTTGAAAGGTGGGAGGAAGGAAGCTGGGCCTGGCTTTTGCTGGCTTCAAGAGTCCCAGCTGAAGATCAGCTCACAAGGCCCCCAGAGGCCTAGGGCATTCTTATCTTGTCCATGAGGAAGGCAAGCTGGGAGGGAGGGAGGGGCTTAAGCTGACCCCAGCACGCTTTGGCTGAGCGAAGACATTCTGGTTGGAGAGAGCTCACTGAATCACTGTCGGGCCTCTCCTCACTTGCTTGCAAAATGATTCAACCTCCAAAGCTCCAGCTGGGAATCCTGAAATATCAGTGGAGTCCACTGAGGCCCACCCCTTCCACCCTTCCCAGGGCTGGAGCGGGGAAGGGACTTGGCCAAGGTCACAAAACTTCAGCACCGGAGCTAGCAGCAAGCCCAGGAGCTCCCCCAAGCCTTCTTTGTCCCTCAGGGGCCTGCTGCAGTGCCTTGGTGCCCGCCCGTAGCTATAGCTCTCTCCCCAGCCCCAGCGCTCTTAGCCTGGGGCTTCCTTCCCCATAGGACTGGCTTCCCTTCTGGCTCCACGCAAAGCCCCTCCCACGCTACCCTAGTCCATCTGCCTGCCTTCCCACATGTCTGTGCCAGAGCTGCCTGCCCCTTTGCTCAAACCACCTGGCAGCACTGGGCATGGACCAGGTTGATCTGAACAAGACTAGCTGTGTCCTTGGTCCTCCTTCTCCTCGGGTTAGCAGCAGGGACAATCAATACCCTGGGAGTGCAACTGCCCAGCCAGCCCCTTCCGACACCCTCGGGCCAGGTCTCAGCAGAGGCCCGGCAGGGGCCCAGGCAGCCCCCAGTTTTCCCCTCTGCAGGCTATTTCAGGCCAGGGTTCCCACTGCCCACGTCTGTCTCCCAACTCCTCTGTCATGAGCCCTATGTCCTTGATTTCTTCGGCTATGCAAGTGGGCAATGAAAACAATGGCTTGCACTTGGAGTTCATGGTGAGACTCCGCTGAAGGGCTCAGGAACCAATCTAAAACCGTGTCTGGACCTGGGAGCGCTCCCGGTGCCAGGCCCATGGAAATGTCCCTAGGTATCCCACTATCCAGTCAATGCAGGGCCAAATCCCTTCCCTCTCTTGTGGCCTCAATTGTTTAATCTGAAAAATGGGGGGAAAAGCCAGGCCTTGCCTCCTCTTCGGGTGAGTCTGCAGATTCAGTGAGGTCAAGGTCGTGAACGTACCACACAGAGATCTATGCTCACTCTGGGCCACGCCTGTGCTGAGCACTTGAGCAGCTGGCACAGATTAAGAACCAGTCCCTGCCTTAAGATGCTCACAGACCAGTGACGGTGACAGCAAGGATGACGGCACAGAGCTAGTGGGCAAATGAGAGGGATGCCTGCCAGGAGGCACCCAAGTCCTTGAAGGGAGCCAGGGGAGACTGGAATGGCCAGGGTCAGGCTGGACTCAACCTTGCAGCCAACAGGGACCCACTTCAGATGGGAGTCCCCGCGGCCTCGTCTTTGAACCAAGTGGTCCCACTCCTCCGTCTCTGGGAGTGGCAAGTGCCTAGTTGAGGGACATTGGCCCTGCCTAACCCTTAAAGAAGTGTTTCCCCACTCTCTCCCAACTCTTTAGCCAGCCCTCACCAGGGGTTCTCCAAAGTCCTCTCCAGGCCCCGCTTTGCCTGTCACCCACCCTCAGATGGCCTGGCCGCTAAGCCTAAACCCAAGCTCCGCGGGGCCAGCAGAAGGAAGGAGACCAGGTCCGAGAGAATGCGATGCGTATCCAAGGGGGAGATCCAGCTCCCTCCTCTGGGAGATGCGGCCCCAGCGCTCCAAATTCCAGAATCCTAAATCCTCCAGAAAACTGAGGGCCCTGACGGGAGAAGTCTGCTGGCCAAGGTCACCAGGTGAGGAGGGGGGACAGCTGTGCATGGAGGGATGGAGAAGGAGTTACCCAAGTGTGGCAGGGGCGGCTTGCAATTGGCACTGCCCATGCCAGAGGCAGGGTCGGCTGGGCGACTATGTGGGCGTGCGGGGACAGTGTGGGAACGTGTGAGGGTTTCTCCGACCGTGTGTCGGGGAGAGTGACAGTGTGAGGGCGCGGGGGATGGGGTGCAGCGAAGCTCAGGGAGGTGCGTGCGCGCGGCCGGTTTGGCCAACCCGCGCCCCGGTTGTGCCCTCTCAGGACCCCGCCCGGAGCCCCCGGCGGCCTTTTTCCCTAGATGCAGATGCGCGTGCGCGCAGGATGCGGGGCGCAGGGTGCTGGGTGCCGGGCGCTGCCCGCCGGCACGGGGCCCCGGGTGACGCGCGGCCGCGGCGCCGCAAGGACACGCAGGCCCGGTGCGGGTGCAGGTGCCGCAGACAGGGACCTGCGTCTCCCCCACCTGCCGTCCTTGCCACCTGCCGGGCCTTCCGCCCCGCCCGCCCGCGCCCGCCCGCGCCACCCCGGTGGCGCCCGCGCGCCCCGGGGCACCACTTACCCGGTCATAGGTACGGCCGCTACTGCGGCCTCGGCTCCGGCGTGCGCTGTCGCTGCGGGAGGAGGCGCCTGGCCGGCAACGATCCGCTCCAAGGACGGAACGCCCGGGCACAGGGCAGGCTGGCCGGCGGCGCGGGCGCGACCCTCCGCGGCAGGCGAGGGCTGCGGCCGAGAGCTCCCCACGCTCCGCACCGGCGGCAGCGGGCGACGCGGCGCGCTCGGCTCCAGCCGCAGCTCTGAGCGCGGAGGGAGGGAGGGAAGGAGAGAGGAGGAGGAGCGGGGGGAGGAGGAGGAAGGAGGAGGGGCGGGCGCGGGGGCGGTGCGCGCGCGGGGGCCGCAGGCTCCAGAGCCATGCGTCCGGTGCGCACCCTTCTATCCCCCAGGGCGTGCGGGGTGCCTGTCCTTCCCCATCCGGCAGTGCCCGGAGGGCGCTAGCCGAGGTAGGGTGGGTGCGGCTGGAAACTGGGGGCCCTGGCACCTGGGAGTGCAGAGAAAGAGCTATGAGCATGCGACTGGGCCACCACGCTGCCGCTCCCTCTCGAGACCCCTGCCTTCTGGGTCCCTCTCCCTGACCCTCAAATGGGGTATGGAAGCTGGGTTGCCGATTTGTAGCGTGGAGTCCATGGCCCCCTGGGGTTTTGGTGATCATCCCGAAACTGCCTGCTAACTGCTGAGTGCGACATCTAAACACGTTTTCCGATGGGAAGCTGGAGCTTCCAATAGATTCTCAAGTCGGTAACCCCAAAAGGTTATCAAACAAACCCCCATTTCACAGGACACTGAGACACTGCACACTGACACCAGAGACGGATACACAGGGACACAGACATTTGTAGATACAGTGGAGACAGACACACAGACAAACCCCATTGCAGAGACCGTACCCACAAACGCACAGAGGCGCATCGGTGGACAGAGACCCAAGTGTGTGCCCATGGATGCCGGCCACCAGGTGGGAGCTGCTTGGCTTATGCCACTCCTCTTTAGAGCCCCAAGCTCCTCAGCCCCAGCGACAGGGGGTGCCTCCGAACCCACATCAGGCCTTTGCCACCATCTGTGAGAAGAGGGCAGAAGTGCAAGGGGTGCCACTGTGAGAGAGACCTAAAAGGACACAGAAACACTGCAGGAGGTCTGTTACCTGGGCTGACAAATTGTCACACCTCCCCGTAGTCTGCCCCTCCTGCAGGAAGCAGCTGGTTCCACGGACAGCCTTTGAGATCTGGCACCTCTCAGTGCAAGCAGAGGTCATATGCACATGGGCGCACACACTCACACATGCACATGCACACTCACGCTCACTCACTCACGCACTCATGCATGAACATGCACGTGCACACACATGCTCACTCATGCATGCCCAATCACACTCAGACAGCTCACTCGTGCACATTCACATGCTCACTCACACACAATGCCCAGTTAGTCATACACAGTCATGTGCTCTCACACTCACACACACTTGTACACAGTCATTTATTCACACACATACCTAGTCATCCACATTCACACTTACACAGTCGTTTACATATATTCACACTCATACCCACTCAGTTACGCACCCACAGTCACATTGTTACACACGCTCACTCATAAGTCTCACACGGACTCACGAGGTTGTTCGCTCTCTTTCTCATGCACGCTCACACATCCATTTACACACGCTCACTTGCACACATGCTTCCACCCCAATCTCAGCTGCTTTTTCTGGGTGTTTGCTCTTTGAAAGCAAGCCGGCTGTCCTGCAGGCCAGGGAGGGAGGTGCCCCCGCATAGTGGTCCAGCCATCATGGCTTTGGACCTCTTTGGTACCATAGCAGCCCCAGAGCCTGGCCTTCCTGATCTTCTGTGCCCAGAATGAAAGATAAAAGCTTGAAGCCAGCCCCTAATTTCCTGAACACCTTATCACAAGCTCCGTGCTGCCTGCGGAGTCTCATGTCATTGTGCGAGAGCCAGCCACCTTGGAGTTGCTCTTCTTGGCACCCCACACTTGGAGGGGCATCTCACTTAGAGCCAGTTTTGAAACTAGACTTTCACCACGGCTGGGAGATGGGGTGCTGGCCCCCACTGTTCCCCACATAAGGAAAGAGGAGCTCTGAGCGATGCGAGCACCCCTGAGAGCCTGCAGTGTCCCTCCCCTCCCTGCCAGATTCAGGCCAGATCCCCTTCTTGGCTTCCCGCAGTGTGGCAGGCTCCTTGGGCACATCCTTCCATCCTAGATCTGAGGCCCTGGCTCCAGAGCCAGAGGAGGTGGGGGCAGGCTACTTCCTCGAGCAGAGAGTGCACCCTGGCTGATAGTGAACACCTCACTTCTCAGCCAGCCTTCTAGCAGAGGGCAGCTCTGGGGGGACAGGAGTGGGGAAAAAATGGGTGTTGAGAGGGGAGGGGAGAGACCCACAGTGCGGGCTGGAAGTAGCTGAAGTGGAGAAAAGGCTCCCTTGGGGCTGTGTCACTGCCTCCCTCAGAGATTCAAGGAGTTAATGGGCTAGAAGGGGTAATGGCCCCCCATCTCCCATTGCCCCTGGGGGCATTTTCATTTTATTGATGGCTGCTGTTTACACAGCAGTATTGCCATCTATATGCAAAGTCCGTCCTACTGCCAGAGGCCTGAGCCAGCTGCTTTGGTTGGGCAGTTACATGTGGCCCCCTCTCCCTGTGTTCCTACAGCCCTCTCTTGATGAAAGGGAGACAGTTTGAGGCAGTGATCATCCACTGATATCCCTGTGTCTCTTATTCCTGGTCTAGGGCACTGCCCAAAGCTAGCCCAGGCAAGAGTTGGCCATGCCACATGGCCCTGTCATGAGGCCCACCAAGCCCAAAGTCATCTGTCTAAAGAACAAGGTACGTGGCTCTCAGGAGGGCTGAAGGACAGAGTCACAACTCTCCAGGATATCATTGAAGCCCTTAGTCCCTAGCAAATAGCAATCCCCAAGCAGCTAATGGGTCAGGAGAGGGCATGGTCCACTTTTTGTGGTTGGAGTCAGTTAGTCCTCAGACCTGGAGAGAGGGAGCCTCTGGCATGTCACTAGTGGTCCTTTCTCATTAGCCAGCCCCTCTTGGTTTCTCCATCTGTACAGAGGTGGGTGGGGAGAGCTTCTCCAGAAAGTTCTTCCTTACATTGAGCTCTTCTGCACTGGAAATGCTTAGGGAGTAGCCCCGGGGCAGCCCATAGCTGGGGCTGGGGTGTGGAGGAGAAGGTGTTTGGCCAGTGACCCAGATCTACCTGTTTCCCTGAACCCTCCCCTGTTATTTTCCTCCTGTCCCATTCCCAGTTCCCACTATGCCCTTGGCCCTTCCTGTCCCTTACTTCTATATTGTCAATGGCTCTTCTCCATTGTTTCCCCTCCCCAACCCAGGCACTCTCAGCTTAATAATCAAAGCCAAGAACAAGATGCCCATCCTCAGCCCTTGCCCCCCGCACTCACTGCAGAAGGAGCCCACTCTCCCTCTCTTATAATCTGCCTCCAGATCTCTTCAGCTCTCACCCTTCTCCTCCACTCTCAGATCCTCAGCCACTGCCTGTTGCCAGGCCTCTCTTCTCTGTGGGCCCACAGCTGCCACCCCTCTTCCCTTTCCTGGTTTTGCTCCTGCCACTTTTGGCGTGACTGTCACACCCTCCTCTAGGGACAGCAATTCCTCAGCCCAGTCTTGAAGTGGGGAAACTTCTGGCTGGGCCCTGGGCCCCCTCTCTTTTTTGTGTGCCCACTCTCTTTCTGGCTGAGATCACAGACCCCCTCCCCAAGGCCTCGGGGGCCATCAGCATGCTGGGGCCTCCCAGGTCAGTGTTCACATGCAGCTCCGTGGCAAGCTGAAATGCCTCCAGAGAGATGTGCATGTCCTGACCCTGGAACTGTACTGGGACCTTATTTGGAAGTAGAGACTTTGCAGATGCGATTAACTTACGGATCTTGAGATGGGGAGATCTCTGAATTATCTGGGAAGGCCCTAAATGCAGCGACAAGTGTCGTTATAAGAGGGAGGCAGAAGGAAATCTGATACACACAGACACAGCAGGAGGTCATGTGAAGATGGGGGCAGAGACTAGAATGACGCAGCCACAAGTCAAGGGACTCCTCGAGCCACCAGAAGCTGGGAGAGGCAGGAAGGACCCGCCGCTAGAGCCTTCAGAGGGAGCATGACCCTGATGACACCTTGATTTTGGACTTGTGACCCCCGGAAGTATGAGAGAATCAATCTCCATTTGAAGTCACATGCTTGTGGTCCTTTGTTATGGCTACCATAGGAAACTCATACCAGTCAGGACTTGGACCCAGAGAAGCCCCTGGCCGCAGAGCCCCACTCATGGTGCACCTCACTTCAGGCCTCCCAGATACTGGGCCTCAACAGATTCCACCCCAGAGATTCTGGAAAGCCAGGGATGAGTCTCCCAACAGCTCAGGGCTGGCTACAAGGATGTGGTCCTTTGAGGGCAACTCCTCTTGCCAAGCCAGCTCTGGGCTCCATGTGCTCCTACCCGCCCTGGCAGCCTGTGTGCAGTGGGCACCAGGCCCTTTCAGTGGCTCTGGCATCTCAGGTGGTGGTGGCCTGCCCCACGTGTCCAGAGTGGAGCCTGAGACTGGAGCTCAAAGCCCACAGGGGCGGGGCCTGGAAACCACGGGGGTGGGGTGGGGGACCAGAGGTGGATGAACACCACCACCCAAGTTCTCAGAGCAGCACTTCTACTGGCCCTTCCGGCCCTTCGAGGAGGGGTTGTCCCTCTGAGGTGCCCTGCCCCCATCCGTGGCCATAGCCTGCGGACACCTGGCTGGCTGCCCCTCTGACAAGCCCAACTTGTCTAAAGCCAACCCGTGGATCCAGCTTAGGCTCCAGCTGGGCCCTGCCACATCTAGAAGGCACCTGACTGGTAATAAATACTCGGAAATGTCCCCACCCCAGCCCTGTGTCAATCAGGGTCCACTCCTTGGCGGCCTCTCTTTTCACAGGACTGCTCTCCCCAAGTGAGCTGTTCCCATGACTTTCACTGCCCTGTGTGTGCATGCGCATGCACATGTGTTCCGGCCCCAGCTTGCCCTCTGGCTCAGACCCCTCCTCTGAGCTGCATGTGCATGCTCACAACTCCTGGGGTGCACTCAGCCCTCAAGAAGTATTCCTCCAGGGGCCTCAGACCACGGGGGGAACCACACCCCCACCCTGCCCACTCCCTTCCTCTGACCTCTCATGAACAATGTGTCTCCACAGGCCCCTGTGCTGACGGCCCTCCTCAACCCAGGATTGAGCTGGAACCTGGCTCCTCTCCCACATTTCTTGCACTGACTAACTGGACCCTCTCCCCAAGTCCACCCATCCACCCGTAGCTCAGTGTGCCCATCTCAGCCCTCTGCAGCTTTGCCACCCTGGGGCTTCCTGTGACTGAAGCTGGGTCCTGAGCTCTGTGAGGAGGATGCCCTGCATGGCACAAAGTGTACGTGAGACTGTATGTGGGAACTGTCGGCTGACGGGGGTAATCTTGATGTCGCTGTGGGCATTTTTGAAAGCCTAATCAGTCTCAACTTTTTATTCCTATTCTCCTTCTTCTTCCTATTATTATTAATCATTGACTTCAGCAGTTTCCAACCTTTTGCACCAGTGACCAGTGCTCCTATGAGAATCTAATGCCTGTTGATCTCGGGTGGAGCTGAGGAGTTGATACTAGCGTTGGGGAGCAGCTGGCCACCGCTTATCTCCTGCTGTGTGGCCCGGTTCCTAACAGGCCACGGATCGGTACTGGTCCATGGCCTGGGGATTGGGGACCTCTGATCTAATAGTTTGCAACATACTCGATAGCAGAATGAGGCTAAGTAATTTGTCTTTAACCAACTGCTCTGAGTGTGGAGGCCTCCCTTCTAATCGTGACCACATGCCCTTTTGAGTGTGCCCTGTTCACCTCCCTGGACTCTTGCCTCAGGGCCCAAGGAGCCCCTGAATGCCTCACAGCCTCTAATCTGGGCAGAGTGTTGGGCCCACCTGCAGGGAACTGGCCCCAGCTGTGAGGGGTAACCCACCAGGCCTACAGGATATTCTCTAGGGCCCAGCTCTTTGCTTGTGAACATTATTATGCTTGTCCTGCTAGCTCGTCGTAACACCTGCTCCCCTAGTGAGACGGAGGCAAGGAGGAAAAGAATGGCAGGAAGCCTAGGAGGGACATAAGGAGACAGCAACCCACGCTGGTGGGTGGCTGTGTTGGACACATACGACATGATCAGGTGCCCCAGGCCTGCTCATAGAGAAATGGCCTAAGGGTGCCATGTTTCTGTCTCCACCAGGCCCCTGTGCTGACGGCCCTCCTCTCGACCAGTGAGGGGACTTGACCAAGGGCCTGACTCCTGGCCCCTGGCCAGTGCCCTTGCCCTGAGCCTGCCCAGCTCAGCAGAGATTGCTGGGCTGTAGAACACATGGCCCAGAATAGAGCTATGATGCTGACGGGTGACATTCTATCGCTGGGCCACTGTGGTGAGTGTTGCCTCCCATCCCCAAAAGGAGAAACCCAAGAACTCCAGGCACCCCGGTGCCAGTCCAGGCAGGAGGGTACGCGACTGTGTGTGTGGAGCCAGTGTGCTGTGCCTCTGGGTTCCTTCTCTCCTGGGCTGCCACTCCTGGTGGGCCTTGCTTACTTTTTTTTTGTGGGTGGCTTGTGGCTGCCCAGGAAAGCCCCGGCTCCCACCACCCAAGGCAGAAGCCCTGTGTAGGGGACAAAGGAAGAGCAGCCAAGCTCTAGCCAATCTCCATGTCAGGCCTCTGGGCATACCATCCGAGTGGGCACTTCTCTGGGGACCGTCTCTGACGCTGGCCTTTCTGGAACAGACCTGTGTCCCTAGGCTTTCCAGGCTGTGCTCTAGGTGTTCTCTTAGATGCTGGTGCCACCACTGTGCAACCTGGGCTTGGCTCTGCTGGCTACAGTGTGCCCTAAGGGGTAAGGACTGTGCCAATAACCCAGGCCAGGCGGGCACAGGTAGACACACACAGCACCCTTATCCGGAGTGCACACCCTAGTGCTAACACAGGAACCCGACACAAGGGGGCAGTCAGAACACCCTAGGATTTCCTGGCTCCCCTGGGAAGGGGTCTGCCTGGTGCTCTGCAGCCTGCAGGTGTTTGGCAAATGCTCCACTCTGGGAGCACAGATGCTACCTTGGTGGGCCTGCTTCAGGAGCCCAGTCTGAGGACAGTTGGGGTGACAGAAGAACTTAAAGACAGGGAAAGGGGCCAGGCTGAGGCCTTCCGCCTGGTTGCCTGGGCCCCCTTTTCCAGCCCAGGACCTGGGGTTGCCACAGACCTTCACTGGAGGGAAGAAAAGCAGAAAAAAGAAGCCCCAGGCTTGGAGGGGGCACAGAGAGGTAGTACCTGGGAACCGACTGAAGGTGGCCCCTCATGACTCCCCTTTCTGTTCTGTCTCCAGTGCTACCCCGAGTGCAGTGACACACAGAGACATATTGCACAGTGTTTCTTTAATTGAAAGACAACAACTGACCTCAGAAGCAGCCCCTCCTCAAGCTGGATGTGATTGCTCAAATCCCCATACCAAAGGCCGGAAGCGAGGGGAAGGGAGACCTAGCCATCATGGGGAACGATGAAAAGCATGCTTAGGACTCCAGTGGGATACTGGGCCCCTCCTGGGGCCAGACTCCCAGGGTCTGACTGAGTCCAGTGCTTGCTCTCTTGACTAGAGCACGTGTGGGGTGCAGTACCTCCACTGCCTCCTCCAGGACCATCCAGGCTTGGGGACAAGGTCTGGGCAGATGCCCCTCACTCCCCAGCTTGCCTGGGCAGGGAGCCTAGTATGACAGAGAACAGACCCAGCCCCAGGATGTGAGAGAAGAGAGGGAGAATGAGAGAGAGAGAAGAGAGAGAGAGAGAGAGAGAGAGAGAGAGAGAGAGAGAGAGAAGAGAACTGGTCCAGAGGCCAGAAGAGTAAGGAGGCTCAGGTGAATGGGCCATGAACTTGCACAAAGGTGGGGGCCATGGGAGGCCAAGGGTAACAGAGCAGGCTAAGGAAGGCTGGAAGCTGGAAGTTCATGAGGAGGAGGAATGTGCACCAGTCAGGTGTGATGGGCTCACTGTCTACATCCCTGCTTGTCCCCTCCTGCCCCCCAGACCCAAGGAGTTGTCTCTCTAGAATGGAGCCTTGGACAATTTGGTTTCAGGTGAAATGGAAGAGAATTTGGTGGGGATGCCTCTCAGCAGCTATGATGGGGGGACAGGGTCAGCTCTGAAGCCAAGGGGACACATGATGGGGTCTGGGCCTCGTGCCCCACCTGCACACTTGGGAGCCAGAGAGAGAGTGTCAGGTGGTAGCAAGTGAGGGTTAGGGATCAGGGGCGGGGCTGGGTTGGGTGCAGCTGGGCACTGGCTTTGCTCCCTTGCTCTGCCTTTCCCTTCAGGACATCTGCTGTGCTCCCCAGAGACCCCACCCAGGCCACCGCAAGGCTACTGCTGCCTCTACTTTTTGTAGTTGCCAAATTGGATGGCCAGGCGGTCGTGACACAGCGGAAGGTGGCTGGCTGCACCTCCCAGTAGGGTACAGGGTTGTTGAAGAGGCTGATGCCATTGTAGTAGGCCCGCTTGACCCCGAAGCCCACAGGGCAGAAGTCGTTGACGCCCACCTTGGTGATGTTGTTGGTGTGCAGGTACACAACCTGGGTAGAGAAGCATGGCGGAGGCTCAGTGCTGGTGGCCCAGGCCTTCTAACCACCTTCCCCGAGTCTGGCCAGGCCACCACATGCGCATAATTTCATTGCATGGCATCCACACTGCCCGTTGAAGGCCTGGATGTGGTTCTCCCACCATGGGGAGGAGCAAACAGAAGCTTGTGTATGCTGATCAGGCAGGTGTGTGACCAGGGGCCAGGAAGAGGGGCTCAGGTGTGGTGTGTGGTGGGTGTGGGTGGTGGGTGGGAGGTGAGGAGCACATGGGAGCAAAGGATGAGGTTGGGCTGTTCATGCAGGAAAGATAGCACTCTGGGCTCAGAGGGAGTCCTTGGGCTTCCCTCTGAGTTCCCCAGGCTCTGGGCCTGCCCCTAGGGAAGCAGCCTCTCACTCCAGAGACCCGGGAGCATGAGAAAAAGCCTTCAGGGTGACCTTCTTTTCCTCCCAGTTCTCAGGGTCACTTGCCCTCTATAGGCCTCCCCAGACTCCCTGAAGCCCCTGTCTAGCGGAGGGGTGGATGGGACAGGAGGGTGGGTGGTAAGGAGCCCAGTGATGGTGGGAGGTGCTCAGTCTGTAGCGACGCCCCCTAGAGGCGGAGAAGAACCAGCCACTAGAGGAGCTTTCCGCTCAGCCTAGCACTGCAGCGTTGCTGCTTCTGCTGATGCTACTGCTGCAACCAGGCTGTCCACCACCCAAGGGTCAGCTTGAGTCAGTTGTACAGCGCGTGGGAATGGCAGGTCTCCCGGCACGAGTGAATGGGACTGAGGAAGAGACTAAGGGCCGGAACAGGGCTGGGCAAAGCCAAGTTCACCCGTGTGACTGAAAACCAACTCAGGGACGGTGCCCCTGAGAGGGTAAAGCCCTGTACCAACCCCATCAGCTGACTTCCTGTCCTGGACTATCCCAGTCTTTGCACATATCTGTGCACTCCCATGCCCTCACTGTTCCCTGACCTCCCAGGCCCTGACACACCTTTCTGCTGCCCCACCCACTCAGGAGACCTTCAGCTCAATATCTACCAGGCCACTTCCTGCTCATCCATCTCAACCTCTCTCCACCCGTGCCCTGCCCTCCTTGCTGTCCAGCTCTCCTCCTCCTCTTCCTTAGGAAAAACTGGTGGCAGCAAGGGAGGGGTCCTTGTGACTGCTCATTTTCAGATGAGGAGGCAGAGGCAGAGAGAGAGCAGGAGGAAGTGGCCAGAATATACAGCTTGCCACTTGTGTAGGAATGTGCCATTCCACTCTGTACCTGGGCCCTGCACATGCTAGGCCTGTGCCAGGAGGGGCAGGGGGCTGAGAAACTGCCCTGGGGACATGGGCTGCTCCACAGTCTTAGAGAACTTGGCACTGGGGGATGACCTCCCGCCCCCACCTCTCACCTGGAGGAGCTTGAGATCTGGAAGGCCAGTGGGCACCCTGGACAGCTTGTTATTGTCCAAGTGCAGCTCCCTCAGCGTGGGCAGAAAACTCAGGCTCCCATTCTCTATCATTCGAATCTGGTTGTGGCCTAGGCCCAACCTGTGAAGGGGTGGATGAGATGTATTGTGAGGCCAAAGGAGAAGAGGACTGTGGGCGGGCGCACCCTGGGTTTCCCAGCGCACCTGTATAGCTTGGAGTAGCGGAGCAGGTCCTCCAGCTCAATAGCCTGGATTTTTTGTGTGTCCAGGTGGAGTTCATTCAGGGTCTCAGGAAGGTCTGCCAGGAAAAATAGGTGCTCTAAGATGAATGCAGGGGGTTTGGGGGCTGCTGCTGTGTGTAGGGAGCGGGGAGGGCTGATGAAGCCCTCTTTGAGGAGGCCAGGTGGCTCCAGCAGTCTCCAGGCCCCCAGCCCTGCCCAGTGTGGGATGGAAGGGCTGCCTCTTACCTTTGGGGATGCCGGTGAGCTTGGCCTCGGAGATGCGCAGGTAGTTAAGCTTCAGGCCATCGAAGGCTCCAGGTTCGAAACCACTGTTCTCCAGGGGATTCCCGCCCATCTCTAGGAGAGAGGCCCCCTCAGCCGCGGAACCAGAGCTGAGCAACTGCCCGCGCACCCAGGGCCTGTTGGCTTCCTGGCTTGGGCTGGTCTGAGTGGCCCGGCTAATCATCTACTTCCCAATCTGCCCCTGAAAGCAGTTCTGCTGATTTATTGGGAAAATTGTAAATTCCTAGCTGTTCAAGAGCACTAGACCCCAAGGGCACTGGGCCTGGCATTGGCCTCAAGGGTGGGAGAGAGGGAATAGGGGTGGGGTGGAGAAGAAAGGGAGGGAGGCTGGCTGATGGCATAGGCCCTTTCCCTTCCTTCTCTCTATGGTCCCTCTGTTTCTCTTCAGCTTGCTTTGGTGGCTCTGGGGCATACCCCTAGGCAAGACTCCAGAACGTTCCATGAGACCTATTCTGGCTGGAAGAGGCCCCTCTCCATGACCCCTCTTGCTGAGTGCCAGAGTGAGAACTCTCTGGGGCCAGGGCACACTCACCAATGCAATTCATATTGCGCAGCCCACTGAACACGCCCTTAGGCACCTTGCGGATGCGGTTGTCATGGATGCGGAGCTCCACCAGGGAGCTGGGCAAGTTTGGAGGGATCTCCACCAGGTGGTTCTTGGAGATGTAGAGCTTCTGCAGCTTCCGCAGGGGGCTGAAGGCCTTCTCATGGATCTTGGAGATCTTGTTGTTCACCAGGACGAGGGCCTGAGGTGGGGCAGCCATCAGAGTCGAAGGCACCAACTTCCCAGCCCACCCACCCTCCCCTCTCCCTCCTCTGCCACCTGAGCTGATGATTATTGGAACTTCATAGATGTCTGAGTCCCAGCTGGGCCTCAAGGAGACCTGTCTGTGCTAGCAGGCAGAGTGTAAAGTGGGTGGCCAGCACTCGGGCCCAGCAATGCCACTACTGCCTAGCACAGTCCAGTGCTTCTCGAGCCTCAGTTTCCCCATAGAACTCTGTTCTGCTGTGTTCCTGGGAGGAACCAATAAAAGAAAAGGTTTCCTGCTGAAAAGAGAATTGAGCTGAGTGATCCTGTCCTGTATTTATTGTTGCTGACACTCACACACGTGACATTGACCCTAGACACTCCCACCATGCTCGCCTCTAGACATCTCTCAGGACTCCATGGTTTCGGTCCCCTCTTGCACCCCACACATATGTGCTCATGTTCATCTGGACCCAACCTGTCAGCTGCAGACCGCCCACCTCCTCACAGTCCCTTGACATGGCCCGGTGGGCTTACATAGAGGTGCTGGAGACCTTTGAAGTCATCCTTCCGGAGCTCAGAGATGTCGTTGTTCTGCAGGTCCAGCAGTGTGGTGTCAGGTGAGATCTCCTTGGGCACAGCCTTCAGACCTGGGGGCCAGTACCGCCATCACCAGTGTGAGCCCTGGCTACAGCCCCAGAGCGGCTCAGAGCACCGGGACTCACACACACACAGACACGTGCCTAGGGACTCCACCAAGGATTGGCAGAAGCTTCAGACCTGGTTCTTCTCACTCCCTACTGGCTTGCAACCAGACAACTGGACACCCTTCCACACTGAAATCAGGATCCCGAACCCTGCTTGGGTCACCTCATCTCTGCTCCTACCCTTCCACACCCATACCACAGGGCTTCACACATCCCTCCTGACCCTACCCCACAACTGACCCAAGTCAGAGCACTGAACAACCCGCAGGTGACAGTGGCAGCCAAAAGGACACATGGCGCTGAAGGTGGCGTGAGGGAGTCCAGGTCCGGGACGCCTGAGGTCGTGTCAGCACCCGAAGCTTCTTCGTCGTTCAGCATGGGCAGCCCATCGTCCAGGGTGAAGTCCCAGAAGCCCTTCTGTTCAAAGGGCAAGGCCTGGCTCAGGGCCAGCAGGGACGTGAGGAGCCAGAGGGGCCACATAGTGGACATGCCTAGGAAGCCAGGACAAGGAGGGGTCAGCAGGAGAGCTCGGCAGTACCTGTGCCCATCCTCTGGGCCCTTTCCTGGTAACTGTCCCAACACTACAGACTTGGGTTCTACGTGCATTGGTACTGTATCCCCATCCATCACTGGGGACAGTCAGACCCTGAGCCTGAGCAGCAGAGGGAAGGGGTGTGGGTACCAGGAGGTCCCTGGCAGGATGGGGGCACCTCTACTTCCCTCTGCTCCCAGGAGGGACTTGGCTTCAGTGGGTGATGCAGTGTCTTCCTAGTTAGTGAGTCTGCAGCACCCCTCCCCCAAACATACACACCACTGAGTCACCCAGCAGCTGCCTGTGGGGTCAGTGAGGTAACTGGAGAAGGCAGAGAGGGAAACTCAACCATTTGCTCCCCCACGCTTTGAAGATACCACTGTGGTCAGGCCCAATCCCACATGTTCAAGTCAATGTGGACACAGTCGGGGTTGAGTTAGGGGATTATGAGTCGCTTCCTTTCCTGCCTGAGCCCCCCACCTTGCAGCACAGCCACATTTCCTAAGAAAGTTAAGAGGCCAAGACACAAGGCTGACCAAGGTTGGGCCAAGACCTGGGTAGCCCAGGGTCAGGGTGGAGAAAGAGGGACATCCTTTCAGGCCATGAGTGAAATTGCCAAGGTGAAGGGGGAGCGGCCCCCTACCCTCTTCCCCATGGCTTCCAGGGACCTCGGCTTCCTCCGCTGGCCCACAAGACTTCCTCTGGCTCAGCCACAGAGCCCCGGGGCTCCCACGTCTGCTCATAACCTTCCTTCTGCCCACGGCCTGGCCCCCCCAGTGGAGTAAACTGCCTCCAGGGTGGCAGGCAGGGTCAGACTTGTCTGGAGGCCCCCCAGGCCTGGCAGTAGGGTGAGGTTGGGGGTGACCTTCCCTGTCTGAGCTTGCCTCCAGCACCCACATCTGCCTGCCTCCTTCCTCCTCCAGCAGAGGCCACCCCCAGCTTCAGGCCCCTCTGTTGGAAGGCTCCATAGAGCAAAGAGCTGGAGTTTCTGCCTCTCCCATCACCCCCACCTACAAGGATTTCTGGAGAAATCCCAGCCTCATTTTCCCTATCTGTTCAACAGAAATAACAGTGGCCACCCAGCTTGCCTCCCAGGCTTGGGAGCGGGGTGGGGTGGGGGGCTGGGGGTCGCTGGGGCTGCCCTGGGTGCCAGGACCTCCAGCACACCTGAATTGGCTCCACTCCAGGAAGGCCGCTCACTTGGGGCCCATCTAGGCCAGCAAAGGGGTTGTTTGGAGTATCAGTGGGCGGGGAGCCCCTGAGCCTGATTGCTGTCTGCAGAGGTGGAAGGGAGGTCCTGGGGTTAGAGGGCTCTGCCCACTCTAGGCCAGCACCTTAAGAGCAGCTTGGCCCTATCTGTTGCTGTCCTGGGCAGGCCCAGTTGATGTGGGGCCGGACTGGCTACGGGGGCCTAGGGCCACCTCCAGGCCTGGGCATACCGATCTGCTCCTTGGGATTCCCATCCATTATCATCTTGCTGCCCACTCCTGCAGCACTCCTTCTGCCCCTCCTAGCAGGTCACATGTCCTGCCCTGCTTCCCCACCATCCCTGAGAACAGAGGGGCAGGGATGGGATGGAATAGTCTTTCTGGTAGCCAGTGCATGGAGACCCCAAGGCCCAGGGCATGGTTCAGCTAAGCTGCAAAGCCAGCCCCAGAGTGCCCCCGGCAGACCCTGACAGCACTCCTGAGTGCGTGGCCCCCAGTGACAGGCTCAGAGAAGCTATCTGCCTACCCTAGGTGACACAGCAAAGTGAGGGTTCTCCATGCTGGGGAAGCACCCAGCCTCCCTGACTCCTTCGATCACACCCCAGGTTTTGCCAGCCCCAGGCTGGCCAAGCAGGACCCAGGGGACCCCCAGAAGGCCTTCGCACAGAGTAGGCAGAAGGCCCCGGGCTTGCCTACCTGGAGAACGTGTCCTTCCTTCTTTCCCCAAGTTTGCAACTCCCAGGGCAGAGCGGGGCAGGCCTAGGCCTCCCGCGTCTGTTGCCACCTCGAGGGGCCCTAGCCCAGGTGCCACTGGATGCCCAGGGCTGGGAAGAAGAGGAGCAGTGGAAGAGAAAAAGAAGGGGAGGATGAAGGCAGGGGAACAAGAGGAAATGGGAGAGAAGGAGGAGCCTGCTCCCCCCTTGTCTGGCACCCCTGCCAAAGCCGCCACCTCACAGGGGGATGAGTCAGGGCTGGAATGCCCAGCGGGAGCCTTGGAAGGCTCTGGGATCCACAGTCCACCTTGACAGGTGGGGGTGGGGTGGTATGGTCTGGCCAGGCCCAGGGGAGACTGTGGAAAGAAGCAGGTATAGGTAGGCCCCCTCCAGCCTGTTGGGGAGAGGGCTGGGAGTCTTCACAGAAAACTCTGCTCTGGCATGTAGCCCCTCCACCAGGAGAGAGGATGGAAAATGCTGGGAAGGCCAATCAATGGGTCTCATGGGACCTGCCCTGGGGGATGGGGCCTGTAGAGGAGCTGAGCCAGCTCAAAGCAGCTGTGCCTGATGTCGCTGCATCTGGGGGCCAGGCTGGCTCCAGCGCAAGCTCACTCCAAGGGGAAGGGAAGCTGAGGGCTTGGAGACCTATACCAGGGCCCCGTGACAGAGGCAGAGGACAAGGTTTGGCTGGTTCTCCCCGGTTCCTGGCTGGGCCAGGCAGTGGGCAGGCTGGCCGGGTGGGGGCCGGGCGGGCTTCCCAGCACAGCCTTCATTTCCCCTCGAGGAACTGGCACAAGTCTCAGCCAGAACTATGCAGAGGGGCGGGGGCCAGCCGGACACCAAGCCTGCAGGGGGTGGCAAGAGACCCCCACAGAGACAGAAGGAGCCAGGGAGGAGCCTCAAGGGGATGCCCAGAAGGAAGGCTCCCCTGAATCCAGCAGTTATTATCTCAATTTTATGGAAGAGAAAACGGAGGTGTAGAAACAGGAAAAGACTTTTCCCAAGTTACTCAGCCTGAAACTTGAAGTCCAGCTTGGGCAACTCCTGGCTCTGAGTTTTCAGGCCTCTGCAGCGCCCCTCAGCTCAGCATGGGGGTAACGAGGGTCTCTGGGTGGCTGGCTCTGTATGGACAGTGCAGAGAGCCTGGAGGAGAAATCCGAGGCTGGTGGTGGTAAGGGTGGGGGGCTGTAGGGCTGTAGACAGGCCCAGCTGCCCACTTTGAGCATGCCCTTCCTTCTTCCTCCTCACCTCATGCCGCACCCCCTTTTCATGCACACACACATGGAGGAGGCAGAAGGGATGAAGCCCAGGAAGTGGGGGGCCCCTATGGACAGATACTGTGAGACTCATGGCAAGTCCCTCCGACCCCACCTGCCCACACTACCTGGGCCACGGGGCCTCAGTTTCCTTTCATCGGCTTCCTTGGGCATGTCCACAAGAACTGCATAGAAGGCCTCGAGCCCCATCAAACTGTGCTCTGAGCTCCCTGGACCCCACCTTCTTAGAGTAAAGGAAAGAAATGGTAATGGCCGTGAGGCCCAGGCCTGGCGCCCACAGGTGTGAACGAGGGAAGAGGCTGGGCTTCCTGGAGCCTGCGCCTCCGGTCCAATAGGGCCCTCCTTGTCTGGCCCTTTGAAAGTCAGCGCAGTCTTCTGAGCAGGATTGCTCCAGGTCACAGCCAAACAAGACGCCTTGGCAGCCTCTGAGAACATGGAGGGGCCGTGCCAGGCATTCAGGCCAGGCCAAAGGCGGCGGGAGCAGAACTTGAGGTCTGGCATGCCCTGGGAGCTTGCCGGCAGATGTGTGGCGCACAGCTGCCAAGTTGCAGACGCCAGGCACTGTCCCGCGGCCTCAGTCTGGGGTGTCTGGCCTCACTGAGCCACCCGACCTGAACTCTGACATGCGTGCCACCTTCCACTCAGTCCTGCTAGGCCCCTGGGACTGCGTGGGTAAAGAGGGGTGAGAAGGAAACAGGATATTTAGGGTGCCCTTCCTTCTCTCTGCCCCACCCCTTTCATCAAATCCTCTGGGCCCAGCTTCAACCAGCAGGCCATAGGCAGGGGTGCTGCCCAGGCTGACACCAACTGCTCCCTACTCTGCCCACCTGGCCTCCATCAGCTCTAATCCGCACTCGGGTGTCGACCAGAGAGAGGGGATGTGTGCCATCCACAGGTGTGCTGAAGCCCACGTGTGTACAGCATGTGGGAATGATTGCATGAGGGCCTGGTGCAGGAGTGGGGTGGGGTTGGACCCTGAGCCCCACCCTGTCTGCATTGTACCCTAGCCACCCTTAACCCATCACCATAGCCTCCGCATGCCCTCCAGGCTACAAGGGGAGAAGATGCCAAAGTGTAGCTTGCCAGGGCAGATCTTCCCTGTGGCGGTCCTGGCGCTGATGGGATGACTACACAGAGCTGGGTCTTCAGGGATGGACTCTACCTGGACACGGGCATCAGAGACTGCAGGGAACCAGCCCATTGACTCAAAGGGCTGGCACTGGGGAGGTGGTGAGGTGGCTGGTGCTGGCCAAGCCAGATCTTCCTCCCCACAACATCAAGGAAAGCCATCGTGCCTGCCCCCGCTCTGCCAGGAAACCTCTGGAAAGCAGGAGCGTACGAATCAGGCAGCAGATGGTCCAGGTCAGCTGGGGGCCCTGAGTTTCCTGGTCCTTCCACACCTGAGCTGTGTGCCCTTCCTGAGCTCCTCCTCGCCAGGTTCTAGAATCTTTGAGGAAGAGGGAGGATGCTATCGCCTCCTAGGGCAGGGTAGGGGACCCAAATGATTTCACAATGACCATTAGAAGAAAGCACTGTTTTTTACCACTTGGCAAACGGGTAAGCTGAGGCTCAGAGTTTGCACAAAACTCTTGCCCAAGGCCACACAGTGAGGAAATGATACAGCTGGGACTCCACCGTCTGTCTGTCTACGGCTTCCCATCCATGTGCTGGCTCCACTCTCTGCCATCAATCACAGACTTTGCTACAGGCCCCAAAGCCACAAGATGCCAGGCTCCTTGGGCTGCTCAGGGGCAGAGCAGCCCCTGGGGCCCTGGAGAAGACCCCTTGGCAGTTCCTTCAGGCTGTGGGAGAAGTGAGGCTTCTGGAAAGCTGGGGCCTGCTCTGCGGGTCCCACACCTCCTTGCTTGTCTCATGAATCCTTTGGAAACATGGCACCTCTCTCTCTGGTTGCCATCATCAACAGCTCCCCACTGCCTGAGGGGCCTGCCCCCTTTGTTGATGGGTCTGGTGGCAATGTTTCAGTCTCAGCACACCCAGCAAGCCAGCTCTGCCTCAGTCTGCAAGGAAGTCGCTGGAAAAGCCATCATCCTGGCAGACCAGGGAAGTTCCCCTGAACATTTTAGGTCCCAGCAGGCATCAGACCCCCCCTCCCCCGCCCCACCCATCCCACCCCCTGCCGCCCATAATGATGTTCTCAGCCTGGCTCCCAGAGCCTGAGGCCCTGCCTGCCTAGTTCTCTCACTGAGCCAGACCAAAGCAAGGGAGCTTGGCCCAGCTCTCACAGGAGAGCTGCCAGGCACCCCAGAAGGAGGACCATAGCCCCTTCTCTTCCTGGGTCCAGGGTTTCCTGCAGCTCCTTCCCTGCACGAGGTCCGAGCTCTCTGTCAGGGCTCTGGCTGGGGTGGGACTCAGCCCCTGCATCCAGGCCAAGGCTCTGGGACCTGTTCACTTTCAGCCCCTCCCAGGACTCCTGTGCTGCAGGCCTCTTTGCAGCTGGGTGGCCTCTAAGATCCAGGGGACCATAATGAAAGCCCAGCTGGGACTGTGGAGAAGATGAAAGTCACACTCGTCTCTGCCTCTTAAACTGTCCTTGTCTCCTGCAACAGGGCTGCCAGAGACAGCTGCTCTCTGCCCCTCTCCTCCAAGTCCAACTTCTATTCCCCATATCCCCAATCTTGTTGTCACTCAGGCCTCTGACTGTTGTGTCCACCATTGGTCATCTGACCCCCTAGAGGGGAGAACTGTGTGAGTTCAGAGTCATACAGAGGTTGGGACCTTTCCTAGCCCACTGCCTCCTAAACCTGAGAGATGTGTCACCACAGGGAGGGGGCAGCCTCTAATCATCGGTGTCACCCCTTCACTGGGCTCAGGAATGTCAATGATGTTGGTGCTGCTCTGTAGGCTGTGATGGGAGCTGAGTATAAGCTGAAGCTTGTGGGCTCTGGGCAAGAATACATCCTCTAAGGCAGCCCCAGGAGCTACCCCGACCCAAAGCAAAGAGGGTGGAGGGACAGGTTTAACAGGTTGAGGCTGGGGTAGCTCCCAGGAGCCTGGAGTCCCAGTGGGGTCAAAGGAGGCCCTGGGGACATGAGCTGTAGGCTCCAGGTGAGGGAGGGCCTTTACCTTGGGACCTCCCCTTTGCAAAGTGGAAAGATGAAGCACAGCCCCAGGAAGATCTGGGAAGCTGGTCTGGAAGGCTGGAGAAAGGCCTTGTCATGGGACTGGCCAGTTACCCTCAGCGGGCCTCAGGCCTGGGGCAGCACTGAATAAACACCTTCACCACCCTCCCAGCGCAGTCCCCTCTGCTCCCCCCCTGGCTTCCTTTAAGATGGGATTTACAGAAAGGGTTCTATGGATGGTCTAGTGTGTGAGCAAAAGAGGACGCGAGGGAGGGGAGGGGGCAGAACTGTCAGGGTCTGGGTCTGCCTGCCTTCAGAGGAAGCCTGTGCTAACCCCAGCCCACAGCTCACAGGAGAGCACCCCAGAGAGCCACTGCTCCTCCCAGTGCCTCCATTCGAGGCAAGCCTTTGGGCTGGTGCGCCCTCCCACCAGCAGGGCCGACAGAGGTGGGGAAGCGCCGGGCAGGGTTCAAGCTCTTTTACTCTGGGGCACCTGATTGAGGTGGGGGGTGAGCAAGAAGGAGTTTCGGTGGGCCTGGGAAGACCTCTAACAACCAGGGATGCTGGCAGATGAGCACAAATGGTGAGGGGTGCAGCAGGCAGGGCTTCAGAGACCAAGGTGGTGGTGAGAAGAAAGGGAAGCCCCCTTGGAAGCCTCTGCATGCAGATCCTCGCATGTGGGCTCATTACAACTCCCTCTTCTGGAGACTCGATGGTGGTGCCGGAAAGGACACTCCGTTGTCTTGACGGTAGGATGTTGCTGAAGAAAGGAAACTCTTGTCTTATAAACACCCTTTTTCCTCCTTTCCTTCCCTGTTCATTCTCCTCCAATGGGCCAGGGCTGCCAGTGGGATGGCGGGGGGAGGGAGGGGAGAAATTCGAGCCAATGCTCTGAAGTCACCCCGCACAATAATCAGAGGGTCCACCACCCCAAATTTCTGGGCCTCTAAAATGGACAGACGCAGAACTGCCATCAAACTCATTGGTGAAGGGGTTGGGCTTCAAATTCCCCTTCTACACAATGAGGACCCCGGACCCTGCTCCAGGGTCGGCAGAGCACAAAAGCATTGGGAAGATTAATGCCCATTGGAACCTGGGTCCTTGAAGTTTGCAGGTGAGAAAGAGCAGCCACTCGGCAGCCGGCTCACTACAGCAGCCCTCTCTGCCCCCGGTTCCCAGCCCGCTCCCGCTGCCTGGCTCCAGTGGCTTGGAGGAGACTCTATGCCTTCCTTTCAACGCATCCACACAGTCCTGCCCCACAGGCCCTCTACCCATGGTAACCAGACATAGGCAAGCTGCGTGTGAAGGTGCCTCTGCCCCAGCACCGGCTCTTCCAGGGTATGAATGGCACAGGCAGCGGCACGTCACCAGGAGGCGCTCACCTGCACAGAGGCAGTTGCGTGTGTGCATTCTCACTCCACATGAACCCCTACACCTGGAGATAAATCCCTGGGACCTTCTTTGCTCACACATAGGCAGAAGTCTCCTGAGGACAGGTGGGACAGGCCACATCTGCAACCTGAGCAGCTCTTCTGATGACTGTTCGAGAACAAGCTCCCTGGCTTGAGTGAGGTCTGCCCCATGTAACACTACCCGCCGCCCTGCCCTGGAGGACCCTGGGCCTCCTGCTCGGCTCAGCGGCCCTCACTAACCAGTGCCCGGGCCTCAAACCCACCCATGGTGTAGCAAGAGGAGTGTGTCCGTTCCTCAACCTTCCAGAGTACTCAGGGGCACACCCAGAGAGCTCTGTTCTCCCTTGCTCCTCTCCTGGGTCCCTTGACAGGCCCCTTTACATGCCAGCCATCTCTGAAGCTTGCAGAACAGGGGCCAATGGACCTGCCAACTCCCACTCTGATTGTCATGCAGTACACTTGACCACAGGCTATCATCATTAGTGCTCAAGTGACTGGCTGTGAGACTGTGAGTAGGTTCCTAGCCCTCTCTGGGCCTCAGTTGCCCCTCTGTACAATGCATGGGGTCGGCTGGGACTGGCAGGAACCACTCCCTTCCCAAAGGGCCCTGGGGGCAACCTCGTAGCTATACTTTGCTTCAGAACTGGGGCTCTCTCTCCATTCCAAAGATGTCCCATGCACCCGTGGCTGGGCTGCCTTTAGGGGACAGGGCACCTCTTCAGGGAGCTCCTGAAGCTCACCCATCCCTAAAGGTACCCCTCCTGGGATGATGATGTCCCAGCTTGGAAGTGGGCCTGTGGCCCTACATTTACCCCTGGGTCTTCAGAAGCCCAAGACATTCTTGCTCAGGGTAACACAGCACAGTTACCTGAGTTTCTCTCTACCTGACCCTCAATTCTGAGTCCCAATCAATTGGGGTTCCAGGGAGATGGGATCGAGCCACCCAGGCAGCCCCACCAAGGGCCCTGGTGGACCACACCTCGCCCGAAGGAGACAGAGGGAGGGCATTAGCCTGTGGGTAAGCGAGGAATATCTGGGCAGGGTGCCTGGGGCGTGCCTGGAGAACCAAGTCTCTGAGCCCCTGCCAACGTCTGATCCCAGGCAGTGGGGACAGCTCCCTGGCCGGAGCTCTAGCGAGTGCCTAAAGGTCCTCCTGACCTGAGCCAGGAGAGAAACCCCGAGCGAGGGAGATGCCCAAGAAGAATGCCGAGAGAGAGGCCAGCAGGAGTGCAGGGTACTCCTGGAGCCTTGGAGTGAAGGGTGAGGACAACTGATGGAGCTGGGGTACCAGCCACCCAGCCATGCTTTTGTGATGCTCTGGGCAGCAGCCAAGAGGAGGAACCCCAAGGGGGAGGCAGAAAGGGCAGACATGGAGCTGAGCTGAGCGAGGTCAGAAGGGAGAGGGAAGGGGGTGGAGAAGACGTCTGGAAGAAGGAGGGGAATAGGCACAGAAACGGGACAAGGACCAAGGGGGCCACAGGGTGGCGATGAAGGGGCACAGACCAGGGAGCCTGCAGCAGTGCCGTGGGAATCCGCAAGCAGACTGGGGACAGGAGAGGGTGGTAAGGGGGCAGGGGGGACAAGGACAGGGACGTGGAGGGGCAGCATAGGGGCAAGTAGGGTCAGGGTCGAGGACATCTTGAGAACAGTGAGGGGGCAACAGAGCCAGGGCGAGGGCAGTCCAAGGCCGGTGCGGGGACAGCAGGGACAGTAAGTGTCTGGCGTGGGCGGCTTACCTGGGGAGAGGAAGCGCTGGGTGTAGACTGGCTAGTTGGCGGGCTTGGGTGTCCAGCAGACTGTGTGTCTGTCCGTCGGCCCTCCAGGGCAGCTGCTCACTCCTGGGCAGTTCGTGGAGAGAGGGAGACCGGAGGAGGTGGGAGGGAGGCTAAAGGCTGGGGGCGGGCGGGCCAACGGGGAGGGGGCGGGGAGGGAGGAAAGGAGGGAGGGGGCTGGTGGGCCGGAGAGGGAGGGAGAGAAGGAGGGAGGAAGAGAAGGAGGGGGCAGCCTCCCCGGCCCCCCTGGCAGCTTCAAAGGGAGCAATTTTCTTGTAGACGGCTGGGCTAGCTGTACCCGCTCCCCCTCACGCCCCCAGCACCCCTCCCCCCGCCCGGGCACATAGCAAAGGGATACGCGCTCTCACACAAGGACCCTTGGCATTTCTGGGCAAGCACAGCCTCAGAGAGTCAAACTTTCCACTGCCCTGATGGGGACACTGAGGCCAGAGAGGGGTGGGAACTGGCTTTGTAGCACTGGGCCGGGCAGAGGAAGGCAAAAGGGCAGAAACAGAAGTGAGATGAGGGGGGCGGCCTCTGGTTGCTAGTCCAGTGAGTGGCCCCTGGAATTCTGTCCTAAGCCAGCCCAGAACGTGTTGAAGTCTAGACCTGAACAAGGAGATGGTTCTCTGGGATCAGGGAGGTAACCGTTGTGGATTTCTGGAAGGGCTTGATCTGCACTCCTGGGCATCTGGATGCCTTCCCCCTCCTCCAGTCTTTTTTTTCCCCTAAAAAAGAGGAACCAGTCCTGCCCGTATGATCTCAGGATGGGACTCAGCGCGGGGGCTGGCAGGAGGGCAGCACAGATTCTGGGGGACCTCCCTAGCTTGCCTGCCCTGAAGCTCAGAGAAACTGAGTGGGAAAGCTGATTCAGAGAGAAGGAACCTAGCCAGTCATCCTTCTTGCTCAATCAGTGCAGGTCCCTTAGGATGCGATAATCGCTCTGTGGGTGGGCACTTCCTCAATGCTGAGCCCTGTGCTGGCCACTTACTAACTGAGCCAGCCCACCAAGCATCTCAGGAAGAGGCCGTCATCAGCCATGACACCCACATGATCACCGGAAGCTTGGCCACTTTCTGAGGGCCCAGATAAGCCCAGCTTTATCTGCATCTAGAGCCCAGGGCCTCCGTGTCCAGTGGGGTTCCATGTACCCAGTGTGCAGCGGGACCAGGCTGTAGCCAGCCTTGGTCATGGACTGACACTACATTAAGGGAGACCCCCACGGGAGCAGCTTCAGGAAGACAAAGGTGAGGGTTTCGAGGGAGTGAGAAATAGGTAGGGAGCCACAGGCTGAGAGGGGATGAAGCCAAGGCAGGGAATGCAAGACAGGACAGAACTCCGCTGAGGCTAAAAGAGAAAACTGCATACAAAAAGGAAAATTCAGCCTGCGGGGCTGAAACCCAGGGGAGGCCAGGGAGAGGCGGGTCCAATGGGTGGAGAACATGGTTGAGGTCTGAGGGTCCCGCCCACCTGGCCAGCTGTCATTCAGTCAGTCATTTGGTGCTCAGCCCAGGGCTGTCAAGCGGCGGGGTCTAGAAGCTTCTGCCTGGTGGAGTGGCCGGGCCCAAGCTGTCTTCCTGTGCACCAGCATCACTTCAGGGCTCTTGGCCAGGACTCGGAATACATGGTGGCCTGACCAAGCTGTGGTGCCTGCCTGTAAGAAGCTTCTGGGCTGGGCCACGGAGAAGGGAGACATGGGAAAATCAGGGTCCAGGTTGGGAGTTCTGACTTCCTCTTGTTTTCATGGGGAAGGCAGTTGCAAATGGTTGGGACCAACGGACTGCCAAGAAGACATGCCCTTCCAGAGTCAGTCTGTCTGCTTGTTTGCTTATGTGTTTTCCTTATTTATTGGAGACATATTCCAATACCTCTGGCAGTAAAAAGACTAACATCATGAGGCCCATTGTAGCCTCCCCAAGCTTCAGCATCCCAAGTCATGGCGGTAGAGTGAGAAAGAGGGTCCAAAACATGCGGAAAACAGTGTATCCCTCAAAGAAGCCTGTTGCAAAAGGCCAACAATTGTTTGATCCCCCATAAAACGTCCAGAATAGGCACATCTATAGGGACAGAAAGTGGATGCGTTGTTTCTTAAGGCCGGGGGAATGGGGGACGGAGGGGTGACAGCTGAAGGCATGAGTTTCCTTTTCCGGGTGATGCAATGTTTTCAAATTGACTGTGGTGATGTCGCACATTCTGTGAATATACTAAATAGAGACCACCGAATCGTATGTTTTAAAAAGGTGAATTTTATAGTATGTGAATTATATCTCAATAAAACTGTTTAAGAAAGGAAAAAAACACTGATAGAGAGATCAGAGCTTTACTGGGGAAAGCTCACTCTGGGGGCTCTGGGGATGGGCTCTGGGCTCCATGGGAAGGGGACTGGGACCCTCTTGTTTCTTGCCTCCTCAGAGCCCAACACAGCACCGGAAGCTCAGGAATTCTTCCTGGAGGTGACTTGGAGCCGAATAGAAAAGAGAGACGTTGGCGGTAAAAGGAAGAGCGCACAGCAAGGTGCGGAGAGTGTGGGGAGCAGCCGGGAGAGTGTCACCGCAATTAGGTGGGGACACCTATGGTGAAGCAGTCTCAGTCTCCCCTGCACAGTGCTCACCGTCCACTGTCAGCCTGACGTGTTCCTGGACGGAACTTGGGGGTGGTGATAAGACAATGTCCTGCACAGGGCACATATGACCCTTGGAGCTTTTCCTGTAGTTGGGGGATGCATCTGGGGCAATATTTCTGTAAATACGGTTCTTGTGCCTGGAAGGCTCTTGTGTCTGTGGTTTGCAGTCTGCAATAAGGCATAACTGCACGCCCGGCCCAAGGCCCACTGAGTCACTCGGCCTGACCCTCTAATTTGGGGGCCACTCCCAGACCAGCCAGGCAGCACCTCAGTCCTGGGCCTCCCCTCCTCTGCCCCTCCCTTTCCCTAGGCTCTCTCTGGAGCCCAGGAACAACCTAGCTCCAGCTGAAGCGCGCTGGGAACAGCATATCCTTGCTGGCTAGCGGGAACAGTGGCCTCCTGCCCTCTGGCCTCCCAGGGCTGGGAGGAGGCAGTGGGAGGCAGGAGAGGGCCGGCATGGGGGGCAAGACAGGAAGGAAGGGAAGGCATTTCCTGAGGCCCTGGGCTCTGGAGAAAGAAGAGGCCTGTGCGCAGCTGTCTGAGCTCCAGAGAACAAGTGGCAGGACTGCCTGTCCCGAGTCATGGGGGTGCAGGGTGTGTGGAGGAAGAACCCAGCCCCCATCAGCATGAGCCTAGGGGTATGAGGACCCTCTCCCAGCATGTTGTGAACAGGAACACCACCGAATAGGACCCCAAAGCTCCAGACTGGACACTTACCCCAAAGGCCTGCAGAGGTCTGGGTGATCCTATTGGCACCAGCCTGCCTCTCAGCCCGGAACTTCCTACGGGACCCTCAGGTGCCAAGAACTTGACCTGAGAAGGAGCCTGGGGGCTGGCTCAGGCTTCCCAGAAAAGCCCCAGGCCACACTGCTGGCTGGTTGCTGGCTCAGAGTAGCCAGCCTTCACCTAGTTCTTGTCAGGTCACTGCTGCCCCAGCCCACCTCCCAGTGCCCAGCCAGGGTCCCGGAGTGCAGGGCAGGTGCTTGAAGGTAGTTGGGGCAAGGGCAGGGAGCTGAGAGTAGTGGGGAGATAAGGTTAGCAAGCAGCTGTGGGGGGTGCCTCAGGCAGGACAATCTAAGCCAGTTGCCACCCTGTAGGCCTGTGTGTGGAGAAGGGCCTGGAGTCAGCTGCAACCCGTCCTTCCACAGCTGGCTTACAGCTGTTCATGCCCTGGCTTCAAAGCTAGAGGGGGAAGCCCAGGAGAGAAGCAGGGCACCCAGAGGGCAAGCCACTGGTCCTCATTAGGCACAAAAGCCCGCCTTTGGTGAGAGTCCCTGGAGGGCAGAGCCTGGGAGCCTGGGAGGTGGCCTAGTGGGCAGGGATCCCAAGGGTTCGAGGGGGCCCCTACAGAGGTAGCAGCAGTGAGGGCTCCCCTGAGCTCCAGCCTAGCCAGCTGCCGGCCCCATGAGCCTCTGGGCCCTGGAAAGAGCAGCCAGCCTGGAGGTTTGGGGGCTCTTTGCCAGCCTCTTTCTGAGACCTTCCTGGCCTCCCTGCCTTGCTGGCTCCCTGCTCTCTCCTGCCTTCGCACATTGCCCACTCTGTCTGTTCTCTCTGGCTCCCCACTGCTTTCTCGAGTCTTCCCCGTGCCTCTCTGTCCCGTCCTGACCTTCAGCCAGTCTCGATTTCCACTGTTCTCCACCCCCAGGAGTGCACATGCTGCTGGACCAGAAGCAAGGAAGCATGCGCAGAAGTATGACGGTGACCAAATGTGATGAGCACTTGAAAGGAAATGGCGCAGGCCTAGGCGCTGGCATGGGATGGGGGTGCAGAGAGGGCTTCTAGGAGGAGGCGGCTCTCCAGTGGCGCCCAGGGGCTGCCTTTCAGCCGTTCCCTGGAGTACTCACACAGGGCTCTGGCAGAGCCAGCCCAATGTGAGGAATCTTGCTCAAGGGAGCCCCCTTACACTCCAGCCTCCAGGATGAATCCCCAAGCAGGGACACATCGCACACACACATCAAGGTCACTTCTTGAGCAAGTGACCTTGCCTACCACTCAGCTGAGATCTCTGAAAGGGTCCTTGAAGCTCCCAGGCACTACAGCCCCTGAACCCAATGTGCTGCCCCCTAGTCCACAGCCTTGTGTGGGTCTCACTCAGGGCTTATAGGTTTTATCTGCCCCCAATCTCGGCACCCTCAGGTGCTGGGCAGGGGAGGATGAGAGCCAGGACCGCCATCATCGGGAGGGCAGCCCTGCCTACCTTGCTCGTCCCTTGATGCCAGAGTTGGGACATCCGGGAACCCCAAGGCAGCATGTATAACTTGTGCTCGGGGGGACCCTTGGGTGCAGGGGTCCTGGGACCATACCCCAGAAGGCTTGTGCTAACAGGCCTAAGAGGAGCCAAGCTGCTGCAGCGTGGGCTGAACCTCCACTATCTGGAAGCTTCCCAGTGCTGATGGCTGAGGTGTGGCCCATGAAAGCTGGCACTCTCTATGCCAGAGCTTTTTTTGACCTTCCCCTGAGGACATAATCACACAGTGGCTCTCTGCCCTGGGCTGTCAGGGCTGTAATTTCAGGGCCCAAAGGGGGCTCCATGGAGGCCGGCCTGTGACTAGCTATCTTTAGAGAGGCACGGTCTGGGTTGTGGCCAGACTAGGGAAGGTGGACAGGGGGCTGCGCCACGGGGAGGCATCTGTGGGCTGCCTGCAGAACCTGCGAGGCACAGAGAGGCCATGAAGCACCCTGGGGGATGCCAGCTCCCAGGAGCAGTGCTCAAATCTGCCAGTTGGCTGCAGGGCCAGGAGGCTCTGGTGAGGGTAGTGGGTGAGGGCAGGTGCAGGGAAGGGGGCCAGGCTGCCAGTGTCTCTTGGCCTGGCCCTGGCTGGCTGCCATGGTCGGGGAGGCACGGCATAGGGCATAACACGCTAGACACATCCTTTGCCTTCTTCTGCTCCCTATGCTCCTTGCCTGGGCCTGTATCTCCTGGATTCAGAGGCTGGACCCAAGCTTGCCATGACATGGGGTGCGAGGCAAGAGGTAGGCATGGAATTGGATTGCGGGGACCCCAATGAAGGAATAGGTGGCTGGGTCTCGAGTGGGGATGCTGGGGACAGAGAAGTAGGCAGGTTGGAGAAGAATTTGGAGGCTGATCAGGACAGCTCTGGGTCTGTGGCTGGGAGTGAGTAGTCAGAAGTGCGATATTCTCTCAAGGTCCCCGAGAGGAGACATCAGTCCAGCCCTGGGGGATGCAGTACCGCTCCCTGTCCCCATTCTCTGCACTTCACACTTGTTAGCTTATTTGTCCCCCTCTCGGTCCCCACTGTCTCACTGTCCCTACCCTCAGTCCCACCCCCACCACCTCCTACTCCTGTCTCAGTCCGGGGACTGAAGAGTGTCTTCCTTCATGCCATCTGACCTGTCACCTGTACTCTGTTGTCACCATCGTCACAATCACCACTACAGTGTTCCCCTAGATGCCCTCCAACAGAGCTAGCACTTGCCCTGAAGGGGAGCACAGTACCCAGCACCATACAGGTGTGAGTGGAGGATACGGGCTGAAGAGGAGGCAGGGACAAAGTGACAGGCAGGTTAGGTCCTGCCACCAGATATTCACTGCCCTGTACTTGCTCTCCAGGCTAGGGCTCCGTCTGGGACATCCCTGGCTGGGCTGCTGACCAGCCCTTCTCACTGGGGACACGCTCTGCCGCCCCAGCCACCTCCCTGCTAGGACTGAAGACCCCAGCCTCCAACTGCTGGCACCCCAGCCCTGAGCTCATGGCGCTCTCGAGGAATTTTCTGGATTGAAGAGAGAGCCCTTGCTCCAGTCATGCCCCTTTTGCTGGGTAGCCCCACCTAACCGTGGCAGGGGGCTATAAAGGCCTGGCCCCCTTGCTCCGACTCAGGACCACCTCAGCTCCAGAGCACTGGTGGGGCTTAGCTGGGCCTGCGTCGTTGCTGGAGGCCAGCTTCTCCCTGGGCCCACTCCTGTTCATTTTCCTACCCCCCAGGTGGTGGCCACAAGACCTCCCAGTAAACTTCTTGCACACTAATCTTTGTCTCGACCAGTTCACTGCTTGGAAGCCTGATGGCAGGCGCCCACTGGGGCTCTGCCACGTCTGCAATGCCTTGAGCCAAGGTCTCCTCAGGGTGGTCACCAAAGGATCGGCCTCTGGGCCTGGGTTCAGCCCACCTGACGGCAGCCCAAAGACCTAGCAGCTTCGTATCTGAGAAGTGGGGTTAACCCGGCCACCACTTATGGGCTGCCTGCTCTTCCATTCGTTGCCCTCTTCCATCCTATACCCCCTCCTGGCAGCCATCTTGCCCTGCCCATTTCCTCCAGGCTCTCTGGCCTCATCTGCTCAGTGGTGGTAAGAGCAGGGAGAAGGAAGGGATTCACCCAGCCTGAAATTCCTGTGCCTCCCAGGGCCTGACCTCTCTGACAGTTGAGAGGGAGGCAGCTGGGGCTGACTGGAGCAGGAGGGGAGGGGAAGAGGGGTCGTGAGAGCTGGGAAAACAGCAGGCTTCCTCATGGGGGCCAGCGCCTCAAGGGCGGCTGACCTCTGACCCAGCCCAAACAGGAAGTGCCATATCTGTGGGCCCAGGCCCGGGAGGAGAAGGAATGCAGCGATGAGTCCAAAGCAAACACTCCGCCAGCTTCCCAGGCCTTTCCCTGCCCCCTTCCAGAGTCTGGCCCTTTCTCTGCTGAGAACTGGGGGAAGTGGGGTGGGGTGGGGTGGGGTGAATGGCTACAGAATGGGACCCATGCGAGGCTCACGGTTCAGCCAGAGGCAGTGGCAGGGCAGGGTCTCTGCAGTGGGCACTTGGTGCCCTTCCTCCTTCACTCTACCCTCATCCAGCAGCACTGCAGGCTGGGGCCAGTCCTGCTCCTACTGTATCATCGATCCCTATCGCTTGGCTGTCTCCCCCCACATCACCATGAGGACCCCACTCCTGGGGCAGGCTCGGCGCCTGCCATGCTCCTGGCTGGTGGTGGCCCCTTGTCCCTCGCCCTCCCAGCACCGGGCATGGTGGCATCAGGAGCCGTCGAGGCTGACCCAGTGACCCCGCCCTGGTGCTGGCGACTCCCTCACACAGGCAGGGCGACCGCTCCAGTGATGTCATGGGGCTCCGCACACCCTGTGTCCCCACCCAGCACAGCTGGCTGTCTTATCCTCGGGGCTCGGCAGGGCCGAGCCCTCCCAGCTGGCTCATGTCTGCGTCCGCCTCTCCCACCAGGCAGACAGTCAGCAACTCTGGCCAGGGGGCGGTCACCGCTGGGTCCACGGGCCGGGCCTCCCACAGACCAAGCGCTCCCTCCCTAAGAGTTGTGGAGAGGATGCTGCTCCCCACCCTCCCCTGGCACCAGGTCACACAAGGGCACATCTGGGTCCCACATCCTTGGGTCCCTATGCCTGACCATGAAGGCTGTGGGGAGAGGCCCTGGGGACCCATAAGCTAGCCTGGGGATGAGTGTGCACTGGGAATGGGGGGAACCAGGATGAGGGCCCTGGGACATGGAATAGGGGAAGAAGGAGAGGCAAAGTGCCCCTGGCCTGGGTGTAGGTGTGGATGTCGGTGGCTCCAGGATTAAGGACCAGCACAAGGGGCCTCCATGTTAGTCTGCTTTGCCAGCCAAGCCCACCTCTTTTTGTCCATGCCCCAGACAGGGATGCTTCCTGGATGACAGGTACTGATGCTGCTCTGAGCAAATGAGGTGAATCTGGCACCCAGATGGCTTAGGGACTTTAGGACCCTGGCCAGGGCAGGTGGGAGTACAGAGGCTGTTAGAGAAGCTGTGGAACCAGACACTCTTAACCCCTGCTGATGAAGAGTGTCCAGGATGTGGGCCCTGGGGACCCCACGCACAATGGAGACTCAGTGTGTGTATGTGGCTTCAATCCAGAAGGGAGGAAGTGAGGCTAGTGGAAGCCATGGGCTTGAATGAGACACGTTTATTGTGTTCAAGTCCACACCAGCACCACGCCCCACTGGGCCATTTACTAAGTGAAGGGGCCTCAATAGTCAACGGGAAGTAGGGGCATCTGAAGAATCAGGGTGTTCTAGATCTTTCTCCCAGTAGTGCAAAGATCAAATGGAGCTCTCCCCCACCAGTCCCGAAGGAGCAGGGGCCCGGAACTCTGGCAGGATGGGGCTAGGAGCCCTCCTCCTCCCCTGCTGAGGCTGGAGGACCACGCTGTGGTAGGCCCGGATGCAGGAGAAGGCCGTGGGTGGGATGCGGCGCCTGTCGATGAGGTTGTTCTCCAGGTGCGTGGAGATGAGTTTGGAGTCCCGGGCCACTCGCGTGTCACAGATGGAATTTAGGGGCACATGTCTGTGGAATGGGGGTGACAGGGCCGAACAGAGGAGAAAAGACCCCAGAAAGGAGAGGCAGGCATCATGAAAAAGTAGAGAAAGAAAGGGCCTCAAAATGAGGGGGCAATGAGACCGCCTCACAGAGACCAGACCCAGGGCGGAGGGCAGGCAGGTGGCTTAAACCTTGTTGTTCTGGAGCCCTCTCACCTTCCCGTTGCCCACACCCTGCCCAGATTCTGCTGTCTGTTGCCCTCTACCTTGGCGGCTCAGGCTTGCCAGCCACTGGGCACAGCTTCCCGTCACACAAACCAAGATGGCTAGATGCGGGCAGTGAAGGATTCCCCCACAGTCCCACCCTCTGAGGCCGAAGGTGAGGAGTCTACGGGCCAGCCCTCCCTGGCCCACCTGGCAAGCAGGGCCTCATGGCCTCAGCCACCCCTTCGTCCCCTGGCTGGCAGGGAAGGGGGTGAGACGGCAGGACGGGTGCAGGCGGGCAGCCCTACCTGATCTTGTTGTGGCTCAGGCGCAGCACCTGCAGCCCTCGGAGGCCCAGGAGGCCCCGTGGGATGGCCTGCAGCTCATTGTGATCCAACAGCAGCTCGGCCAGCGAGGCATGCAGGCCTAGGAAGGACACGCTGTGGATGCCATCGGCACGCAGGTTGTTGTGGGACAGGTGCAGGAACTCCAGGCCTGGCTTCATGTGCGCGAACACGTAGCCGGGGATGCGCTCAATGTGGTTGTGGTGCAGCGTCAGGCGCCGGAGGCCCCGTGGCAAAAAGGAGGGCACATGCACCAGCCGGTTGTGAGACAGGTCAAGGGTCTCCAGCTTCCTGTCGGGCACACAGGTGCGGGGTGAGCTGATGGCACCCAGCTGCAAACGCAGCAACAGCTGGAGCTCAAATGGAGGTCACTGGTCCACACCCAAGAGGACAGTGAGGATCCCCTCCCAGATAGAAGACACGATCAGAGCTATACCTGACAAAGAGAGTGTGAATGGAGGCGTCTGTGATCTGGGAAAAGAGTGGAAGACCTGGGGGCAGTCGAATTGTCACCTATCTTCCTCACTTAGCCCTACTTTGGCCTTCTTTGGCCTCACAGCCTTCTTCTCTCACCCATACGCTACACTCTCTTGTCCTCTTCCTGCCTCATCCGGGCTAAGCAGAAGACAGATGGGGAGGAGAGAAAAATAAGGCTCACAGAGCGGACCCCGAGGGATCAGAAAGACAAGAGGTGAAGCTCAGGCCTCTGTGAGCCCAGGTCACTCCATGGTGGGTGAGGACAAAGTCTGGGCAAGGAAAAGCAGGAGCAGAGGGTGGTGATGCTTCTAGAAGGGCTCAGAGCACGGAAAGTGGCTTTACTCAGTGACATCCCCCAGCACCTGCAGGTGCGGTCAGCCCTTTGGCCTCAGGGCCCTTGCTGTCCTCAGCCCACGGGGCTGGGGGTTCCATTGGTTCCTAAGCCTGGGGATCCAGCAGCCCCCTTCCCCTGTACCATTCAGAGAAATACTGGGCGGCGATGGCCCGGGCTTGACTGGCCGCCAGCCCCCTGCCCAGGCCCCGCGGCAGGAGTGGAACAGCAGCTGGGCGGCTCCTCCCTAGGCTGCTGTCTGCTTTCCTTTGCCCCCTTGGCAAGATGGGGGAGGAAAAAGGAATAATTAAACCCAAACATCTTGGTAACTTTTTCCTGGAACACGAGAATGCAGGGCGGGAGGCTCTCTGGTCCCTGGAATGGCAGGTCGAACTATCTGTCGACCTCTGTCGGTCTCCCCATAACTTGCTCCCTCAGTGGTGTCAGACCCCAAGGATTATACCTCCCCAGCCCTCCTGCTGCTCCCCGGACCACATCCTGACCCCTTAGGCAGCGCCTTTAAGGACAAGATCTCCTCCTGGACCCCTCCTGCCAACACCCCCACCCAGCTGTCCAACCAGATCATGGGGACTTATTTTGGAATCTTCCTGTAGTGAGGTGAATAGTGGCCCCAAAAGATACATCTACCCAGAAACTGTGACTATGACCTTATTTGGCAAAAGGGTCTTTGCATATGTAATGAAGTTAAGGCTCTTGAGATGACATCATCTTGGATTACCCTGGTGGGCCCTAAATACAATGACGAGTGTCGTTATAAGAGGGAGAAGAGAGACGTAGACATGGGAGAAGCCATGTAAAGGCAGAGGCAGAGACTGGAGTGATGTGGCCATGAGTCGAGGAATACCTGGGCCTATCAGAAGCTGGAAGAGGCAGAAGGACCTTACACTAGAGCCTTCAGAGGGAGCATGGCCCTGAGGACACCTTGATTTTGGACCTCTGGCCTCCAGAACTGTGAGAATCAATCTCTGTGGCTTTAACCTACCTAGTTTGTGGTACTTTGTTACGGCCAGGACACTCATTTACTTCTTTTCCAAGCCACAGTATCTCTTCCATGCCCCTTCCTGCCCCTGGTGCCTCCAAGCTAAACCCAGCACCAGGCCAGCTTTCACTACTCATGTTGCCCCTCTGTCCAGGCCCTCAGCACCTCCCAAGTGAGCTTCCTGGGTACCTGCAGAGCAAGTCAGGCATGGGCAAGGGAAGAGGTTTCTATGGCCTTAGGGATTCTGACAAGTGAGAGGGACAGGGAAATCTTGGAGTAGCATAAGGTAGCTGAGGGCTCAGGCCACCCCGATCCATGGGTGGAGAGACAGGTGGCTCAGGCAACGTACCTAAGGCCAAGCGTAAGAAACAGGGACAGCCCTCTCTGCCCCGCCGCCTTACTCTCTGGGTTCATTTGGGCATGTCTTCCCTCTCTGGCCTCCAGGTGTCCCTTGGGATGAAGCTTGGGCGGTGCCAGGGCGGGCGGCGGCACTCACGGGAGATCGATCCAAGCTCGGGGCGCCAGCCGGTCCTCCTGGAGCCGGTTATTGCTGAGCACCAACACGCCGAGGCTGTGGCTGCGGTTCAGCGCGCCCTCTGTCACCTCCTCAATTACGTTGGCACCCAGGTGCAGCTCCTAGGGTCAGACCTCAGGGTGAGGAGCCCATCTGCCACTCGCTGGTGGCCTAGCTCTGCTCTCTGCCCCCTTCCACCTGGCCCCATCTGTGGTACTCAGGTGCTACTGTCTCTGCTCCTCTTGGGACCATGGTTCGAAGAATCTCAGTGGCACCTGCCAGCCATGCCATGGTGTCTCAGGGCCCCACAAGACAGCCTCAGCAAGTACTGCCAAGCACAAGGGGACTGTGTGGCCCAGAGCAGGCATTGTCCTTGCTCAGGGACATCCAGTGGGTCCAGGACAGTCCTCAAGACCCAACTCTGGGCTTTAGGAAGGTTAGGTCAGGAGGAGGAGAGACCTTTGGTTCTGAGGCCTCGTGGCTTTATCTGGTCATTTGACTACAACGTTGGCTTTCCCAGCCTCGGGGCTCCCAGCTCACTTGCAGGGAGGCCGGCAGGCCAGGTGGGATGGTCCGCAGCTGGTTCCGGTCGAGCCTCAGGTAGAGCAGGCTGCGTAGAGGCTGGAAGGCCAGGGGAGATGTTCCCATCATGTAGCTTGTTCCCTTCCACCTCCAGCGTCAGCAGCTGGCTAAGCCCTGCGGGATGGGCAGGCAGGGGGGCACTGAGCCTATCGCAGAGCTCTGAAGGCCCACTGGGAGCTAACTGCTGTAGCTTTCTTAGAGACCAAAGCCACTTTCACAGGCTGGTGCTCCCTTCCCTGCCCTCTAGCCAGGTTGCCCTTGGCATACCCTCCCTCGCCAAAACTTTCCAAGGACTTCCTGGCTGCTCAGGCCTGGCCCCTTTGGTCCCTTCCCCTGGGGCATGCCCGAACCCTGAAAGCTGCTGTGCTGTAGGCCTTGTAGGAGGTTATCATTGAGTTTGAGCTCCTGCAGGGAGGCGGGCAAGGCTGGCACTGTGGAAAGTGAGTTCCCATCCAGGTTCAGCCGCTTTAGCCGTGTCAGATTCTGGAAGTTAGAAGAAGAGAGGGTTAGGGGCTGTGGTTCTCTGCAGGCCAGGCCTAGGCCTTCAGATCTAGGCCTTCTGGGTATGGCTCTGGGCTCATCCTGCCCATGGGGCACCCTCATTGGTTCTTGGGGATTCCAGAACCCTCTTAGTTTCTCCCAGGAGTGCTGCTCCCTCATGGGGCCCAAGGATCTGTGCTGATCTCCACCCTTCCAGCCATAGGCCTTGTCATCCCAAATCATCCAAGTCTGCCATGCTGCATACTTTACGCAGCGCTTCCTTCAGACCTTATCCTCCAGGCAGGATGGGGTGAGGAGTAATGGATCCCTGGGCCATTTTGGACTGGCCCAGGCCTCCTGGAAAGCAGGTGGAGGGGCTGCTGCGCACCTTGAAGGCATTGGGGTGCAGGCCTCGGGCATCCAGCTTGTTCTTGCTCAGGTCCAGCCACTCCAGGTTGGGCAGACCCAGGAATGTGTGGGCCGAGATCCTGGCAATTTCATTCTCTGTGCACACACATGGGGCAGCCATATTCCACGCCCCTTTGTCCCCCCCCTCTGCCACTCTGTACCTCCCCCATGTAGGCCAGCAATGACTCACTCCCTAAAGGAGCTGGTTCTTCTAGTTGTCCCAGGTCAGGGCATCTTCTCACTGACAACCAGGGTGTATGGGAAGGTGAACCATTTCCAGGACATGGTGGGGTGGCAGCCACAGTGGCCAAGGACACACCGGGAGGGGAGCCTGTGTGTGTGGCCATCTCGCCCCTGCTGCAGGGGTGCATGTGAGAGAAGGGCCACCTACCTGCCAAGTAGAACGTGGTCAGACCAGGGTCAGTCAGGACAGGGACGTGTTTCATCTTGACGTTGGTGCACGCAATGGTTGCCTGGGCCAAGAGGCATGAGGCTGGCAGGGAGGGCATGGCCTGCTCCATGGTCCCCAGGTCTGTAGGCCCACGCCCATGCCCTCGCTTACTGGCAGGCCTTTTCCGCCCATGACCTATAGTCGCCCAGGTGCTGCTGCCACCTCGGCCTTGGCTGCGGTCCTTCTTTTGATGCCGGCCCTCTGGGCCAGGTTGGTGGGAGGCCCCTGGAGGATGAGATGCAGCCCCAGCCCAGTCACATAGAAACAGGAATCTGAGGAGGGGCAGGAGGTTGCTTGGGGCCCCTAAACCTGATAGCGATTCAGTCAGGTGGGATGGAACACAAAGCCACTGAGCCTGCTTCCCTGGGCACCAAGGGCAAAGGCCCAAATGAGGGCCCTGGGGATAGGGAAGGGAACCTGCCATGGAGAGCTCCCCTCCTGCCCCACACACGAGGGTGTTAGGCTTGGGCACATTGAGAGCGGGGTGGAGCGTGAGGAGCTGGCGATGATGGTGTGATTGGTGGAGGTTGGGCCAAGCCTCGGACTCTTCAGACTCACACATAGCCCTGTCACCCCCACAGGCTCCATCTGGGGGCTGCCTGTCCTGGCTGGTCCTCACCTTTGGGGAGCGTCCTGGACTTCAGACCCCTTTTCCTGGCTTCCCAGACTCCTGACTTTCTGCCCTGGCCCTTCTCAGTGGTCACTGCCTCTCCTTTTGCTCGGGAGCTCCTGCTGATCTGCCAGGGCCTGGGTTTGGCAGCCCAGGGCCTCGCTGCCTCAACCCCCACTGTTGTCGAGGCCTGGGGCGGGGCCTGCTTGGGGCTGGGTCCCTTGACACTCTGCTCTTGCTCCCAGGCTGCTAAGGGCGACTCTTTCCTGTGGGCCAACCCTGGCCTGGCAGGTGCCTTCCAGCCAGCAACCAGGGGCTGGGTGGATGCTCCATGGATGCCCTTCTTGGAAGAGGATTGCAACTGTGGCCAGTCCAGCTGCCTGTCCTCAGGCCTGTCCTGGCTGCCATTCCTGGGGATAATTTGCACCCGATCTGCAGAAGGAGCTTGTGTGGGCCTGGGTGGCCAGGACCCCTGCGTGGCTGAGTGGCAGCACCTCCTTCCCCCTAGTGAGGGGAGGGGCATCGGCATTCCTTCCCTCTTTACCCAGACCTCACTGCTGCCTTTCTCTTCTCTCTTCAGGAGCTCTCATCCTTCTGTCACAGACCCAAGGCCATCAAGTGTCAGAGACTTCCTGGTCACCTCTCCACCTTTTCATGACCCCATAGTGGGGGACCCCAAGAGCCAGATTTTGCGCGTCGGCCTCTCAGAACTGAGACAGCTCTTTACTGCTGGAGATCATCTAGCCCATTGAGACAAGGCGCAGGTAGGTCCCTGGCCCACAGGATTGGGACCAGGAGAGTTTCAGTGGCCCTAGGCAGAGGGCCTGCTCCTGTGCCTCTGGATCCCTGTGGGTGCTTCCTGGGCAGGGAGGGTGGAGATAGTCTCTGGAGAGCTGAAGTGGTCAGTGCCATCTGGCAGTTTGCTTTCAAAGGTGAGAGCCCCAGCACCTTCTGGGAGGGGAGGTTGTTATAAGCAAGGTGAGCCGGGGCTGGGGGCATCAGCCACTGCAAAGGAGAGGCAACAGCCCCGGGTCTCCCCTGCACTGAGTGGCAACCTTCCTTAACCGTCACTGGCCATGGGTCTCCCCTGCAGGTCCATTTCTCGGTCCCTCTCATCCCATTCTCTGGCATGGGGATGGGCCACCAAACGTGGTACTAACCTTTAGCATATGAGACCAAGGCCACACTGTAGCCGGTCTCCTGGGGCCCCTTGAGCCACCCTACCCCAGCCCCAGGTCCCCAACTTCCAGTTTCCCACGTTCCTCTCAGTCTCCTTGGCAGGCCTAGGGCAGCCAGCTCAATTCCCCAACCAGAAAATCCAGATCCATTCTTCCAGCCCCAGCTGCAGTGGCCCCTTCTAGTGGGGCCTCTCCCCTCCCCTGTGTCCACTCTGGGCGATGGGCACAAGGCTTCCCAGAGTCTGTAATACCCCCTTGTCTTCCACGGAGGGTTATCTAAGGCCCATGGGCCCCTCCCCCCCCAGCACTCAAGGTGGGCAACGGTGGGTAGCGTCAGGGCAACCAGCTTTCTCTCCTGCCCCAGCCCCAGGGGTGTTCCGCTAATGGAGCAAGCTGCTCCCCTCTAGCCAGCCTCTTCCTGCTGGTGCCACCTACTCACCATCAGGGGGCCTAGGCCGGCTGGGCAGCGGCGGCTGCAGGGTGAGTAAGCCCATAGGGGATGGTGGGGTCATGGGCTCTCTCAGGCTCAGCCCCTTCTTGGCCAGGGCCTCTCCAGGGCAGCACCCCACCCAAAGAGCCAAGATGGGGAGCAGCATGCTCTTCATGGCCACTGTGTGTGGACTGTGAAGGCTGCTTGGGTTGGCGGAGAGGATGAATAGCCGGGAGAGGCGGGAGCGGCAGTCACGGCAAGATGGGATACATGCGGGATGGCATTCAGCGATCCTGCTCCCTGAGCTCCCAATCCTGGCTGCAGTGCTTGGAGCCTCCCCACCCATCCTGGCCCTCCCCAGGAAGCCTCCCCTCCAAACAAACACCTTCCCAGCATTTGCTTCCAACTTCCCCCAACATCCCCTGCTCCCACCTGAGGAGAAAGAGAGATTGATTATTTCTTGGACCTGAGCGCTCTTGCTCTTTTTCTGTAAGGCCTGCATTTATTCTCCACTGGCTCAGGCCCAGTGGCCCCCATGAATGGGGCTTCTGTCTCCACACACAGCGGGCCTGTGAGGCCCACCTAAGGCTGCCAGGTCCTACCTCCATGGCTGGGAAAGGAAAGGGGCTGGGCCTTGCAAGCAGCAGGCCTTAGGGCCTCCTGGGTTCTCAAGAAAGGAGGCGGGTGCCAGGGCCACCTGGGCAAAGGCAGCTCTGGCCCTTTTGGAAACCTTTGGGCTTTTGCCATAGGCGACAGGGCCGAGGCCACTCAATTCTGGAGGAAACAGTACATGTGGGCAGAACTATGGCGGCAAGTGTGGACCCCAGCCCTTGGGGCCCCTCCAGTACACAGCTCCGCTCCTGGTCCTACCAGATCCCTGCCTACCTCTGGGAAGTGCCCTTCCTTCCAGGCCTCCACTGCTGCTCCATAAAATGGATGGGGTTACATGTCCTGTGACTCCCCTGGCTGTGTTCCCACCCCAACATTGGAGCATGCGTGGACCAGGGGATGCCGGGCTCTTCAGGGTCCCCAGGCCTGGGTAGCCTGGGAGTGGCCTTGGCAAGGCCATCTCACAGGTACCCCCAGACTTCTTGGCCAAGAGTCCCAGGTCCCAGTGTAACCACTGTCATCAGGCACTCCCGAGATGCCCCCATGCCTCACACATGCCCTCTTGTTCTGAGGGGCTCTTGGGGGTCGGGGTGGGTCAGGGTGGAAAAAAGGCCAAGCCAGAGGGCAGGACAGCAGAGTAGAGCAAGAGGCAAAGGAGGGGTGTCTGAGCACAGGCCCTGGGCTGGCCCTCAGAGGGCTCCAGCCCCAAGCCGGCTATGGGAGCCAAGGGCAGGCAGGGGAGAATGGTAAGGGCTGGCCAAGAGGCCGGGCTCACCACGTGGCTTCTCAGGGCCAGCGTTGAGGAAGCTTTTCCTACAGCTCTGTCCAGCATTGACTTATGTTTGGAAGCGATCTTAAAAAATGAGTTAATTGTGGGCAAGTCTTGGGTGGAGAGTAGAGGGGGAGGGGCAGGGTAGGAGCAGGGCTGGGAAGGGCCTTCGGAAAGGAGTTTCTCATCACCACCTGGGGTTCAAAGTCTCTGTCTGGGGCCACATGGGAGTGTGTGAAACCCAGGAGGGGTGGAAGTGGGTCAAGGCAGGGAGTCCCCGGCAAGTAGGTCTTCAGGTCTCCTCAGCCTCTGCCCACTTGAGTCTGGCAAGCAGCCAGATGTACAGCACACAGGGTGCGACAAGGACATGGGGGTCTGCCTGCACCCCTTATCCAGCCCAGGGCTCTGTTTTATGGTCTGAATTTGGGATCATGCCACACACAAACCAGAGACAGGGATTGTCTGGGGAGTGAGCATGAGAAAGCAACTCGGAAGCCAAGGATGAAGCCATTGTCTGCCTGTGTGTCCGTGGGTGACGCAGGATGTCCTGGGCTAGCCATCAGCTGAAGCTGGGAGAGGGGAGCCCTTAGGTTCAGGAGGCCCAAGGTATGAAATGGAGACTAAGTGAGATTTACCCAGGAATCCTGGAAGACTGAGCACCCTCCCCCACTGTACAGAGAAGGAACCCAGAAGAGACCAGGCTCCCCCATATCAGATGCCAGAGGCCAGGTCTTCTGCCTCCTGCCTCTGCCTGAAGCGGGAGTAGGACCCCATCTGAGGAGCGCCTCTGGAGACAACTGCGGTGGGAGTCCCGGCTCTGACCCTCCCCCTGCCCTGGGATGGATTCTGGAATCCTGGCCCCCAACCCATTTCCCCTGTTCGTTGCTCCCCAGGCGCTGACTAAACATCCTGCCATCTGGTTCCCATTAACTGGGCTGGGGGTGGGGGAGGCTTGCTCCCAGGTTTCTTTGGCACAGTGGCCTGAAGGAGGGAGGGACCCTCACTCCTACCCACCTAGGCAGGAAGGGGTGAGGTCTGGCCATTCACTTCCGCAGCTCCTGTGGAGTCCTGTCCTCAATACCCTTCCCCTGCTGGGGTCCAGTGGCCACCTACCCACATACTCTGTCCAGCCTCGGGGTGCCCGGCCATCGTGGGGACCTTGAAGGAACCCCACGGAGCAGAGCCAGCCTGCAGGGGGCTCAGCAGAACCAGAGGTGCCCTCCCACGCCTACCCCTCCCGCACACAGAGCTCACCCGTGGCCTTGGGCTGAGGCAGGCAGGGCCCCTGGCCAGCACTACCCTGAGCCCAGTGTCTGGAGCACAGGGTGGGAGAATGTCAGCATTTTCCAGGAACCAGGGATACAGCCTGGGGTTGCTGGAAAGAGTTTTGGGCTCCCAGCCTGCCCTGGATGGACTGGCCATGTGATGTAGGGATCAAGCCTCCCTGTTTAGGGCCTCAGTGTCCTCATCTCGATGTGATGGACATGGGCTCCTTAGAAAGTTCTAGAATATGAGAGCTGGAAGGGGCCTAGAGGAGCTGCATTAGCTGATCAAGGTCACTTCCAGCTGCACAATTGCAGAATTCTAAGGGCAAGGAAGGGACTCCTGCTTCTTTGCCTCCTGCCCTTCCCTTCCACATGGCCCTCCGTCCACACACGCATGCACACCCAGGCACACACATACCCTCACAAGGCGAGACTCAAATTGGCAGCCTGGAGGATGCCCAGCAGCACTCTTCATCCCTCGAGATTCTTTAAAATTGCACAGCTGAGAGCCCTCCACCTACCAAGGGAGGACTGGAGAATGGATTCTTTGCTCACCAGACATTCCTGAGTCCCTGCTGTGAGCCAAGCCCCGTGCTGGACGCTGTGGACACTGCGTGTGGTGTAACGGTGAACCACATGGCCAGCTCCCCCGCACTCATGGAACTGAGGAGCTGCCCATCTAGTGGGGAGCCAGGGACCCTATCAGAAGGAAAGGGGCTGGCCATGGTGAGTGGAGGGAGGGACACTTTTGACAGGGGATCAGATGAGGACTGTGAGAAAGTGACACTTGGGTGGAAATGTGAGTGAAAAGGAGATAGCGTGCAGAAGGAGCTTCAGTAAAGAGCCCTCGAGAAACGGAGGGACAGCCAGTGTAAAGCCCCCGAGGCAGGAAACAGCTTGGCCCAATGTGAGAACCAGCAAGGGGACCAGTGTGATGAGGCAGGCTGAGTGAGGGATGAGGTTGGTGAAGGGCAGGAGGGCCAGTTCGATAGGGCATCCAAGGGTAGCAGGCCGACTTTGCCTTTGACCATGAAGGAAAGAGGGATCCACTGTGGACTTCTGAGCAGAGGACTCACATGATCTGACTTACGTTATAAAAGGTTCCCTGGGGCTGCAGGGTGGAGCGCAAACTTGTTGGGGCACAAGACCAGAAAACCGGAGCCAGTGTGGAGGTAGCTGCAGTCTCAGCAAAGACGTGATCGTGGCTGGCCCAGGGTAGAAACCACAGGTGAGGGACGTGGGTGGGTCAGAACTGTGGGCGGAGTGAACCTGGGGCAGGAGCTGGGTAGTCCAGCTCGCCACGTGTCAGGTGTGAGGTTGGAATAAGACAGCAACATGGTGACGCCTAGAAGGCAGTCCCGACGTGTATGAATCTGGAGTTCGGGGCTAAAATCTAGGCTGCTAGTCCTGCCCTTCTATTACCTGTCATTTGACGAGTGTGTCAAACCCCTACTGCCTGCCCAGGGCCCAGGGCAAAACAGTGGCTCGGCAGCCAAAGACACACCTTTTCAATGACCCAAAGCATGGTAACGGGCCTCTTCCTGAGCCTTCCACATTGTGTCTGAGTAATGTCAAAAACAGTATGTGCGTGCACGCATGTGCACACGGTTGCTGGGTATATCCATGGGGTGCATGTTCACACATCTATAGAATATAAATCAAAGTACAGGGGCCTTGTCCCTCTTCAAGGTTTGAGAAGAAAAAAAGCCAAACTTTCCATGCCCTCTTCCTGTTGCCAGCAGTTCCTTCCCCAGAGAAAACCCATCTTGTTTTAATGCGATTGAAACCTCAGAGGATCTGGTCCCAATTAAATGACTTTTCTTGCAGATTCTTTTGTGAGCACTAAATACATCAGCCGATTCCGACTCATGCGTCGTGCTTCCTTGTCTGAGACCTGGTGTTCTTGAGCCAGCAAATGAGAGACAGAGAGACAAATAGAGACAGAGATGGAGACGGAGAAATGAGGAGGGAAGGGGTACACTGAACCCCAAATGGTACAGGTGATGGCAGGTAGTAAGGTGGTCAGGGGAAGAGGAGCCGAAGCCTTTAGCTTCTGGGGTGTGGGCATCCCTGGGGAGGCTGCTGGTGGAAGGTGGGCTGAAGGGGTCAGAGTGCAGCAAGGGTGGCTTTGGGGAAAAAAGGTCACAAGTGGGGGATGTGGGTGGAGAGAGTGGGGCCATGATTGGGATGGAGGCCTGTGGGGATCACCTTACCACCCCCCTTCCCTCTGAAATTCTAGTTGGTCCCGGTCAATAATGTGGGCCCCTGCCCCTCCAGGTGGGCATCGAGGGGCTTTGGGCCGAGGACAGAGACTGGGAGAAAGCTAGGGCTTGTGCTCCGCTCGGGTTGAGGAAGCCTGGAGGCAGGGTTCCGCGCCCCCTCCCCCGCCTGGTCCTCCCGAGTGGGCACGTTCATGTTCCAGTCCTGGCGCCCACGGCTCCAGCTCCAGACACATGTGACTCAGCCCTGCCGGCCTTGCCAAGCCGTCTAGACCCGAGTGTCTCCTAGCGGAGGGGGCCATCCCGCCCGCCATTTCCTTTCCCGCCGCCCCTGGGGAGGGGGGCTGCTCTCCCCCGTCCCCCTCCCCGTGCTCGTGCTGGGCGCACCTCCTCCGCGCCTCGTGCCTCGTGCACGCGCCTCCACCAGCCCACTCCTCACTGCGCCTCAAGCGTCCACCTGAACCACTGCAAACGCGGAGGGTGAGGGCGAGAGCTGGGAACCCAAATGCCTGCAGGGACCCAGCCCGTCCCCGCCACGTGTGGAGCCTGGAGCAAGAGGACAAGTGAAGCCCCTGGCTCTGGTCTGCTCCTTTCCCGTGTCTGGTCCAGCCCCTGGCTCCAATTAGGCCCGGAGCGCATTCGTGGCTGCACCCGGCCACGCTCGGCTTGGCTCCATCCCACACCCTCACAAACACCTGGAACCTCGAAACAAGATTCGCCCCTGGGAGTGGACAGGCCCTAGGAGTGGGCTGGGATCTGATCAGGTCCTGGGCATGTGAAATGTGCACTTGCAGGAGCTCGTGGCCTGGGAGAGGCAGAGTCCCCTTGGCTCAGAGGGCCCCTCAGAGGCGGGAGGTGGGGTGGGGCCCTAAAGCAGGAGGCCCCAGGCACGGCCAGGTTTGACAGGGTGTGAAGGCAGCACTGCCTAGGCGTCCAGTGGGCAAGGGAGCCACCCGCCCTGCTAAAGGGCTGTCTCTCCAGCTGCCCTTGCCTTGGATTGCCATGTTCCCTGCCCAGCATAGGGACCAGAAGTGACAGGAAGAGGAGGCCAAGGTCCCAGGACAGATCTCCATCCTTATGTACCAATAGACTTCCAGTATGGACACAGGCCTAGAATGAGAGAATTCTAGAACCAGCAGTCAGCTGCTAGGTTGACAGTCTCATCCCCTGAGCGCAGGACCAGAGACCACTAGACTCCTCGAGCCTACACTCACGGCAGGCCCACACCTGTCAGGCCCACACTGGCAGGTCTGCAACCCTCCAGACTTCTGCCATCCCAGTAGCTTGTGCTTAGCCAGGCCAGTTTGGAGAGCTTGGGGCGGGTGAATGACAGTCACCAGCGTCATTCTTGTTCAGTAATCCTTCGGGTCTCATGGCTTGTGTCAAAGTTTGGTGACCCTGCAGTGTTGAGGCTCTTCCCTATCTCATTTGCAAGAGCCCCTCACTTTCATTTTCACCCCTCATCCCGTAAGTGAATTCTTCTGAAATGTCACACACACACCTCTCTTGTCTTTTCTTTAAGTCTTCATTTGGTGCTCATCAGGGGACCTGGTGAGAAGTCCTTTGATCTTTTCTTCCTGCGGAATCTTGGGGGATGGGTATGGGATAGAGGGAGACTCTGTCCTTCCAAGGCCCCCCACCACCCTCTTTCGGGAGCAAGAGTTGATGAGGCCCGTGCAACAAGGCCTTCAACCCCGTCAGATACAGCAGACGCAAATCTGCCTCCCTTGATGGAGAGGTAAACCCTCGAACTTCAGCTGTGATTGGTGATGTCTGTTAGGGAGCCTCTGATTAAGATCTGCCCTGCGCCCTGGTGTCTGCTGCTCAAGGCAGCTGGAACAGGGGGTTGAGATGCCCTGGGGGCTCTTCTTCCTTCCTGATGCCTGGCACATCTCCCACCATTAGCCCGCTGCTCCAGGGCAGGGAAGCCACTGGGTGAAGCCACCTGGTTGGCTTTACATTTTGGGTCCACTGCACAGAGTGAAATACTTCACGTGGCGGCTGCCTTGGTCTTCAGTGCCTGCCAGCCCATCCCTGGCTCAGTGGGGCCAGTGCCTGTCAACTGGTCTCATTTTCCGTACTGTTTTCCAAGTGCTGACATATGGCCGAAGCACTGCTGGGACCCATGGCCAAGTTTCCCCCATGATCAAGAGGTTGGCTGCTGCGTTGTGCAGTGCCTGGGTCTGCCTAGGACCCTACAGTCTCTGTGACCCTCCCCACCCTCTGAACCCCTCCCTCCCAGCTAGACAGGTGGTTCGGCCCCATTTTCCACCCCTCATCCAAACATGCCTCCTTCACAGAACCCAGGGGCTCTGAGCACGAATGCCCCTTAGAAAGCTATCGACTCTTCAAGGTAGCAACCCCTCCTCCACTTCCTTACCTACCTCCCTGGGCTTGCACACCTCCCAAGACAGGGAACTCTCTCCCTTTCCAGGCAGCCAGCTAGTGTTTAGACAGTGCCCTCTGGGAGAAGTGTTTCCTTGTATTGAGTTTGAGTCCACATTTCCAGAAGCTTCTACCACTCAGCCCTTTCTTCTCCCCTCCCTAAGAGGCCTAGCAGCCTCTATTCCCGTTCCAGCCTCCAGCTTTTTCCGGTGGAGGATGCCTGGGAGGTGCCATGATTCAGGGGTGGTGTGGGCAGGGAGGCCGTAGCCTGCCGCTGAGCCTTCAGCAGCCGTCTCCATGAGCTGAGGGCTGGCTAGCAGTTCTCCATGCTGGGGGATAGACCCTATGACCCTTGAGATGGTCTTCTCCCCTCAAGGCCCTGGCAATCCCTCCACGTCCCACCCTGTGCCATATACAGAGCTGTTGAGTTGGGGAAGGGCTGCTTAGAGCACGGACTCTATCAGGCTGGGTGGAGAAAGGGAATTTTCCTCCAGAATCCACAGGGGCTGGTTTCTTCCCAATCCTCAGGAGCAGAGGATATGGGGAGGGTTGGGGAGGCCACCACACTGCCGTGGTTTCTCCGCCAAATTCCCCAGTCCTAGGAAAGATCCACAGAAAAACCCACAAAAATTTGAACGTCTGAGCTGGGGCTGTGATTGAAATGAATTTTTTTTTTTAAAAAAAAGAAAGAAAAACAAAAACAGAAGAAAAGGAAAAAAATATTTTTAAAAAAACCCCAAAGCCCCTACAGCTCTCGGCTGCCAGAAGGGCTCAAGGCAGCAGCTACATCGAAGAGGGGCAGGGGTATTAAGGTGCTTTGAATGCCGTTAGCTCCCTGGGTCCCTGGGCCGGGCTGTCCCTTCAGCTCAAGTTCTGAGGCTCTGTGTCCTCAGAATAGCTTGGAATTACAAAACCCTTAATAGGCATCAAGCCCTACCTCACAAGGCCAGGCTGAGGTCCCTTCCTGTTAGCCCAGACTCCTGCCTCCGTCCTCCTAAGACACAGCTGAGTCCTCTCCTGTCACTCAGGTGACTACAGTTGCCTCTTGCCAGGTCTCTTAGGTCTCCCTGCCTCTAGAGTTGACCCCCGAGTCCCACCATGCAGGAGATGGCAGGGCACAGAGGAGGGATAGCTTTTGGAAAGGATCAAGAAAGGCTGGCAGTGGCTGCCTGCCGCTGACTCCCCACGCCCTAGGCATCAGCCATCCCCCTGCTCCTCTGCACCTAGTCTGATTGGCAGGTCCTGGGGCTGCGGCATTCACTGAGCTGGGGCTTTGGAAGTCTGGGGGAGGACAGGCTGACAAATTTCATTCCATATTCCTTGATTTTGAGGGGCCTGAAAGATGCAAAGAATTTGTAAGTGGACAGGGCAGGAAGAAGCCACAGAACCTTCCATGAAGGTCAAAGACAGGCTGGCGGAGGAGGAGGGGAAAGTAGCAGGACCCGGCAATAATAATAGTGAACTTTTACACAGTGCTTTTATGTGCCAGGTACTATCCTGGGTATTTTATAGAAATTATTACCTCATTCCATCCTCATAGCAATCCAATGAGGTAACTGCTCGCATTTATTCCCGTTAGGCGAGGGCCAAGAGGCACAGAAAGGTTCGGTAATCTGTCCCAAATCACACAGCTCGTGACTGGTGGGGTTGCATTCGAACTCAAGAAACTTCCCTTTAAGTACAACTATGAGTGTGGGAAACAAGAGACAGAGCCTTGATCTGGGAGACAAGACGCTCAAGTCGCAGTTCCATCCTGTCTGTCCCCAAGGTCTCCTTCATCCTCTCGGGGAGAACGCGACCAAGGCAGGAGCGCCCTCTCCTGGAGGAGGCTCTCCCGGATGCGTCCTTGCTCCGGCCGCCGGAGGGTTGACGCGAGCAAGGCAGGCGACAGAGAGCCCGCTCCAGTTCCGCCCGCTGCCCCGCCCTGTTCCTCTCCGGACTGTCGGCCTCCCGGGTGGCACAGAGGAGCGAGCGCAGCCGCGGCCCAATAGGAAGGCGCGGTGGGGGAGGGGTGGGTCGCGCAGGCGGTGGGCGACAGAAGCACCGCGCGGACGCGTGATTGGCAGCCGGGCCCGCCAGTGAGCTGGGGGCATGGGCGGTGCGCGCTGCGAGCGCGAAACATGGCCGGGCTGACTCCTGGCTGCATCGCCGGCTGCTGTGAGGAAGAGGACGACAGCGTGTCCAGGGCGGCCGTGGAGGTGTTCGCGAAGCTGAAGGTGCTGCGGACCTCGGGAGCCACCCGGGCGGCGCGGCCGGGCGGGCAGGGCGTCTAGCGGAAGTCGGCGGCGCCGCGCGCGCCACGCTTCTCGCTGGTCCTGGCTGTGCCCGGTGTCTCGCTACAGGGGGGCGGCTTGTGAGGCGTCTTTCTCTGCCACGTGGGTGGCCGCGAGCCTTCGCTCTCGCTGTCCCCACGGCCCGTCCCCGGGAGTTCGGGCCGGCGCAGCGCGTATGCTGCACCGTGACTTCTGTCGCCCGGAACTGCGAGACCAGACTGGGCCAGTGAAGCGAGTGCAGAGCCGCGGAAGGCACAGGCCCGGGCCTCCAGGGGAGACGGGCGCGCAGAACCCGTGACCCCTAGTGGCTAGTGAGGAACGCCTCCCCAAGAGATCGGGTAGCTGTCCGAGGTCCCTCTCGCCCACTCCCCGCCCCTCCCCTCTCGGAGAGGTCTGTCCCCCCCGCGTTCCCACAGCTGAGAACCTGCACAGGTGCCTCGGAGTCTCTTACAGCCCCTACTTGCTACTAGGCCAAACTGCCGTGCGAGTCCAGAGGGGCGTCCTTAGAGGAGGTGGGGTGGCAGGCGGCGGGGGAGTCAAGAATGAGGGGGAAACTGACGCCTGGGCAAGATGGAGGGAGGGAGCACATGGGGGTGGGGGCCGCGCCCGTGCCCTCTGGAGCCTGGTGCGTGCCCAGCGGCACACGTGCGTGCAGAAGTGCACTGCAGCCTTTGAGTGATTCCGGCTTTTTAAAGCTCCCTGGTTTTCCCTTTCCTTGTTTAGGACCTCAAGTGCCCCTTCCTCCAGGGTCTTTACATCACAGAACCAAAGACCATTCTGGAACTGCTGTGTAGCCCCTCGAAGTACCGCTTGGAAATCCTGGAGTGGATGTGTATCCGGTAACTGGATTGTTTCTTTCTTCCCTACCTCGGGCACACCTGGCAGGTGCCACTCAACCTAGCTGGGTGACATGGATTTGGTTATGTTTATAAGTAGCTGTCCTCCCAGAGGGCTCCATACCATACCCCAGGCCACTGTGAGCAGCTGCTAAGGTAGAAGTGCCAGTTATAGAGCCATGGTCAAATTTGGGGTGATGGTGCCTCCTAGCAGTGCTTGGGGGAGTCCGTTCACCTCCTGGCTGAAGCGCTGAGCTTGGCTTCTGAGCGTTTGCTTTAACTACTGTTTTCAGAGCTGGCAGGGGTCAATTTCAAACTGGGAAGCTCAGGGTCAGGCTGGAGTTGTAAATGTCTTGGGCGTTACTATTGAAGAGTGATAAGCAGGGCCAAGACCACTGGCTTTCCAGTCCTTCAGGTCAAGATGTGGTCTGGTGTATGTGCCTGGTACTGCAGGGTAAGCAAAGCCTGCTAAGATGGGAAGGGGAAAGATCCAGAAAGTCCCCCGAAATGTCTGTTCCTCGGGAGCAGCAGCCCCTGAGCTGAGCTCGGGTGGGGAAGGCAGGTTCCTGTGCTGTTGGGTGTGAGCCCCAGGAGTGGCTGTGCTTGGTCGCTGTGGGATTCTCTCATGAGGCCGGGCCTGGGCCTGCCCCTCTTCAGCCTGGCCTGTCTGCTCTCGCAGCTCAGAAAGATGCCTGGGCAGGAGCCTGGCTGTGGAGTACTGAGGGTTCAGCCTGGATCTAGCTGGTATGCCTGCCGGGCCACAGGATGTCAACAGACCTGGCCCTGGGCCTGGTGTCCTAGTGATGGCTGGCAGGAAGGAGGAGGCATTTTCATATTTGAACCTCTCCTATTGCCTTCCAGGCCCTTCCCCAGGATTCACCCCCAGCCTCTGCTCACCAGCGCTCTCGTAACCTTGTGTTCCCACCGACCTTGTCCTTCCTCCTGGCGAGGAAGGACACATATACTGATAGGACCTTCGAAGAGATCACATGTCCCATCTCCTTTTAAAAAGTCCAGTTCCTAGGGCAAAACATATTTCTCCTTCCCCTGGACACCCACAATTTAAAAAAAAATTAGTTTATTTATGATGAAACTTTTTTAATGTAGGTGAATATATTATTTTGATTTGAAATTTTCAATTACAGTTGACATTCAATATTATTTACATTAGTTTCAGGTGTTCAGCATTGTGCTTAGACATTTATATAATTTACAAAATGACACCCACAAAACCTTTGAGCACACTCCTGCCGGAGCCCTCAGCCCATTAGTTATGTGTTGGCCTGCTGTCCCGTCTGGCTCTCCAACGCACCAGAGCTACCGGAGGGCAGGTACCGGGGGGACTCCCCCATCAGCCCCAGGCCACAGCGTGGTGTTGTACTGACAGGCAGGTGCACAGACGCACGCACGCCTGTGCCATTCCAGGTGCCTCAGACGTGGATGGGTGTCCTTAAGGAGCTTGGGCTTTAATGGCCACAAAAAACTCAGGCATGAATCGCGGTGGTGGACACACCTCTGCAGTCTGCGTGCTGTGGACATTGGCAGGGAGGAGGTGGCATTAGGTCTGGGGGAGGAAGGGTAATGGCAGATGCTTGTTTTGTTAGGAGCAGATCGTTGAGGTGTGGGAGGGAAAGCTAGGCAGCAGTGGCCTGAATGGCATCCCAGGGTAGTCCCAGAAAAAGGTGCCAGGACCCGGATCGGAATGGCAGATGGACAGCCACTGCTAGCCTTGAGGGGACCAGTCCTGGTTCAGGAACCGAGGAGGAGCGAGAGTACTAGGGATGGCCTGGGCTAGTGCAGGGGCCTTGAGTGCGCTCCCAGGAGGAGGGAGGCCAAAGCCACATCTTGGAGAGGCTCTCGTGAGAGAGAACCCAGCCCTACATGGCCCAGGGAGAAGCTGGGGACTGGGCCACTCTGCTGGCCAGAGAGGGATGGGGTGGGGGGAGTCTACAGCTGCATTCCTGAAACGCTTTTGGTACTTTTTTAAATATAAGAAACTGGATCCTTCTTATGACCCCAAGCTGATAAAAGGACTGGACAGAGTTCCGTTCCTCTCCAAGTCCATGTTGTCTTTCTTTGCACATGGCTTCACCATTCCAGCCTTTGTTTAGGGCCGCCTTGTTCACCTTTCTGTGGGCAGAGCTGGAAGCTGCGCCCAGTGTTGGTTGGGGGACTCGGTGTGGTGGCTCTTGGTCGCCCATGTGCCACACTGGCCCTCAGTGCAGGGGCTGGGGCAGAGCCACAGTGCCCCCTGGATGGCTGAGTTCGAGGCACGTGGGTTTCCTTGCTCCTGGAAGAGCTGTACTTGCTTTCAAGGCCATGGCGCGGTTAGTTTCTGCCCCGCTTCCTGCTGCTCCAGGAAAATCAACTTTAGTGAAAGCCCTCTCCCAGCGAGGTTACTCAGGCTTCTATGGATTTGTTCTTCAGTGCGTCTAAATGCTTTGCTGTGGTCCAGCTGATGGATTGCCGGAGTACTCTCCAATGCTCGAGGGCCTTGTGGGTGGGAACATTGCCCGCAGGCAGGTCCAGGGGCCAGCCGCCTAGCATTTCACACAGAAGGGCTCCATCTCTCCCCTGCTGTCTTTGAATGGTGAGGAGGGGTTGCCTTAATAAGCCATGAAGATAGGCACGCAGCTGAGGCCACTGAGTCCAGCCCTTTCTTTGCTGCAGTCCTGCAGCTTGGGGCATGGGGCCTTGGTCCAGGGTGACCCTGGACCCAGGCTAGCTCCCAGGGCCCCAGCATGGTTGGGGCAGGTGTGGCCTGGGACCTAGGTATTTGGAGGCATGACCCCAGGGAAGGAACAGTGAACCCTCCCCACGGAACAGCTACTGTGCCTTCTCACCACGCTGAGTTGCAGCTGGGATTGCTGTCTCCTCCCCCAGGGGACTGGGGCTGTGACCCCAGAGCCCATAACTCTAGGAGCCCCTAAATGGCTTCAGGCTGTGAACTGCAGTAGCATAATCCGTCTCGGATTTATGCTTTTTTAAAAACAGAAAACATCCCTCTGCTGAAAGTGCTAGGTGTAGACATTTACTAACGGCAGATCATTCCATGGCAAGAGGCCATGCTCATTTATTTGTTAAAACTCACTGGCTGCCTTTTCTGTGCTGGCTGCCATGTTAGGCCCCAGAAATATGGGGCAAAAAGCCAGCTCCTGTCCTTGGCGAGCCTGCAGTCTGGGGGACAAGAGTCCCGTGGAAGGACAGTGCCCAGGCCCTGCCGTGATGGAGGGATGCCAAGGTGGCTTCCTGGAGGTGGTGACGTCAGCCATGGACTTCTCAGATGTGTTTTATCTATTCACTGTGCTCGGACAGGAAGGCAGAGAAGAGCAGACACACCGCTCGGAAAGGTGCGGGAGGGGACCCAGGGGACTAGCAGGACAACAGCAGGAAAGGCTGTCCTCGGACATCTTCCAAACAAATCTGTGCTGTGATTTAAGGAAAAGCTGACCCTTTGCTTCCTTCTGATAAAGAGCTAGAGCTCTGACGAATTCCGTTTTGTCTTCTTGGGCAGTCATTTCGTGTTTTTACCGTGAGAATTTTAATTGCAGATTTCAAATGTATATTTCTGAGCTAAATATTTTGGATTTTTTCCCCCCGATAATTTAGGGACTTCAAATTCACATCACATAAAATTACCCAATTTAAAGTGAACATTTCCTGGGCATTTAGCACGTGCATGAGTAATTCACTTTTTCGGGGGCACGTAAGGGGCCACGAGGGGGCCTCTGCAGCTGGCTCAGCCCTGACTGCTCTTGCTCTTTCCTTGCAGCGCCTGTCCCTCCTGGCATGGCAGGTTCAGCTCGTGGAATGGGGCCTCGGCCGAGGTGAAGATCCAAGGTGGGTCTCTGGTAGAGGTGTTTGGATTTGGGTGGTGGATTCCGGGCAATTCTGAGCTTGGGCATAGCCTCTTTAGTGAGTTGTGGATTTACCATAGGACGAGTGTTTTCTTCTGGATGGTGCACACCCTGTGGATGTTGCTAGAACTTTCTAGACTCAGGTTCCCTCCCCTACTGGCATAGCGAATGGGAGCACTCCTCTTGCAGGGGCATGTAAATCAGGCCGAGAGCCTGTCGCCCTGCCAGCTCATTCCCCAAGTCACTGTGGGCAGAGATAGGGGTTCTCGCCAATGTCACTGGTGGATGCATCCGAGTCTCACTGGTATGTGCAGGTTCACACTACACCTGGTGTTCCTGGGAGCACGCGAGGCAGCTCTCCATGGGGGTTTGTCTTGTAACTGCTTCTTTCAATCCTTTCTTGGCAGAAACTAACCCAGCACCGAACCTTACTAGGTCAAGATGAGCAAATTACAGTACTCAACATGGTAGCTAACTCTTCACCTTCCCAGTGGTGTCTCTAAAAGTCAAAATTGCCATGGATGGGCCTGCATTTGACCCAACAACTCCAGGGTGGGTAAACTGGACCCTGGAATCCTGATCCATGCCCCAGTTGGCATTGCCAAATTAATTAGCTGGGGACAGTTGTCTTCGGGGCTAAAAAAAAAAGCCAGAAGAACAGGGCATTCTGTCTTGGAGCCTGCAGGTCTGGCCTGTGGGCCAGCCTGGGCTGCACAGGAAGTTGCCCTTCTTCCCAGTGCTATAATGTCTGGCACTTTCCTACTGATGGAACAATGTCCAAGCTGGGTAAGCCTGGCCATCAGACCGCACCTGAATTTTTTACCGCATGTGCACACACAGGTGCTAACCCTGGCCCTCAGCCCTGACGCAGCCTTGACCTTGCCATCCCCGGCCTCTGTTTCCTCTTCTGTAAAGCGTGAGTGAGAACTTCAGCCTTGCCCACTTTGCAGGAGCGCACTGAGTGTCAGAGCAGGGGTAGACGTAAGCGCTTGTCAAGGAGTGTCATTGGGAGAAACCAGGACAAGTTGAGGGGATCAGAATCACGAATTCACCTGACAGGTATTTATGGCGCGCCTGCTACGCGACCCGCACTATTTTAGGTGCTGGTGGTGCGGCAGTGAGTGGTACTGTTCTCATGGTGCTTAGGTGCTAGCTGGGAGAGACAGGTGATAAACAGAAGGCAGCAAGATTCTCAGTATGGACGGTGGGAGGCACCATACACAAAGCCAGGGGAGGGCAAAGCGGTGTCTGGGTGGGTTGGGAGAAGAGCGGTGCTGTTGACGTGTCTGGGGAAGGCCTCTCTTTTAGATAGAGATTTGCAAGAAGGGAGGAAGCGAGCCAGGCAGATACCAGGAAGAACGGTGTTCAGGGCACGAGTGTTCAGGCTTCTGTGTGCCTGGCAGCTCTGAGGAACAGTTAGGAGACCAGGGTGACTGGTGTGGAGCGGAGAGCAAGGGGAGAGTGGTGGGGTGAGGTCAGAAGGGCGATGGGGCAAACCGAGTCAGGCCTCGTGGGCCACAGAAGCACATCGGCTTTTGCTCAGAGGAAGGCTGTAGCCTGGCTTTGGCTTTCACAGAGTCCCTCGGGCTGCTGGCCTGAGAACAGGAGGCCCAGGCAGAGGCAAGGAGACCATTGGGACACTCTTGCGATGATCCAGGCTAGAGATGGGGCAGTGGAAGGGCGATACTGCCCAGATCCTGGATTTATAGTGAAGGGAGAGTCGGCTAGACTCCCTGAGGCTTGGATCTGGACTAAGAGGGCCTGGGGAGGACACGAGGGTTTGGGGTTAAGGGCTGCGGGAAGAGCGGGTGTGCTTGGGGTATAACTGGCCTTTGTGTGGTGTTCCAAGATTACTAATGCTTTCGTATTTGCTTGCTTCTTGCACCGAACCTTCCACATCAGTTGCCAGAGTTACGCCTATTCTGCTGCTGAGGCACATGGGAGTCGGAGATGGACCTTGCCTGTGAGGTTGCCCTGGCATTGGCCCCAGGCTTTCTGATCTCCTGGCTTTTCTCTGTATACCAGATGATTCTTTAGAAAATGCCCAGAGCACCCTGGACTCAGTTTCCCAGTCTGTAAAATGGAGCTAAGACCCCCTTCCTACAGTTTCTGACAAGAGAAAAGGAGACGATGACATGAGAGGCTTGTAGAAAATTGACATATGTGAGCAATGGTTCCTTTTGCTCTGGCCTGGTGAGGTCTCTGAAAGGGCAGCACCAGCGTGTTTGGAAGGTTCCCTGACTTCTGTCGTTTCCTCCGGCAACTGCCTGGCTTCTGCTAGAAGCCACAGTTTCCTATATGGAAGAGCATTGGATGCGATCCCTTATTTTTAGGCGAGGAAGCTGACACCCAGAGAGGGGCAGTGACAGGATGCAGGTCACACAGCACAAGGCTGTCCTGGCACCTGCTTCCTTGTGCACCCGGGTCTTTCAGGCCCGGCCCGGCCTCGTGGGCACTGGGCCCGCCGACACTGGAGCAGGACCACCCTCCCCAGTGAACCGCTGGGGATCCTGCATGTTTGTGCACCCCCTGGGTGCACGGCATCCTCTCCTGTTTGGGTGGGTGTCTGCAGTAACAGGATCCTTGTGTTCCGACAGAGATGGTGAAACTAGGCCATGAGCTGATGTTGTGTGGGCTGGATGACCAGGAGCTCCTGAAGGTGAGAGGGGCCATCTCTGTCCCCATGCATCCCTAGTCCCTGCTCCCTAGCCTCCCAGGGCAAGAACCCGTAGGATACCCTTGAATAGACTAGCCATCCCCAGGGTTGAGGAGGAGGGTGGCTGAGGAGCCCGAGGTGGATGACCAAAGGGACAGAGAGTACATCCTGTCCTCGATCAATGACTTCATACACACTGGCACTGTGGTAAGTACTTTACATGCCAGTAATTGTCACAGCCACTCTTGGCAATAGTACTTGTCTTAGCCCCATTTCACAAGGGAGGTGACAAACAACACTGAGCCAAGGTCACCCAGTGACAGAGCCTGGTCTCAAACCCAGGTCCCGGAGCCCATGTACTTTCCCCAGGGGTCATGTAGTAACTCCGTGTTAACTTTTTGAGGAGCCGCCAAACTATTTTCCGAAGTGGCTGCACCATTTTACATCCCGACCAGCCGTGTGCGAGGGTTCTAGTTTCTTCACACCCTCACCAACACTTTTTATTGTCCGTCTTTTTGATTCTAGCTATACCGGTAGATGTGAAGGGCCGTCTCATTGTGCATTTCCCTGATGACTAATGACGTCGAGCATTTTTTCATGTGCTTATTGGCCATTTGTGTATCGTTTTTGGAGAAATGTTTCTATTCAGTTCTTTTGCCCAGTTTTTAACTGGGTTATTTGCCTTTTTATTGTTGAATTGTAAGAAATTATTTATTCTGGATACAGATCACATCAGATATTTCATTGATAAGTATTTTCTCACGTTCTGTGGATTGTCTTTTCACTTTCTTGATGTGTCCCTTCAGGGCACAAAAGTTTTTAGCTTTGATGAAGTCCAATTTATTTACTTTTTCTTTTGTTACTCGTGCTTTTGGTGTCATATTTAAGAATCCATTGCCACATCTAAAGTCGTGATGATTGATGCCTATGTTTCCTTCTGAGAGTTTTGTAGTTTCAGCTCTTATATTGGGTCTTGATGCATTTCGAGTTTGTTTTATGTATGGTTTAAGGTATGTGTCCAACTTCATTCTTTTGTGTGTGGCTGTCCAGTTGTCCCAGTACCATTTATTGAACAGACCGTTTTTTCCTCATCGAATTGTCTTGGCATCCTTGTTGAAAATCAGTGAACTGTAAATATGAGGATTCATTTCTAGATTTTCCAATCTAGTCCTTATGCTAGTACCATGCCGTCTTGCTCACTATAGCTTTGTAGTAAGTTGTAATCTTCCAACTTTACTCCTTTTAAAGATTGTTTTGACTATTAGGTGTTTTGAAGTTCCACATGAATTTTAGAATAAGCTTGTCAGTTTCTGCAAAAATGGCTAACTGGGATTTTGAAGGAGATTGCATTGAATCCGTAGGTCACTTTAGGGTGTACTGCCATCAGCTGCATTAAGTCTTTCTATTAACGAACATGGACTGTCTTTCTACTTATTTAGGTTTTATTTAATTTCTTTCAAAAATGTTTTATAGCTTTCAGTATACACGTCTTATACTTTTAAAAATTTATTCTTAAGTATTTTATTCTTTGTGATGCTATTATTGATGAAATTGTTTTCCTAATTTCATTTTGTATTGTTTATTGCTAGTCTGTGGAAATACAATAGATTTTTGCTTATCGCTTTTGTAACCTGCCACCTTGCTAAACTTGCTTATTAGTTCTAATGGTATTTTAGTGGATTACTCAGGATTTTCTACTTATAAGATCATGCCATTTGCAAATAGAAATAGTTTTCCATCTGCATCTCCATTTTGGATGCTTTTTATTTATTTTTCTTGCCTAATTGCTCTGGCTAGCACCTCCAGTATAGTGTTGAATAAAAGTGGCAAAAGCGGACATCCTTGTTTTGTTCCTGATTTTAGGGAGAAAAGCATCTGATCTTCACCATTGAGTATGATGTTAGCTGTGGGTTTTTTATAGATGTCCTTTATCGGGTTAAGGATGTTTCCTTCTATTCCTATATTGTAAAGTTTTTATCATGAAAGGATGTTGAATTTTGTAAATGCTTTCTCTGCTTCTACTGAAATCATGGGGGTTTGTCCTTTATTCTATTCTTCCTTTATTTGTGATGTTGCAAGTTTCCTTCCGGTATCATTTCACTACAGTCTAAAGGTCTGCCTTCAGCAGTTCCTTTAGAAGTGGTCTCTTGGGTCCATATTCTCTTAGGTTTATTTATTTATGTCTAGCTGCCATTCATTCTTGATGGATATTTTCACTGGATATAGAATTTGGGGTTGGCAGTTCTTTTTCCACAGGTTCTGATGAGAAACCTGTAATAACTTGAATCATTTTTCCCCTGTTACTTAACAATTTTTTCTTTGTGATTCGTTTTCAGCAATTTGATTATGTGTTTGTGGGAAGATTTCTTTGGGCTTGTCCTGTTTGGATTTGCTCAGCTTCACAAATCTGTCTTTTGCCAAACTTGGGAAGTCATATCTGTTTTCGCTCTGGATAGTTTCTGTTAATGTTTTCAAGTTTGCTGACTCTTTCCTCTGTCCCCTCCAATTTGCTACTGAGTCCATCAGTGAGTTTTTAATTTTAGTTTTTCTATTTTCCACTTCTATGATTTCTATGTGTTTTTAAAAAATATTTTCCGTTTCTATGCTGATGTTTCTATTTTAACGTTTGTTTCAAGAGTATTCATGGTTACCTATTCAGCATTTTTATAATGACCACTTGAAATTTGTCAGATTATTCCAGCATCTGTGTCATCTTGCCATTAAAGTCTGTTGATCGTCTTTTCTCATGCAAGTTGAGATGTTCGTGGTTTTCTGCTTCGTGTGCCAAGTAGCTGTGGATTGCATCCTGGGCATTTTGACTGTCGTTTTGACTCCGGGGGCTTGTGAAATTTAATGGAGAACGTTGATATTTGCATTTTAGCAGGCGCCTCACCCGGTGGAATGGGAGATTCCCTGCCCTGGGAGTGCTGGCTCCTGTAGTTTTCTCTTGCCCGCCACGATCTTGCCTGGAGTCTGGGGTGTGAGAGAACAGAGGAGAGAGAGAGAGAGAGAGAGAGAGAGAGAGAGAGAGAGATCAAGTAGAGGGGGTGGCACCTCCAGGCCTGGACTTGGCAAAACCTGGTCTGTGAGCATTGCTGTGACCCTTCCCTTAGTTTTTATTAAATATTTAAAAAAATAAATATTTATTGTGGTAAAATATACGTAGCATAACATTGACAATTTTAACCATTTAAAAAATTTCCCAGTGGGCCCCGAAGGGGCTCTACTCTTTTTAAAAATACATTTTTATTGTGATAAAATACACACAACATAAAACGAACCATCCGAACCGCTTTAAGGTCACAGTCAGGGCCGTTTAAGCATTCGCAGTGCCGTGCACCATCCCCGCCTTCCATCCCTAGAACTCTTTATCTTCCCAAACTGAAACTCTGTGCCCAGTTTGTCAGCCATTTTTAAAACAGACAATTCAGGAGCATTTAGTATATTCCTAATGTTGTGCAACCATCACCTCTGTCTAGTTCCAGAACATTTTCACTGTCCTAAGAGGATATCCACGTCCATTAAGCAGCCTCTCCCCATTACCCACAGGCCCTGATACCCACTATTCTGCTCTCTCCATTTCGTATAAATGGAGTCATATGATATGTGGCCTTTGGCGACTGGCTCCTGAGCACATTATTTTCAAGGGTCATCTATGCTGGAGCATGGATCAATACTTCATTCCATTTTATGGAATGAAAAATGAAAGCAAAAGAATAATTTATGTTGGCATTAGTGAGTGTTGGGAATCAGGGCGTGGGAGAAAGGAGATATGGGTATAAGATAATTAGGTTTAATCAAACCCTGTAGTCTAGAATGTGAATTGGGAATATCAGTGTGAGATCCTGATGTATTTTAACTTAAAAACTGTGTTTTATGTGTGTGTATGCAGGCATTTCCTTGCTTTGTCTCCCGAAAAGGCCAAGAACAATGATGTCCGGTTGTAATATAAGCGTGGGGCAGGAAATGTACCAGTTGAGGCAGGGACAGCTTGTCATACCAGAGAATAAGACTTACAGTCATGTCCAAATGATTCAGGAGACAGCAACTGAAGCCCTCACTGGCCAAAGGGGACATTGTGGAGATGATGCACACATTATAAGGACAGTGACTACAGTAGACTGAGGGCCTTTACGTATATTTAAATCCATGTGTTTGTAGCGATATTTTTATCTTTTTAGTATTATTTATTTATTATGCTGACATTGGTTAATGATATCCAGTAAGTTTTAGGTGTACAATTCAACAGTAAGGTGCATATATATATATCTCATTGTGTGTTCATCTCCCATAGTTAGATTTCTTTTTGTCCCCACATATTTGACCCTTTTTACCTCACCTACCTCCCCTCTCCCCGCACCCCACCCTCCGGTAACCACTAGTCTGTTGTCCATGTCCTTGAGTCTCTGTTCATCTGTCCTGTTTGAGTAACAATATTTTAAAATATCATTTTGATACCAAAAACACAAGCAAAAAAGAAAACATAGATCAATTACACTTTATTAAAATGAAGCACTTTGGTGCTTCAAAAGACACCATCAAGAAAGTGAAGAGAATCCATAGAATTAGAATAGCTGTCAATCACATATCTGATAAGGGTCTAGTATCCAGAATCTCTAAAGAACCCTGATAGCTCAATAGTAAAAAGACAACTCCAAAGAAGATACACAGATGGCCAATGACCACATGAAGACATGCTCCGCAGCACTAGTCATCAGGGAAATGCACATCAAAGCCACGATGAGACCCACTTCACAGCCACGAGCAGGGCTAGAATAACAATAGGAAAATCACGAGCATTGGCGAGGATGAGGCGAAGTTGGACCCCTCATACACTGCCGGTGGGGGTGTGAAGTGGCGCAGGCGCCGTGGAAGACAGAGCGGCGGTTCCACAGAAGGGTAAACCCAGGGTTACCACGTGACCCACTCCTAGCTGCAGACCCGGGAAAACTGAAAACTTACAGCCACACAAAAACTTGCACATGAGCAGGAAGTATTATTCTGGGTAGCCAAAAAAGTAGAAAGAACCCCAATTTTCGTTAACTGGTGAATGGAGAAACTAAGTAGCAAGAATGAACACACTAGCAATACGTGCTATAATGCGGATGAACGTTGAGAATGTTCTGCTGAGAGCAGCTCGCATAGTTTATGAGTCCATTCATGTGAAATATCCAGAAGGGGCGAATCCATAGGGACAGAAAGGGGACCCATGGGTTCCAGGGGCTGGGGTAGGGGGATGGGAAGTGACTGCCAGGTTTCTCTGGGGGGTGATAGAACGTTCCGGACTTCCATCATAGTGATGACTGCACAGCTCTGTGACTATCCCGACAACCACGGGACTGTGCGCTTAGAAAGGGTGAATTCATGGTGCGCGCATTGTACCTCAATAAAAAATAGCAGTGAGGCTGAAAGAAAAGAGCATGTCTGCGAGAGGAGTGCTCCAGGCTCCAAACAGTGAGAGAGCAGCCCGAGGTAGCACGTGCTTGGCCTGTTCCAGAAACAGCCAGCAGGCCGTTTTGGCTGCAGCAGAGCTAGGGTGGGACTTGGTGGGCTTGGGGAGACCTTAGGGCTTTCTTCTCCATGTCTTCGGTGGGTGGCCATCATGTGAAGGAGGTGGCTGGGTGGAACAGAGGTGGCCTCCAGGAGACCTGTTGACAGGCTGGAGCCGTGACTGGGACCTCGGGTGCTGGCCTGGGTGGCCGTGGCAGCAGCTGGATTAGGCTGGGCTCATGAGGTTTGCTGATGGAGGGATTGGGATGAGGTCTAGGGGAGGGAGCCTCGCCTAAAGCATGGGGTGGCCTGGGGTTTCGTGGATTCACTGTGCAGACCTTTCTGGGTGTCCTTGTTGGGTCCAGCCCTTTATTGGGGAACAGACAGGAGACAGATGTGACGAGACCTCTACCTGGCGCTGCTCCCGGGACATTAGAGGCCATGGATGGACTTCAGCGAGGTGGCTGCAGTCTGGCTTGGGGACTGTGGGTCTTAGAGTGGCTGGGCTCTGATAACCCACAGGGGACCTCCGTGGTCCAGGCCTATGGCCCGGGGTGCTCACAGGGAGCTTATGGTCAGGATTGTCCAGTGAGGTCAGTGCCGCAGTCCCAGCCCCAGCCCAGGTTGGCAGAGCCCTGAGCACGGGCACCTACCCCTTCCTGGACATCGAGAGGGGCTGTGGGAACTGGGTCTGTGCTGAGGAGGGGGTGGCAGCCAGGGTGTCCCAGCCCTGGCCACTGGTCAAGGCTTTGTGAAGTTCTGAGTGGCAGTTGCTCTCATGTTTCTGCCTGAGCTGTCCCCTGTCTAGACATTGTCCTACACCCCCATCTCCTACTCCTAGGCTGCCCTTCATGTGTGTCACTCGTGCTCAGTGTCATGTGGGCAGATTGGGAGGATAAGTTAACAGGAGGTAGTGATGAGGCCTGAGTGGCCTGCTGAGGGCATGGAGATGCTACAAGCTTCCAGAGGCGCCAATCCTGTTGATGTGGCCACACAGCTGGGAGCCAGCCTGTGGGGAGTGCCAGGCAGCTCCAGCCGTGAGGCCCAGCACCCACGGACAGGGAGCCAGGCAGCAAGCGTCATAGCAGAGCATGCCCTTGTCCCCAGGGCCACCAGGCCTGAGCCTCTCAGCCCTTTCACTTCAGCTTGTGCCTTCCACACCCACTTTAAGTGCAAATGCTTCTTGGAGGGCTTTATAGTAAGTCACCAGTGATGCTGACTGGGTGGATCACTCTGGTGCATCCCTCGGAATAGCGGATGTGTCGGGGCGGGGCAATGAGGGGCCAAACCGGGGCGGCAGGCCCAGCTTTGTTTCTGGCGGTCCTGCTCACACAGGGCTCTCTGCAGCAGCCCAGGCTGTCGGGCTGTAAGTGGGCCCTGTGGATCAGCTGTGAGCCTCTTCCCCTTTCTGGAAGGAGAAAGGTGTGGTACTTCTGAATGAAGCCTGAGCTCCTGGCTGGGTAGCTGCCCGCAGGAAGCCCCAGCCCCCTTCAGGACAGGGGACGAAGTCAGCTGCTGCGTGGGGACCCTGGCCGTAAGGCCGGCTGCTTGCCACCCAGTGGAGACGAATTTTTGTTCTCCCTGTCAGGAGCGAGGTCCACGGCCCTGTCCTGCTGTGCCAGTAGCTTCAGTCCTTCCTGGCTGGGGAGGGTGTCCTCTTCCTGGAGGTGTTTCTGAGGAAGGGGCTGCCGTCAGGTCCCTGTGGGCTGTGTCCTGCGTGCAGTAGGCCCTGCTGTCTGCCCGCCTACCCAAGAAGCTGCGCTGTCAGACATGTGATGAGCACACACTCCCACACGTGTCTTCGGCACTTGCCACCTCCAGAGAGTGGTCCCGGATATCATTGCCACCCGGGGCCAGCCTTGAACAGGGAGTGCTCAAAGGCAACATATCCTGAGGCCAAGGTGCCCAAGCCAGTTCAAGACACTGCCAGGCGGGGGCCAGGGAGCCAGTGGCTCAGGCCCTTTCTTTCCACTGGCCCACGCTGGGAAGGGTGTGGGGTGGGGGCATGCAGCGCACCTGGCCAGTGAGTGCATGTGGCCTTCCTTGCTCAGGGTCGGGCCTGCACCCAGAAGCAGCTACACTTCATGGACCAGCTGCTGGATGCGGTCGGGAGCCTGACCATCAGCTACGCCAGCTGCTCCAGGTAACGGTTCAGGATGGGCCCTCCACAGAACAGCCGGGGGGTACCCTCGGTCCTCCGTCTGGAGCTGGAGGGCCTAGGGGCCTACTGGGCACCCAGACCCGCCACCAGGCACATCTCTAGCTGGGGTTTCACTACCCGCTCTGGCGACCGCAGCTGGGTACCGGCCCAGGTTCCAGGATGTCAGGGTGGAGGGTTGGGCCTGCAGAGGGCGGGATCCCAGAGGCATGGGGCTCAGCTCCGGCCACCAAAGCAGGCAGGGACTAGAGGAGATCCCTTGTCTCGGCCTCTCTGCTGGCTCTTATTTGGCCTCTTGGGTCTCCCACATGGGACCTCAGCAAGACTGCCAGCACAGCCCCGGATGTCATGCTCCAGCTGGTAACTGTGGCTCTGGGCTGCCTTTGCAGTGTGCAGGAGCACTTCAAGGACACCAAGGAGAAGAATGAGGCGCTGCTGGGGACCTCTTCTCCGGTTCCCACCTACAAGTGCTCCTGAGCCCCGAGAGTGACTTATGGTCCATGGACTGGGAATCCTTCGACAAGCAGAGCAGTGGCTGGCAGAGGTGCTGACCCTGTGAGGTTCTGTGGTCCGGGACAGACTCGGGTATGGCCAGCGACAGCACAGAGCTGGAAGTGTCCGCTCTTCTCTCCCTGTAGGGCGAAGTCCTCTGCAGAGTTGGCAGAGGAGGAGGAGAAGGTGGCGGAGCTGGCCAGGCAGCTACAGGAGAGCGTGGCCAAGGTGCAGGCACTGCGGACTGAGGTAAGCGTGCTGGTGCCGCGGCCGCAGCCAGCCTGTCTTTGCCCGTGTTGTGAGGCTGAAGTGAGGTGGCACGTGCGCTGGCCCTGACGGGTGCTAGAAGGCGGCGGGCGCTCAGCCCACGTGAAGGGGAGAGGCAGACGAGCTCTGGGCATGAGTAGCGAAGCTTCCTGAAGAATGGAAAGGATTGGCCTCAGGCCAGGGGCAGGCAGGGCAGCTTCAAGGGACCCTCTCTCTCTGGCTTCGCAGCACTTTGTGCAGCACAAGCCAGGGTCCGCTGTAAGCAGGGCCCACATCAGCACTCTGGACCAGAAGCTGCGCCTGGTCGTCTCTGACTTCCACCAGCTCGTCATGGCTTTCCTGCAAGTCTACGACGACGAGCTGGGTGAGTGCTGCAAACGCCCAAACCCCTACCTGCACCCGTGCGGCCCCATCATCCAGGCTGTGTACCAGACTCTGACTTCGTGCAATCAAGTAAGAATCACTCTCTCCTCTCCCAGTGCACCCCCCTAGCGAGGGACCCGCGGGCTGGGATGAGGGGCAAGGAGGGGCTTGGCCCGGGCTCCTTGTGAGCAGGTGGCACAGCTGGGCTCCAGGCTGCGGCCCTCAGCTTAGGACCTTGGGTGGGTTGGGGCAGCAGCTTCTCTTGGTGCCGCGGTGGGAGCGAGGGCTCACGTTAACGGACGGGCCCCCGAGGGCCCCATCACACAGGAGGCGTTAACTAAGCCAAGACTCCGGGCCCCGGAGAGGTTTCTGCACTGGCTCCTAGTGGTTGCTCTGCGGCACGCTTTCCCTGAACTTCTTATTGTGGGCATCATTGCGATCACTCCAACTCCTTTAAAAGCCTGATCACCACGGCCATGGGATATTTCGTTCTAGCTTCTGTCGCATTTTGCCTTCAGGGTCTGCCCAAATGTATCACGGCCTCTTCATTTTTGTGTATGACCAGGGACTATGCCATACAGGCAGATGCTCGCCTGTGCGCGCCCTTGAGCCAGCTCACGCAGACAGGGAAGAGTGGTCGCACGCTGCTGAGCCCACTACATGGATAGTTACTCATTTTGTCGTTCCACCTTTCAGACCCCCAGAGCCGACCTAAGCACGGGCTTTGGTCGCGATTGTGAGCACAGCTGCCACGCGTGGAACACTTCCACTGGCTCAGAGCCTCCACTTGGTCTTTTTTTTAACAGAAAGGCTCCTGGACTTGCAAGCCTCTGGTTAGCCTGTCCTTTGCGACTCTTCCAACTGGGCGAGTTAGGGTACAGTCCTCTCCATCAGAAAGGCCCTTTTATTCTGGGTCATTGATTCCCTACCATGGGACATTTTCCCACTGTGCCACTGGCTTTGCTTGGCTACCAGTGTGGGATGGGGCACAAGATAGCGTGGCATCCCCGCTGGGCCAGGAGGAAGGAACTTAGGTTGGAGAACTCTGGTGACTCTCCAGGTAGCTAGGAGTCCTGCCATCACCCAGGGCCGTCCTTGGAGGTGAATGCCACATGCCGAGGACCTAGGAAGGCGCACACGCTCAGTGTGAACCTGGGTGGGAAGCGGGAGATGCCCTCTGTAGGTCAGACCACCAGCACGTGACGCCCACGTGCGTCCCTCCTCCCTCCCTCCGTCCCTTCCAGATGTTGAAAGTGGTGGCGGAGATCACTGACAGCTCGGTGAGAGCCGTGGAGATGGTGAAGCAGCAGCAGGATGAGAAGATCTGCTGGGGCAGCGACCACTCTGTGATGCCTAGGTATGTGGTCGCCACTTGCGGTGGCTGTGCCTGGCTGCCCGCTTGGTAGTCAGGGACAGGGCTGTCCCAGTGTGCCTCAGCTTAGCACCTGACTCATGCCTGGGCTCCTTCTGTGCTCAAGCAGAAGCTCCCCAATGGTAGCATTTGGGGACCGGCCGTTACTTCTTTCTCTAATGCATAAAGTGTTCCTTCCCTTGAAAAAAATACTTTTGACAGATTATAAAATCAGAACATTAATTGTAGAAATTCGGGATAACCCAAAGACGTGCAGAGGTAAAATAAAAAGCAATCCATAACCTGGTGGTCCAGACGTGGCCGGTGTTAATATTTTGGTCTATTTCCCTCCATTCTTTTCCCTTTTGTTATTTTTTATCTCTTTGTATAAGTTCAGTGTGATCACAGCACATGGACACTTTTATATTATGTTCCTTCCCTTGGACCTCACTGTAAGCAATTCCCCATATTCTTGAAGTACCGTTTTTAATGGTCAGACACTATTCCATTCAGGCATTTGCTATAATTCGCTTACCATTTTCGATTACTTGAAGCTGTAGGTCATTTTCACATTTTTAATATTATTCATAATGCCGTTGCAGGATTTATAATAGTGTAAGAGGGAAACAAGGCAAAGCTTTATCACTGGGTAGCGCTCGGATAGATAATGGAATATGTATACGGTGGGATAGCATTCATTGGTGATGGTGACATGAGGAAATGCATATTCTAGCACGCTGAAGGGAAAATGCAGAGTAAAAAGGAAATAAAAGGGAAATAAAGGAGGATAAAGTAATGGCCTCACCTTTCTAAAGGAAAACAGTTTAGAAGAACCCCTCTCAGGAAATGCGCCTCAGCGTGGCCATTGCTTTTTTCCATGTCGGAATCAGGCGGCTTACTTTGATTTCTGTTTCCTTAAAACTGCTCCGTACTCTTCAGGTAGTCATTCCCCAAAGACACATATTACTTAGGTAGCCCTACCATTGTCAAGCTCAAAGGAAGGATGCAGGGGACATGCTTGGACATGAAGTGCATTCACGTTTGAATTCTGTCCTCACGATGGGGTTCCTGAGTTCGCGGTGGTGAGGCCAAGCGGTCTCCATCGTTCTGTACCCTTGTCAGCACTGGGTGTGATCCTTCCGACACTTCTGCCGTTGGATGGGGGCACAGATGTAGCTGAATTTCGTTTCAGTTAAGCTTCTTTTCTGAGTAAGTTTACTTTTTTGTTGTTTTGGAAGTAACACATTGAGGAAGCTTTTTCCTTTGATGAGAAATCCAGCCATTAGGGAGGCGTCTCAACTCACAGGGATAGAAACGTGAGAGAGTTGGAATTTTCCTCGTGCTACAGCGAACCCCATTTATTCCAGTTCAAATGATTTTAAAGCCAGTACTGCGCTGCGAGGAATAGCGCATGCCAGGAGCCTAGAAAGCCCCGCGTGCGTCTTCCTGCCTGCGGCTAATGGCTGTCCCGGCTTCGTGATACTTGTCTTTGTTGCTCTTATGGAAACTCCTTCTTCCATGCACAGTCCCTTTTCTGTTCTCGTTCTCCGTATTCTCCTGGTCGCTGGCTTTTGACAGTTCAATTAGACTCTGTCTTGGTGTGGATTGCTTTCAGTTTCTCCCACTTGGAGTTTTTTGAGTTTCTTGGATGTTTAGCTTCGTGTTTTTCGTGATCGGTCAGACAGTTGACGATTCTCCCTTCTCCTTCACTTCCTGCTCGCTCCGAGCCTCGGATCAGTCAGAGGTGATCGCTCAGGGCCCTCTCAGGTCTCCCCGGGGCATCTGCACAGCAGGGGCATGCACGTGGCCCTCGAGACTCCCTGGGCATCTCATTCCCCAGTCTCTCTCGTGCTTTCTGCTCAGTCTGTCATTTGCCTCAGCTCTTATCCACTGCCTCAGGCAGCAGCCACTACAGCATTTACCTGTAAACCTCTCCTCCCGCTGTGCCCCCATCTCCGCATGAAGTCTCTAGGCATCCCTCTCCTCGGGCAGCTGGCCCTCTCGCCGCTCTTGGCCTTGGCTCACACACTTGTCACGTGTATACCAGGCACTGAACTGACTGAACTGCACCAGAATCCTCCGTTTTCAAATTTATCACAGCGTTTATCCTAATCACCGCTGTCGCTCTGACTCTCACCCCCAGTCCATATAATTGCTGTTTATACAATGCTTACAATCCACGCCGTCATTAATATAATAACAATCGTTAGTGTTCGGCTCTGCACGCCATCTCACCGATGGTCACAGGACGGGTGGCAGGTTTTACTTTTTAGATAGGCACCATTTCCATCTAAGCTGTGTGAACCAGCTCTGCCTTCCCCTCTGTGCTTCGTTGGGTGGCGCTGCCTTCCCGCTTGGGGGGTTCAGTTATGTCAGTGCAGCTTCGGGATCGTGTTTGAAATGAGTTCTTGGGCTGTAGACATGCCAGAGAAACGGTCCGTGCCAGTCGGAACCGGCTGTGCGTTTCCCCCGTTCTCACCTGACAAATCGAGGACTTTGGTCTCCACAACCCCCTCATGCCCCGCCCCCCGTGGAAGCTCCAGGCTATATTCATTGTCTGTCCCATCATTATTCACCAGTCACAATGCCAACCGCATGCATCTGAAGCCCCATTTGCCTCCCAGCCCTCCGGAGACCCCAGTGCCATGAAAAAACAATACCTTTTGCAAACAAAGCAGCCTCATCAGTGCTGGGAGCAATGCACCAAGGGGAGGTGGTAACAGGTTTCTGGAAGCCAGAAAGGAGATGGGAGCCATTCAATGCATGCAAAGGGTGGGGAAAACCACGGTCCGAGGAGCAGTGGAGAAGCCCCGCTGCGCAGTTGTGGGGAGGGCGCAGGGGCGAGGAGGCTGAAAGCGGAGGGCGCAAGCAAAGCAGGTGTCTGTGGATCAGTGCTCCCGGCGAGACCGTTGCCTGCTTTTTTAGTGAAGACAATGATCAAAATGAGTGCCAAACCTCGGTTCCTGGTGTGGCTGGCGGCAGTCCAGGTGAAGCCCACCTCTTTCTGGCTTCTGAGGGTCCATGGCATGACACAGGTGCCCACAGAGTGCCCGTGGGGGTGCGGGGGAGACCCTCCACAGAATGGGTGACTCCACCAGAGCACAGCGGGGCCAGCGCCATGCAAGATAGAAGAAAGATCTGGAAAAGCAGGGCTGATGGCTCACGCAGAGAAGAGAACTTTCCAACAGTCTTGAGTTCAGATACCCAGCACGGCAGGTCTCCTAGTAATGTCCTTTCGTTATACCGCCGATGAGATGTCGTACGACATGAAGGCTTGTTTTATCAATTAACTTGTGGTAAGATCAGTTTATTACACATTGCTTCACTTAGAGTCACGGAACCTGTCAACAACATTAAGTAATGACTTACTATATCATGTCCAAGTGAGAACCCACGCAGAGAAAATCAAGCAAATAGTCTTAGAAGTTGAAAAGGCTTGCCAAAGTATTGAGAAGTCAGTGGAAAGAGTAGAAAACAAAATGAGGCAACAAATCTGTAAGCATAGACGGAGAAGAGACAGATAAAATGATGACAAAGATGACTGACGCAGAGGCCTGATCCAAGAGGCTAACAGAGAAAGAGAGGAAGGGAAATGGAGGGTGGCGGTTACCCGTGAAGAGACGGGCGTGCAGAGCTGAGGGGCTGAGTCTCCATATTCCAAGCCCAAAGCAGGTGGAACCCAAAAGACGGACCCCAGCCAGCCTCCTGACGTCCAGGTAGCAGGGCTGGGGCTGGGGCTCATGCTTGCGGAAGGAAAGCGTGTGCCCTCCGGAAGCGGATGCTTTGCGCATTCAGAGGGCCAGGGGCTTCCGGCCTAGGATCCGAAACCCAGCCAAGCTCTGAGCCAAGAGAGGGCCAGGTAGGGACTTGAGCCTGGGACAAGGGAGACGTGAGCTGATTTAGCAGCCGGAGCGGAGTGGGCTGCAGGGGTTTAGAGGTTGGGAAAACCTGAGGATTCCGGAGAGGCAGATGATACCCAAGGGGACTTAGGAAAACCTCATCTGTGGAAAAGTGTGATCACAGCAGGAACTGTGTTGACCGGACCACAGCGGGAGCATCGATGACAAGTGGGGAGGTTTGTCAGGGCTGGTCTGGAGTAGGCTGAGCTTGGTCCAGCTCTGGCTAGGAGTCTGTCTGCTCCAGCACTGCGCTGAGGCTTGTCACCCTGATACACAGCCCGTGATTCCTGAGCTTCAGAGTTGCCCTTGGGAAGGGTGGGGCCAGATGCCAATGAACTGCTTCGCGTGCTGCGCATGCCACATGCAAAGGGGGGGAGAATGGCCCAGGAGGCCAGGAAGCAAGCTGGTAGAGGAAGGACTAGGTGTCTAAGTTAAGGCACCACCACCAGGAAAGCCCCCTCTGTCCCTAGTATGGGAGATGGGAGTGAGCTAAACTCCATGCTCAATGGTCATCATCTGAAGTTGGTACCTTGAGAGGCAAGTGCATGTTGTGGCAGTGTCCCCCACCCCTTAAAGCCAAGCAGCAGGTCACAACTAAGGCTCGTGTCACTTTATTTATATAGGATTAAAGGACAATAACCTCCCCTCTGCATCCCCTGCTCTCTGCGGGGTGGGCAGGGGTCTTCCATCTGCGCCCAGCCTTCCATGCTTTCTAGCATGTGGTGCTCTCTAGCTCCTGGCCCCCTCAGCAGCCCCTGGGTCACCAGTTTTTGGGTCATGGTGGGAGTCGGGTCCCCTGGCTGCAAGCCCCTTGAGGGTTGAGGCGAGGCACTAGACTCACTTTGTGGTTTGCATTTTTTTTTTTGCTCTGCAGCCACAAAAATGGAAGAACTAATTCAGAAATATAAGCTCTTCAAAGACTGTCTGCGCAAAGCCCCAAAGTAATCTGGGAGCTGGAAATTGTGCCCTGGAGAGCCAGGCGGCTGGAGAGGACCGGGCCATCAGCAGGAGAAGCAGTTACAGTTCCGTGTTCTGGGGGCACAGCCTCCAGATGTCCAGGCCTTCAGTTCCTTTGGAGGGGAAGGAGGAGGGGGCAGGGGTGGGGCAGGGTAGTGTAACCTGGACAGAAATGAAATTTTTGGTTCAAAGAAGTTGCCTCCAGCCTGCTTTTTGCTTCCATGGCTCCATGTGACCACCTCCTTCTCTCTGCTGTCTGGCCCGGGCTGAGAGGCCCCTGGCACCTGCTGCATAGTCCTCCTTTCTTCCCATCCTGGCTGTCCTGGGGCCTGGGCTATGCCTGGCATAAGCCTCCGCTGTCCTGGGGGGCCTGGGTCCTGCCCCTCTCTCGCTCCATCTGCCCTGGGCACTGGCAGCTCCCATCACTCTCCCCTACCACCGCCCAGTTAAGCTTGGCAGTGCCAAGCACTCGAAGTCTCCGCCTCACCACGATACCTGGCCGCCTGAGACTGGAGCCTGCCCCTGCCCCAACTGCCACCTCCCCTGTGACCAGCCTCAGGGTCCCAGGTGGGGACTTCTTGAAGCCCCTCGGCCTGGCCCTTGGCACCCATTGCATCTGGGATCTGGCGGGCCGGGCCCATGTCTCCTCCTCCCTCCTCCCCAGGGTACGTACCCGGTACAAACCTGGGGAATTTCTGCTGGTGGCCTGACTGGTTGTCCAGGAAGCTGCTCTCTGGGCTTCTCAGGGTGCCGCAGTATCTTCCTGAGCAGTGTGCCTGTCACAGCCACCTCCCTCCCTTTGAGCATGGGAACAGGCAGAACTGGTGAGGCCCCCGCCTCCCTCAGCCCAGTGTCAGGCTTCGGGGGGTCGGGAAGGGGCCTCCCTCTAAACACTTGGCCTTCTGGGGGGACGTGCCTGGCTCCCAGTCTACTGAACTCCTCTGTCCTGCTCCCTGCAGCTGCACCTCCCCCAAGTTCCCGGTGGGTGCTCCAGACATGGTGGAGAGACAGACTCTCAGATATGCCCCAGGAGGCCCCCCGGGACGGGTGCCAGGCCCCCTCCAGCCCAGACTGGCTGGAGGCCCCGGCTCCAGTTGCCTGCCTGGGGCATATCCCAGATGGCTGCAGTACGAGGTGGGACAAAAGGCAGGCCCACAGTCACCACCGCCCAGGTGTGCCGATGTTACAGGCCAAGTGCTGGCACGTCTTGCTCAAGAACAAGGTTCTCCGATGATGTCACTTCCTGGGACAGGGATGACCATCTCAGTTCCCTCCCATCATGACCGCCTTTCACCCTTGACTGAGCCGGGTGGGCTGGGAAAGCCCTGGAGTCCAGGGTCCGAGGGGCTAGGCTTCACCCTGCTTCTGCGGTCCTAGAGCTGTGGGTACCGCTGGGGCAGCCCCCTACCCCAGCCCTTCCGTTGCTCGTCCTTTAGAGGGGAAGGAACAACTCAGCCAAAGCATATATGGTTTATGGGGCTGGGCTTCGTGCCTGCCTGCCCCCTAACCCGGAAGCATCTGCTAAAGGTTCCTTATACAGTACGGGTCACTGCACCCGTGAGGGAGGTCCCATTTCCCCTTCCTGGTGGGAGACGAGCCCATAAGGTGAGGAAGTTATCACCTGTCACTAGAGTGGTGCTAAGGCCCCATCCTTAGAGTGTACCCTTCCCCTTCATGGCCCAGTGTGGCATGTGCAGGCGCCTCTTTCCCACTTTGAGCTCACTTTATCCTTACCAGGGGCAGCCTGGTCTCCTGTGGCAGGGGCCTAGTGTCTTTGTGGGAAGTCCCCCAGCATGGGCCTCGGTATGGAACCCAGGTTGGCCAGGCCCAGCTGCTATAGACTTACCCTGCTCAGAGTTGGAGGCTGAGCCAGATAGAAGGCTCCGGCTTCCTCTTGTGCTTGTGACAACACGTCCTCAGCCCACAGCCTGCTTTCCGATCTATAAACATGGGGCGTGTGTCCTGGTGGCTGTGAGCGAGCAAGGGGGTGGCGAGCCGGCCGCACAGGTCCTGCGGCCTCAGGCCTCCATATTGCCTAACAGGTGGCTGGGCGGGCCACCCACTGATTAAAGGCTGCCTGGAGCAGCCCGTGTGGAGACAGGTGTCCAGCAGCCCAGGGAGCCAGCCAGAGGCCGCCCCAGGTAAGCCAGTGTGGCCGGGTTGTGAAGACAGCCACGGGGAGCCCAGAGGCAGGAGGAGGCCAGTTTGGGGCCAGTACTGTGTCTCGGGGAGGCTGGTGATGACTGAGGCTTTCTTTGGTCCCTGCTTCCTGGCAGCTGACCCTAGGGGTGCAGATGCAGGCTGCTATGCCTGAGCCTCCCGGCCACAGTGTCTCAGTACCTCCCTACGTCCCCGAGGACATGGGCCTGGAGGCAGGAGGCAGAGGCCTCTGGGCCAGGGTCTGAGCACGTCAGGACTTCCTTTGGTTGTTCGCTAGGTGGTAGTGGAGATGGCCATGGGGGCTGGACAGAATGGAGGGGTGGTCAGTCCCAAGCAGACCTCACCCTGGACAGAAGTAGTACACCCTGGTCACTGGGTCCTAGCTCTGGAGGCCCCTAAGCAGTCTCCCTGGCTGTGGTCTTAGGAATTGCTCCTAGAGCATCAAGTCCCATGGGATGGTGTGGGGGTGACAAGAAATAAACCCAAAGGGGTTGAATCCCGTGGGTGGCTGGGCCCCGGCAACCCCATCTCTGGCTCTCACGTTTTGTGCTTCTTGCTCTGGCAGCTTTAGGCATCACTGTCCCCGTGTGAACATCACCATGTCTGAAGTGCCCCGGGCAGAGACTTTTGTCTTCCTGGACCTGGAAGCCACTGGGCTCCCCAATGTGGATCCTGAGATCGCCGAGATCTCCCTGTTTGCTGTCCACCGCTCCTCCCTGGAGAACCCGGAGCGTGACGAGGCTGGGACCCCCGTGCTGCCCCGGGTCCTGGACAAGCTCACGCTGTGCATGTGCCCAGAGCGCCCCTTTACTGCCAAGGCCAGCGAGATCACCGGCCTGAGCAGTGAGGCCTGGCCCAGTGCCGGAAGGCCGGGTTCAACAGTGCCGTGGTGCGGACACTGCAGGCCTTCCTGAGCCGCCAGGAGGGCCCCATCTGCCTCGTGGCCCACAACGGCTTTGATTATGACTTCCCCCTGCTATGCACAGAGCTGCGGCGCCTAGACGCCCACCTGCCCCGGGACACCGTCTGCCTGGATACACTGCCGGCGCTGCGGGGCCTGGACCGTGCTCACAGCCACAGCACCCGGGCCCAGGGCTGCAAGGGTTACAGCCTGGGCAGCCTCTTCCGCCGCTATTTCCAGGCAGAGCCGAGCGCAGCGCACTCGGCCGAGGGTAGGTGACGCACACCCTGCTCATGGTCTTCCTGCACCGCGCCACCGAGCTGCTCACCTGGGCTGACGAGCAGGCCCGAAGCTGGGCTCACATCGAGCCCATGTACATGCCTCCTGAAGGCCCAAGCCTTGAGGGCTGAGCAACGGGGGCTTGGTGACACTACCACCCAGGGAGACAAGGCCCACTTCCTCTGCCATGGACTACTCTAGCCTTGACCGGACTCTGAGTCCCAGAGCAGGTGCCGGACCAGTGCCTCGTTGCCTCCCCCCATCCTCATACCTGGACTTCCTCTTAGCCGTGCACCCCCCAGGCCTCCCTGGGCCTTGGCCTGCCTAGCCCCACAGCCTCACCCTGGCCCATGCTCCAGTGGGGTGTGCCGCTGCGGTCCCCTAACGCTTACCCTGTCTTTCAATAAACAGCCAACTGCTCACCAGCTGACTCTCGGGTTATGCCCCAAAGTGCTGCCCAGAGGGCAGGGAGGGATCTCAGCTGAGGGTCAGGGAAGAGCCCCTCACGGCTGCCCTCTTGTGGCCTATCACTGCAGTGCGCCCAGCGGTGGGGGTTTTCGGGTAGGGCGGTGGGGGGGGATGTCAGTGATCACTGCCTATGGCCCCTGAACCACGGGCCTCCTCCCTGGCTGGTGTCCTACCATTGCCTCGATCATTACCCCCTCTCTGTGTTTCACCTCAGAGACCCAAAGAAATGAGCAGCCAGGGACTCATCTGGGGTGGGAGGAGATGGAATAAGGAGCTGCAGCCTCAGCCTCCAGCGGGCCCAGCCAGGGGAGCCGGGCCCACGAAACTGACCACCGCCGGGTCAAAGCCCAGCTCCAGCACTGGCCCCCGTGGGACCCTCAGCTTCTTCCTTCCCTGGAGCCTCTGTTCCTACTCCACAACAGGATAACATGATACAATAGGTTAGCAGAACAGCACAGTGTCTGGCACGCTTGGGGTGCTGGGGACTAGGGGAGGTGCCCCAGCCGCATGCAGGCACATATATGCAAAGGGCCCACTGGTATGTAGGGTACAAGGGGTATGAAGGGGGCTCCAGGCTGCCTGGAGGCAGGCTGGGCTGCACAGCTGCCCCGAGGCATGTAGGAGAGGTGGGTAGCTGGTGCAGTGAGGGTGACATCTAGGAAGGAGTTTGTCCTGGGCCCTGTGTCCTCATGGCATGGCCCAAGGAAGACCACGAGGCTGTTCTGTGGGAAAAGGCCACTTCTCGGCAGCTGCTTCGACTGGGCTTCGGGGAGCCAGCTAACCTGTCTCCAGAGCTCTGCCTGTGTCACCAATCAATGGAGCAAGGCAGGGGTGGAGACAGAGAGGGCAGGCGAGAAGGGATGGGGTGGGTGGGGTGGCCACGCCTGAGAGTGACTCGCATGAGCAAAGCCTTGAGTCTTGAGCCAGCCAGGCCCGTCTGGGGAACCCTAAGTAGGTCAAAGTGACTAGAGCCACTATAATGTGCAAGGTGGCAGAATGGTGAGGCCAGAACGCAGGCAGTGGCCACATCAGGCCATCCTCGCTGCCTGGGCCAGAGGGTCTGGGCTGGCCCCGAGGGCGATGGGGAACACAGAGGGGTGGGTATAAGCAGGGTCGGCAAGATCTGGTTTGTTATCCCCATACTTCTCAGGCTGCTATGTGGAAAAGGGACTAGAATAAGGGAGAAGGGAGGAGGGGGTTGGGGCCTGGCCAAGGACAGAACGGCAGGGGTGGGGAGGATGCGCAGTAAGGTCAGAGCAGCGGGGCCACTTTGGGAGCGTGGTCCATGCACTGCTGAGCTTCCTGACAAGGACTAATTGACTCTCTTCCCTGGGAGAGTGCCTACCTGGGAGGATGCCACAAGGCCAGCTGGGGTGGGGCATCAGGCCAGGAGCCAGGAGCTGAAAGAGTGGGGGGCATCATGAGGACCGAGGCAGCCAGGCCCCTCAGATGCCATGCTGCCCAGGCAGGACTGAGTCCCTTTACATGCCCAGGCTCCAGGCCACTGACTCACTCAGCAGGCAAGCCAGGAGGGCCGGACTCCAGGCTCTGGTAGGCAGGTGGACAGCCCATCTGTGGCCACTGCCACTGCCCCAGACTGGCGTCCAGTTTTTCATGCCCCTGATCTTTTGCAGACCCAGGTGCCTGTCCGTCATCACTTGGGCTCTCCTGACTCATGTGGTCTGGCTTTGGGTACCCATCCCGAGCTCATGCTCGACTGGCCAGGTCAAGCTTTATGCCTTTGTGCTGTGCAGACAGACTGGGGCCCGTCCCAATGTCCTAGTGCTGCCTGAAAGCAGCGATGTCCTGATGAATGGGTGACAGTGGCTTTCCGGAAAGGAAATGTAAACCCCTCTCTCTCATACACAAACGTGTGTTTATTATAAATTTTGCTGATATAAAGAATGTGAGCGCACAATTCGCAAATAGTAAAATCTCCAATATATGCGAAATATACCATCACATTTACAACACACTGCTTATAAATTCCATGTGGCCAGTCGATTCTCACAAAATGCTTTCGTTGACTTTTGCCAAACTCTTGTATCTGTATCCGACTCACGATTGCAACTGATGAATGAGTGTGGTTTCCATGCAAGTATTGCTTGATATTCTCCTTTATCTCAATGAGTAAGACAAAAGTGAAACAAAGATGCGTGTCAGAACTTCACACATTCATTGGTGACATGCGTGACTCCTTTGCTGAAGTGGATAATAGCTTCTTATTGGGAAAGTCTTTCTCCCTTCCTTCTTTCGTTCCTTCCTTCCTCTCCTTTCCTTGCTTGCTTTTTTCCCTATTCATAAAGTAATGAGTATAGACTCACATCTACAGAATGAACCAAACAATAAGAGTTCGGCTCTGATTCATGTGCTGCATCAGCGGTGCTGATTCCCATGGTGTAAATACTTCCCCCAGGCCAATTTCAGGCTATCACATGATGCTATTGAATGTGAAATTGGGAAGACGTTCCCAGCAGCACACTGTAACAGCTTCCCACCAAATGGACATGACAGGTAACAATAAAATGTAGTGCAATAAGACATGAGTTTTGAGCATCTTCTCTGTTTTTAAGATAATTTAATTCTTAATAATGGTGCTGTTTAACTCAGCTCTCAGAACTCCTGAACATTTAATATCTATCAGCCTGGCAAAAATACAAAAGACTGACAATACGAAGTGTTGGCGAAGATGTGGGAGAACTGGAACTCTCAAACACTTTTGAGGGGACGTAAGATGGCATGACCACTTTGGAAAGCAGTTTGGCTGTGTCTTAAAGTGTTAGACACACACCTACCATAATAGCCCCCAAATTCCATTCCTAAGTATTTACCCAAGAGAAATGACTTAATGTGTCTACACAAAGACTCACATACAACTATTTTTGGCAGCTTCATTCATAACAGCCCAAAACTTGGGACAACCCAAATGTCCCTCAGCAGTGAACAGTGGGACAAACCGAGGCACGTCCACGCTGTGGAGCACTGCTGAGCAATGAGACACACTGCAGTTTGTGGGAGACTCAGCGATTACGCTATGTGATCGGTGCCAGACCCAAAGAGCCAACTGCACTGCTGCAGCTTGCCCTGGCCAGTCACCTGCCCCTTGTCAAGATGAGTCACTGGCTGATAAGCCGCATCAGTATCGACTGATGGGGACATGGTCGTGGTCAGGAGCATACCTGGGGATATCTGACACGAGCCAATTGAAACCAGAATTATCCATGCAGAGGGATAAATACAAAAAATAACGAGGCCAGGAGCATTTCCAGCTCGTCTTTGTGCAGGAGACAACGTGACTAGGACAGAACCTGTACCAGGCCGTGCAAAAGCCTTGAACAGGAAGCTGGAGACGTGAAATGCGCCAGCCCTCCTGCGTTGCTTCCGCAGAGAAATGGCTGGGCATTGGTGTTTGCTGGAACCGACGCCTGGCTTTGTGCGGAATTCATGCGATACCCGTGAGTATTCAAAGAGAGTTTCAGGTTGGTGACCGCAGCCCCCCCCCACCACCAAGAGCAGTTTCAGCATGGCGGGGACCCTGCTTTCTGCACCTCAGCTCATGCACACACGCACCTTACACTCACACTCACACACACACAC